>OY728133.1:1117966678-1119216678 GCA_963277665.1 Viscum album
TCAGATTTTCTGGCCTCCAGCCATCACAATGGAGATCTACAAGACCTCTTATAATGCGCCTCAAATGGTTCCATCCGAATCTTAGCCTGAAAACTGTTGTTGTAGGAAAACTCAAACAATGATAGGTGTCTCTCCCAAGAACCAACAAAGTCTAAGACACAAGCTTTTAACATGTCTACCAGCACTTGGATCATATGTTCCGACTGCCCGTCCGTATGCGGGTAGAATACCGTACTCAAAAACACATGCGTACCAAGTGCTTTCTGCAACCCTTTCCAGAAACGTGATGTGAAACGCGGGTCTCAGTCTGAAACTATGGTCTGCGGCACCCCATCTGCAACATCACAGGTAAATAAATAATAAATCATTTTAATATTTATTAATATTTACAAATTAAATATTAATTTAACTGTAATGGGGTTTCTATGTTCGATAGCATACCTGAAACGCAACAAAGAGTTTATTTTAAATCTTACGTTGCACACTAGTAATAAAATAATATTATTTTAAATGGTAGTTAACACGTAGCCGTTGAATTGGTGGGAATGAATGGAAAAAACTAAAATATGATTATATATGTTTGTTAAATGTGTTTACATTATCTAGTAAAGGATAAAGGCTTAAATTATGAAAAGAATTCAATTTTATGCATATATACTCTAATTTTCACTAAAGGTCCACTTATCGCCTTTTCATGGAGAACCGTCATTAATAATAGTTTTGGTCACTCTTATACATTCTATTTGACCAAATAAAATTCTTCTTTAGAATCGGGACATCAAAATTTACTTTGTGTAAATTTTTTTTATTTTTCCGATAAAGTTCATTTTTTAATGAATAGTAAAAAATGTAGTATTTTAATTCAAAACCTCTTTTTAATATAATATATTTATATTATTAGATTATCGTTTAAATTTCCTTTAAAGTGAAATTAGAATATATTTTTACCATTTAATCCAATATTGGTCGTTGAAATTAATTTCACTTTGAAATTGGACTTAAACTAGTGTCAATCTTTTGATAATTATTGTTTCATAAAAACACGCTATTTTCTCTGACATCGGAAATTAATTATTAAATTAATTAATGCAACTTATATGTTTTGAATTTTTTAATATAGACATTGTTTTTGAATTCAGAGTATACAAATATATCTTATTGTGAAGTTTGGTATTTTTCCGAAAAACTTCAATTTTTGATGAATAGTGAAACCACTAAGTGGTACTTAAAAAACTGATTTTTCGTTTAAATGAAATTTTACCACCTCTGTGTTTTGAATTTCACAAATCGAACATACATGGTTGTAATTAAGAAGTAAAATTTGGTTCAATGGGATTAAAATAAATTTTTGGTGAATAGTAACTTTTAAGTTTATTAATCGCGATTAGAGTTAATTAGTGTAGTTTAAGATAAAAATAATATTTTAATAATATGAAATGACCTAGAAACACATACTACCCTTATTGGACGTGTAATGGCCGAAAAAGAAAATCCATGGGTCAACTTGGGGACCCCATGAAGCCACTTTGGTTGGAAAATGACATTAATAACTTTATATTTAATGTTAAAATAAAAATGTCACAAACATGAGTTTTTTGACTAAAACAATTTTTAAAAGGGGTTATACAAGTAATATTTTTGACTATAAATATTAATTAGAAATATAAATATATTTCCTACATCATTATATTTTTTATAAACATTATACATTAAATAAAATAAATTATTTATGAAACAATGATGATGCAACAATTACCTCATTATTTAACGATTTCAATCAAATTAAAATATAATGTAAAATCTAAGACATAAAATTGTAAAAAACATATTGTAAGGGTTTATTTAGAACTCTTATAACCTTATCCTCTAAATATATAATTTTGGGACACTTTTTACCTGAAATGAATTTTACAATAAAGTAACCTTTTATTACATTCCAAGAGTGCCCCTCCTCTCCTCTTATAAAAGGCCCCCACCTATACCTCCTTACCCACACCTCTCAAGCCTTTGGATTTGCCAAAACCTACCCATTTTGTCTCTCCACATCTCTCTATTACTCTTTGAAGCCTCGCTTTGGGCAGAAGTCTTCCCAAGGAAGCCTTTGTGCTCAAATCAAAAAGAGTTACCCGTTTTAAAGGTTGTGTTTTCTCTTGTGTTCTTATGTTTTATTTTGATTCTACAACCCTCTAAACTCATTTTATTCCTTTATTTTGTAACAACACCAATATCTTCAATATACTAGTATATTGTTATAATATGTATTCGAGCTACACTTACACACACATACATCTAATGGTTAAAGAACATAATGTTTCTGTGGATGGAGAATTTATGCCTCAAGAAACGAGGATTGTTCAACGCTCATATAACACCTTAAAAGGTGACCATTAAGGTGTCACTATGTTTATATATGATATATAATATTTTTATTTTTATCTTAATCTTCTGTATTTTTTTCATTTATGGCATACCTTTATGGTTTCAATTATCGGTAAACGTGATATCTTTATTTTAGGAAGTGCGAACTACCACCCCCTCAAAGTGATTTGATTGATTTATACCATATGTGGTATGTATAAAGGATATATTTAATGATATTATATATTATATTATACTGGAATTATAATATAACTTTATATAATTATTATTTCATTCCATAAAAGTATGATATAGAAATGAAAGTAGCGTTCAAGCGTACGTACGACTTACCGTCTCCATGAACGGTGCATTACATTTCTTATCCCCAAATGTAATGTACTATTATAATTACATATATATAATGGATATATATGATGTATGTTACATAAAAATTATTAATATAATTCTGGAATTAAAATATACATATCTCTCATTTAGTTTTAATTCCATTAATATGACATAGAAATGAAAGTAGCGTTCATGCGTATGTACGACTTACCGTCTCCATGAACGGTGCATTTCATTTCTTACATCTAAATGATTATGTATTATTATATATACATGTATATGCTGGATATATATGATATATATGATATCCAAATCATTATTATCATTCTGGATATAAAGATCCTTTGACCACACGAACAACATGTAATTGTAAGAAGTTCACTTTCGACTTAAGAACCAAATTTCAACAAAACAAACATTATTAACTTAAATGATTACATAATGTTTATAAAATGGTAATAAGTGATATAAATGTAATAATTAACATGAAAAATGTTCTTAATTAAGTACAAATTAACTCATGTTTATTATTCAGGACATTAAAAAATGATCGAGTCAAGTCAGACCTAAGATAAGGGACTTCGTCTCAATATCCATTCATTGAGGCATATTTCGTTTTATAGACAAATTTCTTTTATACAGTGTATAAACACCTTTGACTTTTACTGTTATACAAAATGAATCTTTTTTTACGAAGTTTTTTACTAAACGACAAAAAGGACTGTTTCTTTTAACGTACACGGTGACAACGACCTTTTCCACCACCGCTAGTAAAATTTAATTTTTGGATACCTCAACAATCCTTAATGTTTTTAAAATGAAATAAATACCATATACACATTTATGTATTTTGGTATTGAAAATGGGTTTTTAATGGATTTTTTATGTGAATATATTTATGTGATATATTGTGATCAAAGTGTGGAAATGTTTTCTTTCCATTATATTTGTTTTATGTCTTACGATTTTATAATGGTACTTGGACATTTTACGGGTGGTTACGTGATAAACCATATGACAGGTGGTGCCGTGAATACTAGGACGGGTGGTTACATTATAACCTCCAATGCATTGGGTATGGAAGTCGGTCGTATGGCTATTCCATTAAGTGATATGTGTAGAAGTCGACCGTATGGTTATTCCATTTAAGTATGTTTATATCCCATGTTACCTTTATATGTTATGTGTTCTTGATATGGGTTTTATGGTAATCATTTGGTTACAAAAGGGTAAGTAATGATCTTTTATTTAGTGAAGAGTTTTTACTACTTCATAAAGGTGAAAAGTATTACTTTGATAAAGTATACATGGTTTACTTGATGTTTTGATAATCTAACACTTTCTATTCTTTGTTTATCCCTTACTGAGCTTTTTATGTTCACTCCATGTTTTTTTGAAATGTTTTTCACAGGACTAAACGTGGAACATGGTCATGGATGGGATCAAGGGAAATTCATGCTACATATAACATGGAACGAGACATGTTTTTTTAAGAGTTTTAATTTTATGGAATCTTAGTAGAAGTTTCTATCTTGTAATATTTGGAGATGTAATAGTTATGCCCTAATTCTCTAAAACACTAAACCTGAAAAGATCCTCAATGTGAATTATTCATTTAATTCAATATTAAGTAAGGTTTATGGGCGGTGCCTTATAGTTGGTATCAGAGGTCGGTTTAGGCAACATTAGGAGTTAGAAAATTGTTAAATTGTGAATTAATTTATGGTATGATTGAAATGACATAGCATTTAAAGACTACCATGTTTCTTATCCTATGATATTTTTGTGTTTAGAATGGTTTTTCATAGAGGAAATAGAATAGATTTTCTAGGAAGGCATAAAGAGGGTAATGACCTTTCAAATAAGTATCCTGAGATGGTCAGAATCAGAACTAAACAGTTTTCCGTAGTGATGGCTCAGTTGACTCAGGTGAAAAATGTTGGTTGTGTTTATTGATGATATTTTGGTGTTTTCTAAAAGTAAAGAGGATCATGAAATCCATTTAAGTGTTATCTTGCAAACCATAAAAGAAAAGAAACTCTATGGAAAATTCAGTTAGTGTGAGTTTTGGTTGCAACAAATTTCATTCCATGGTCATATTGTATCTAAAGATGGGATAACTGTTGATCCTGCAAAAACAAAGGTTGTGGAAGAATGGCCAAGACCCACAAATGTAACTGAGATTCATATTTTCCATTGTTTGGCAGGCTATTACCAAAGGATTGTTAGAAATTTTTCATGGTTTTCTAGTCCAATGACTTAGATAACTAGGAAGGGTGTTAAGTTTATCTTGACAAAAGAATGTGATGATTGTTTTCAGGAACTAAAAAGAAGATTGATGAATGCCCTAGTTTTGGAACTACCTTCCAAGAATGGTGAGTTTGTTATCTACAGTGATTCTTCATTGAAAGGACTTGGTTGTGTCCTAATGCAGAATTATCATGTAATTGCTTATGATTCACGACAGTTGAAAACACATGAGGTAAATTACACTACACATGATTTGGAATTAGCTGCTATTTTTTTCTCTTTAAAAATTTGGAGGCATCATTTGTATGGAGTAAAGTGTGAAATATATACCGATCACAAAAGTTTAATGTATATATTCACTTATAAAGAATTGAACATGAGCCAAAGGAGATTGCTAGAATTAATCAAGGATTATGATTGTACAATTCATTACAATCCAAGAAAATCAAATAAAGTGGCTGATGCTTTGAGTCAAAAAAGTAATGCTTCATTAGCAATTTTATGTTTGGAACCTGATCCTTTGGTTAAGTATTTGATGAAATTTTGCATAGAAGTTGTTGGTGCAAGATGTCCTTCTGTTTTGTTTCAGGTATCAGTGAAATCTTCTCTCTCAGACAGAATTAAGCAAACACATAAGCAAGACCATGAGTTGCAGAAAAAGTTAGAGCTGGTTCAGAAGGGTAAGTTCCATGAATTCAACATTGATAATGAATGTGTTTTGAGATTTGGGAAGAGAGAGTGTGTGACGTGTGATTCATAGTTGAAGAGAGATTTGTTATCTGAAGCTCATAGTTCTCCATTTTCAGTCCATCCTAGCAGTACTAAGATGTATATAGATCTGCGAGGAGTATTACTGGTGGGACAGAATGAAAAGGGATATTTCTGATTTTACTGTGAAGTGTTTGACTTGTCAACAGGTTAAAGCAGAGTGGTAGTTACCAAAAGGGATACATCAGCCTTTACCAGTGCCAGAGTGGAAATGGGAGAATATATCCATGGACATCATTGTGGGATTGCCGAAGACACCTCGAGGTAATAATTCAATCTGGGTTATTGTTGATCTCTTGACTAAATCTTCTCATTTCCTTCGTATTCGAGATACAATCTCTCTAGATCAACATTCCCATTTGTATCTTAAAGAAATAGTCAGTTTACATGGATTTCCTCTCTCCATTGTATTTTATTGTGATCCCAGGTTTACTTATAACTTTTGGAAATGCATTTAGAAGTCCTTTGGTACTGAATTAAATTTTAGTATAGCTTTTCACCCTCAATAAGATGGACAGTCAGAACAAACAATTCAGACATTGGAAGATTTTCTACGTGCTTGTTCGATGGATTATCAAGAAAGTTGGGACCAACATATTTATTTGGTTGAATTTTATTAATAAAAATTTTCATTCCAGTATACAGATGGCACCATTTGAGGGGTTATATGGGAAGCGGTGTCAAACTCCAACTTTCTGGGATGACGTGGGTGAAAGGAAGCTGATGGGACCCGAATTGGTAGAAGAGATTGCAGAAAAAGTTCAGTTGATTCAGAAACACATGAGAACAGCTCAAAGAAGGCAGAAGAGTTATGTGGATAACCAGAGGAAGGATCTATCTTTCAAGGTAGGTGATCATGTTTTTCTCAAAGATTCACTGTGGAAAAGTGTGATGTGATTTGGTATGAAAGGAAAGCTGAGTCCAAGGTTCATTGACCATATGAAATTCTAGATAAAGTTAGATCAGTTGCATACCGAGTGGCTTTAACTCCTTGTTTATCTTAGGTACACAATGTTTTTCATGTTTCTATGTTGAGAAAGTACATGCTAGATCCATCTCATGTTTTGAGCCCAGAGGTAGTTCAGTTGAAGAGAATCTCTCTTATGAAGAACAACCAGTCCAGATTCTTGACCATAGAGAGAAAGTGTTTCAGAATAAGGTAATTCACCAGGTAATGGTTTTGTGGAAAAACTATATGGATTAAGAGGCAACATGGGAATCTGAAAAGGCTATGAGGGATAAATACCTCCACTTATTCTGATAAGTGAATAAAATTTCAAGGACGCAATTCCCAAAAGGGGGAAGGATGTAACATCCCAGGTAAATAAAGAATATCTCA
Organism: Viscum album; assembly: GCA_963277665.1. Taxonomy (NCBI): domain Eukaryota; kingdom Viridiplantae; phylum Streptophyta; class Magnoliopsida; order Santalales; family Viscaceae; genus Viscum; species Viscum album. Next base: position 1,117,973,742 of record OY728133.1, read on the forward strand.
TTTTATTATTTATTAATATTTATTAATTAAATATTAATATTACTTTAAAGGGGTTCTATGTTCGATAGCGTACCCTAAACGCAACAAAGAGTTTCTTTGAAATCTTACGTTTCACACTAGTAATAAAATAATATTATTTTAAATTGTAGTTAACATGTAGCCTTTGAATTGGAGGGAACGAATGGAACTAACTAAAATATGATTATATATGATTGTTAAATGTTTTTAAATTATCCAATAAAGGATAAAGGCTTAAAATTCGAAAAGAATTCAATTTTAGGCATATATACTCTAACTTTCACTAAAGGTCCACTTATCGCATTTTAATGGAGAACCATCATTAAAAATAGTTTTGGTCACTCTTATAAATTCTATTGGACCAAATAAAACAGTTATTTAGAATCAGGACATCAAAATTTACGTTGTGTAAATTTTTGGTATTTTTCCGAAAAAGTTCATTTTTTAATAAATAGTGAAAAATGTTGTATTTTAATTCCAAACCTCTTTTTAATCTAATCTATTTATATGATTAAATTTTATATTGAATTGGTTTTAAAGTGCAATTAGAATATATTTTTACCATTTAATCCAATAGTGGTTGTTGGAATTAATTTCACTTTGAAATTGGACTGAAACTAGTGTCAATCTTTTGATACTTATTGTTTCATAAAAACACGCTATTTGCTCTGACATCGGAAATTAATTATTAAATTAATTAATGAAACTTATATGTTTTTAATTTTTTAAAATAGACATCATTTTTGAATTCGGAGTATCAAATATAGCTTAGGGTGATGTTTTGGTATTTTTCTAAAAAACGTCAATTTTTTATGAATAGTGAAACCACTAAGTGGTACTTAAAAAAATGAATTTTCGTTTAAATGAAATTTTACCACCTCTGTGTTTTGAAATTCAAAAAATCCGACCTAAATGGTTGTCATTATGAAGTAAAATGTGGTTCAATGGGTTTAAAATAATTTTTTGGTGAATAGTAACTTTTATGTTTATTAATCGCGATTAGAGTTAATTAGTGTAGTTTAAGGTAAAAATAATTTTTTAATAATATTGAATGACCTAGACACATGTCCTAACCTTATTGGATTTGTCATGGCCGACCATGAAAGTCCATGGGTCAACTTGGGGACCCCGTGGAGCCACTTTGGTAGGAAAATGACATTAATAACTTTATATTTAATGTTAAAATAAAAATGTCACAAACATGAGTTGTTTGACTAAAACAACTTTTAAATGGGGTTATACAAGTCATGTTTTTGAATATAATTGTTCATTATAAATATAAAAAGATTTCAACATCATGATATTTTTTTTATAATTTTTAGACATTAAATAAATTAAATTATTTATGATACCACGATGATGTAGCGATTACCTCATTATTTAACGATTTAAATAAAATGAAAATATAATGTAAAATCTAAAACCTACACATGTCAATAACCTATTGGTTGGGTGGATTTAGAACTCTTATCACCTTAACCTATAAATATATTATTGTGGGACCCTTTTTAACTGAAATGAATTTTATGATAAAGTAACCTTTTATAACTTTCCAATAGTGCCCATCCTCTCCTGTTATAAAAGCACCCCACCTTTACCACCTTAACCACACCTCTCCAACCTTTGGCTCATCCAAAACCTACCTATTTTGTCACTCCACATCCCTCTCATACTCCTTGAATCCTCACATTGGGATGAAGTCTTCCCAAGGAAGCCTTTGAGCTCTAATCAAAAAGAGTTACCCATTTTAAAGGTAGTGTTTTCTCTTGTGTTCTTATGTTTTATTTTGCTTCTTAAACCCTCTAAACTCATTTTATTACTTTTTTTTGTAACAACACCAGTATCTACAATATACTAGGATATTGTTTTAATAAGTATTCGAGCTTGACTTACACACACCTACATCTAATGGTTAAAGAACATACTGTTTCTGTGGATGGTGAATTTCTGCCTCACGAAACGATGATTGATCAACAGTCATATAACACATTCAAAGGTGTACATTAAGATGTCACTATGTTTATATATGATATATAATATTTTTATGTTTTTCTTAAGCTTCTGTATTTTTTTCATTTATGGCATACCTTTATGGTTTCCATTATGGGTAAACGGGATATCTTCATTTTAGGAAGTGCGGACTAATGCCACCTCAAAGTGATTTGATTCGTTAATACCATATGTGGTATATATAAAGGATAAATTTAATGATATTATATATGATATTATAATGGAATTATAATATACCTTTATATAATTATAACTTCCTTCCATTAAAGTATGAGATAGAAATGAAAGTAGCGTTTATGCATACGTACGGCTTACCGTCTCCATGAACGGTGCATTTCATTTCTTATCCCCAAATGTAGTGTACTAGTATAAGTACATATATATAATGGATATATATGACTTATGTTACATCTAAATGATTAATATAATTTTTGAATTAAAATATACATATCTCTCATTTAGTTTTAATTTCATTAACATTACATAGAAATGAAAGTACTGTTCATGCGTACATACGGCTTACCGTCTCCATGAACGGTGCATTTCATTTCTTACCTCTAAATGATTATGTAATATTATAAATACTTGTATATGATGGATATATATGATATATATTATATCCATATCATGAATATCATTCTGGATATAATGAACCTTTGACCACACGAACAACATGTAATTGTAAGAAGTCCACTTTCGACTTAAGAACCAAATATCGACAAAATAGACATTATTAACATAAATGATTGCATAATGTTTATAAAATTGTAATTAGTGATATAAAAGTAATAATTAAATTGAAAAAGGTTCTTAATAAATTAGAAATTAACTCAATTTTATTATTCCGGATGTTAATGAATGATCGAGTCAAGTCGGACCCGAGGTAAGGGACTTCATCTCAATCTCCTTTCATTGAGGAATATTTCGTTTTATACACAAATTTCTTTTATACGGTGTATAAACCCCTTTGACTATTACTTTTACAAAGAAGGAATATTTTTTACGAAGCGTTTTACTAAACGACAAAAATGAATTTTTCTTTTAACGTACGCGGTGACAATGACCTTTTCCGCCACCGTGAGTATTATTTAGTCTTTGGCTTCCTCAACAAGTCGTAATGTTTTTAAAATGAAATAAATACCATATACACTTTTATGTATTTTGGTATTGAAAATGGTTTTTATAATGGATTTCTTATGTCAATATATTTATGTGATATATTGTGATCAAAGTGTGGAAATGTTTTCTTTCGAATATATTTTTTTATGTCATATGATTTTATAATTGTACTTGGACATTTGACAGGTGGTTACGTGATAAACCATATGATGGGTGGTGTCGTGAATACCAGGACGGGTGGTTACGTTATAACCTCCAATGCATTGGGTATGGAAGTCGGCTGTATGGCTATTTCATTATGTAATATGTGTGGAAGTTGATCGTATAGTTATTCCATTTAAGTATGTTTATGTCCCAAGTTACCATTATATGTTATGTGTTCTTTATAAGGGTTTTATGGTAATATTTTGGTTACAAAAGGGTAAGTAATGATCTTTTATTCAGTGAAGAGTTTTTACTACTTCATAAAGATGAAAAGTATTACATTGATAAAGTATACATGGTTTACTTTTTGTTTTGATAAACTAACAGTTTTCATTCTATGTGTATCCCTTACTGAGCTTTTTATTCTCAACCCAAGTTTTTGGAAATTTTTTTTCACAGGACTTAACGTGGAATAGGGTCAAGGATGGGATCTAGGGAAGTCATGCTACCTAAAACATGGAACTAGATATGTTTCTTTTTAAGAGTTTTTATTTTATGGATACTTAGTAGAATTTTCTACCATGTAATATTTCGAGATGTAATAATTATGTCATAATTCTCTAAAACTCTAAACCTAAAAAGATCCTCAATGTGAATTATTCATTTAATTCAATATTAAGTAAGGTTTAAGGCCAGAGACATATACCATCAAACGCGCTATCTCTAGAACATACAGCTCACCCAACTGGTCGACTATAACGATCTCATGAATCGGTAAGAAATGAGCCACTTTCGTTAAGTGATCCATAAACACCCATATTGCATCATTATTATGTGGCATCCTCAGAAGACCCACAACAAAACCCACGATCACATCATCCCAATTCCATTCCAGAATGGGAAATGGATACAATAATCCACTTGGGCGTGGATGCTCGACCTTCACCTGCTGACAGGTAAGACACTATTCCATAAAGCCCACATCTTCCTTTCATTCAAGGCCACCAAAATTACATTCGGAGATCACGAGACAACTTGGTCAAACAAGGATGCACTTCCCACTTTGATGCATGGAACTTTCACATCAACTCTTCTCACAAACAATATGGCACAACCACATGATCTTAAACATGAAAAACACCGCCCACACCGACGTCCCATCCAGTAGGTAGCTCCCCACCTTTATGATTTTCATTTATGTTCAAACACTCAATGTCATCAAGATGACCTTCATTAACTGAACAAAAAAGCATTGAATCCATCATTAAAAAAGAAAGAGTGACCTGACCACTCTACTCTTGAACCTCTAGGTTCATTTCTGCCAACAAATCCATCACCTTCCACTGGGTGCTGGACTCCTGAACAATCTGATTCTGAACCTTCTTACTCAGAGCATCACCAACACGGTTTCCCATTCCCATCATGTACACCAAATCAATGTCAAAAGACTAGAGATATTCAACCCATCATTGATGTCGAAGATTCAGATCCAGATGAGGGAATAGGTACTTTAATGTCTTATGGTCGGTAAACACGGTAAACCATTCTCCAAACATATAGGGCCTCCAACACTTCAAAGAGTACACTACTATAGCCAACTCATTGTCATGAGTGGGATAATTTTTCTAATGGTGTATCAAATTCCATGACCCTTAATCCACCACCGTCTTATCATGCATCGACACAACCCCATGTCTGATTCCAGATGCATCACTAAACACGATGTACTTATTACACTGCTCGGGTAAGATCAAGATAGGTGTGGTCGCCAACTGATTCATGAACTCTTTGAAGGAATTATCAAAAGACTCAAACAACTCGAACCTGATTTATTTCATGGTCAAGCCAGACTGTGGTGCTTCTATGTGAGAGAAATCTTGAATGATCCTTCGGTAATACCCATACTAGCCCAAAAAACTCCGAACATAAGAAACACTCTTGGGCTGCTTCCAAGATAAAAATGCTTGCACTTTCTCGGGATCCACAGACACACCTACCTCCGAGATGATGTGACCCAGAAAATGTAACTCACCTATCGATAATTGACACATGGATCGCTTGGGTTATAGTAGATGCCCTCTTAGCGTACCCAAGACGATGTCAAGATGTTGGGCATGATCGTCGTGAGTTTTCAAGTACTCAAAGGTATCATCAACATAGACAACCATGAACCGTTCTAGATATGGATTAATTGTCCGGTTAAATAATGCAATAAACACTAATGGTGCATTGATTAAGCCGAAAGGCATTACCACAAACTCAAACAACTCGTACCGACTCTGAAATGATGTCTACAATATGTCGGATGACCTCACCCTAAACTGGTGTTACCTGACCTCAAATAAAATTTAGAAAACACTGATACACCCATCAACTGATCGAACATGTCATCAATTCAAGAAGAGGGTACATTTTTTCACTATCATCTGATTTAGCTTTCGATAGTCAACACGCAGACTTAACGACCCATCGAACTTCTTTTAAAAAAGTACGGGAGATCCCCAAGGTGATATACTAGGATGGATAAACCCCTTACGATCCAACCACTCAAACCGATCCTTCAGTTCACGATGTTCCTCCAATGCCATTTGGTATGGAGGAAAAGAATTTGGATCCGATCTCGGTAGAAACTCGATCGTGAAATCGACATCCCTCTCAGGCGGTAACCCCAAGATATACTCAGGAATCATACCCTGAAATCTATCCACCATGGGAGGAAAGACAGACTAGTCTCCACTTTCATTTTCATCAATCATGAGACATTCCACTCGAGTTATGAGTCCATTCAACCATTGACCAAATGGTCTTTCACGCCCTGCTCGAACATCTTATTCGCCACAGTGGACATAAGCATCACCCTCAAGTGACCTGAGTGATACTCTGTGACCGTAACAGTCTATGTGTGCCTGATACAACACCAACCAATCCATTCCCAGGATTAGGTCAAACCCTGAAATCTCAAGAAGGAACAAGTCCCACAAAAAACGATACCCACTGACTTCCAAGGCACACCCCTTGAATTGCTTGATATCCTCAATCATAACCCCCCAACAGAGTGTCAATTTACATAACTCCACACTCCCTCTCCATAGGTAAACCCAGCGCTACCACAAGTTGAGAAGAGACAAAAAAATGTGTAGAACCTATGTCAAACAATGCAATATAAAAAGTAAAAGATACAAGGATCGTACCTCAAACAGTTGATGGACCTACATCGCCATCTCCAGGAACAAACAGAACTTCCTGAATCTGACCTACCCCTCTACCCTAGGCTCTAGCCTGAGTACTATGTGCTACACTACCCTGCTGGCATGAGAAATCTTACCATGGTGTTCCACGTCCACTAACCCTACCAGTACATCCCAAGGAGATCCAACTACCTTCCTGAAATTTGGAAACTGACCCCCTTCCCATATCTGGTACCTGCATTCCACCATCATACTCACCCACCTGCTGAGGTTCCTTGCAGAACTTTTGCACATGTCCCATCTTGTCGCACGAACGACAATTAACTCGAGGCTGAGGACACTGACCACGAATATGCCCCGACCAACCTCACTGATAGAAGAACACCTGGTTCCCACTTTGAGAGGCTGGCCCCATCTTCCATCCACTTTTCACACTTCCACCATACTATGAGCTCTTATGGCATCGCTTTCGACCTTTAGTAGCTACACTGCTTGTCTGTCCAACTAACACAACAAGCCCCCTACCTAATGCTCCCTTCAGGTTTCCTTCTGAGATCTGTTCCTGATCTTCTAACTCTGCGAACCTCTTCAAGTTGAAGATGTTTACTTGAGACCTGATCTCATGTCTCACCCCATCCTAGAAATTTCTTGTTTCTGCTACGTCATCCCCTACTAACACTAGCACAAAGCATCTCAAATCAGTGAAGCAACTAGCATAGTCCATCACTGATAGCGATCCCTAATTCTGGCTCATAAACTCTGCATCCTGCTCCTGTCTCAAGGTCTCTGGGTAGAAATGCTAATGACAAGTTTCCTGAAAGCCCTTCCCCGACATTCCCTCAGCCTGCTCGATTTGAGCCTGAATGTCCAACCAATTCCTAGACTGGCCTCACAACATATAAGTGTCCATCTTCACTCGCATTTCAACAGTGGTCTCCAGATGGTCCAGTATCTTTTGGACAGACTCTAACAATAACTCTGCGACTTCAAGCCCACCCTCTCCGTTGAAGGTCAGAGGGTGTTGTAGCTTGACCTCCCTAGTCATCTCAAACATACTCGGTGCAACCCGCCCTAGGTACCGATCCATCATCTACATAAGGCGAGAAATGTTCTCTCAGAACTGGTCTCCTCTACCTTCATTGATTGGAACATTTTCGTTCTCCTCTACTAGAGGTGTGTTCTCAACAACATCCTCTTGTTTCCCAACTGGTAACTAACGTCGTGATGGAATTTCTCTACAATTCCAAGCACGATATTTTAGAACGCATACCATAAACATTAATGACTCCATAAAATAATATTTACTAGCCACAACAACCCATTTTCATACAATAACCCAACAAAAGTTTTCAATTTGTTTCAAATCCTATTATTTCATTAAACATCATTTACCCAGTTGATTCATTTCATTAATCTGATTACATCTTGGTTTCATGAAATGCAGGATCAACCCTACTTTCCTACCTCACACACCCACCCCGTGCGTGTGCCTAACACAATGCATGTCACCTATCCCTCTAGGTCCCTAAAAATGATTCATTAATGCAAATCCTCGTGTTGTTAAGGTCAGAATCCAAATATCATAAAACAGTCACATCAAACCACATCTGCATCACCTAATGATGAAATATCATCAAATGTTACAACCCATAACCAAGAATAACAATTCCCACCCATGGTGACTTGGGTATTCCCTCATACATGGGTTAGCTACTCCCAAGCACAAGCTCATTACAAATTCCCGACACGTCTAATCTATTGGCTACCAATCCCAAATAACAAGAACTCAGAGAAGGTGAAGAAAGACCTCCTCTGATACCACATTGTAACATCCCTGAAACGGAATCCATAAAACCCTTTCTTCGAGCCGGGTGGTTGCATGACCTTAAGCGCACCTCCCCGTCCGCAAAAGGCTGTCGAATAGTAGCATGGGTCTATGTAGTCATGTGGGAGACTATACCAACTTTTTATCAGATTAATCCACAAAAGAATAAAACAAATAGCGGAAACAATAACCAAAAAATAAGGAACATGTATAACAAACAGTTACAACAGTAAATATTCCATGTCATACTACAAGTGCAAAAGTGAACAAATCCCAAAATAAAGACAATATCCAAATTCCAAAAATGGTCCCGAATATATGTCTGGATCCTCCTACAAGTGCTACCCATGTCCACAAACTATCTAGCAAGTACATTTTCCATTCTCCTGACCTGCAAACATGAAGTCTTCTCAGGTACCCAATGGCGGCTCGAGTAGTGTGTGAGTAAAACTTAGTAGGCCACGAGAAACGGAGTCTACAAAATGTCCAGTATGAACAGGTAGTGCATGAAAAAGGAATATGAATGATAATTTCCAAGTAATTAATTAAGGTTCCATTAACATGTTTAGAGAAAAGGAATTGGCATTCCATTACCATTCATTTATTACCAATTATCACCACCTACCATTCTTCACGTTTCCATGGGTTAAACACATACATTATATTACATGTTTCTAAGGCCAACAATCACATTCAAGAGGGTAAACACATCGTTATCCTGTCTCACTAGTACTAACCACCTCATAGAAACCATAACTGCTCCTCAAAGCCTCAGTCTGGGTGCATGAAACCCTTAGGAGAATAGACCCTCAGTCCCCTTTCCTAATAATTGAATTTAGGGTGGAGCTTAGAACCTCAGTCTTCAATTGACCCATGGGCGTCGATCCTCATGTCATCCCCCACTCTATGAAGCCATGTGCACATACATATATATATATGTAACCATCAACGGTCCAAACCTTTTCCCTTCGGCAAACACTATTCACAACAACCCACATAAGAATCCACATCATGCCTTAAACCATTAACACATTTCCATTTCACATCACTTAACCATTCACCCAATTCCCATGTGTTATACCTATCTCACTAGCATTCAACAAGAAACCCATAATATATCCCATTATTGTTTTTAATCTGTTTACACATTAACCCATTTAACTCATTCATCATTCCCATGAATCAACCATTTAACCCATTCCACTCTAACCCTTAGGTTTTTTCCAAGTCTAGGGGAATCACCTAACTTCTAGTCTATGTTCAACGAATCATGCGAACATATTTATCAAGGGCGCCACAATTCATGACAACAAGGTCACTTGATTAATATCAATCCCTAAATCCGGGAAAAGCCGGCACATCCCATGGATAACACTAAATTAGGTCAAGTCAATCCCAAAACATCCCACATGGATCGTGGAGGTTCTCATTTACCATTTTAATCACCATTATTACCAAAAATGTCTAGGTTATTCAAAACATAACCAAGGAAAACAAGAACATAACTAAATATGCACAAATACCCAAATAACTATGGGATATCACTTGTAGACCACCTACCTCGAAAAAGCGGTTGAACGCACTCTCAATCAATTCTTTAGACCTTGATCCGACCAACCTTTAGAGATTCAAGCTAATACTGACCCAAAAGTTAGGGTTTTAGAGGTTCCGAATGAGAGGAAGAGAAAATGAAAACCATAATCCAAAAAGAGAAACAAGGATGGGATTATCCTTACCCGTAGCTTCTATCTGTAACCAAAAACACCAAAAACACCTCGGAATTGAAGGAGAAACGTCTCTTGGAGCCTTGGGGCGATTTGGTTCTTTCCTAGGGTGGATAGGGAGGAAATGAGAGGAAATCCCTAGTGGGGTTCTAAAGCGTGGAGTGGAAAACTTGTAATCTTTTCAATCTTTATGTGGCCTCACAGTTTTCCGTATGGCTTGGAAAACCGTGCGCAAACCGAGCACATGCCACTGCATGGAGGAGGAGGGGTCGCACGATTTATCCGCATGATTTGGCAAACCATGCACAAACTATGTGCATGCTTCTGTTTGGAGGTGGAAGGGTCGCACGATTTATCCTGGGCAGACTGCACTATTTACCTGACCGTGCGTAAGTCTTGCGCCCTGGCCTGTCTTGCCCAGATTTTCTTTCTTCCGTGCCCGGAGCCCCCAGAACACCCCTAAGGCCTCTCATTCTTTCAGGAAACATTTTAATGCAAAAAAAAGGGTTCATCCCAAAACACAACAAAAACATACCTTTCCAAAAACTGGGGTGTTACATTAGTAGTCAAGGATTACTCCCAAATAAATCCTTGTGTTTTATGATCCCTACCTATACCATATTATTATTTATAGATCAATCCCATGACAGACTTTTTAGTCATTGTTCACTCCCAGTACCATCTTAGTAGAAAAAATTCATTAATGAACCAAGATCACTCCCAATTCCATTCATGTATATCTCATGAGATATAATTAATTAACCAATACATTAGTAAGAGATATAGGTCCCACACGTATCATAATGAAATAATACACACATGTTCCACAAGATCATAAACAATCAGATCATAACCAATAGAATAAAATGGGTTTCCAAACATGTAATCATATCATAACCGGTGAAAAATCAATTGATTTCACAATCATTTCATCAAAGAATAGACCATTAAAATAATTGAGTTTAATTAACATATTAACCATGATTGTAAACAAATATTACAGATATCAGGAAATCAAACCATAAACCACTCGTAGAAATAATAGGAATTGGACCATTGGAACATTTTTTCAGTAAGGAGTGAGTAAAACAAAAATATTTCATTTAATAGGGACAATTATTTTGACGAATCATTTAAAACACATTATTGAATAATACATCATGTGTGTTTTGTAATATTTTTTTTAAAAAAATTAAGACCATTTTCAATGAAAATAACCTCAAAACATATAAATTAACCTGAAAACATATTTAAAAACATTTATATTTAAAAAATAGAAATGAATCATGAAATAACATGGAATGATTTTTCCTTGAAAATTAATTTATGAAGCTTCGAAAATTAAAAAAAAATATTTTTCATTGAAAACATAAAGTAGATGTTTGAATATATTTTAAAAAACTATTTATATTAAAATAAATATAATACATATAAACAATCCATTGAGATCATCAATATATTTTCAATTTACTTTTGAAAACATATATAGATGCATTGAAATTCATTTAAAACACTTTTTAAATAAAAATCAATTTTTGAAACCCATTTTTAAATGAAAATAATTTTATAATCAACAAAAATATAGAATATTTGGAAAAAAAATTGTCTATAAAACAAGTTTGTAAATATACAAAGAATACATCATAGAAATGTTTGTCATTATGGAGTTTAAGTTAGTACATTAAAAAAAATTTCATTTCGACATTAAAGCCAAAAATTTCATTGACAAGAAAACAACATGATTCTTCTTTCATAAAATTAATATGATAATACATGGTTAATAATGTATTTAATAAATTATAAGATAATTTTAATACATTTTTGTAATATTTAATAAGTATATGGTAGTGAAATAAAATGGTTTTCTTACCAAAAGGTAAATTAATATAGTAATTTTTATAAATACATTTTCTTAATTATCATTATTCCCAATGAAGAGAAAAATTTAACCATTACTTGGAAACAACATGAATAACTAGTGGGTGATAAAATTCATGGTATTTCAACAGAGGGGGGTTATAATATCTTACCAATAGAGAAATAATTATAAACAATCATGATAAATTAAGACATTTTAGAAATAAACTATTACAAATTTTGTAACAATAAATTATAATATAATGGAATGATTAAGATTACATGCAGCTTAAAATATCATTAAAAGAGTTATATGCATGACATAAAATTTAAAAGGATTTATACAGACCTCATTGAAAACAAATATGGGAAAATATGACATATGTTGCAAAAAAATAAAAATAGAGGAAAATTTACATTACCATTTTGGTAGCAATTTAATCATATCCACTATAAAATAAATATCATGAAATGATTAAGAATATTTTGATAAATTTATGTATGATAATCATAGAATAAAAATGGTAAGTATACACAAAAAATACAACTAATTGGTGCTGAAAAATTCCAATGTCATAAAGAACATAAATCTTTGATGAGAAAACACTTACCCTAAGTCATGACTTTCTTAATTCACATTCAGACCTCATAATATTTTGGTAACTACTTTTGTCTTGTAGTAAAGGTCTTACCTAGATGAATTTTTTCCAAAAAGGAGGCTTCTAGTATAATTTTATTGATGTTGGAAATATTTTTTAGTATATTTTGGTTTATTGAAAGAGATTTATAGGTGTGAATAAGTGGGAGGGGTTTCTGTGTAACGTAAGAAATTCTCTATATTCCATATTGAGAAGTAAAAAATTATATTGCATATAGTTCATGAATAATTGTTTTTTATAAAACACAATCTATAATTAGTGATTTATTATTGGGAAAATATTTTTAGTGACACGTGAAATACTGAATATCAAAAAGATTAATTAGACTCAAAAAATCATACAGCCTTAAGGTGTCACATTATTCCTTGCTTACAATTAATTCCACCCTCAAAATTCTTATATGTTATTAAATGTTTAATACATGAATTTTTCATTCATAGAACACATGTCGTAAAAATGAATATATAATAATCTTTTAAAAAGTTAAATTTTGAACCATAACATTTACCCAAAGTAAAATGTAGTTGGGTTCCCACATGGTAGAAGATTGGTGGAATCTGACAAAGTATAAATGGTAGAAAAATATAACTATCATGTTCTGATACAAATAAATTTAGATGATATTTATTATTATGTTAAAAATCATAAATACCGAAATTTTTGATGACCAAAGAGGTCATTTGATTAATCGTAAATCAATGTACTAGGATAAAATTTTTTGGTTCTGTGACCGTTTTTCCTAATTTTTAAAAAGATATACTTACTCAATTTTAGGACAACATTAAACTTTTTTACCTTGAATAACTTCCACGTCTTATTTCATTCTATGAAATTAAGGTAGTTTTTCCATTCCTAAATATTTATTAGTTCATTTGATCCAATGATAGAATGATTGTTCATTCCAACAATTTATTAAAAAAAACATTTAGCACAACTTTTGTTACATGAATAAATCCTTATATTTTTAGATAACAATATAATTTCAAAAAAAATATTGTTTGTATAAATGAAACCATTCTATAAATGTTTATCCTTATAACGCTTCTAAAATATGATAAAAAAACATTATAAATATTTTCATGAAATCATATTAGCATTTATTACCTCTATATAACAATGTTTCACTTGGTTTTTGTATTCAAAACATGTGAATAACCATATATTATATTCTAATGAAACATGGTAAGAACCTAAATTTACTTAAATACTTTTGGAAAACATGAATTCTTTATTACGCTAATGTTTTTTGGATATATTACTACAATCAAAATATGTTGTAAACTTCATCAATAATATAATAAAACACATGTAACCAAGTCCATAATTTGTTAGAATATAATCTCTGTCATCTGATTTACTTATTCACAACCTATATAACATTATCCAAACATCATCATATTAACATCAAAAAAATATCAAGGGTTTTCTTCCTTTTGTTGACATATCACATTATCATTAAATCAAATTTGTTGTTCATCAAATACATTCCAAATAATCTTGAAAATCAATATAATGATCCATAAAATAAATAATACTTACATAATTAATCGTTAATAATTCCTCAATAAAAATACATAAATACTAAAATTATTCTACTTCATCCTTAATATATAAAAAGTATTCCTAATCCTATTACATAATACCTATTTCCATTCATATTTCATTTTTCATCTCACTATCATAAGTAATATTTCATTTACTCACACCACCTTTCTTTTTCTCTTTGGGATCACTCCACATAAATTTTTTTTTAATGATGACCATTAATTCAACAAATAAAAAATATCACCATCGATGATGTATTAGTGAGGGAAACATTCCAATCCATTATGATAACCAATATAATTATTTTTCCTATGAAGTAAAAAAGCATAGAATCTTTCGTTTCCATAGTAAAAACTTATTCTTCTTCCCCTATGACATCTAGTGTTGTGATTTATTCATCATTCATGACATAAAGGATACTGAATATTCATTCATCGTGGGTATCTATTACCCAAACACTGAGAAAAAATTTTCATTCTATTATTTTGTGAGTTTGGGAGTTGTTATGGTATACATTGTTAGTCATGACCTAAGAAAACGTTGTAGGCATGATAAAAAACATTCACCCAATTAAACATCCCATTTGAATTATTATTATAAAATTTCCCATGATATTCAATATTTACCATATTCCTTCTTATTCAAACCATGTCAAAAACCAAAATTCATGGTGTGAGAGACACATATCTAAAAAAGAAACCCATAAAAACATGAAAAATTACTAATAAGATTCATATAACATGGTACATACATCTTTTACCTATGAAACTATATGTTTTTTCTAGGTAATTCATAATTATCATCTACTTAAAACCTTTATTATGGTTTGTCAGGAATTTGTGAATTAAAAATACATATCTTATGGGAGTTGTAAAAATAGGTATCTAACATGGAATATTATTGTGTACCATGTTACAATTATGTCAAGCATGATGCACAATTTCATAATTGTTACCATGGATACATTGATGCTAGAGCCTCATCATCTCTTTTAATATCGACATGGTTTTATTTCTAGTAAACTAATCAGTTTATACATTAATATAATTAAATATCATAATCATATAATTTTACATTTCATTATACATATCCTTAGAGAAAAAAAATTCATATCATTTGTAATATCCATAAGGATCTCACAAAATATTTCACATCCAAGATTCCAATGGTTTACTAAATATTTCCATTCATACCAACTATAACTTCCAAGACTTAAGATACACTAATATCATTTCATTTTAGAAGAAAATTCAGGACATTGTATAAATATATGTTCAAGGACTGTAATTATATAGTGACTTTGGAAACAAGGAGACGTAATCTTCTAAAATAGTGAAAGATCTCAAAAATCTCCATTTAACACAATATCCTCATATACTTCTACATAAAACCTTTATTCATTGCCTGGTAAGGGTGAGATAAGAAATTAGTGAGCTGAAATTCTTTATAATGGTATGTAAAGGAAATACATAAGAATAACATAAACATAAGGGTTTGAGAACATGCAAATAACATTTAATAAATAATACCCATAATATCAACGATCATATACATTACTCATGGAAAAAGTATTAGGAGTTCAGATGATATGAATCATAATAAAATAACGAGAATAATGCATGAAATAATAAGAAAGAAATAAGGCATAAATTTATGTAAAACTCATAAGAATGTAATATTATTCCCATAGTAGTGATAAAATCCCATCCAAGGCTATCTTAGTAGTATATTATCACTCCACAAACTATCTTTTCATACATGGTTCTCTCCCATGGCCATCCTCATAGTCAAGGATCATTCCCAAGACATCATTATTAGTATTGGTTCACTCAGCAAACAATATTTTTAGTCATTGTAAACTCCCATGACCATATATGAAGTCAAGTATCACTACCAATACCATATTAGTAGAAAAATACCTCTACTTAACTGAGTTCTCTCCTTATTCTATCCATTTTTATCTCATTAGATATAAATCATTACCCAATAAATTGAATAGAGATATCGGTCCCAACATTTATCATAATGAATTCATGAGTTCAAGTTTGACAATATCATAAACAATCATATCATAACCCATTAAATAAAATTTGTTTCATAAAAATGTAATCATTTCATAACCAGTAAAAAATATACAGGTTTTCAAATCATTTCATCAAAGAATAACCCATGAAAATAATCAGGTTTCCTAAATAGGTAACCCCATAAAAGAAAAGTATTTCATGGTTGTAATTCCATAATAACATAAACCATTAATTAAAATAATATTATTTTAACCGTTGCTTAATTTCCCTAGAAAGGCATAGGTAACACCAACAGAATTCATCAAACATGGAAAGTAATTTCGATGTATCTTTTAATAACAGTTCTATTCGAAATTATTCAATAAAGTGTGAATTATATTTTTAAAGCATAAAACATATTGAAGTCCATTTTCATTGAAAATAAACTTGAAAACATATAGTGAGGAAATAAAAAATTAAAAAACTAATTCTCGCTGAAAATTATAATTTAACAATTAAAACAATTTGAAAACCCTTTTACTTGAAAATATATAAATAATGTTTGAAACCATTTGGGAAAAAATCCCATGAAAACTTATATATATACGTTGAAAAAATTTGGAATTAATTATTCAAATAAATTAAATTTATATCTACTAAAATATTCATTGAGAACATTTAAATATTTTCTATAAAAAGTATTTTGGAATTTATATTATGGGATGTTTAAAAATCAGTTAAATCACTTTTTAAACATATTACTAATTTTTAAAAAACCTTTTTGATTGAATATAATTTTAAAATAATGACATTTTATGAATTTAAGGAAATAAAGTATAATTAAAAAGAACCATTTCAACATAAAATGTATGAATCAATGAAATGATGACCACAACAGTGGGTAAATCGGTATAGACTGAATATTTCTTTTACACCATAAGAGCTTAAAAAGTTCCTTATCAAAAAATGACCTGAATATTCCATTTAAAACAATTTTTTAAATAAAAATACATGGGTAAAAGTATCCATTAGAAATAATAGGATAAAATTAAAACATTTTTTAATAAATTTTATAAATCATTGTTTTGAAAAAAACAAATTTATGACTAAATGAAAAAATAAAGATAGATTTTCAACAAAATATTTTCTTAATTATCATTTGTTCAAAAGATTTTTAAAATCATACTATTAAACTGAAATATCATGAATAAAAATAAGGTAAGAATAGTCATGATAGTTTCTGAGGGATGGAAAAAAATATTTCATCAATGGAATCATAATTATAAACCATCGTTATAAATTAAGATATTTTAGAAATAAATGTTTACCACTTCGGTAACAATGAATCACAATAAAATAAAAAATAATAAAATTAATTTTGTCATCAAATATAATTGAAATAAAGATATTCATGATATAACATGTAAAAGTTATTATATACACCTCATAATAAAACATTGGTACATAACATGGAATCTGTCTCAAATTGGGAAAATTGAGGAAAAATTGCTTTTCCAATTGTTATCTTCTGATGAATAAACCATGTGAATTAAAGATCATATAATATAGACAAATATACACATATATTTAGAATAAGAATCATAGAATACATCCATAGGATGTGTACACACCACATATAACAAATAAGAGTTGAATATATCTTATGTCTCTTGGAGAATAACAGTGACATGAGAAAACCCATACATTATGAATTGAATTTCTTTGTAAACGTTCAAACCTCCATTTCATTGGGTTACTGCTTTTTGTTTTCATCACAGGGATTCTGGGGAATTTTCCTAACTATATTTAATCTTATAGGATGAAGTTAGTTATTTTGGTAGCTTATTTGAGCAGCTTTTGGGCGAGCCAAGGGTCTTGACATGTGTGAATAATATGGATGGGTGAGTGTCTTTCTATAATTAATTAGATGTGGAATTCATGTAAATTTGGGAAAAGAAAATTCCACCCATGCTTTCACATTTCCATGTGACTCCAATAATGTAAAAAAGTTTATCGAATGGAGTTTAGGTTAGAAATATGTTCAGAGAACAGATTTTGGACACATGTCTAGGTCATATTGACACTAAATTTTAAGGTTTACTCTCTCATTAATCTAATCTTCTACTTAAATATTGTTATTAATTTTAATTACATTCACTAATATTTTCTGTAAAAATCTAATTTGAACTTATTATAAATAATAAATTATGTTTATTCAAAATATGTAATCGATTTTTCCAAATTCCAATCACATATGTGGCAGAAATAATTTTAAAATCAATCTCATAGATTGGATGACAATATAGGTTTTTAATTTAAAATTCTTCAAAATTTTCTAATTTTTTACATCTAATTTCATAGTGAAATTGATCCCAATGACAGAAAATTGATTTAAATACATATAATATATATAATTATACCATTATACTATTTATTAATATAATTTATCATTATAAATAAATTATACAAAAATGACATGTTGAATTACAAATCAGTATTTTTCACCATTCGTCAAAAAACTATACATCGCAGAATACTACAAAAAAATCATTATGAAATAAATTTTATGTTTTCCTTCAAAAAGTGATGTTTATTTTGAAATATAAAATTTATAAATGTTTTAAAGATATATTGAAAACAAGATATCTATTAAATGTCGGTAAAAATTATATTATAATAAAATAGGATTTTATGTGTAATATTTGGTTTCTTCTATTTTTATGATTTTAAAATCTAGTAGAAGAATGTAAAAAAATTATTTGATTAGATATATAAAATATAAATTTTATTAATATCATCCACCAATTATATTAAATTTAATTTATTATGATAAGATTCTGTTGTGAGAATATAATTTTTATTTATAAAATCAATCCATTTACATTCATTTGGTTCTTATATATATTTATAATTAACCAGTAACTAATAAATTCTACCATGTATTTTCATAATTTAGTTAATATTATTCAAAACCACAGCCATATGGCCTGGTTATATATTATAAACAAAAATAATAATATTTTATTAATTTATCATTGTTTGGTAAAACTTGGTCTTATGTGTTTCATAGGACATCGTGGAAAGTCAATCTAGGGTGAAACATAATCTAACGTAATTTTTTAATGTTAAGGAAGTGTCATGATTTATTGGGTGTATTGAATAATTTATATACTGTTTTTTATAAATAAAAAAACTTATTTCATTAATAAAGGAAATTATTTTTAGTGTTTCGTGAAATGATAAATACAAAAAAGATTACATTAACTAAAAAAATTAGTCCAAAAATATTATGGTGTTATAGTTTAACTTCATGTGGTAAGGATAATCATGTTATTAATAGAGAAACTATGTGGTATGGAATATTTCATACTTGTTGGTGCTACCAAGATGCTGCTTAGGAGTAGTGAAGGATATTTTTGGCATTACAAGAGTGTGTTTCCTAATTTGATGGTGTTTATCAAATATTCATTATAAGTGGAAAACTATTATCATAACACGAGGAATCTGTAGATCATCTATATTACCACCATATGATTATATGATAAGGTAATGTAACAATTTGATATCCATTTCATTGGATATTTTCTTATAGGTTTACATCATGTTTCATAGAGAAAATGTTATCATGTTCAATATATTATTTCATGGACTACATCAGGATTATGCTTTTAGATTCTAATCTATAAGTATGTTATGAGAATATAAATACATATGAATATAATATGTTCTCATTTATTGGAATATGAGATGGTTTCCCTTGATGATGTCATGTTCTAGGCTTATATATCCATAGTACTAGTTCTTTTAGGGATAAAACATTGTAGAAACATCCCATTTCAAGAACCATACACGGGGCCTAATTTCATAGTTCCATTATTAGGTGACAATGTCAAAGATGCTACCCAAAATGATCATTGTGAATTTGGATGGGGAATAATTTTCCATGATATATATTCTTTGTATCAATCATGAACAGATAATCCATGTTTTAGTGTAAGTGATATAGATGTAAAATTAAAATAAAAAAATTATATTGGCAGAATGAGGAATCAAATATGGTCCTTGGGGATGTATATTTCAACATTAGAGTCACACATTCATCGAAATATGTGTGATCCAATTTCTCTATAATGAATTTGGGTTATGGTTATAACGGGAGATGGTTAGCAAAATATGTTTTTCTGAAACATTTAGTATTTTGAAGTATTTAAATATTTAGAAAATTTATTTATTTATTGATAAAAGTTTAATGATGCCAACCCAAATAACAGTCAACATAAATTATGAAAAGTGTGAGGGATTTTGTGCTAGTTTATAAAAAATGATAATAAATGGGAGTTTGTAGTTGGTAGAATCCATGATAGAGATAAAGTTTCATGAGAATAAGTGATTTTTTAATTTTTTTTATAAACTATCCCAAAATCAATGGGAGTCGGTAGTGGTTGTAGTACATCAAAAAAATATGATTAATTGAAAAACAGTAGGCACATTGATGCATCAATGTTTTATAGAGGATATATTATTTTAATAACGGGGGAGGTCTTGAAAATAAAACATATACTACATTTGATACTTTATTTTTTAAAAAATTCTTGAAAAGTGGAAATCATTATTCATGAATGTTGAAAATGTACACAAATCGGTTCACATTTCGTAAAAAAATCCATGGTAAATTTTTTTCCCATGGTTAGCATTTGGAATGATTAACAATGCCATAGGTATATATTAAATGATAAAATGTAATCCCAACCTTGTAATACCATGTAATTTTATGGATTTTTATTTTGTAATTAATTAATTTTCATTGAATATTAATAACCAAATTTTCAATATTATGTATTATTGTAATATAAAATTTAATATTAATGAATAAAATGACATAATTTTTACTGAATCATTTATATGGTTTGAGAAGAAATTTATTGGAAAAAAATACAAAATTCATGACAAAATAAAAAATATATATTTTTAAATATTTAGAAAGACTATTGGAAAAAATGAGATTCATTACTGAAATAAAAAATTTAAAATTATCATGGACTTATTTTTTAGAATATTATGAAAATTTTATTTTTTTCCCGGACTACTAAAACTTATATATTTTTATTTAAAATGTAAATTACATTAAATTTATTTACAAGTAATTGACTATTTTAAATGGTTATTTGAAGTTAAATTAGATGAACCCTGTCAGGAATAATCATATTTAGGTCATTGGATTGAAAATCATGTTGATTTTTTATATTAAAACATTCTAATATTCTAAAAAATTTATCCTTCAAAAACCACTTTTCCTTCATATGTGCTCCTTAAAATTTAAATTAAAATTTTCGTTTTTATGAATATAATTTTAGAAATGTATACCATATTTGGAATATTAAAGGCTATAATTATTCAAAAACATTAAATTAATTTTTGACCTAATAAATATTAAAAATATTAAAAATTAACTTGCATTATTATGGTTAAAATGGGGTTACCTGGATGATAAAATAAAAAGATAATGGCAATTTTACAATAAAACATTTACAAATACTATTTTATTAAAATATTTCTACCTTATCCTATCAGAAGATAAAATATATTTTTATTAGGAATCATTATTCATTGTAATGACTTTATCATTTTTTATTCTTTTGGGAAATTTCCATGTTGTTTTCTATTAGATTCATTTTCGACCTTATAAAAGGACCTCTCTAAGCCTCTTATCTTGACATTACATGATCCTTTGTGTTAATCCAATCCATTATAAAATAATTTATTTAGATATCTTGCAAAATCCACTAGGAATTATTTTGATTATAAACCCTCCAATGTAGTAATTAGGTATATACACAATGATGTTCTTCAAAGAAGATCTATAATATATAAACATGTTTTCTCATTCATTTTTTATAATAAATCCTTAAAATACTATTAAAATATAATAAAATAATAAAAATAGTAATAAAATATTTTATTTTTTATTATTTTAGTGTAATGATTTATATCTCTCTCATCTTACATCCAACGGAAATAAAAATTATCCATCATGTGTATCAAATTCAAGTTACTCACAAACCCATATAATTAAATTTCCATCACTTCCTCTCATGGATTGATATATTTATTGACTTAACATAGGTATATTATATTTCTGATATATTTATATTTTTATAATTATAATATAATATATACACTCTTACCGACTAATCCGCTGGAAAAAAGAATGGGTTTATCATGTGTATGTGTGCACTAATGCCTCCATTCTACGATGTTATACATTTATCTTTTTATTATGAAATTTATGGTAATATGGATATATTTAAGGAAAATATATGATATATATTTTATAAAAACGAATCTTTATAGATAATATATTATTTAAATTTATTTTGTTCCATGCGATAGGAAAATTGAAACATCATTCTTGTGTATATTAGACATACGGTCTCAATGAACATCTTTTTTCATTTTCTATATCATCCTTTATTTGATTATTATAAATTCATATAAAATGATTATAATATAATTTTATATCATTTATATAATCATAGTGATTATGGAAATGTGATCAATGTAAAATGAGAGAGAAACCCATAACAAAACATGCATGAAAAATGGAGTTGTTATTAACCAAAACCTAAATATAAAAATTCATTGTCAATAAAAATGTACTTTAATGACATTATAAAATCATAGATGATATGTTATATTAAATAATGGTATTTTATAGATTTAGTATGATCTTATATTTGTTATACATGAGTTCTGAATATGTATGTATAAATTCAATACAAGATGTAATGAATTTTCATCTCAATTTTTTTTCCTTGGAACACATGCCATATTCATTACTTATTTAATTTGAGGTGTTTATTTACTACCAATTAATGTCATAAATGAATAATATAGTGAAAATTATTAGATAAAAATATTCATATTATGTTTTTGTTGGAGAATACAATACACAAATTTTAAATGTAGTAAATTCATTATCATATAATTTCATTATTTATCAGTATTGAATATGATTATGTTTCAAATGATGAAATATTATGATATAGATATAAAAATAATAATGTAATTTGATAACATTGTTTTTATATAATAGATTTTTTTCGTTCATTTTTTTACTCTTTCAGAACTAATGATACCAAAAACACTGGTTTTTTGAAAAATCAAATTTATTTATCACTTTAACCATAAATGATTTTCTTCCATATCCATTTCACCTAGAAATTATTTAAATAATGTTTTTAATATTAATAAATGAATTCATAGTTTAATTTATAATTATTTTTACTTTTTAAATAATGTTTTCAAGGAATATTCTTATCGATTTGTGAACAATTTACATTTGACGTATTAATGAATATGGGAATAGAATCATTGTTTTAACATGTACAACATGAATGTTATTTTAATCTTTCATTATCAATACATTATTAAAATATTTCTATACATTTTTACACAGCAATTTTTAATGAAAATGATTACTATATTTACTGGGAACTTTTTTTATTTTAATAATGTGATTTCTTAATGGAATGGATATTTTCCTCAAAAATGATTCATAAATTTTTTTTGGAATTTAAATAACATGAAAATGGTATGTGTCTATTCTTATGTTCTAATTAGTATATGATCCAATGGTATAATCCTAATTATTATCAACATTTTCTTTGATCATGGTAAAATCATTTTTAGGAAACTCGTGTCTTTCCCACAGGTTTTAGTATAAAACTCTTTTTTCACGGGGTATGATATGATGAATGTTGTATGATATTATGGAACACATATTTATAGATTATATTATATTTTAAGCCTATATCTCCCAAAAATTCATTGTGTAATGATTAATGTTATAGGAGGTAAAATGTCTATAGATGATATTATCCCAATCCTGAAGCAATTGGGTACACGATTTGTTTCCCAAATCCTGAAACAAGGGAGAAGATGGGTGGTTTTCACAAGCCCAAAAAGAGTGAACATGGGAGGTATCAAAAAACATAAATAGGTTACACTAGATGTTATCACAATCCCAAAGTATGTACAATATTGGTTATCCAAATACCTGAATGTTATGATTGTCTTGAGTGGTATCCTAGTCATGAAAATATATTTGCTTATGTGTATGAAATAAATTGATGTCTTATGTTAATTTTATATACTCATGGACCAGGATCATTGTTTTAATAATGATTCATGTTTTAAATACATATATGATTTTTTTTCATAAATCAGGATTATAATATATACTATGAAAAGTATGATTTATAAATGGTATTCATAAGTTTCCACATCCTTTTAACCATGTCATATTGATATCTCCAATAATTTCCCCTAATAAGCATATGATCTCACCTGTTATTATGATTCCATTACCCATATTATGAATAATTGATATTTGTATTATAATTCTGTGAATGGATTTATTTTTGAGGATTGTAGTGGGAGATTATGTCATCCAATTATGATCCAACTATTTATGTATCCTTGTTTCCACGAACACCAATCTATTATGGTCATCGTTTTTTTTAATGGAAAGGGATATTAATCGTCAAATATAGAATATATTTTCATGTAAATATTTCTCCTCAATTATTTGTATCAGTTGATGTTTTTATATATCTTCTGAAAATCTAGGATGATAAAATATTTTGAAATCCGTAGGGATATGTATTTCAATATATATAAGGGTAATTTTAAGGATATGTTTATTTTTTGGAAATTATCATGAAATATTGGTAAAGGATAAAATGATTGGTTTCTAGGAAATTACATCCCTATATGGATTCTACCATTGGTTGGGAATCTGAAATAGTTATTCCAAGTTGTCATAACTATCAGAATGAAATAATGATAAGGAAATGATCAACACCTGTTACAAGACAACGGGCCCTATTTTACACATAGTATAAAACCCCTAATTTATATGTTTATTTATGGAAAAAATATCTTTGAAAAATCATGGGGGATGTAAATAAAACTATAAAAAGTATAGTTTAGGCCTACGTTGTTAAATATTGAAAGGAATGTTTCATGATATATACATATTATATGAGATGTCTCTCAATTATGTTGTTCTCCAGTACAATTCATATTTCCTACAATTTTATTTTATATTTTAGTCAATGGATAAACCAAAAGAAACAAGGTGATGTTTAATTAAATGAACAATTTAATGTTATTATTCTTTAAAAACCTAAATCTATGGGATTAGTATTAAAAATTAATTATTCTACACTCACCCAAATATCTTAGGCTATAAACCATGATGGACATTTAAATGGTGAAATAGGGAACAATTTTTTGTTGAACCATTAAAAAGAAAACATCCACCTTCATTTAGGGGTTTGATGATATAATATTTTCCAATAAATGGATCGGTACCCCTGAAAAAATATTTTATATTCTATGGTTTTTGGATCATAAAAAATCATGTTTCTTTTTATTATTTAGAAGGAGATGCAGATCAATGGTGGAATCTTATCTAGAATTTTTAAAAATTATTAGAAATGAAATCTATATAATGGGATGATTTTATGAAATTATATTTTAATATGTTTAGTATTTATATTCCTCATATAAAAAATAGATAATTAATTCCTTGATATAAAGTAGTAGGATAATTCATTAGTTAGAACATATGAGTAAATTTTATATTATATAACGGTTATTATACTGGATTTGTTATCAAAATTTAATATAATGTAGATATATTATTCTAGGGTATAAAACTGTGTCTCTTATGGGAGTTATCCATAAGAGAATTCTATAGATATTAAGAACATTTTTGATATACAATCATACTGGAAATTATTATCTAAGTTTCCCATCAATCACATGGGTTTGATAAGAAACAATTATGTTAGTCAAAGGATACTCTAAAAACATACAAATAATAAGATGAAATTCCTTCATTCCTAATTTATGGTGGGAATAAAATAATAATGATTTTTAGGATAATAATACTTGTTTTATGTTTTTAATGGAAGGTGGTTGAGTGATTCAATACCAATGTGATATAAATAATTTACCTACATAAGAAAATAGAGAGGAATTCATTCTAATGAACAACTAACACTTCACTTATATATATACATAGACTCTATGCCTTTTATTAATCAACTCCCTAATCCATGGGAAAATAAGTATAATTGTCCAAAAAAACTCATAATGAAAATGAATAAAATGGAATTCCTAGGAAAACAAACCATGGATGTATAAAAGTATAATTAGTGAATACTTATCATCCACTCTAAATATGATAATTTCATGTTGGACATTGTATTAATTATCCATATGAAAATTATATTGTTCATAATTTAGTGAAACTTTATGTGAATCTATGCATTGATTATCTTCCTATACATGGAATCTACAATAATGAAATCACCTTTTACATTGTTGTGGTGAATAGATGAACCAAATATTTCAATGGATTTTTTCATTACTATGATGGATTATTGTTTAATGGAAATGGGTGAATTATGTTTTGTTATAATATATGAGTCCATTAATGATTTTTCAACAGTTACAGTTACAATCATGGGTTTATGGGTTTAATGTATATCATATGTTAAATATCAAAGAAAATCCTTTAACTAAAATAAGTTATTGGATTTTATCATTATTACTAGTATTTAGGAATAAATATGAGGAAATAATATCCAATTGATTTGTATAAATTTTATTTAAATATATAATTGAGAATGAATCCCATTAATTTATTTTGATATTTGTTTAGAGTTATTGGTAACTTTTATTGCATATATTATATTATATTTTTAGGTAATTATGGGCTATCATAATTTTGGATTGTTATAGTAATTATTATAAAAATTCTTTCAAAGATGGATACCCACATGCTAGGAGACAACTCATCATGTCTAGAATGCTGTGGGGCATGAACCCACAACCAATGGGTGACAAGGATGTAGTGCCTAAAATTGGCCTATGTAACATAGTATTTAATGTTGGACAACAAAAATATTGATATTGATGAGTATTTATATCAATTCATAGTATGGAATCCAGTTAATTATTGGAGAAAAAGGATTAATAGGATGTCACAACTGTTACATATATGTTAATTTAAAGTGGAATACATCACCATGGATTTTGTTATTTGAATACCGAAACATCAAAAGGGAACAATGCAATATGGTTTGATGTTTAACATTATACGATGTAATAGAAATTGGTTTTTATCCGATATTATTTTTATATAGATCATATTTCATGGATTTAAATTATGTAAGTTGTATTATTTAATAAAATATTTCATTTTAGAGCATCTAATGAAGATCTATTGTTTACTTAAATGTCATGTTGATGAATTTATTGAGATCCTCAATGAAAATTATGATTTAATACTATAAATAATCCTCATATAGATTTTCTGCCTAATGGAAAAAATCAAACCCTAGGGTATACGAAAAAATATTTTCTTCTTGATTTGAAAGGTAGCAAGATCAACAACATTATTTAGAGAAAGATTTTTACAATAATACATTTCATTCAAGAATTCATCTGGCTCGTTATGATGAACTATATAAAAATAAGTGTATAAATCTAATGTGATGGAATTAAGTCGGAGGATGAAATTTATTGGGAATTAATATAAATATTCAAAATAAAGATAATTTTAGATCCATGAAATATAATATTGAAGTAGTATATATTTTATAATTTATTGTTGATACTCGTTGGAGAGATTTTTTATTTTGATTTTATGATTTTTTTTGAATTTCACAATAGAAGATGGATAAAATATTTACGATGAAATAAATATTTATCCTTATTCATGTTATCCCTTTACATATTCTTCATCATGTAGGGATAATTTTTTATCATTTGAGGATTCTTCCAAACCACTAATATGTTCATTATGTGGTCTATGTACCTCTCTCGAAGAAGTACATACCTGACGCTTTACATTAATTAATCATATAGGTCATAACAAAAGATAAATATATTATTAATGTTGAATTTTTAGTTGATATTCTCAATTTAAAATATAATTTAATATGATACAATACCATTTATCTGGGGAATGTTTTGTGAAAAACCAACCAATTTAAAAAAATTAATTTTGAATATGAGGATACTATGAGACATAATTAATGATATTTTTTATTGTAACACCCCAAGATTTCATAGTACGTTATTTCTTCAATTTAATTCAATAACTTGCACTACACGCAACACCGAGTTCAAGTGCACCACGTCATTCCAAAATAGCCGTTCAACAGCGTTTATGAATAGTATTCCCTAAATATTCAACTGTATATATAATACTTATAATTTTAGAATCAATATTATGAGTTTCATAGACATAATGTATGAATTAATTCATTTTTTTCACATAAAAGAAGTAATTATCAGAAAATGGTATTTTACCTCCTTTTGATGGAGAACCCTTTTCAAATACAATATTTGACACTATTATATATTAAATTTTACAAAATAAACATCTTCATTAGAATTGGGACATAAAAATTTTGTTTTGATAAATTTTTTTTATTTTTCTGATAACTTTCATATTTTGTGAATAGTGAAAAATAATAATTTTTAATTAAAAAAAATTGAAAATCGAAATAATTTATATAGTTAAATTATTAATTTTATTTGTTTTTAAGTATAATAAGATTATATTTTTATCATTTAGAAAAATTTAGGTCATTATAATTTGTTTCACTTTGAAATTGGACATAAACCAGTGTCAATCTTTTGATAAATATCATTTCTGAAAAACAGGCTATTTGTTTTAAAAATGGGAATTAAATATTAATTAATTAAGTCAACATATATGTTATGAATTTTGTAAAATACACTTCATTTTTGAATTTGAAATATCAAATATATCTTAGATTGAATTTTTGGTATATTTTCTGAAAATTTTAAATTTTTTATGATTAATGAAAAACACTGTGTTTTTGGTTAAAACAGAAATTTTATATAAATAATTATATATTCTATTTAAATTTATTTTAATCCAAATAGATATATATTACCTATATATGTTCAAAATAATTCATTTCTGTCATTTTATAATATGTTTATATATATAAAAATTTTATTGAACTTCTTACCGTCATTTACCCACCTCCAAGGAGAATTTGCAAATTCACATAAAAATTAATTTTACCGCTTCTATGAGTTGAATTACAAAATTACAAGAGACATGGTTAATATCAAGGATAAAAATGAGTTATTATAAGATAAAAATAATTTTTTTTGAATAGTACCTTTTTTTTATTTACCATTGTTAATGGTAAATACGGTAATTAAGGGTAAAAATGATATTATTTTTACCCTATCATATGTCCTAATTCTATTAGATAAGTATAATTTGTCTAAAAACAACATTAGGAATAAAACATGATCCGTTAGTTCCAATTGAATTATATTAGTACATTTATATTAATTTAATTTTATGAAGTGCTAAAAGAGTTAAAATCAATGTTTAATAACTAAAACATTTTTATTATAGGGTTATGCATAAGATAAATTAGACTGTAAATATTCATTAGAAAGATAAAAAGCATTAATACATTATTGTATTTTATTTATACATTTTATAAATTAAATAATTAAATTTATTTATGACACAATGATGATGTAGTAATTAATGAATTAATGAATTAATGAATAATTAAAATAATTTCTATTATAAATATCCAATTAAATGTAATTTCAGACATTCTATGAATTACACTAATTTTAAAGGATAACATGAAAGTTTAGGGTCGGTTAGAGGAATATTTTTTGAAGTAATAACTATGTTATAAATTTATCAAAAACAAAATACCAAATAGTGTCGAAATTGAAATAAAAGAGATTTAATACAGATGTTATATTATTAATTGGAATTATATTCCTAAAAATATAAAGATCGGACAAAATACTTATATAATAAAATATATGATATTAATAAACCAATTTGGGTTCTTTTGGACTTTTATATAATGTTTATTAACCATATAATATAAAAATACAAAGGGACATGGTAAATGTCAGTCTTTTAAACTATGAGTTAGATCTAAAAAGTATTGTAAATATGTTGACATAAACATATCTAATACCTTTTGGTTGAGTGGTTTTACACCCATACACACCTTAGACTTTGAATAATTCATTTTGGATCCATTATAAACAGAAAATGAAATTATTATAAAATAATATTTTAAGTTTTTCGTAAGGTGCCTCTCTACCCTCTTATAAATGGGTACTTCTCATTATCTCAAATTCACACCTCCAAAGCTATTTGGATCGGCCAAACCCAGCCTAAACAACCTCCCAATTATCATATCTTCATCTGAGAGGACATTATTTGGACAGAAATCCATCCTATAGATCCCTTAGGATCAATTCAAAAGGAAGAACCTGAAGAAGAGGTAATGATTTAACCACTCTCTTTCTTGTTTTCTTATTCATACACTTACAATTTCTTTGTTTCATCCATTATAAAAACATTACTCCAATATATTCTATATAATGTGACTTTATTATAAATATATCACAACTATATTCATTATTTTATCCATCTTATGAATGATAATGTCACCATGCGTGTGTACGTATGGCTTACCGTCTCCACGTCGTGTTGTCATTTGTTATTCAACACTATGTTATTTGGATGGATATAATGATGAAAAATATGTATATAAATAATTAAAATAACAGGCTAATGTCTCTGTAAAATTAATATACCATCATATTCCACACCATTAAGTAAATGATATTGTCACTCGTGCGTACATATGGATTACCATCTACATGACGCGATGAGATTCATTTCCAAGTCCACTATTCATCGACGATTAAATAAATGTATATTAATAAAATAATGTAATATATGAAATAATAACTCTACTGGAGATATATATATATATATATGTATTTATTTACGTAAATATATATTAATCACATACTTCCATTCAATACGATATGAAAACAGAAATAACGTTTATGTGTACGTACGACCTATGGTCTCCATAAACGGTGTTTTCCATTTCTTAAATCTATATATTATAACTATTTATATTCTAAATTTATATTATATATGAATCATGATTTATATTCTGGATTTATTTAAATTATTACCCAATTGACAGGGTCAAGAATAACATGTTGAAATACGTACAATAAAGAAAGCGATTATTAACCGAAATGTTAATTAAACATGAAAATAATTTTTAAATGGGTTGTATAATGTCATAAATGAATCATGTATGATATAATAAATACTAAAATGGTCATTCTCTAATCTAATAACATAAAATATTCATTATACATGAGGTTAAACATATCATCGACCAAAGGAAAGTGCATGGTAAGGGTTTTCTTATCTTACTTTAAATTCCTTGAGATTTTCATTATTCACCACTTATTTATTGCATGTGGTGTATTGTGTAATTCAATTTGATATATATTATCATTATTCTCTTTATATTCATGATATTGTGTGATTCATTTGGTGGTTATTGACTATTTTTCATATGACTCGATAGACTACAACATGGTAAGGGATATTTCCTCAATCTCCTTATTATCCGAGATTGTTCATTTGTAGGAATTTTCAGGGACATTATTATCATAGATACCCCTATTTTATAAAAATAATTTCAAAAGGAATATTTTAATGTTTTATGGGAGGGTCTATTAAAGTACATCATCATTTAATTTTTTTAATATATTTATCATTCTTAACCATTTTAATTAATGTATGTGTTTTCAAAATGATTTTACGGATTTATTTATATGGACATGAATGTGTTGAAATGATAATTATTTTAAAAAGTTTCAAAGTGGAATGGGACACTTTGATTCAAAAATATATTTTAAATGAATACCATTATAAATTTTAAATATTTTAAATGATTTCATGTAACATTTTTATTTTTATCAGAGCATTTTAGTGATCATTTTCATCTATTTCAACATCATTTATTAGATTTTAAACTTGTTTGAAGTTGATTTAGTATGATACAAATCATCCCTATTGTAATGATTGTTTTGTGATATGTTTGACTGATGATGTGTTGTTTTTATACCATTCATTGTTTATGGATAATGTATTTACATGTTGTTTGATATTATTAATATGAATGTTTATGTTATATTTCAAACTTTTATAATGATGAATGTATTGGACTAGTATGTTACGAGTAAGGGAGCGGTTAAAGTAAGTACTATGGGTTAGGGTCCGGTTACAGCAGACCCTCTAGGTTAGAGTCCAGTTATAGAGGCTCTCTGGGTTGTTGTCTAGTAACAGAGGCTCTCCGGGTTGGAGTCTGGTTACAGAGGCTCTCTAGGATGGATTCTGGTTACAGAGGCTCTTCGGGTTTGGGTCCAGTTACAGTTATCCCATTGGTCCTGGCACGAGACCTTGACCCAAAAATTATTGTCTTGAACTATACATCCCCTCATTATGAAATTAGTTATTACATGGGATTATTTGGCTTTCATAATTTCCAGGTGCATGTTTATATAGTGATGTGTAATTTATTTTTTCCATATTGTGTTCAATATTATGCTTAAAATGCTGTTGTTTTTATTACACATCTCTCCTTGAATGTTTATAGCTTCTGTGAAATTATTTACCCTTACTAAATATCTGAGCTCACACATTTCTTATTTTTTATTTTCCCAGGATTCCAAGAAGTGTATTATGATTTATATGTGGGGTTATGCGAAAGGGAATAATGTAATTCTCAAAGAACAATCTATGCAAGGTTTTTTGTTTGAAATTCTATTGTAAAGTTAATATATGAAAACTATTTTCCATGTCTATTAAACTGATCGGTCCTTCGAGACATGATTCCTTGTAGTCATGCAAATGTATTAAAATAATGCACCGGATCTGGGTAACTGGGGTCGGGGTGTTATAGTTAGTATTAGAGGATGTTTAGAAATAACCTTGGAAACTAGATTTATATAAACTCTGATTAGAGCACATTACCCTAAGATAGACTTTGAGGATTAGTATAGAAGATCTTCCTAGAATTTTGGTAATGTTCGTATTTATTGTGTTTTCCAAGAAAATACATCCATGTCTAGATACGAGCTGGTAGAGCTAGCTCTAGAATAGATGTACCTAGGGGTAAAACTCGAAACCACTTCTTTGAGCTAGACTAGAACGAGAACTGGTACACGACAACAGGCCTTTCTCCACTCTAGGATACAACAGTACCGGGGATTATTCTTAAGATAATTCTCATTTTCTTTACAATAATTATGAAGTATTTATGGTTATATACATCCTCAAAGAAAATATTTTTATAGATTATATCCATAGACTATTCAATTTATGTTATTTATTTTACACGTTTGGAATTATTCATTTCAATTAATAAACTGACCTACTGTATTCTATTTTATAGAAATGGCATATAGAAGAAGGAATGTGGACTCCATTAATACATAATATTCAAAGAGTAAGAAGGATCATATCTTTCATGGTATTAAGCAAACAATTATAAGGAAATATTCTCCCATGTATTCTCAAAATATGAATAAATAGTATCATGTATTAATAAGATATTTAAAGAATTCTCTGAGGCTTATATATTTGAAGGGAAGAAAGATAAGAAAATGATGCAAGAGAGAAAAAAGTATAAAGGGAAGATGGGAAATAATAATTTTCCCATATGTTATAACTATAGAATGAATCTCCATGGTAAATTCTTAATGGGACTGGGAGTTTGTTTGTAGTGTGGAGAAAAAGGACACCAAATATCTGATTATAGGGATAAGAAAAACGTTTCAAATGTACAATGCTTCATCTGCATGGAGTTAGGACACTATGCGAATAAATGCCCAAATCATCAGAGTATACCCCAAATGTTGTTATTGGATAAGAATCATGTTATGATACTACCAAATATTAATAAGAATTATTAAGAGTTCTTGTGATGTTATTAAAATATTGTGTCATTTGAGTGTTGTATCAATGATGTACTCGTTATATGAATTATAAAAATAAATAAGGATTGTACTATAGTACAATTTCATTGGGAGTTTGAGATTATATGGTCCTAATACTAAGGTAGAAATTTTGGAATAAGAGTTGGTTGATTTGGCTAAAATATATTGGATATTCTTGAATATCTTTTACTTGATTAATGGTTTTTTTATTTCATGATTGTTGGAATATTTTTTTGATATAATAAATATATACATTTTTATATAAAGGATAAGCAGGAATGAATGTAATCAATAATGTTTTACGGTAATTCAAGGTGTTACCATGTATTAAAATAATACATGATTAAGGTGTTCACATGTTATTACATGGAAAAAAGATCTTCATAGTGTCTAACTTCCTTATAAATTTTACATTGTGAGTTTGGATAGAATTATTTTGGATAATTCAAAAAGTTAGAATAGATTAGCTTTGAAATTGGATATTATTAT
Source organism: Viscum album (assembly GCA_963277665.1). Taxonomy (NCBI): domain Eukaryota; kingdom Viridiplantae; phylum Streptophyta; class Magnoliopsida; order Santalales; family Viscaceae; genus Viscum; species Viscum album. The sequence continues at coordinate 1,118,008,239 of OY728133.1, forward strand.
TATGGTTATTATTGGAATGTTATAAAAAAGACAACACGCATGTCGTGTGACAATACGTCGCATCAGACAAAGTTGCGGGAATCAAACCCACATCATAGTGCTATTGGGATTTATCGCATACAACTAGACTACTTGATGTCCATAGATGGTATAATCTAGATTTTTTAAAGGGTCTGATTGGTGAATTATAACTTCATTAATTTTGGAACCCTATATGATTTGGATAAATAGAATATTTATTTGAAATATTTTGTAGAAAAAATGATTTTGTTGTAGGAAATTGTTAATGGATGTAAGTATACTTGTCAAGTATATATATATTTTTATATATATTTTTTCCCTCGTATTAAGACTAAATTTTATTAACCGAAATTCTGATATGAGTTCTCCAAAAAGGTATTTTCTATTTTCAACTTTTTATTTTCAAAGAACAATTTCAAATTGTGAGGATGCAATTTATTTAATGAGAGAAGAATGTAACACCCCAATATTTCATAGTATGTTATTTGTTCCAAGTAATTCAATAACTTGCACATCACACAACACGGAGTTCAAGCGCAACACGACGTACCGAACTAGCCGTTCAAAAGCGTTTATGAATAGTATTGACTAAATTTTTAACTATATGTATAATAATTATAATTTAGAATCCATATTATGATTTTCTTAGACATAATTTATAAGTAAATCAATTTTTTCAAATAAAAGAACTATTTTTTAAAATCAAATGCAATTTTACTAGATTTTGATCGATAAACCCTTTTAAATACAATATTTGACACATTTATATATGTAATTGGACAAAATAAACATCTTATTTAGAGTAGAGACATGAAAATTAATTTTTGACTATTTTTTTATTTATCTCAAAACTTTCATATTTTGGTGAATAGAGAAAAATACTATATTTTAATTAAAAAACATTTTTATTTGAAATAATTTATAGAGTTTTATTCATTTGAATGGTTTTGAAGTTTAATTTGATTATATATTTATAATTTCATACAATTTAGGTCATTTTAATTAATTTCACTTTGAAATTGGACATAAAGAAGATTCAATATTTTGATAGATATTGTTGCCTTAAAACACACTATTTCTTTTGACAACTGGAATTAAATATAAAATAATTAATGAAAATTATATTTTTTCAAATTTTTTACAATGGACATCTATTTTTAATTTGGAATATCAATTATAGCATAGTATGAAATTTTGGTATTTTTTTCTGAAAATTATCAATTTTTATGAATAGTGAAAACTTTGAGTTCTTGGTTAAAACAAAATTTTTATTTTCTTCAAATATATTTTATTTCAAAATAGATACATAATACATATATATTCTCAAAATATTTCATTGGAGTCATTTTATTATATGTTTATATATATAAAGATTATTGACCATTTTTCCGTCTTTTACCTACCTCCAAGTAGAATTTGCAAATTCACAGAACACATAATATTACAGCTTCTATGAGTTGAATATAGAAAATGAGGGAGATGCAGTTAATATCATAGAGTAAAATGTGTTTCAATAAGATAATTTTTTTTTGGTGAATAATAACTTTTTACATTTATTTACCACGATTAAAGGTAAATAGGGTAATTAAGGGTAAAAAATGATATTCTTATTTCCCTAAAACATTTTCTAATTTTAATGGCTAAGTATAATTCGACCAAAAACAACCTTATGAATAAAATAGGATCCTTTAGGTCCACTTGGATTAGATTAGGACATATATTATTATTTTATTTAAAGAAGAGCTAAAAAAGCTAAATTCAATATTTAATAACTAAAATTTTATTATTATTTGGTTATACATAAGATAAAATCGAGTATAAATATTGATCTGAAATTTAAAATTCTTTCCTACATAATGGTAATTTATTTATAATTTTTCTAAATTAAATAATTTAATTTATTTTTGACACAATGATCATGTAGTTATTCCCATATAAATGAAAGAATAACATAATTGATATTATAAATAACCAAAAAAATGTAATTTGATACTTTTATTGAATTAAACTAATTTTATAGGTTAACATGATATGTTATGGTTTTTTAGAGTAATTTTTTTGAAGTAATAATGCTTTTATAAATTTATTAAAAAAAATACCAAATATGTCAAAATTGACATAAAAGATTTTTTAAAACAAATATTATATTATTAATTGGTATTCTATTCATAAAAATATAAGGGTCATCCGAAGGAATTATATGATAATATATATGAAATTAATGAACTAATTGGGGTTTTATTGGCATTTTATTGTATGTTTTTTAATCATATAATATAAAATTACAAAGATACATGGTAAATGTCAAACTATTTAACTAAGAGTTAAATATAAATGTTAAGGATAATATGGTGACCTAAAACTGTCTAATAACTATTAGTTGCGAGTTTTTTGACCCATACCCACCTTAGACATTAAATAATTAATTTTGGAACAATTAGAAACCGAAAATTAATTTATTATAATATAATATTTGATGTTTTTTCTAAGGTGCCCCTCACCCCTCCTATAAAACGGAACATCCCCTTTCACAAATTCACACCTCCAAAGCTACTTGGATCGGCCAACCCCGACAAAACTATCCTCCCAAATATCCTACATTAAACCTAGAGTCCTTATTTTGGTCATTAAGGAAACCTAAAGAACCCTTTTGTTCAAATAAAAATAAAGAACCCGAAGAAGAGGTTATGATTTCACCACATTCTTTCAAGTTTTTTTATTCTTCTACTTAATCATTCTTCGTTGTTTCAATTCTAAAATAATAAATCCAGTATCTTCTATATATTGTGACGTTATTATAAATATGGAACAACTATATTTATTATACTATCTATCTTATTAATTATAATTTCACCATGAATGCGTACGTACGACTTACAGTGTCCACGACATTGTGTAATTTGTTATTCAAAAATATGTTATTTGGATGGATATAATGATGAGAAAAATGTATACAAATAATAAAAATAACATTCTAGTGTCTCTGTACAATTAATATTCCATCTAATTTGACATCATTAAGGAAATGATATTGTAGCTCATGCGTATGTACAGATTACCGTCTCCCCGACGCGATGACATTCATGTCCACATTCACCATTCATCGACGATTATAAAAATATATATTACTAATATGTATGTAATATATGAAATAATAATTCTACTAGATATATATATATATATATTTATTTATATATATATATTTATTTATTTATGTACATATATATATTTTATTCACTTACTTCCTTTCAATACGATTTGAAAACAGAAACAGTGTTTATTCATACGTACGGCCTGCCGTCTCCATAAACATAGATTTCAATTTAATATATCTATCTATAATAATTAATTATATAATAAATAAATATGAAAATCGAGGTTTATATTTTGGAATTAATTAAATCATTACCCAAATGATACATTCATGAATAACAAGTTAAAATAAGTACGATAAAGAAAGATATTATTACCAGAGATGTTAATGTAACATGAAAAAAATTATTAAATAGGTAGTATGAATTCATAAAATAATTATGTATCATATAATAAATATGAATATGGTCTCAGTATAATCTAATAACATACAATGGTTATTATACAGAAGGTTAAACATAACCTTAACGAATGGAATGTGCAAATTATGGGGTTTCTTATCTCACTTTTAATTCTGTGGGATTTCCATTGTTCACCACTTATTTATTTCATCTGATGTATCGTGAACATCCATTTGACATATATTGTCATGATTCTATTTATATTCATGATATTTTGTGATTCATTTGGTGGTTATTGACTATTTTTTATACGACTCGATTGACTACAACGATGTAAGTGTTATTTCCTCAATATCATTATTATCTGAGATTGTTCATGTGTAAGTATTTTATGGGACATAATTATCATAGTTACTCATATTTTATAAAAATGATTTCAAAAGTAATATTTTATGTTTTTATTGGAGGTTCTATTAAAGTAGATCATCATTTTAAATTTTTTATAGATTTATCATTCTAAACAGTTTTAATTAATGTCCATGTTTTAAAAAGGATTTAAGGATTTATTTATATGAACATGAATGTGTTAAAATGATAATTATTTTAAAAAGTTTAAAAGTGGTATTGGACTCATTGATTAAAAAATACCTTTTAAATGAATACTGTTATAAATTGTGGATCTTTTAAATGATTTCATGAAAAAGGTGTATTTCTCTCAAAGCATTTTACTGATCATTTTCATCCATGTAAACATCCTTTAATAGATTTTAAACTTGTTTGAAGTTGATTTATTATGATACAATTAATAAATATTTTAATGAATGATTTGGGATATTTTGATTGTGGATGTGTTGTTTTTATACCATTCATGGTTTTTGGATAATGTATTGACATTTTGTATGCTAGTTTTAATACGAATGTTTATGTTACATTTCGTCATTTTCTAATGATGAATGTATTGGACTAGTATGTTCTGGATTGGGGAGCGGTAAATGTAAGCCTTCCGGGTTGCGGTCCAGTTACAGAAGACCCTCTGGGTTGGATTCCGGTTACAGAGGCTCTCTGGGTTGGTGTCTGATTACAGAGGATCTCCGAGTTAGAGTCCAGTTATAGAGGCTCTACAGGATGGATTCCAGTTACAGAGGCTCTCCAATTTTGGGTCTGGTTACAGTTAGCCCTTATTTCATAGAAAGAGGACATGAAACAGAAATTAATGTATGGTTCTATATAATACCTCATTATAAAATTAGTTATTACATGTGATTATTCGACTAGTATAATTTCAACGTTCTTGTTTATATGGTGATGTGTGATTTGTTTTTTACATATTATGTTCAATATTATGTTTAAAAGGATGTTGTTTTTATTACACATCTTACCTTAAATTTTTATACCTTCCACTAAATTATTTACCCTTACTGAGCATCTGATCTCACAACATTCTTATGATTTATTTTCCCAGGATTCCGTGAAGTTTATTATGAATGATATGCAGTGTTAATCTAAAGGGAATAATGGCATTCTCAAAGAACTATATATGATGTGTTTTATGATTGAAATTGTAATGTAAAGTTAATGTATGTAATCTATTTTCCAAAAATTCTAAACTGATTGGTCCTTCGGGACTTGATTCATGGTAATCATGCCAACGTATTTAAATAATGCACCGGCTTGGGTAAATGGGGTCGGGGTATTGCATTTATTCCATGGTGTTTATTTTTTATGGTTAAATAAATTTAAGTGGGCTATAATGTGACCCCCTACATTTATATTAAATATATTTTCTATTAAAATATAATTTTACAGATATCATGTGTTAAAAAAACAGATGTTTTAATGAACCATGATGTACTATAAATAGTATTATTTGATCATGACAATTATCAATTAGACTTTGTATAAGGAAGAGTATTAAGCACCATCTTTTAAATTACGTTTAATGGTTAAATATAAACAAGACATATCGATAACAATAGTACTTAATTTTTATTAAATCTTTTATATTCCCCCAAAATGATTCTTCAAATTAAATATATATTGTGGTTTCTTACTAAATAAAAAAAGAAATATTTACATGTTTATGAAATTTATTTGAAAATATGATATTAAATTTTCATATAGATGTTTTAAAATCATATTTGTGTTATTTTTATAAAATTTTTAGAAAAAATAATTAGTTCAGTGAATAGTACAAATGACTTTGAATAAAAAACTTATATTTAGTAGTATAAATAAGGTACATTTTTCATTAATATTAGTTTAAAAATTAAAATTAGTGTAAATATTTTATAACTAATCCAATAAATCTCATTATAATAAAAAAATTCCCATTAAAATATAATCAACTTATGAAAAATTTCTCTTTGGAAAATTGATTTTTTGATCGGGTATATGAAAAAAAATGTCCTTCTTCTATGAATTGAATATGGGAAATTTTTATAAATATTTTTATTCATAATAAATAATATTTCATTAAAATTTCATATTTTTTTTTCAAAAATAATATTAAAATTGAAAATTTTTATTAACATGGTTATGATTAATGCGGGATTTTTCATGGGTAATACAAAAAAATATTGGTACGTATTATAATCAAAATATTCTAAATAATATTTTATGTACATGTATAAACATTATTTTAACCCTTATTTTAATATAAAATCATTTAAAATAATACTTTTAGGTAATTGGTTTATCATTTTGGATATGTTTGGGTAATTTATATGCAGATTCCATGTGGGTTGCATTCCCCTCATCAATAATGAATTATCCTCTCCTCCTCTCTCCAAATTCAAAAATAATTTTGGATAGGTAAAAAATTTATTAAATAATTTACATACATTCCTCCATATGTCCTAGAGGTATTATTTTGATTATGAATCCCTCATATAAGGGCTTTCGGTATAAACAAAAATAGGTTCTTGAAAAAAGATGTAATGACTTTAAAATTCAATTTCATTCAATTTATCCATCTAAATCCATAATATTTTATTCAAAAATAATTATATAATAAAATATTTATCTACCAAATTATCTAGTGTAATTATGGTAATTTTTTATTTGTACTCATCTCCACTTCCATTAAATGAAAAATGAAATGTTCATTCTTTTTAATGGAAACCAACATCCTCGCAAATAGATATAATTTATTTGAAATCATTTCATCAAATAGATAGATATAATGAGGTATTTAAAAATTTTATATTATATTTATTACATTAATATGATTCCTACTTCTAATTTCAAATATACCTTGTTACCTTATAAAACATTGTTAAACAATAATTTATCCCTTGTGTGTGTGTAAACTACATCCGCTACAAAGTGATGTGGTTTGTTTTTCTTTTAGTTATTAAATTGATGTTAACAATGATTAATTATTTAAAAATATATGATATTTGTGACATATAAATTATTTAATAATGGTTATATTTATATTACCATTCTTTCTTTCCATCCACTGAGAAAATATAATGAAATTTTAAGCGTATTTATATCTTATAGTCTCCTTGAATGGTGTTATTCATTTTCTATCTATAAATTATATTGATAATTATAAATAAATTTTTAATGATTATATATTGATTACATATCATGGTTAGTATCATCTAGATGATGGATCCATGCAAAAAAATCAAAATGGCTGAAAATACCAAACCATAACAAACTTTAACAAAAATGTTCTTATACCAAAAATGAGATTTTAAGAAGGTATTGCTTATAAAAGTGTAATAACATATCATAATTAGACCATGTATGTAATTAAATATATGATAATGGTTGTGGGATATATTTATATTAAATCTAGGTTTATTATATAGTATTTCTAATTATGTAAGAAGAACTATTATAATAAATGTAATGTTTTTTCATTTGACTTTTTTTTCCAAGGAACACATGCCATATTAAACACCTGTTTATTTTTTTGGTGCATATAATTTCCATGAATTTATTATTATATTATTCCCTTGAAAAGTATAAGATATGAATATCTATAATGGTTCATTTTAAGGTATTTTGATTCATAAATTACAAATGTCAAAAAGGTTCATTTTAAAATATATTTTGTTTCTTGAGATTGTTTATGAATATGTTTCTGATAATGGAATTTTATAATCTAACTCATAAGAAAAAAAATTTAGTTTTCCCTCCTATGGATAATTTGGATGAATAAATGTTTTCAATATATTTTTCTGTTTTTATGAACAAAAGAGATCAAATAAAGCTTTTTTTGAAAAGTAATCTTTCTCTCTCTCTTCATTCAAAAAAACATTTTCTGAGATGTCCGTGATTTATAAAAAGGATTTTATGAATTTTTTCATAATTACATAATGATATTATATATTAATTTTTACCCTTTATAGCTTTATAAATATATTGAATTGATTTATATCATTATTTTCTGAATAATTATCTTTTTTACTTTTTAACAAATATGAGCATTGTTTAATTGTTTTATCATGTATGTAATAATCATTATTTCTTATTCATTAACAACACAATGATTTAAAAAATTCACCTAAAAGTTTCCAAGGTCATTATTTAAAAAAAATTTCTTTAGTGGTTTGGAAATATTATTTGTTAATGATTTTATTTTATAATAGGAATCATAATTTCCTGAAGAATATTTTATTTATATTTTTATATAATTTCTATCAATGAAAACAATTTAATGATATTATAATATTTTACTAAGGATATAATCTAATGGTACAATCAAATATTATTTATCTATAAGGATTATGATTATTATGATATCATATTTATGAAACAAATGTATTTCCTATTGGTTTTACTTTGGTAGAATATATTTGAAAACCATTTTTACGTGTTATCATATGATGAACATTTTATGATGTTGTGGAAAAAAAGTTATGGATTTTTATATAGATGTGATATATATTTCCCTCTATTTTTTGGGGAAATATTTTCGTTTTATGAGATCAAGGGGTACATGAGACATTATTCTATTATCGAAATAATATGGTATAAAAGATGTTATCCCAATCCCAAAACAAGAGGGTACATATGAGGTTATCCCTTGAACATTAAAAGTTGGTACATGAGAGGTTATCCCATGAAAAAAAATGTACAAGGTTTTTTATCTGAATCTCAAAGTAGTTATATGGGTGGTTAACCCAAGACATGCATGTTATGAATGTCATGGACAGTATCTTCAGCATTATATTTTCTTGGATTATGTGTATTTTATAAAATATAATGTTTGATATTGTAATGTTATAATGTATCATTATCATTTATTCCATTACGATTCATGTCTTCTGGATTTCCTTGATTTATTCAATGACTCATTTTAAATATCTATTGTATAAAAGGATAGATTTTGAAATGTTGTTCTCATGTTCTCAGACCCTTTTTCTAATTTTATATTTATATTTCACTTGTTAATTCTTTTTGGGAATTTTAGATCATCCTTTCTTATTTTTCTTTTGCTTGTTTTTAAATAAAGGTATTATGCCTGATATTCCTAATCTGATGCTAGTTATGAAGAACATAACTCTATATGATGTCATTCACTTATGAACAAGTATTTTATGTATACAAATTTATAACGAAACTAAACAATTATGACCCTCAAGCATGTTTTTCTATAATGAAATTAGTATTTATATTTAAATATGTAATATATATTTATATGAATCATGTGTTTCCACACCCTCAAATAATATAATCTAATGAAGATATCTGGGATAAAATTCTATGTAAAACTCCAATGAATGGAAAAGTTTTCCTACTCCAAGCAAAGTTAACTGAAATTTCGAAAATGAGTTAGGTAGAAATGAAAACCAAGGTGTAACTATGCCTATAAATGATATAGATTCACATAATATGGTCACTGAGCTATTTTGAATCATTTCATATCTTATGTTCATGAAACATAAAAATTTAGTGATATACTAAAATAATTCTCATGTAAGTATAATTTATGATTGGCATCATTTGAAAACTATTTTATCATGAACAAACATTCGTATGAATTCCATCAGTAAGATACATAAACATACATGGAAAATCCCTACAGTGATCTGATTTTTTGTGAACACCCTAACAAATAAATGAAATGATGATTTAAATTTCTAAAAAAGCATAAAAATATCTAAACTATATGTTAATTTTGTCTCTGTTGCTGAAACCACTATTGGATGGTTGAGTTAAATGGATTAAAATATAATTATTACCAAATATATGAGGGTTCTTAGGGAACTAAGAGATTATAATCCCTCTTATAGAGGTGAATGTGGTGTATATAATAACCAAAAATCATTCCATTAATATTTTTATCTTCTCAATAATTTCATTTCGTATGTGGTGATCATCAAAACTACAAGACATTAGTTCTTGAGTCACATTTAACATATTTATTGGAAAAAAGATTCATATGATTACATAATGACATACCAAAACCCCCATTATTTAAATGTTTTCTTATCAGACAATGATTTTCACTAATTGGTTTCTAATAGTTGTGGATCTCATGTTGTATCACACAATTATCATCTAATTGACAATATTAAACAATCATATGGGGTAGTACAAGGATTGGGATTAGTTCTTAAGGGGTATTTTTAAATACAGTTAGTAATAGGTGTTCAGGGATATATATACATGTATAATGATCCAAACGTAGATATTCCATGTGAGTTTATATGAGGTTGTGTGTACATCTTAGTCCCTTTTGTATCTATATCTATATTATTTACAATAACTATTGAAAATTTCATTGTTCACATCAATTATTTATTATATCATTATGGGGAGATTGGAATAATCCTATGGGATAATTAAAAGATCATTGGGATCCTGGAAAATGGTTACGTATGTGTTGAATTATTCCTAGCATCCAATGCATGTGAAGATATAGGGTGGGCACAGATGTTATAAATATTACTACTTGGTTTTTGGTGTGGGATATTTCAAAAAAATATATCCATTTATCCTAGAAACTATAGAAATTCATCGCTTAATATTTTCATAATATAAGACATTGATGAAGATTATAGTTATACCATAGTAATTATGTAATGTTAACAATCTCTAGAAGCTTGGTCCATAATAACTCATCCTCAACTAATGGTAGTGTTGGGAGTTTTTTATAGTATAATGAAGAAATATGTCATTCAATATAGTCTCAGGTAATTCCTTTTTGAATCCCTTAGTGGATGGTTCCTTACCATTACATATACCAATATGGGGGTATAAATTAGGACATTGTTATGGTAGTGGGATTAGAAGTTAGAAGCCAAGTAATCATATTCATCCTCAAACTAGAAATGTTATATGAAATTACGTGTCATAACATCTATGTGGGAACTCATATGAAAATTCATAACCCCTTCTATTTGATCCATGGAAGTGTTTTGGTGAACCATGGAGGGTGTGAGTGCCTTAATAATATCACCCCTCTAGAGAAAACATTTTGGTCTTCATTAATAATAATTAATGGGTTTCAACCGGAAATAGTTTTTTGAAACAAGGATATTCACTTATATAAAAAAATAGTAGTGAATCAACATATATCTCATTACCACATTGAATAGGGATATCCAAACTAAATAGATTGAGTCCTAAAAATAGAGGTAATATCTAAATTATTTCTATGGTTGTGTGTTGGTTTCACTAAATACCCATGATGTATAATGTGAGTCCCACAATATGGCCCTGTTAACATGACTATTACTCTATATTAAATACCTAGTACCATGGGGGTATAAAATAGTTCAATAATAGTGAAATCTCATCATCACATTCTAGTTGTAGGTGATTATACTATAATATGGATATGGGGATATGATCATATTTCCATTATAAGGTTTGACAATCATTCACAATCAGAAATATGATGAGTTTGTATTATTATTTCCTGAGGTAGTTTTTTAGTGGAAGGAATCATAATATCTCTACTAGAGAATGATAAATATAAATATTTAAAGATTTTATATAACCTCATAGTCTTCAAACAAACAATAAGAAGATATTTTAACAAGACTAGGGAGACTATTTTAGAATATCTAAGGGCTATTGTTCATCATCTGAGAAGGGTTTCTAATGAGCACATGTCTAATTATTATGGTAACCTCATAAAGAGGCTATGGAATCTAGGGTAGATCTCCATATATGATACAACTAGATACATGGAATATTTAGAGATGTGATTTTGTTACCTTATATATTGAGATAATTGTGAAATAATAATTTAGATATGTGAGGAATCATATAAAAAAATTTATAAATGAAAATAATGATACTTTGGAGAATGATCAAGAGGGGTGGAAATGATATTTTGTTGTTTATTCTCATCTATCTTCAGGATAACACTAATTTAACATGTTATCTTTTTTACATTGATAACCTAGAAAACGTGTAACACTAGAATGGAATGGTTGAACCAAACACTAACTGAATAAATGTAATTATATATGAGGTACCTACTGAGGTGATTTGTGGAGAGGTTCCTACCCAACATGTGTCTTCTCATGATTTTAATAGTATCTATTTTTCCATGTGATCTATGTTTTTTCAAATTATATTAATTATTTTTAAATATAATGAGTTAGTGTGAAGTCGTGGGTATCTAATGGGTGGTTTTGAGAGGTTTTGGAATCTGTTAAGGGTGATTCTTGGTTTAAGGGTCATGGGAATCCTTGAATCTTTATCCAGTAAAAAATTAGCCATTTTGAAGAGTAAATTGGGTGTAACAAAGTAGGAGCATGGATTGATATAAACTTGTGGCATTCCCCAAATTACAATAAATCACATGACCAAAGGAAATTAATATTAGAGAAATGTTTAACCAAACATACACATTCATCATAGCATAAGTGATATTTTCTTGGTTTCCACACATTTTAATAAACAATGTGAATACACCCGGAATATGGAATTAATTAACACAAAAATTCTTTTTTTACAAAAGAGTCCCTAAATTTCATATTTATTCCGTCCAAGACCATGGATCATGAAACTTCAGACTCTAGTGTCTCTTCATGACCAATTTTTCCCCTCCATAAAGAACTGTTTTCAAATATAATGTTGTTGTAAAGGAATATTTAAAGGTAAATTATTGTTTAACCTCATTTATCAATGTTCATAAAAGATCATATCCGTTCTCCTTGAAAATGTATATTTTTCTATACATACCAAAAAAATATGATTTCTAACAATACAATTTTTTATTTCTTTTAGATTATTGGGGAAAAGTGATAAGGAAATAAGTTTTTGTTTTAATTATTATATTTTTATAGATCTGTTTGTTGCAATTTGTCTTTTTTTTAAGGATTTACTTGAACCTACAAATTAATTTGTTATTTTTCTTTGATATTTTATCATGAATAATTAAATGGTGATTTTGGGTAGTTTCGACTGTCCCTTTGAATCAATACATATTTATAATGGGTAATATTGACATTTCACATTATTATTTTTATGATTGGAAATTATTTACCATGATATTAACAATGTATAATTTTTATAATATTAGATGTATTTTGGTGTTTTTTTGTGTATGTAGAATAATTCAAAATATTTAAAGTCGAGGAATGATTGTATCCCATAATATCCTTTATTATATTTCATGTCTGTACATGTGTGTGTGTTTTTTACCCATAAAACCCTTCTAAATATGACCTTCTTGTGTGTATTTCCAACAAAAAAAATTTACTTCGGTGGGTTTTTCTGGGTATATATATCACTATTTTCCATTATTTTAATTGTGTATTAACATATAAATATGTCCAATATGATTCCATTATATATTATCAATGTTTTAGGAGGAACCATTTGTGCTTTGTCAATCTGTTTAGTTGGGAGAATGTGCAACTCGACACCTACTAATTATGCTGGTATCTTGTGTGATAAAATGTAGAGCATAACAACCTTAATTTCAAACCCATATTTGGGATGCCAATAATGATGATATTTTTTCTTAACCAATGTGATATAGAGAGAGTGCCTGTGTTAATTATTATTATAGGGGCTTCATAGGTTCATGACAAGACCCAAATCATGATGGAATTGTAGCATGTTTCATTGATTATGTAGGTCTTGTGGTTTATTCTGATAATCAAGGAACCATGAAATAAGATGCTTTTGAGAATGGAACAAAATTAGGTGGGATTGTGGATTTATTTAGCTGATTCAGCCCATGGTTATCCAACACACTTTTTTACTTTTGAATTTACACTCATTTATTCCATACAATTTTATATACATGTTTCGATTATCTTAACAATGAATGTATACTATCCTTATTGGATTATACTCACACTGTGAATGGGTACAATAGTGCACATGTAGACTCTATTGAAATATTTTTCATATTATGGTTGTGTCCCTATTTTAGGAAATTTTACCATAACTGTAGGTTGGTTTAGATTTAGTTACATATTCTGAGATCCATATGACATTTTCTTCTTTTTAAAATTTATCCTTAGTTATTTAATATAGATGTACTAATTGTGTGGATTCGTGAATAGTTATACATGGAATCGAATTTTATATTTACATGGATAAATTTGGTTTTATATTTATTTCTACCCCATGGTTTCACATGGGATCTTATATATAGTGGGTATCCTCTTTCATATAAGAATTCAATCATGAGTTCATGTGACCCTCCATCCCAGACAAGGTGAATGTGGTCTTGTTTTTATAAAATTGTATCATAGATTCATATAATATGACCAACTATTTAGTAAAGGTATATATTATATTGGATGTTTTTTAGAAAATGAATGGAAATTGATTACGAGATTAGCTAACCCTTGTGTGAGGGAAGACCACATTGTAATGTTGGGTTTCAATTTTGGTTTTTTTATTACAAATAATTTATTTTCACAATGACATACACACATGGTAATGGTGTTATGATTTATTTGTTTTTTCTTTGGATAAATTAACAAGATAAGTTTATTATTCACTATGTATTGGAATGATGGTTCACATCTTCTGTTCATGTTTCACTGTAATTGTAGGGGTTTATATTTACTAAATACGAATAACAATTTATACGTTGACTTCCAAATACATTCCTGATGAAGCTTAAAAAAGTTTCATGAATATATTTTATATTTTTATTCATGAATTTCAATAACATATTGATATTGATGACTGTAATATTAGCTTTGGGTAGGAAAATAGTAATTTTTTTGTGTTCTTATATCCATGGAAAATAATTATTTTCTTGATATTTTATTGTTTTTTCCAAAATTTAAATTCTAATATATAATTGAATTGAAAATGTTTTGAAATATATTTTTGTTTTTATAATATTTTGAAATTCTTGTTTTAATGATGGATTTATGAATTCGAAGATTTTGTAGGATTTTTTAATGACTTATTAGAAATGGAATTTTTTTATTTTTTAAGGAATTAATCCTTCTTTACGGATGTGAACAATGTACAATATGGGGTTTTAGTTTTTTTAATGATAAATAATATTTGGTTTCTTGATTGAAATTGGAATTTATATTTGATTATATTTCACATGGTTTGAACGTTCCATATTAATGTTTTTTTGGAAAATGTGTTTTGAATTTGTTTTCAAAAGATATAATTTGATCGATTTACTATAAAGATATTTTTATAAGCTTATTTGATTGTATTTAAATTTATTTTTTTATAATAATAATAGGTAACCATATTGATGGCATTTGATTTTAGTATTGAATTAAATTGTGCATAAATGTAATGTTTCACATTATTTATGATTTTCCCATGTGGATATGATATAATTTCATCTTTTAGTGAATTGATTCCATTTGAGGATTGGATTGTATGTGGTTAGATGCTTTCTATTAAAGATTGAGATACAAATGGACTCATAAAAGTATTTGTTGGATTATTATATAAATAATGAGAACAGTGTGAATCCTGAGTGTGATTTGTTCCCCAACTACGGTTGATCTAGTTTGGTTTTATTTTGGATGGATACCTAGGGTCATATTGTAGGTGTGTGGTTTCACAATATCTATTGATATGTGTCTCTAGCTATGATAGTTAGCTAGTAGTATAATTAATATGATGGTTACACATAGATACCATTGGTTTTGTAACTGTGTTCTAGACTGTTTGGTTTCATAGGCATTGTGATTCTTTCTTGTGGGTTGTTCTCTTTTTCTTTTAGGGACAATAAAGTAAGACGTTCTGAATATAATAATGGAGTTGTGTGTGTCCTATGTCGTAGAGGGTATATTTAATGATTATAAATTGGTATATAACCCATAATTAATCATTTTTTTATTTGTAATAAATTGCGACATCACTGAGACTCCTAGGTCTATGGATATTTTTCAGAGATAATATTGGAAGTAATTATACTAGGAAATAGTTTACATTTTGTTGTATGTAACCTATCATGGGAGAAAAACATGTTGTGAGTCTCTAATGGAATATCATGAGTAAATTATAAAATAGATTAGTATAAGGTATGGTGGTAGTTTTATACTGTGGATTCGTATAGGAAACCAAAGATAATCCTTAGAGTGACATGAGTCTATTTTTTATACCTTATAGTGGATAAAATAATTCATGACTTGGTGGTCCTAGATCATGATATAAGATTTCATTGTATAATATCATTTTTAGATACCTTCTGTGGTTGTGCTTATCATATATGAGGAACCGTGGTTTTTCAGAAGTTGTATATGATAATTTCATTTAAGTGAACTAGTTAGTGTCTGAAAAAAATGTTAGTGAGATTCTATTTTGGAATTTTAAGTGTGGATAGTGGTTTCTAAATTGGTTATTCCCCACACAAGCTACCCTAGGAGAATATATTTACATATTCTTTGGATTTCTCCATGGGTTGTTCACACACATAATAATAAAATCATTTTTTTTCATGGAATTTGGTCCACATTAGTGAATATGTGTGGGGTGATCATGATATTCTTAATAGTTTGTTTTAATAAATAATTGTAATATAGTTTTCCTTTGTAAATGTTTAGTGGTTTAGGATATAGTTTGAAAATGGATTCTAAACCCTCTATAATAGATAATTGTTGGTAAGATCTGGTTTATATGAAGGCATAATCCATGGTATAATTGTGAAATAATGAGGCTTGAAGGTGTCTATGTGGGAGAATAACAGTTTATGAATTTAATAAAATTGGAATGAATGGGTTGTGAATTTATAAACCCTTATAACTTCAGATGAAATTTTGGATAATTTTTGTTGTTACTTAGTAGTGGTTTGTGTATTTCGTCAGTGATAAAGATAATGTACCAACTAATATAAATAAGTTATATTGAGTTTTTTGTTCATTAAGACATGAAATTAACACTTATGGTTGATATTTCCATGTATGGTGGGATTTTTTGAGGGTAATGGTGGCATTATTATGGCCTTCAATGAAAGTGGTGTAGATCATCATCATGATTGGTTATGAATAGGTTTGTTTATAGGGTTTTATAGAAATTATATCAAACAAAAATGATTTATTTTTTATTTATTCATAAATTTCATAGATAATGGACAATAAATGATGGTGAATGTGATTAGTGGTCCTCGCATAGATGTGGGGAGTGTCATTTATATAACCTACTAAAATACCATTATGATGGATGTTAGAGAGGATTGACTGATACATTTAATCCATTGGGTGATAACGGATTATTGATGAGATTCTCATGTGAGATGGAAAAAACATACCGCGAGGATATGGGGTTTTAGGTATTCAAGACAATCAGTTTATATGATAAATGTGTCTCTACTTTTCATGGATCATCATGATTGGTAGGTATAGGTAATTTTTGGATACCATTATGAGTGTTTTAGATTATTGTTATGGTTCAGAAACATTATGAATGATAACATATTATTAAAAAAATATTATAGCAATTTTGATCAGAAACTAGGGCATGTGAGGTTGTTGCAGATCAGATGCATGATTCCTGTCCTGGTGAGTGGATGTAGTTCTTGAGTTTTTCTGTTTTATTTGGTAATTTTATCCTATATTATAGTTGTATTCAATCCGTATGAGTGTATTTGTTTATTTAACATCATTTTATATTCTTTCATATGATTCAATACTGATGAAGTTTCTTAGTGAACATTAGTAGTGGTTTGTTTGTGAACCTAACTAGTTGGTAGAGGTTGTTGAATTTCTAAATGTGAGTAAGTGGATGAGTTTCCTTAGAATATTATATTTACATGTTTAATGGTATCATCATCATTCATCATGAATTAACTAGTTATGTAGACCTTATGATTAAGGATTTCTCATTAGTTAGTCTTGATTTTTGAAATTGTATGATATATAACAAGAATTTTTGAAATAATTTCATATCATATCATACAAATTATAACTGAGATATCAAATCCTAGGAAGTAAGAAAAGTTGGTTGTGTGGATTTTAGTAATAAGAAAGTGATTTTTTAAGGTTCTTTTGAAAAATATTCAGGGTATATTTTGTTTTTAATTTTAAGAGATTCATGTGAATGTTATTGAAAAAAAGGAAAGTTATATGTGGTTAGGTAGACCCTATAAATAAATATTGTGGTTTTATATATATATTTAAAATGGAAATATAGACTAAATAGTTTATGTGTTTCGAAAGTGTCATTATTTGTTGAATAATTTCCTCTATAGACCCTTTTTGGGGTCGAGAAGTAATTATTTGGAGAGAATGTAGTAGCCTTATATTTTCCTGGTACATTATGTTTATTTCATCATTTAATAAATGTGTTTTTGTTTTATACATAGTTTATGAATTGTTTTGTGATTCTTATTTTAAATTTTAGAGGGATTAAAATTCTTCAAATGGATAATAATTTTAGAATAATTAGGGGAAACTATTTTTGTTTCCCTCAGTAACTGTGTAGACAATAAAAGATGGGATGTAAAAAGAATACAATTGTATCATTGTGAAAACTAACAATGATACTATCCGAATTTATTCTTATAAGAAGAAAGATAATTAAAAATAATTGATGGTCAATGATTTATAAAACTATTCCAGTTCACAGGAAAACTATTGAGACCCATTCGGCTAGCATATGGTTTTGGAAAGCATGTTAAAAGACCACGTTCATATAATTAATTGACTAAAAAATAATTTATTTACCTTAATGCTTAAAAAACTCATCATTTTGTCTCTGACACTAATTTTAATCAATCACAGGGACCCTTGTGGATCTTCCAAGAAACTTTCTTCCATATTAATAGAAATTAGGTTGGATTTATAGGCTTCAAACCATCGTTTTTCAATGTATGTGATCAATAATCCTCCATTATACATGACCATACAAGATATTACCACTTCAAATTAGAGAATAATCAAGATCCTGATTATGATAACCAGATATTGAAACTATGACATGATCTAATATGATTCACTATATATTTTTGAGAAAATTTGAGGTCACAATCATAGTTTTCCATGATCATTCTCATAATCCTTAATATCCATTTTTGTTGGATTTAGTTTAGTAATACTAACATGATCTTAGTCCATGACTTGTTATTCTTGGAAAATACCATATAAATTTTTTTGTATTGATTTTTAATTTGTTATAGGGATCCTTTATTTGTGATCATGATTTTGATGGTGAACACTAAAATTTGGATTTGAAAAACATTTGTTAGAATGTCCCTTATAATGTTATGGATAATATATAAATTGTATGATTTGACATTTTTGTGTGTGTGTTTGTTCATAGATCATTTATTTACATTATATTATTGTTCATGTGTTATTGTGGGTGTGTCTATGTGAGTATCCCATGAGACCATAATGGAAATTACATTCTTGTGTGTGTGTGTGTGTGTTGTATAACCCTTCATAATATCAAATGATTTTTTAATCTTTGTGTGTTTGCATTATGTGATTTTTTTTACATGAATGGGAGTAAGTATATATTAATATTATCTTTCATATAATTGTGTATGTAGTCATTTATTGTGTCCAAATGATAAGTGAACACCACATCTCGTCATTATTCCCTAAACGTGGGGAAATATGCAATATTACATGACATTATTATGGTGGTAACTTGTATGATATATGTCAAGACATGATGATCTTGAGACCCCACCATTGTTGGGATATTGTTTCATTACAATTTAAATAATTGACCTGAGTGAGTGTTAGTAATGTATGATGACCTTGTGGCCTGAACCAACACAAAATGGTCATGCATTATGTTTTTTTACATGCCTTGGTAAATATTTTTTTAAATATACATGGAAACTGTAAACGACATAACTTTTTGGATGGTGATGAAGCATGTAGGGGTGGGGGTTCATGGCATCATTGATAGTTCACGTTGACCTAAAACATAGTTTTTTACTAGTGAATCTAATTTCATGTTCATGAAT
The DNA here is from genome assembly GCA_963277665.1 of Viscum album. NCBI lineage: Eukaryota > Viridiplantae > Streptophyta > Magnoliopsida > Santalales > Viscaceae > Viscum > Viscum album. Next base: position 1,118,028,090 of record OY728133.1, read on the forward strand.
AGGAATTTATTTAAATATATCACAAATGATAAGGATATACAGGTGCATTCCAACTAATTTTATACTCCCACACTTCATTAGAAATTTAGTGAACAAAAATAGTCCATTGAATTCTATTTTAGATGATGTATGTCTCCATACATCAGGAAGTTGAACGAGATGATCAATTTTTTTGATGCGATATGAGGACATGCTCAAGGATCCATTTGAAATGTTACACTCTACTTATTTCCACCTGGTTTTTTTATATGGATATATTGAATTTGGGGATATGTGACTAGTTTTAATGGGAGTAATGTTCCATAATGTTATATCATGGGTTGATTATATTTTAGTTATTTCATTTTCACTTTGTTTCTCTATAAAATTGATTAATATTTAAAATATTTTTTACTCTGTTTATTATCTGATACTATGGTAAATAAATTTACATCATTCCACAATTTCAATTTCTAATAATATAGGACTTATTTCATATAAGGATGCATGTATGTGATTATGTTACCCTCCATACTAGATAAGTGTTATATTGATGTTGATTAATGAGATCAAATTAATGATGAATATCAAAGCAGTTCCACAAAGAATGGTGGATTAAAATTGAGGGAGTATATTAACCATATATTTTTTTGAAATATTATTAGATTATTTTTAATATAATTATCAATTAATAATAATCAAGGATAAAAAAGGCTAGCGTCTTTATAAATATGGGTATAGAAAACATCATCATGAAAATTAACTAACATTGTTTTAACCTCCAAAATTACATCTTATTGTCTTTACGCTAAAAAAAATCATGTGACTTTGTAGTTAATGAAAGTAAAATAGGGTAACCTAAAAGCATAGTTAAATTAAAAGACATAGTAAGGAAAAATAATTTGTTAGTAAACGATTTAACATAAAGTAGCATGACAGACATGAAATAATCATAAGTTGAGTCTATATTCCAAGACCATATCAAATGGTGGATGAAGTGTCGTTAGGGACTTTGTTAAAATCCAAATCGCATACATAAATTCTCATGAGGAAAGATATTTACCAAATAAATTTGAGAACTGTCTAATAATAAAAATCAATTTTTTTGATTATGTGTGAAAATATGGGATATAAATCATAAGCCATAATCATATGTAGTACACATGAAAATAAATAGTTTTCATAATCTTCCCTAATATCATTATCAAAACAGATATCTTAGAGAACGAATTATTGAAATGATCATCAGAATTGTCTTTCACAATAAAAGATCAGTATAATAATCTATGTAGATATGTGAGAAACATATATACATAATTTATATTTAATACATATGATTAGATAGAGAGAGAGAGTCATATAGGTAATGGTCAAAACCTAATGAAATTGGTTGTTTAAGGAGATCTCATTCCTTATGTCTGTCTCATTAGAAAAGTTACTTATGTCCATGATTTATAAAAATATGTTAATAATTTTCATAATTAACAACAAATTTCAATTTTATTATACCTTTCAAATTTGATTATTATCATGTTATATTCAATTATATAATTATTTTGGTAATGTCCAACAATTTGATGATATTTAACACATATGATAATAATCACTTCAGTAAGACCACAAGAGTCAAATAAATTATTGTTCCATAATATCAATAATAATAATTGAATAATTATAAGTCTTATAAATCAATTATCATTTTAAAATCATCCCTGAAATATGGTTATGAAAATTTTTCTACGTTGTATTCTTGGAGATGGCATGTCATATATTATCTAGATTAACAATATCATTTTTAAATAGTCATGAAGAAAAAAAGTTAATTAATTTATTCTATTTACATACTAATATTTGTTTCCAAAATATCATATTTAATAATTAAATACATTTATATATATACTATTCATGTTCTCTCTTGATTAAAAAACAAGTCAGATTGCTTCATGAAGATGGTAGTCCACATGTATGAACTAATAATGTTATTTATTTTAAATGAATGGAATAATAGAAAAAAAAATTATTACATATTAATTTTTAATAATGGTAAATAATACATCAATATAAAATATGAACATTAAATAAATCAAAAAAAATTCAAACCATAGATACAATGAATGAAAATGAATTGAATCAGTTTGTGAGATGATTTTCTTCTATATAAACGAAAGACATGTTTGTTTCCCATTTGATAAAAGAGTAAAAGAATAAATGGTATACCATTGAAATAATAAGATATCATTATATCAAATATAATAGGGTTATTATTTTATATTTTTATAATATATTTTAAATGATGTACAATATGAAATAAAACTAAAACAATCAGTTAATAATTATAACTCTTCTTCGGAATGCTTCTTTTGTTTACCCCCTTACGCACTCTAAGGATGGTATTCTACCAAAAATAATCCCTCTAGAATGTTGAAATGGATTTTAGGAATGTATTGTGTAATGGATTTTCTGATCCAAATGGTTCTTGGTGTGTGATGAAAAGAGGTTAAGATGTTCTCTTTTATAACAAAGGGGTGTGTAGCTCTTTAAATTTCATAATATAATAATTTACGATAATATAAATTTCATGGAAAATAGTATCCTAAATGCTATAATTATATAACAGTATAAGTATTGGTCTAAATATTAACATCATACAAATTTATTAAAAATAATGAGAAATTTTTCTTGTAATCAATTAGTTTTAGCCCATATTAACCATTTTTTATGATTATAGTCTTAAAAAAATTTTAAAATAATTATTGGAAAATATATTTATAATAAATTGATAATTGGAAGAAAAATAGACCATGTATAATATTTTAAAAAATAAAAACTCATTCGGATGAATATAATATTTTTAAGAATCTGAAAACATTTAATAAAATAATTCTTCTTATATAATAACACTAATTTATTTTTTAGAAATATTCAATTATGTTGATTTTTAAAACAAATATAAAATAATTTAATTAATGAAAAACATTAAAATATATATATTTACATTTATTTAAAAAAAATCTCTAAGCATAATAATTATTAGAAATTATATTACAGTTATAATTTATAAGAACCCTTGTAATATTTTTTTATTAAATTAAAAAATTTTATATTGGTGTTGGACATGAATTTAGGGAAACTAATTCATCTATAAAAATTAGAAATAAATTACCATGATGAAATTATAATTTATCATTAAATGAAAAATATATAATCAAACACAATTTTTTTCTGTATCAAAAAATATTTAGATATTAAAAAAAGATAGAAACTTTCCTTTATCTTTTACTCTAATATAAAAATGGTCGACATAAATGAAATTTGGAACCCTTTGGAGACATTTTTGAGACTAGGATGGACATGTATTAACAACATGTTTAAAATAAGATGGATGGAAGTGTTAGTTTTAATATTGAGTCGTTTTTTAATTATTTTTAAAAAAATTCTCAATTTACCATTTCTAGGGTGACAATTATTAACAACAGTAATAAAAATTTATGAATAAAATGAAAGGGGAACTATTCAAAAAAATATTTACCTATAAATAAAAAGTATGGAACCATTTTTAATGATTCAATTCATATAATTTAAATTATTAAATTTAAATTTTGAACTATGAGATGAGAAAAAATGTTCTTTAGGAAAATTCCATTAATGTCAACGAATGAACATATACAAAATACAAAATGATGATGACTAAATTGAGAAGTTCCAAAATTGGATCGATATCAATGAATCGCGGATTAGTGGTTTCTTATCAATTTTGATATGAAGTTTTCTTTACATCTTTAGAAATACTTCTGGCCCTCTAAAATATGTTAGAGTCATAATACACACATCTACAAAAACTGAACATCAGCTTTCATGTGAAAAAAATACAAATGAAGGTGAACCACATTATAATTATAATGGTTTTTACATGTATTTACTATTTTCCATGTCACATAGTCCCACCATTACATATTACATTACCATATTCTATCCATAATACAATGTCATCAGCAGAATATCGATATACAACTCTTTAGAAAATTTTTCTATGCTAGTTAATTATACTCCCCAAATATCATTTTCATATCAACTTTCTCACAACTGGTTTTAGACACTAGAAAACAATAGATTTAAATAACTAGTTTAAACCCGCAACTACGTGCATCTATTTTCACTTCATTTCTTATACTATTTAGAATTATCATTACTTCCTTTCCAAATAAGAGGAGACATCTTCACATAGGTAAAACCATTAAGAAAATAAAAAATTCTCTAAAGAACATTTTTTGTCTTCAAATGTTCTTCATATCTCTAAATAATATTAATATCCTATAACATAATTTTTCTAGAAATTATGTTTATAAAACTTACGTGAAAAAAGTTAAAATGATATGCCTATTATTGGTACCCTATATCAAATGGTCTCCATCTAGTTGGCCCCTATTTTTTTATGCATATTATCTTCCTATATCAACTGACTATTAATTCAATTTCATTTATAAAAATTATTTCTCTGATTACACTCTATCTCATGAACTTGATTTTCTAGGATTCACTCTAATTGATTTCCCTATGGTGGAACTATGCTAATTTTAATTCCCTATAATATATCTTTCTATAATGAAACTCACTTCATTAGAATTCACACTAATTAACCTCTACATGAAACTAAAACAAAAAATTTGGTTTATATGTCCAAAAAAAAGTATAGTTTCAAATTTCTAAAAATGTGAATTGTAAAATAAAACAAATGTACTTTTATCTTTACTTATGGGCATCCAAAAATGGAAGATATGTGGAAACAAATTCTTCTTCATGATCAGTCATTTATTTATATCATTAAATTTAATTTTCATTTGATATATATATATATGAATATATCAACTATTCTCAAAAAACATAAAAATTCTAGAATATTATGGAATCATCTCCCAATATCGGACTTATTTGAGTCTACAAAAAATACTTTGGTCTGATTAGATGCATCTGGACTATTGTCATTTGGATATTCTTTTTCTATTATCTCCCTCAAAGATAGCCTGATGTACTTTCTTATATAAACTAAATATGATGGGATTTCTTATGTAAATATCATTTGATATGTCATTGTGTCACCATAAAGAACTCGAGATATTTTTCACATAGTCTAAATCAAATACAAAACATACTCTCGCAGTCCACATAAAAACAATCAACTAATTAACCGATATAGTGATGTGAGTCAATTTATGATAGAATATTACATTATAACAAATTCATTAGACATCAGTTTCTTACAAACACTTTTATATAAACTCAATAATTATCACATTTTACAATCACTTCCACATTATTATAGGAATCATCATGATTTTTCTCAGACTGATCAAATGATTCGGATAAAAATGATGAAATCCCACACTATCATTACTCTGGTAATGTATATATATGTTAATGAATGTTTTATGAGCCATAATAAATAACTATATGTATGGATCATTTTCAACACAAATTTGATGTACATGTGTCATCAAATATTTCAATGGATCAGTGTTAACACAAATTATATGCACTGGGAGCTATCTAACACATATGGATCATCACAACTAGGACATTGTAAATCTCTGGAACTCATCATATAGAAATTTATTGATAAATTATAGTTCATGAATCTTAAGAATACCATATTCCGATTAGTTGTGTCAATATCACTTTAATGTAAAAAACTTTGTAAAATAGAACTTTTATTTCATTATACTACATCATTTTGATATCATGAATTCTTTATTATTTGTGAAACATTGAGAGATTAATAATGCATATTAATATTTAATCAGACCAAAACTTATGTCTGATTTTCTACATCGAGAAAAAAATTCTAGAACCAAGATTCATTTCTTTTTCGTTTTAACTTCTTTTTCTAATATTACATCAAAATCAATTTGATATGATCTATGCCAAAACCAAATCTCCACATTTTCATAACTTCAATAATTTTTTATCTATTGACAATATATACAAACAAAAATCAATAAGGGTCTAAGGTAATATAACCTATTATGTTAAATATTACTAAATAATTATTATTTTACATCAAAATAATTATAAATACAAAATCTTATTGTTTATATGTCATTATTTACTGAGAAGTAAAGAAAATTTAACAAAAAAATCGTATTTTAACTATTCAATAAAAAATTTATTGATTTCAAAAAAAATTCCATAAACATAAATTATATATTATTTAATATGGATATTTCATGAATGATGTATTTTATATAAATTACAATTTATAAATGTTGTAGACATCAATTATAATCTTCCCACATTAAAATAAATAAACATAATTTTTGAATAAAATGTAATTATTATTAATAAAATGAACTTTTTAATAATTTAGTGATTAATTACTAATAAATTATCATTACTGAGTAGGAAAATAATATATATATATATATCATAAATTATTGATTCATATTAATCCATAATAATTTAATAGAAAATTTATAACAATATCTTTTGATAAAAACATTCATGGTTTCATGGTGTTTTTTATCATATTCTATATCATACACGCCATCTTTAAAAAAACACAAGGCATTACATTATTACCACCTTATTAAATATCATAATAAAATTAAAATATTAATAACAAAACTGAAAATAGGTTAGGGGAATTCTTCTTCATGGCTTCATATGGTTCCAAGGATTCCTCTTTGTATTTATGGTTCTGTCATAGTACTTCAACATCATTAGTAGTCTTTTGGAAGAGAACATTATATCTACGATTCATGATCTTCATCAAATGTCCCTCATTTGAGATAATAATTTATTGTTTTGCCACTTTTTAATTCAATACATTTGGGTGATCTACTGTGTACTTCCTTGGGAGGGATACATTTAATAATACTTATACATTAGAAAGGGTTGGTGGGATTGCAAGTTTATTGGCCACCGCTATGATGTGATCAAGATTCTTAGAAGGGGTAATATCTATCTGTATTATACTTAACTTCTAAAAAATATATTGAATCACTCCTATAATGACACGTAGAAAAACTATTTCTCCCCATAATCAATACCAATGTCTCATTGATGACTATGAGTATATATTTTCATTGAATCTGATAATTCATGATGTGTTGTTGACTATATTTGACCATTTATCAATTTCCTCAATTATTTATGGTCACCAATTATTGGTTGACCATATTTTCCCATCATTTATGTTTTATATATCTCTTCCCATAGATAGAATTATAATAATCCAATTTTATACATGAGTGAAATATATTATTGAATGAGAAGTCAACCAAAGTAAGATGTTAATCACACCCTCATATGATATTGATCGTGCATGCTTTCAACATGTATTATATTTTATATATCTTCTACAAATATTGGCCATTATTTTTCGGGTTATAATCCACACTGATGATAAAATTAGTATTTATATCATGTTGAAGACTTTGTTAGAACCCCAAAGTAAATCTCATATATTGGTTATATATAATCACTTGTTGTGTGTCAGTTATACTAGAAAAATATCCAATATATATATTGATATGGTGATTGAACTGGAATATTTATCAAATTACAATGAAATTAGAATTCTTGTATGATGATGCATTGTATCCCATGTGGAATTATTTCCTCTAATTGTATTTGGATTACTGGTGATAATGTAATCTATGATTTTTCTTTTTTCCATGTAGTTTTGTGTAATTAATTCATCATCCCATTAGACACTATCATTTATGACATTAGTTAATACCATTTTAGACCCTTTGATGTATATTTTTAGATCTAATTCATCATATTTCCCCTCCAATACTTCTCTTATAGATTTCTAGACATCTTCTTTCTCTTTGGGTGGATAGAGAAGGTCGAGCTATATAAATAATTCAATGGATACATATTTATCACAGTATTTGATTGTATATATAGTGGTGACCCAAATAATAAAACTCCTTATTCATTTATTTGTAACTCAAAGGAGTTCCCTTTTACAATATCTTCAACCTTTTTAATAAGATCCAAATCTTCTCATTGATATTCCTTTATCTTTTCTAGAAGGTATGGTTCTTCAATCAATTGAGAAATGGATAAAGATTCAAATTAATTTATGACTAACATGTATATCTGTTAAATACCTGAGAATATTGTATCCTTACCAATTAATATCAATGATAATATTATTTTTTCATTTCCAACATCTAGAACCTTCCACTTTATTTTCATTCCCATGATTGGAGTGGACTTAGCAGTCACAATCATTGATTTTCTCTAATAATAATCATTTTTGGATGTCATGCACATTATATGTAAAAATATAATTTGGAATCTTATGAACAGTATAAAATGAAACATCTCCCCATAGAGATAATGTCCCTATATTTTTTATTTAATTTTTAATACAACAAATAACATATCATATGGTGGATAGCTCTGCTAATAAAATTTTAACTACCTTGAATAACATGCTATATGTTTTCAATCAATTTTAGTACACATCACAAAAACTTCTATGATGTATAACTATATATTTCATTCATATATATAATAATAATCAGGAAATAATTAAAATATTTGTACATCATGTTTTAATTTTTAAAATCATGAATAATGTTTATGAATTTTAATATATACTACGATCATGAAGATGATAGGTCATACATATTAATGAGTAGCATTTCTATTTTTAATTATCATTATGTAAATATTGTACAAAATATATTATAATTACATAATGATAATAATATAACATATACAATATAATATTATTAAACATATCTATCTCTTTGTTTAGTGGTAAAAAGTGAGTCACTTATCTATATGAAGGATATTGTCGACCCACAATGGAATGATGGTTTCATATTTTAGTGAGTAAAAAGGTAATCATGAAAATTATATATTATAATTAGAGAATGATAACTACGTCATTAATATAAATATTATACCATTAATACCACATATTGTCATTAACGTTAATGTTTCAACTTCTATGTGAAGAAATTGTGAAAGAGAAATCACATCATTTCGATAGGCGGTAGTTTTTTTTACACATGTGTGACGTTCTTATTCCCCCTAAATAATGTAAGGTTAAAATACATATGTGGAATATGATGAATCAAGGTGTAAAAATATTTTAAAAATAATATATATATATTATATACTATAATAAATAGTCTTTACCAACAATGAATTTTTGTAATAGAACTAATTAAATTGATTTGAGAGGTTGTAGTCCACTGTACTCACGAATGATCATTTAATTACCAAATTGACAGAAGTTGGGATTTATTGGTCCTGCCCATATTATAAAAACATATATGTATATGGATGATACATATTTCTTTATATCAAAATCGTCTATTTATGTTTTACATCATATTATTTTTTATAGATATTTCTAATCCACTATTTCTACTATGCTTCAGTTGAGTTTCGTTTAGGGTTATGTTGGTTTAAATTTTTAAAAGTTTTGAAAATTATGGGTTGGTTCATGGTTGTAAAAAAATTTCCTAGTTAGTGTTCACTTTCTTATAAAACCATTCAACCAAATTTAGGGGTATTTTTCATGGTTAGAACACAATTTACAAATTGTGCTCCCCAATAGGAGAAACCACATAGTCCATTTAAAACAGATCCATGACCTACACAATGACTTCCAAACCATGATGACTATTTTTTAATTGATTTGAGTGTTAATTAAATATTATAAAACCCAAAATTAAGGACCCTAGTAGATTGATATGACCCATTATTAGTTTCTCACATCCATGGAGCTCCCAGGAATAGTTTTTGTCCCCTATGATCCCTCTCATAAGTGATTCAATGATTTTGGAACTTCCATTGTTATTCTCCAGGTTAGTTTCATCACACTAATTTCTATATCCTATGATTTCACTTCTTTTATCTACAGATACATGGATTACCAAGTTGATTTTGTGGATCAAATTCCCAATGTTTGGGATCAAAATTTAGATTTGATTCATTTATCCTTGTTTATGATGTTCTCCATTTTATTTTTCCTTTTATGACTTTGTGATTTGAGTTCTATTAATTCTGAGGGAGGTGGTTCGACTATATTGACCAATTTATATTAACCAGTTGTTTATTTAATTAATTTCCATGTATTTAATTAAATAAAATTTATGTATTTTCATTAAATAGAATTAATTTTTTTTTTGGAAAATCCTATTACGTTGACTTTTGGTTTTAAAATAATTTTTTTTTGTGAAATTGGAAAACATACAATTCCATAAAATTGTGGTGTGTTTATTAAATTTGGTGAAAATTTAAAAAAATTATTTTTTAATTTCCATATTGTTTCAATAAAATTTTGAAAATAATTTTATGGAAATTTTTAAAAAACCTCTAATACCATTTCATTGGTGGTTTTTTAGAAATAGATCGATTTTTTTTACAAAATTAAATTATTGAATTCATTTTTGAAATTATATTTTGAAATTGAATAGTGATTTGATATAAATTATCTATTTTTATAAGTGGATCAAAATGGTTATGAATGAATCCTTTGTGTTTTATCATGGTGAAATGGAATGTTTTTTATTAAAAACATGTTATGTTTTTAAATTGGAAAATTGGAATATTTGAAATTAAGAATCGGATTAATTGTATTTTTACATGTCTTGAAATAAATTTCTCATAATAGTTTCATAAAATAAAACTTGAAAGTCTTAATTTGTGAGTGAGTTATTTGGATGGAACATTGTGATTTACAATATTTAAAAATTCAATACTATCATGTAACATTCTTTAGGAGATATTGATGAGTTATCATTGTCCTGAGTTCAATGGGACTTATGTATGCACTATCAAGTCTCATTGAGTGTGGGGTACCTCTATCCTAAAACTATTATACCATCTAAGTTATAGGTCCATATTTCACTCTTTTTTCTATTTCAAAACAATACATTCCATTTTTATAAACTATTTTACTTGCCTTCTGAATTCATATAAACATTTTATATAAAATATTTTATTTAATCCATTTGTGAAATGTATTATTTTCATAAAGAAACATTTTTTAATGATTTTCAACCAATTGGAATGTGAATATTTTGTTTAAATGTATTTCCATTATTTTAAATGCAATAAATAATTTGTTGAAATGTGATATTTATATGAAAAAAATAATTTATTTTGCATGATAGAAGTACATAATTGGTTATTCAAAAATATCCATTTGTTATTGAGTCCTTGGCAAGCAATAACACAGATTTTATCCCACTTTATAGTTTTTTGTTTGGGTGTTCGATGAATACATCCTTCTATGTTATAGCTAGGGTAAAGAATCTCTCATAGGTGGTTATATCTATTCACTTGTAGACGTGGTGAGTTGTGTCTATATTGGGACTAAAGAAGCTTATATTCGTATATTTCATGTACTTTTTTGTGGTACATGGTATTGTTTATTCCTATTTGATTTCAAGTACAATACTTCTAGTAGAGTGTCTTCTATATGCATTCTATCTTGTTTTCTTTCATATAATTTTTTTTGGAAAAATATTTCCCACATTAATTTAGTTTGATGTCAGATACTAGTCCCCAACCCATGAGTATCATGATTTCCCTTTGGTAAATGACAAAGATGGATCAATTAATTTGTTACTATGGTACCTAGGATGGGTTTTTTAGAAAGAGTTACCAAATTTCAGTTTATCATCTTGTCATGAAGTCATTTTAAGTAATGAAATCATGTCGGGAATTATGTGGTAGTTGTTATTTAGTGACTAGAAAATCTCACCATAATGAACATTATGTCACAAAAATATGTTAAGGAAAGGCATATGGAGGATTAGTTATATTCATTTCTCTACTATTCATTTTGAAATATTGAAATCCAAATCAATTTAATTTATTTTTTGGGAATAATTTATTTTTTTGATTTTTTTTATGTTCTCAACATTTATTCTCACAATTTCCATCACTAAAAGCATGAACTATTCAAAGGATCAAATTTTCCTAAAATGACATAATGATTGAGTAGGATCAAGAATTTTATTTGTGATCTTAGGAACACCCAAAAAATCAATGTGAAGTGTTCCACATTCATGCTAAATTTACCGATAAGAAGATGGGGGAAATGATAGTAATGGTTAATAAACATGATGTAGTAGAGTGGAATGACGTCAATGTTCTTTTCATTGAACAATTTTATCCATATTTGATGTTTTTGTCCACACATATAGAATTTTTTAAACATTAGAATGTTGTTCGGACTATATTAAATAAAGAAAATTGTTTTTATATATTTTTTTTCATGAAATATTGTCAAATGAGAAGATAAATGATCAATGGTTTGAGTTGGGACATTGATATAATATCCATTATCATCTATTGTTGTATAAACTTAACACTTATTATGATGTACTAGTTATTGCACTAATGGTTGAGATAGACCTCGCAAGAAAGTCATGGTTATGAATAATTTCCTTCATACATAGTGGGGGTTTGGATTTCCTTATGGGAAGGAGTAAGCACTATGATTCTCATGGTGGTTATCGAAAACATGGTCATTCAATAATTTCATCGGATCCTGTAAGGGGCCATTTTATTTGTTACCCATGTGGCATGTTTGGGAATTCAAAGAGGGTTTTCAATGAGGCACACCTGGTTTATGGTTCTTGTGGATTCTCAGACCACTTGAAACGATTTTTCCATGTTTATTCCACTACATCTAGTGGAATGGGATCATCCATACCTTATAAAATATCGATGTAATTCGATGATTCCTGTAAAATAAGGGATTCATCAATAGAAATCCAAAAAGGTGTTTCTTCATTCAATAGAGGAGTTACTAGAAGGAGCAGATACAAGTCTAGAAAATGTGACAGGTAATATCACAATAGCCTCGTCTGTATTGAATATGTTATTTCATAATGGCGTATCTCTTTCTATTATTTAAAATTTTTGTATTAACTGTATTAATCGTCTAAAGAAGATTATATCTTGCGCAATGTATATTAGTACACTCGTTGATATGAAGAGAGAGTTGGCTCTTCGTAGTCCTGCTTCTGTATTCCCTATATCTGATGGTGAGTGTACATAGAATTTTCTTGTTTTTGACATGAAACCACATGGTGAAATTTTCACGATGGATTAGATAATATCCAAAAAAGCATGAATTTATATTTATCATCGATGGATCTTCATTATTGTTCTCTATGTGGTATTTCTAATCTTCCTTAGAGAATGGGATCCATGGTTGAGAAAATATCGTCTTTCTTATCTGGAGTTGGGGAAAGTGATATTTGTTATTTACATTAATATAGATAATGAATATTTGATTGGTGATCTACCTCTAGTTTTCATTTAGATCCATGATTTATTTCAATATAAATTACATAGGTTTATACTGGCATGGGAGTTATAATTTTCCATTGATTGGTTTACTATTACTGAACCATTTTCTATTCCTTCTTACATCCTGGCAGTAGCTGAGATGATATAGATGATGTCACAGTTGTATAACCTTCTTGATAATGGATTTATACGTCTAAGTGTCTGTAACAACCCAAAATTTTGAATAAATCTTGTTTCCTACATTCATGTGTTATTTTTTTATACTAAAAAAAATGTTTTATTTGATAAACCTGATTATAATTAAAATGAGACCATTTGTTTTTGAGTGTTATAAGACCCTCGGTCAATATGACCACCGTGAACAAAATGTTTTTATTATTGTCTCTAAATTTAAGTAATCTTGGTTAATTATTATAGAAAGAAGATTTGATGGCCTCACCTAGTAGTCTTGGGCCGATCGAAGCCCATCTAACAGAGCTTGGGAAGGAGGTAGCACCATTGGGCTTTTCTCTGGACCAAATCCAAGCCGAACTTCATCATGTGAAGCTAGAACGGAATCGCCTTCGCGAGATGTTCAAACTGATAGAAATTACTACTCGGGCAATGTTGACTGAGCCGCCCCAAAATTCAATCACTCTAGCACACCTTACTCTTAGGTCCTATGCTGGTATTATAAGGGGTTATGTAACGAGACCGTAATTGCCTTGTGTAATCCTTGTTTTAAATAAAAATTGGGATTTCTTCTTATGATGAAGTTTATGAATTTTCAAATGACTGGATAAAAATAGTATGCATATTTTGATGAATTTTCAAAATGATATTTTAAAAAAAAATGTTTGTGTAAACCTTAAATAACATAAAATGTCTAATGATTCTCAAAAAATTGTCTTCTACAATTATGTTCAGTACGAAATTTAGAGTCTAATAAGATCAACATGATTTTTGATGAATAGTAAATTATGAATAGTGATTTTATGATTAGGATTAGTAATATGACCAAATGGATTAGTAATCTCACTTAAAGAAAGTTTTAAAATAATCTAGGCACCTTGATTAAGTAATGTGATTCAATAAAATGGTTAAATAACGGTTTCATAAACTATTATTCAAGTATTAGTTTTTTCAGGTGAATAGTGTTTTTTAATTAAAAATTTAATTAAAAATAATTAGAAAATTATTTTTATAAAAAGGACTTTATTTTTGAACTCAGAGCATCGATATTATGTTATGGTAATTTTTGGGGATTTTTCTGGAAAAAATGAATTCTCGATGTATAGTGTTTTTATTTAAAAATTAAATTAAAAATATTTGGAAATTTTTTTTTATAAAATGGAGTTCATAAATGTAATTAGAGCATCTATATTTAGTTAAGGTGAAATTTTGGGATTTTTCTGAGAAAGATGAATTTTTCAGTGAATAGTAAAAATGCAGTTTTAGGGTTTCGGTATGTTTAATGACATCATAGCTGTGTCATGATGATGTCATGAGATATTTTAAGGGTTGGCCGGCCAAGGAGATGAATTATTGTTTTGGGGGGCCCATTTGGCCTAACTCCATGATAAATGCCAAGGGAGAGCACATGGGTTTGAGAAAAGCACATGTGAGATGTCCCTTGGCCATTAATGCCTTGTCCCCTCACTTTCCCTATAAATACCAAGCCCTCCTCTCATCAATTCGACTCCCCACTCTTCCCCAACGAAGTTCTGGTCTCATTACCTCCCAAGGAGTCCTCCCAATGTGCCTCCAAGCCCTCAAGGTCCCAACCTTTGAGGTTTAAGAGTTACATTTTAAGGTAAGGGATCCGACCCCTCTCTTTCTTTTCAAGTGATCTCTTTTATGTCATTCCTTTTATGCTCCATGTTCTTATATTGGAGGATGTTCTTTTATACTCCTCTTACTGCCCTTTTTATGTTCATATGATGAGAGACCCCCTCTTACTCTCATCATTTCGTTTTAAGAATGTTTAAGCGGCGCTGTTAGGCTGCCGAATTTTCAAGGGATTCATTCACCTTTCTCTTTTTCAAAGTTATACTTTCATGTCAAGTCTTTCAAGTTCATTTTAATTATGTTGGGGTATGATCTCTATATTTATCATACTGATCTTTTATGATCATATGATGAGAGACCCCATTTGATCTCTTCAATTCAGTATTTTGAAGTTTTAAGTGGCGCCGTTAGGCTGCCGAATTTTTAAGTGGTTCTTCACCCTTCTCGTTTTGAAGTTCTACTTTCATGTCAATTATTTCAAGTTCCTTTCTATTATTTTGGGGTATGATCTCTATATATATCATACTGGACTCTTATGTTCATATGATGGGAGATCCTATTTGACCTTGTCAATTCAATTTTGTTGAAGTTTAAGTGACGCCGTTAGGCTGTCGAATTTTCACAAGAGAAATCTTGTTTTTTTTTCTTCCTTTCATGTTCTTCATTTCATATGGTATATTTTCAAATTTCATTACCATGTTCTTAAATCCCTTATATTTTGTCCCTCTACTGTTTGATGGGTCATTTATGAATTTTTGACCCATGTCCCCTCTCTTCTCAATGTTTTCTAAAACCTTGTAACATAGCCGTTATGCTGCAGAATTTTCGTCTCAAAGTGCCTCTCTCTATTTTCTAAAAATTATTTTATGTTATAAAGTTAATACTCAAAGCTCTTATTTCTATAGGGGTATTCACATATATATAAAAATGTTCTATTTTAAATTCTGGGATTTACATACATGAAACCCTCTTTCCCTTTCCGTGGGTTTAAAGTGACGTAAAGATCATGTCTTTAAAGCAGTTTTTAAAACGTTGTGATTATGAAATGAAAACCATTTATTTTTATACTATATGGGTTATTTATGAAATGTTTGATGATGATATATGTGGCTCACATGATAATAAAGGCAAATTTAAGGGTGCTCCCTGATAGCGCTCCAATGCATTGGGTAAAGACTTAATCTCTAGAGATGACCATTTTAACGACGCCTTGGTGAATAACCTTGGTAATTTGTAACGACACCTTGGGGATGGACCTTGGTGAAACGAAACGATTGTCAATATTAAATGTTGCAGCCACATCTTAAAGTTATGAAAATTTCTTTTTATTATGATATGCCTCATGATTTCATTCTCATGCCTTAAAGTTCTTTTCATGACCTTATTGAAGTATCTCTAGTTCACATATAAAATGTTTCTCTTGCTCCCTTACTGGGCTTTTTGCTCATCCTTTCATTTGATGTATGTTCCCAGTTTATGATATGCAGTAATGAACCTAGGATGAACTTGAGGAGAAGACTTGCGAGTGTTTAAAAAGAATGTTTTTTTTTGTTTCATTTATTATGTTCCTGGTTTCCAAGACACTAAACCTTAAAGATCCTCGGTTTTGTAAAATGTAATGAAAGTTTATGTGATAAAATGGCGGGATGCTATAGTTGGTATCAAAGGATGGTTTAGTTATTTGTGGAAATTAGGATATAAAAACTTTAGCAAAAACCCTATAGAAGAGTTTAAATATAGGAAATCTTCCTGGTATTTTGGTGAGTATTGAGTAAGGGGTTTCCAAAAAAATACATCCCTGTCTGGATACGAGCAGGTAGAGGTGGATCTGGAACAGATGTACATAGGGGTAAAACCCGAAAACACCGCTTTGAGATAGACTCAAAGGGGAACTGGTACACGACAACGGGCCTTGCTGCACTCTTGGTTACGACACTCCCGGGGGATATGATTTGGTAAATTCATAAGCTTAGTATGAACCATTGTTAAAGGAACAAAGATAAAATAAAATAAAGGTTCACATAAGAATATATGATCATGGATAACCTAGAAGGGAACCTAGGGGATCACAAGTTAGGGTATACTTTACTTCTACATGTTATCCTTAGATGCTTTAAGTTTCTTTTCATGATTATTGGCTAAGTATTTAAGCCCCTAACTATAGCTTCTTTTCTTAGTTAATGGCGGGAATAGAAGAACATGTACCAACAACCAATGTGATAGGAAATGCTACGATTGCCGTATTAATACGACAGAGATGATTAGGGGATTAAAATATGATTATTATTTCGGAAGACGTTCACTATTTTGAGGACCATATATGATCAAGATAAATAGATTACTACGGTATTTTCATTGAGGAGTAATGTTGACTTATATTTTGAAGAATCAATGAATTTAAGGTGGACTTATAGTAATTTAGGTTACTTATGAGAATGATTAACCTATCTTGGGCAAAATATGTTTAGGTTAGCTACTTTTGTTATAAGATGTTAGGAGTGGTTGATGTTGTTTGGAGATGAACAATGAAGTTTATTTTGGAAGACTATGTTATCAAGTCCTTCTTGTATTTGGGTTTCAATCTTAGTTTGGTTTATTTTGAGGAATTTTAAGGACTGTTATTTATGGAATGGTCTATGATGAACTTTGAGTATTACCATGGAACATTGAAGATTTAAAATTAGTTTCCATTCCTATGGGATTCTTCCTTTTTGAAGAGTTGTTTAACCTTACCCTTTCTGTTTTGGGATAATGTTTAAAGATAGAAGAAATAGATAGTTAATCTTTTATGGATTATGTGATTCTCTAGAAGATGATTCTTGTGTTTTGATGAGACCAAGTAGTTTTGAATGCTCATCGTTTGGGGGAAAAGATTTGTTTTGGTAAAAACTTATTAAAGGGTGAAACTCTACATGAAGGTAGATATATTTCCTTATGTTTTTGATCTATGTTGTAAATGAATTCCTCAAAATTATGAAAAGGAACGTAAAACAAAAACGTTGTTGGTTTACATTTCCTACTAGGTAATCAAGGACCGCTTACACACATCATAATTTTGGGATTTTCTGGTGGTTAACATCCTCCTAATCATGTTTTCTATCACTCTCCTTTAGAACGTGACCCTTGGTTTTCTCCTCCATGTCCATGTTTCCTACATGGAATCCTAGTATGAGTAAACTCGGGTGGCCTTTGTACTTCCATTTCTTTCTTTTAAAGTAATAGTGTTACTGACACTTTTTCCGATGTGGGACTTTCAATGAAATTTCAAAACCCAATTTAAAAAAATTGCGAGGACGCAATTTCTTAAGGGGGGAAGATTGTAACAACCCGAAATTTTGAATAAATCTTGTTTCCTACTTTCATGTGTTATTTTTTTTTATACTCAAAAAAATGTTTTATTTGATAAACCTGATTATAATTAAAATGAGACCATTTGTTTTTGAGTGTTATAAGACCATCGGTCAATATGACAACCGTGAACAAAATGTTTTGATTATTGTCTCTAAATTTAAGTAATCTTGGTTAATTATTATAGAAAGAAGATTTTATGGCCTTGCCTAGTAGTCTTGGGCCGATCGAAGCCCATCTAACAGAGCTTGGGAAGGAGGTAGCACCATTGGGCTTTGCTCTGGACCAAATCCAAGCCGAGCTTCATCATGTGAATCTAGAACGGAATCGCCTTCGCGAGAAGTTCAAACGGATAGAAATTACTACTCGGGCAATGTTGACTGAGCCTCCCCAAAATTCCATCACTCTAGCACACCTTACTCTTAGGTCCTATGCTGGTATTATAAGGGGTTATGTAACGAGACCGTAATTGCCTTGTGTAATCCTTTTTTTAAATAAAAATTGGGATTTCTTCTTATGATGAAGTTTATGAATTTTCAAATGACTGGATAAAAATAGTATGCATATTTTGATGAATTTTCAAAAGGATATTTTAAAAAAAATGTTTGTGTAAACCTTAAATAACATAAAATGTGTAATGATTCTCAAAAAATGGTCTTCTACAATTATGTTCAGTACGAAATTTAGAGTCTAATAAGATCAACATGATTTTTGATGAATAGTAAATTATGAATAGTGATTTTATGATTAGGATTAGTAATATGACCAAATGGATTAGTAATCTCACTTAAAGAATGTTTTAAAATAATCTAGGCACCTTGATTAAATAATGTGATTCAATAAAATGGTTAAATAAAGGTTTCATAAACTATTATTCAAGTATTAGTTTTTTCAGGTGAATAGTGTTTTTTAATTAAAAATTTAATTAAAAATAATTAGAAAATTATTTTTATAAAAAGGACTTTATTTTTGAACTCAGAGCATCGATATTATGTTATGGTAATTTTTGGGGATTTTTCTGGAAAAAATGAATTCTCGATGAATAGTGTTTTTATTTAAAAATTAAATTAAAAATATTTGGAAAATTATTTTTATAAAATGGAGTTCATAAATGTAATTAGAGCATATATATTTAGTTAAGGTGAAATTTTGGGATTTTTCTGAGAAAGATGAATTTTTCAGTGAATAGTAAAAATGCAGTTTTAGGGTTTCGGTATGTTTAATGACATCATAGCTGTGTCATGATGATGTCATGAGATATTTTAAGGGTTGTCCGGCCAAGGGTGATGAATTATTGTTTTGGGGCCCCATGTGGCCTAACTCCATGATAAATGCCAAGGGAGAGCACATGGGTTTGAGAAAAGCACATGTGAGGTGTCCCTTGGCCATTAATGCCTTGTCCCCTCACTTTCCCTATAAATACCAAGCCCTCCTCTCATCAATTCGACT
Organism: Viscum album; assembly: GCA_963277665.1. NCBI lineage: Eukaryota > Viridiplantae > Streptophyta > Magnoliopsida > Santalales > Viscaceae > Viscum > Viscum album. Next base: position 1,118,047,926 of record OY728133.1, read on the forward strand.
CCCCACTCTTCCCCAACGAATTTCTGGTCTCATTACCCCCCAAGGAGTCCTCCCAAGGTTCCCCCAAGCCCTCAAGGTCCCAACCTTTTAGGTTTAAGAGTTACATTTTAAGGTAAGGGATCCGACCCCTCTCTTTCTTTTCAAGTGATCTCTTTTATGTCATTCCTTTTATGCTCCATGTTATTATATTGGAGGATGTTCTTTTATACTCCTCTTACTGCCCTTTTTATGTTCATATGATGAGAGACCCCCTATTACTCTCATCATTTCGTTTTAAGAATGTTTAAGTGGCGCCGTTAGGCTGCCGAATTTTCAAGGGATTCATTCACCTTTCTCTTTTTCAAAGTTATACTTTCATGTCAAGTCTTTCAAGTTCATTTTAATTATGTTGGGGTATGATCTATATATTTATCATACTGATCTTTTATGATCATATTATGAGAGACCCCATTTGATCTCTTCAATTCAGTACTTTGAAGTTTTAAGTGGCGCCGTTAGGCTGCCGAATTTTTAAGTGGTTCTTCACCCATCTCGTTTTGAAGTTCTACTTTCATGTCAATTCTTTCAAGTTCCTTTCTATTATTTTGGGGAATGATCTCTATATATATCATACTGGACTCTTATGTTAATATGATGGGAGATCCTATTTGACCTTGTCAATTCAATTTTGTTGAAGTTTAAGTGACGCCGTTAGGCTGCCGAATTTTCACAAGAGAAATCTTGTTTTTTTTCTTCCTTTCATGTTCTTCATTTCATATGGTATATTTTCAAATTTCATTACCATGTTCTTAAATCCCTTATATTTTTTCCCTCTACTGTTTGATGGGTCATTTATGAATGTTTTACCCATGTCCCCTCTCTTCTCAATGTTTTCTAAAACCTTGTAACATAGCCGTTATGCTGCCGAATTTTCGTCTCAAAGTGCCTCTCTCTCTCTTTTCTAAAAATTATTTTATGTTATAAAGTGAATACTCAAAGATCTTATTTCTATAGGGGTATTCACATATATATAAAAATGTTCTATTTTAAATTCTGGGATTTACATACATGAAACCCTCTTTCCCTTTCCGTGGGTTTAAAGTGACGTAAAGATCATGTCTTTAAAGCAGTTTTTAAAACGTTGTGATTATGAAATGAAACCCAACTATTTTTATGCTATATGGGTTATTTATGAAATGTTTGATTATGATATATGTGGATCACATGATAATAAAGGAAAATTTAAGGGTGCGCCCTGATAGCGCTCCAATGCATTGGGTAAAGACTTAATCTCTAGAGATGACCATTTTAACGACGCCTTGGTGAATAACCTTGGTAATTTTTAACGACACCTTGGGGATGGACCTTGGTGAAACGAAACGATTGTCAATATTAAATGTTGCAGCCACATCTTAAAGTTATGAAAATTTATTTTTATTATGATATGCCTCGTGATTTCATTCTCATGCCTTAATGTTCTTTTCATGACCTTATTGAAGTATCTCAAGATCACATATAAAATGTTTCTCTTGTTCCCTTACTGGGCTTTTTGCTCATCCTTTCATTTGATGTATGTTCCCAGGTTATGAGATGCAGTAATGAACCTAGGATGAATTTGAGGAGAAGCCTTGCAAGTGTTTAAAAAGAATGTTTTTTTTGTTTCATTTATTATGTTCCTGGTTTCCAAGACACTAAACCTTAAAGATCCTCGGTTTTGTAAAATGTAATGAAAGTTTATGTGATAAAAATGCGGGATGCTATAGTGTCTCACCATTGGTTGTTCTGGTTCTCATCACTAATAATTATAATCGTTCACTTTGAATAATGATTTATTATTAAAGTATAAAATGATTAATAGTAAGGTACTTGTATATATTGGCAATGATTGATGATCTTCATAAACATTTTTAATGAGAAATTTTTTTCTCAATGATTGAACTTTGATCTCGTTACCTTCAATTGATGATGAATTAATCTAAAATTTACAAAACCATATTTTGGATCAGTTATAACCATTATGAGTACGTTGTTATTCTATATATTCTATCCAATGCTCCCAAAATTCTCATGACGTTAAGGAATATGAAAATTCATGAGAATCTTGATATAATAATTGATATATTTCTAGATGACATCCTTGTTTAATATATGTTTGATAAGGATTATGAGAATCATATGAGAATAGTTTTGAGTTTGTGAAGAAATAACTTACATTATGAAAACCTTTCTAAAGGTGATTTCTAGAATTGTGAAGTGAAATTTATGCGAGACGTGGTGTTGGAAAAATGTATTTCAGTTTATCCCAAAAAGGTGAATGTTATTATGACATGTGAACAACCTTGTAATTTTATCAAGATTCAGAGTTTTGTTGGTCTAGATGGGTAATATATTGGATTCATTAAATACTTTTATAAGTATTCATCTCCAATGATTTCACTAATTCAAACAGGAATAATGTTTTTTAGTTTCATAAGAGTAAATTTTTTTTTGTCGAGTAGAAGCTTCTTTTATCTACTATAATGGGTTTTGACTATTCATGAAGGCGGGAATTGATATGGGGTCTCTGGTGATACATCAGGTTCGGGCTTGGGTTGAATTCATATTAAGGGTTATCATGTTGTTACTTATGGATCAAATTAGATTATGCAACATGAAAAAACATATCCATTCCATGACCTTGATCTTGTATCTTTGATGCATGAAGTTAAGATTTTTTTGAACTATATTTATAGATAATGGTTTCTACTTTTTCCTGGCAAAAAAAAATTATGTTATATGTTCTCAAAATATGATTTCAATACCCATAATATGTGATGTGTGGAATAAAAAAATCTATCAATTTCTAAATCACCTACACCTTGAGGAAAGGGAATGTCATTTTATAAACAATGAGCAAGAAAATTCTGACCCATGAATTGAAATAATCATCAGAAGAGTAAAACATGATAGCTCAATTATCACATTTTCATATTTGAGTCTAAAAATATAGGGGGTTTTCTCATTTTATAGTGTTTAGTTGACATCCTCACTTCTCAATATGACTCATTGGGATTAAAATATTGATGATGGGTTCCATATAATTAGAGACTCTCTTTGAGGGGGGTGATAATGCATTATTGGTCGTTCTAAAACAAGGGAATTCTATGGAATCATAATCATTTTATTGTACCGACATCAGTTCAGATATCTATTATGGGGTTTCTCTACAGTTAGGACTGGGAAGCACTCCATAGGACTATGAAGAGGTTTTTTGACATGACACATAAATTCTTGTGTCCATATATGAGACGATGCAATGCTGAGGTTGTCTATTAGTGTAATATGTGCCAACAGGTTATATCTGAGAACCAAAAAACATTGAGAAGGATTTATCCACTTCTATTCCATAGATGGGTGTGGAGTGAAATCTATATAGACATTCTGGTGGGGTTTATTCATACCCATAGAATGAATAATGTGATATGGGGTATGATTGATAGACATACCAAGTCGGTTCTCTTTATACATGTAACATCCTATGATTTTGAAGGGAGACTCCATTTGATTAACTGAGCTATTTTATAATAAGAGACCTAGATGTTAGAAAAAAATTTGAACTTCAGTAAATAACATTTTACAAAATGGATATACGCAGTTGCAATAACTGGGTTATTTGGAGTCTTGGTAGAACCGACCTAATTTTTGGTGAATAATAACCAACACTTATGAGTAGTAGTGGTACTTGTATAAATATTAATGTTACCCTTGTAAATAGTAAAATAGATAAATTAATAGTAATGTCACCAATGAATTTATAATAAAAGGCTTCATAAAAATGACAATATAATGATTATTTAGGTGTTAATATTTTTGTATGTTAAAAATATATAAATATAATTTTTGAATTATTTTAAAAATTTAAATATTATTGTATTTTAATTAAATGGAATCATAAATTGAAATTTTAGTTCCATAGGGTTATAAGATAATTTTATGTGACCATAATAAATTTTTCATGTTTTTATAAAATGTGTTATAGTTTTAAAATTTTTATATTTTTCTGAAAAAATTATGATTATGTTTAAAATTAAATTAAATATTTTTATTAAACTATTTTTATAAAAAGGAGATATGTTTTCAATTTAAATAATTGACAAATGGTTAAGGTTAATTTTTGGGATTTTTCTGAAATACATTAATTTTTGGTGATTTGTAAAAAATATTATTCTTACAAAATAAGGTATTTTTTATGATATCATGAAGACATAATTATGATATAAAAGATATTAAATTTATTGAGTTTCGAAATTATGATTTTATAAGAGTGTTTTTTATAGAATTATTTCAGATCTCATTTTTCAAAATTTATTCCATGATTGGCATAATAATTATTATCTGTGCTGACGCATTACATGAGCAACATTAGAAATGTTAATATTGGTTATTTATAAGTAATAATCATGTGCTAAAATAGTTTCAAGGATCAATTATTAATTATAATGTATTATTTATATTTATCGATATATAATTCTAATTTAAATGTTATATAATATAAGTAAAATACAAATTCATGGTCAATTATTGTAGAGGGAATGAAAAGGAAAAATATCAAAATTAAGATGTTATTTTTCCTTGAATATGACATAATATATATAATGAGTGAGTCTATAATTTTATTTTAATCCTAATAAGTTTTTTGAAACTCATTTATAATTTTTAATCATAAAATAATTAACATTAAAACTTGTGCAAGGTTGATGTGGTTCTTGTTCATGAAAATGAAAATAACTAATATGCTTTTTAAATTATAAGAATAATTAAATGTATTAAATTGTGGATAGAAATTTTATATAAATTTTTTTTCCCAAATAATGTTTTTATTTGGACTTGGTACATTTTGTTCCCACATGGATCACATTATTTCTTTATATTATTTTATTAAAATAAAATTCTACTTGTTCAAAATTTAATTTTCAATAAGTAATATATTTTAATATTAGTATTTCCACAATATTATTCCAGATCTGAATAGTGTATTAAAATATATTATTATAATTTTTCTCATAAAAATTGTTTCTTTAATTTTTTTGTAATTTATAATTACATTAATGACATCATCAATATTGATGAAGTAAATTCATAATTTTTGAATTACTCAAATTAATGTTTTTAATAATATTAAAAAATTACAATTTGAAAATTTTATGACATTTCACATTTTCTATAGGTAATTATAATATGTATATGATATAATAAAAATTGAATTCATATTGGAAACATTGGTTTGAAGTGTTTAAAGTCTTTATTGTGAAAAGTTGTTATTTTGACAAAATAATTTTTCGAGGAATATAATATTTCAATAAATTATTTGAAAATAAAAAAATCATGATCCATAGAAAATTGATTATATTATTTCAAAAATGGGTTATTATATGACATTTAGGCCTTTTAATGTCATACATCTTATAATAAAATTTTTATATTTTTATAATTTGATTAATTTATATGTTACCCCTCACATAAATTATAAAAGGAGGCTCCAAAAATCACTTATTGTCATCACCAGAAAACATATTTTTTTGATAAAATATTCCAAATTACCTCATACTAATTCCTTTCCACATTATTCAGATACTGGTCTAACAAAAAGTCCACTACCAAGATCCATAAAGAGGTTCTCTAGGAGGAACATCCAAGAATTAAGGTTCATTTTTCTTCTCATTTAATTTATTTTTCACTTATACATTATCAAAACCTCTTATCCAATGTCTCATTCCAAATATACTATCAATTATATTCTGAAGTGTTGTTGTCTTTATGTTATATTCATCATAAAATCTCTTATCTTCCCTTTTGTCTCTTAAATAATGAAATCACTGTATGTGATTCATTAATTCATCACTATTGTTGATGATGATTCTTCATTTCCCATTTACAAAAATATAAGAAAATTTTAATTCACATTTAATTGTTTAAAATGACCTAATATTATATATTTTTTTTAAAATTTTGATCTATTATATTATTTTTACAAGGAATACCATAATAAACCGATCATGGAAGCATCAAAAGAAACGCACCCGAAACAACGGAAATATAAAAATATTGATAGTGAATGGGTGGAAAATATTAAAAGAAGACTATGTAAGATATCATAAACATGAATTTAGTTATTTTATTAATTAATATCACTATTCAAACTATTATTAAGTCATTTTAAATTGGATTGAAGTAAGACTGGCCCGAGGTAAGGGAATACTTAACAAAATTTCCATTCTTTAGGTTTACCTTTAACTTCTTTAATTATGTGCAAGAAAGTTCACCTGTTTAAAAATTTTCATTTATATTATGATATATAATGTGGATTTATTGTATATAAAAATTATCCTTTCATTCTATTAGTTCTCAATACAATTATATTCCATTTATGAGGGACATTCCTTAAAAAATACTCATTTAAAATTTTAATATATGAAATTAAATGGGGATGATTTTATGCAATTATTCATGTTTTATTAATATGTTATGGTTCTTAGTAATTTATTATGATGAAGAGTGGTAACTATATCTATATTTTATTCATTAGGTATGTGTATGTTAGAGGTCATCTGTATGGTTACTCCTAGAGTTGTTGTGAAAGTTATAACATAAGGGAGTCGTGATTGTTACATTTTACGGTACATGTGATGGATAAATCATATGCTAGTTGGGAGGATTACACCATAAGGTATTATTGAGGGTTAAATTTTATTTTTTATGTGATGTATAAATTGTTCGGTAGTAATGAAGGTTACAAATTATTTGGTAGTCATGAGGGTTACAATCTTATGTAACTAATTCCATAAGTTACTAATTTGTTTTACTACTTTTTATGGGATAATATTATTCTCATAAGTAATGTTATTATGATTTTGTTCAATGGAAAAAAAATTACTGGTATTTATGAATTGACTTTTTTTTCATTCTGTTTATATTTCATATTATGCTTTTGTACTCATCCATTTTTTTAAAAAAAATATCTTAGGATTTCGGAGAAGTTCAAAGGATAGTTATGGTGTTAATGCATATGAATCAGATTACGTATTTTGTAATTAATTTTTAAAACCATGATTTAATGTATTTTTTTGTCTAATCCTCCAGATCCTAGATTGTAGAAGGTCCTAAAATGTATAATATGTAGTTTATTTTTTGTTTTCGTTTAATTAAAAAATAGAAATTTTTATTACAAAATATGGAGGTGTAGGTTCTGGGCCTTATAGTTGGTATTATAGAAATGACCTAGACAAATTTACAGATTAAAGATTTTAATTATTTAAAAAATTTAAGATATAAATAAATTTTTAACTTTTAGTTAATTTTGTACACATGATAAAATATATTTCCATATTTATTGAAATATACGTTCATAATTATATGTGTAATGAATGAAATGCATGGGAACAATTCTATTAAGGGGGTGATAATGTAACATCATAAAATTTTAAAAGGAAACATAATGTTCTTCTCTGAGCTATTAAATATTATGTGAACTAAATTTTATAAAACATTATCACACATATGTTAATTTAAATTCAAAAAACGGATAAACAATGTTTTGATCAGTAATTTATTAGTGTTTGATAGAACCAACATAATTATTTATGAATAGTACCATACCCATATGAATAGTAATTTTAACCTTATGAATAGTAATGTGACCATTATTAATAGTAAAATGGCCAAATTAAAAATACTCTCACCGATGAATCTATACTACATGGAATCTCATAAGTGACAATAAGATAATTATTTGAGTCTTTGTATTTTTCTAATTTAGCAATATTTAGATACAATATAATAATTAATTAATTAATTTAAATGAAAATGTATTGTTTGAATATAAAATTTATAAATAATATTTTAATTTTTTATGGTTATCTAATTATTTTATGAGACCATTATTAATTTTTAATGGTGTAGTAAAATGAGATATAGTTTTATAATTATTATTTTTCAGAAAATATTATAATTTTATTTTACAAATAAATTAAACATTTTTAGAATATTTTTTATAAACATAGAGTTTATTTTGGAATTATACACATTAAGAAAATTTTTCTAATGAATTTTTGGGATTTTTTAAACATACAATTATTTTTGTGAAAAGTTAAAAATCCAGTTATTTATAAAATACTGTTTTTTATGAAATCATGAAGACATAATTATTATATTAATTCAATTAAATCTATCCAAAAAATTAATTATGATTTATTGAGAATTTTTTATATAAATTATTCAAAACTTTTTTTTATAATTTATTTCATGATAGGTATAAAAAATTATTGTTAGTATCAATGTATTGCTTTCCCGATAGTATAAATGTCTATTTTGGTTATTTATAAATAATAATTGAAGGCTAAAAGTAATTTTCAAGATAAATATATTAATTAATGTGTAATATTTATATTTTGGTCTATAAATATCGAATTTTTTTGTTACCTAACATTAATTTTTTCCAAATTGTGGTGCAATGCTTGTGTAGGGAAATAAAAGTCAAAATAAAAAATTTAAGATGTTAAGTAGTTATTTATATTACTGAATAGAAATTATTAAAGAATCAATAATTTAATATTGAATCTAACTAGCTCATTTTTATGATATTAATTTGTTTTTAATTATTTTATATGATATTATTATCAATAATGCCTTTTTAACGCTGATACATTTCTTGTGCAAGCATCCAATAAATAAATAAAATGACTTTTTATTCATATTATAAGAATTAGTAAATTTCATAAATTGTGTATAAAACATTTATATAAGGTAATTGTGACGATTATCATGTTTTTATTCATATTTTGGACATTTTGGACCCACATTGAACACATTAGTCACTTTTTATTGTTTTATTAAAAATAAATAATACTTGTTCACATTATAATTTTCAAAAAGTATAATATTTTAAAATGAGGATTTACATATGATTATTTCCAACAAGAATATTATTTTGAAATATAAAAAAAAATAATTTTCTAAGGAAATTTGTTTTTTATTATTTAGTTAATGAATAATTACATTAATGGCCTCAACATTATGGTGCATTAAATAACAAATTAAAGCTTAAATCAAATTAATGATTTTAATAATTGTAAAATAAATTAAATATTATATTTTTAACTTAATTAAAATTTTCAATATGTTATTATATTATGCATAAAATATAATAAAATATAATTCATATTGGAAACATTTTTTTGAATGTGTTTAAATTCATGATTGTAAATTGTTTTTATTATGAAAACAAATTTTCCATGAATAAAATATTTTATTAAATAATAAAAAAGTAGAAAAATCATGTTTAATGAAAAATTGTTTATATTCCTTCTATAATAAGATATAGTATTAATTTTATGTATTTTGTAAGTCTTACAACCTATTAAAATATTATTATATTTTAATAATTTGAGTAATCCATATGTTTCCCCACAACTCAATTATAAAAAGAGGCACCCTCCATCAAATATTTTCATCACATTAAGGCATAGTGATCAACTAAAATCCTCCCCATTCCCACCTCGTAGTCCCTTTCTACATTCATGGCTCCTTGTCCCACAAAAAGACCACTTCTAATATCCCAAAAGAGGCTCTCAAGGAGGATATTTCATGAATTAATATTCCTTTTTCATCTCTTTTAATTTCTTTTTGGCTTATAAATTATCACCACCCCCATTAAAATTATTCATGAAAACATCAATATGAAAAATATATATTATATTGTTGATATTATTATGGTATATATATCATTAAATATCTCCTATTCAATATTATTTCGTAAATAATGAAATCGATGCATGTGGTGGGTTAATTCACCACATTCATGGATTATGATTTTTAGTTTCCCTACACCAAAATCCTAAAATTGTAAAATTCAAATGAAATTTTTAAAAATAACTAGAATATATATATATATATATATATATTATAAATTATTGTTTATAATTAAATTTTATTAAGGAAGTCCATAATAAATCCATTTAGAAGTGTTAAGAGTAATGCACCAAAAAAATGGAAATAAAAATATATTTTAAATAAATGGGTGGAAAATGTAATAAGATGATTATGTAAGGTATTATAAACAAAATTTAAGTTTATTAATTTTATATTAAAACTATTTATATGTTCTTATAAGAGTTTTAAACCAGATTGATGTGTGACAGACTTGATGTAAGGTAATTCTAAACACAATTTCCATTCATTGGGTTAACCTTACACTTCATTAATTATTTTATAAAAAGACTATTTGTGTGATGAATTTAATTTATATAATGTTTATAATGTTAATTTATAGTATATACACATAACCAATCCATTCTATTAATTTACACTACAATTGTATGATATTTGTAAGAGACTTTCGTTTTAAAATCCACTTTTAAAATTATATATTTATAAAATTCAAAGTATTATTTTAATGATATTTTAAACGTTTAATAATTATGATCTGTTTAAATGGAATTATTTATGATGAATTTTGGAACTTATATCTCCTTCCAATTAATTGGGTATGTTTATGTTGGATGGCGGTTTTGGCATCTCACCCCTTCCGCATTGTCTTGAAAAGGAGGTGAGATGATACTATGCCTTAAGCAATGTTCCCAAGGCCCCAAAGGCTGTAAATAAATGATGAGGGATTGAAGAAAAAAATAAGATACTAATTTACATTGATATTAACAAACCATAAAAATAATCCATCACTTTAAGAAATACATGATGTCTGTTTACATAGCCACCAGAACCATATATTACAAAAAGGCTAAAAACCTATTCCATAAAAATTCCCAAAACCCATTACAAAAAAACAATAAAAAACAATGAATGTGTTACATATGTAAGACTAAAAATAAATACCTAGATGAAATCTTACTCCATCCACATATCCACGCCTATCTCCATGCTCTATGTTCCAATATACTTCCAAATATTCACGAAGAACCACTAGAAAAATGAGATGCTTTACTCTTACCTCTGTCCCGGAAAACAACATCTACAAAAGCACATAATTTAAAACTAATGGATAAGTACTAATATGTTGTAGGATTTCCCAAAATTACATCCCTAAAAATAACTCAATGATAAAAAAAAGGTTGCATAATTTTTATAAAACATGTCATATAATGTTAATGAAAGAGTTCAATAACTAACAACAAACCAAACAGATCTTTACCCAAAGCAATTTAACCAATCTAATTAAAAATCAAGAAGTCCAAAAAAACATGTCATTATCGATATTATACTGTATAACCACATACATATCTCAAACATACACACAATTATGTCATATAACAATAATCATTCATACCATTCACACTATTGTGGTGCTACTTTAATAGTGGAAAATTCACGACCAACCTATCTCTTCTACGGTGTGAGAATTCACACCCATCACCCTCCCTGCTAATGATGGTATATTCATGACCATATTTTTGATGGTGATACAATAATGAACCCCACTTATCAATCTAATGAATATTTATATTTATCAAATCAAAACAACCATTAAATTTACTACTTCCAAACCATAACAACATGACTACCAATATTTTTCCACATCATATAAACCATCATTTTTCATCAATAACCCCATAAAAATAATTACCTTAGAATGGATCTATTAATCCCATAACCTTTTAAATAAAACAAGAATCTTATTGAAAACCATTTTCACAACTCATTTTCCATAAATCAAACCAACAAACCATTTTTGAAATCCGTATTTTAAAATCAAACACAAACAAATTACACATCGAAAACTCATTTTCCCCTAATCTAAAAGGCAACATAAAATTTGTTCAAAATAATAATCTCACATCATAATAACAACCAATTTAATGCGAACAAAAAAATTAAAATATAAATTCTTCTAGTTTCATAAAAATGGAGATGAGAGTGAAGAAACCACCATTTATGGTTTTGGGGAAATCGACCCACAATTACCTGCACCACAAATTCGGGCGAGCGCTCCACAAAAACAACTATAAATCCACTTATATATCATAAATACACCCTAATGTAATCACATTAGGCTTAGAACCCCTCTATATAAATTAATTTGGTGTAGATGTAGAAAACAAAGAGATATTGAATAATAGATATTGATTAATATCACAAGCACCCAAGAGGGGAGACTAACCCAAGAAGAACCGCCATTACACCACCAAGAAACCACTTCGATTTTCTTATGAAATTAGTGGGAGATATCCTTTAACAAATTAGAATAATTAATATAGGGAATGTTTTTAGTGTGAGATGAAATAAGTAAAAAAGCGAAATCCCCATGTGATCCCAGTTTAAAAAACCCCAATTTTACGGTCATGCATGGTTTGCTTGCATAGTTTGGAAAACCATTTTCTAATCGCACGAACGCTAATTCCTCACAAGGAAACATTCAGGAACTCCTCACATGATTATAAAAAAATTGTGGAAACCATTAAAAGTACAACTATATCAAGTTACACAGTTACCTTGGTATTCTACATGTTTTTCCCTAACCATGCTCAAACCGTGTAGCCCCCAAAATGCTTCGAAACATTTCCAAATCATTCCTAAACATTCCCAAACTCTCTAAAAACTTACCCAAAAACATTGAAGACACAGAAAACATAAAAAAAGGTTACATAACTCAGAATGGGTGTGTTGCTTTCTCTGCACCATTGGACATTCAACCCTAAAAAATTATTAGACTATCACATTGCCGACAGAGCTCGGGCCATTTCCTGACCATCCCTTCTACTTATCTGAAGGCTCCTCCTGAATATTACCATGGTACCAAAAAAACCCAAACTAAATAAATGCTTTATGATGAAAGAATTTATCTTTTCTATCCACAATTTGTAATTGTACGTGCTCCAAATATTCATCTGGTTCAATCTCAACAGGATCCCAATGTATCACATGGTCACGATCTTGATGACACATTTTCAGTTGAGACAAATAGAACACATTTTTCACCACACTAAACCTTGGTGGAAAATCCAATTAATAAGAAACCTCTAACAGATGATCACGTATTTCAAAAGTCACAATATACCATGGAGAAAACAGAAACTTTTTTCCAAATTGATGATATTAAAGCCTTGATGAGATTATAAAAAACACATGATCACCCACCTCGATAAAAAATGGTCATCGACGATGGTCCATAGGTGATTATTGATGACTCCGAGCCATCTACATTTTATTCCAGATCAACATGATATTTTCCTTAGTATCTTGAATAAGGCATCATAGAGCCATTGTAGTATCACTCGTATTCTCCCAACAAAGTGGATAATAACACAGATTCCCATATAATGATTCAAACGAAGCTATTTCTATCAAGGCCTAATAATTGTTATTATATGAGAACTCAACCAATGGTATGTGAATCTCCCATGAAACAAAAAATGTACCACACATTCCCACAAAATTTATTCTAACATTTGATATGTCCTCTAGGATTTCTCATACGTATGAGGATGATACATTATGCCCATCGTTAACTGTGTCCCGAGGGATTTTTTATATATTTCTAAAAAAATGTGTACCATGGACCTGTATCGGAAAAAATTGAATCTAGAACACCTTGAATCTTTAACATCTCAAAATTACAAATTTAGAAAAATCATCCCCCATATGAGATTCATTTATAGGGATTAAATAGACGGATATTATGAGATGATCCAATATCACCCACATGGAATCATTCTTTCTAACCATTCTTGGGAGTCTAATAATAATATCCATCATTATCTACTCACTTTTCTACACTATGATATGTAATGATTTAAACATTCATGCAAGCCACTGATGTTATTCCTTGACTTTCAGACATGTCATACATGTCAAAAAAACTCAGCCACTTTATTTTTAATACCATCCCACAAAAACTGTGCATCAACAAATTATACATTTTTTGAATTATATTATGGAAAATCCACCTTGAATGATGATATGGAATAATAATTTTTCTAGAAAATATACTGATATAGTTATCCAATTCCAAAAACCCAAAACATCATTCTTATTCACTTCCCATCCCTCAATGATCTCCCCACCATTGAGTTTCGACATCATCACTATACACACGGAATTAGAAGCATACAACACTTTAATTACCATGAACAAATTAGGAACAATGAGATGGGAATGAAAACCTCTCTATCACCTCAGTACTCAAATTCGAGTACTATTTCAATTACATATGATGTCAATAACCACTAATCTGATGCATGTTTCACCACCTGAGTGGATGAATTTTTTTAAATGTATCTACCACTATGTTTCCCTTAATCGATGTATACACCATGTTAGAATCCAAAATCTAGAGATACTCGATCCAACTCCTCTTCATCAAAATCAAATGTCATTGTGAGGAAATATTTTTAAAATTCTTATGATCAGTAATCAATGTGAATTTATCACCAATGAGATAATGATTTTGTATTTCCATGTCATGAACCACTTCTGCCAACATTAAATCATGTGTTGGTAGTTATTTTCATGAATCCTAAATTGTTGTGCATCATATGAAACCACGTGATTCCCCTGCTTGAGAACACACCCCTTCTCTGATCCTGATGCCACCCAATACTAATCGTACACATTCCCTATATCAGGGAAAACCGAGATTGATGCTGATGTAAGGATTCCCATATTATAATCCTAAAATTTTTAACACATATCATATCATTGAAATGGAAAATTCTTCCTTTTCAAATATGTCTTTAGTGAGGCCTATCATGATATATCATGAACGAATAATCAATAATACCTAGCTATACCGAGGTAACACACAATATCAAAAACATTCACTAGTGGTTTCCATTAAATCACAGCCTCAATATTTTTGGGATCAATAGAAACACACTCAAGATAAATAATGTGGCCAAGGAAAATAACTTCTTGTATCAAAATTCACTATTTGAAAATATGGCCTACAACCTCTGATCTCTCATGATCCCTTGCACTATCACCATGTGCTGCTCTTTCTCTACCCTTTTCCTTGAATACAGCATTATATCATCAACAAATCCCACCATAAAAGAATCTACAGATCTCTAAAATATATGATTCAACAATTCTGTGAACACCTATGATGACTTTTTTAGGTCAATTGGAATAATAACATACTAATACTCGCCATATCTACATATTAATGTTGTTTTGGTAATATCCTTCTTTTACACCCTCAATTGATGATATCTAGACCTCATGTCAATTGCAGAGAATTATTGAGATATATTCAATTGGTCAAGAAAATAATCAATGTGTGGAAGTGGGAGTCGTTTCATTATCGTGACCTGATTCAGAATATGATAATACACAAATAGATGTATGGTTCCATCTAAATTTTTACAAAAAAAACATTGTTTTTACCCATAGAGACATGCTAGTTTAGATGAAACCTTTGTTCTATAACTCATCCAATGAAACATTAAAATCCATAAATTGATTAGGTTCCATTCGGTATTATGGATGTGAGATAGGACTGGTCCCCCTATGGAGATCAATCCTAAACGCCCGTTCTATCATGTGTGTAAACAAATAGATTTTTTTGGGAATAACATCGAGAAACTAATCAAACCTCACTTGTAAGATTATATACAGCATTCCTACCATGGATTCCAATGACAATGTCACTAAAGGATAAGCTGTTGTGCCAGTAGCTGCTGCTAATAAACACGATTCATCTAAAATTCCATTATTCAATCCTCTAAAGAGAATTTGGACAACGTTAGCCATCTTGAAACTAATAGTTCATGAATAACAGTCGATGTGGGCCTTATTTATCACCAACTTATCCATTCCTACTTAATATCATATGCATTCTTCTCAAGAATTGATAAATCCAACATCAATTCAACCTTGTCGATAAATATACAACATTACCTACATAAAAAGGATTGACAGTCTCTATGACCCAAAATAGAATGAAATTTAAAACAATGATCTTTTCAACAGAAAAACCTAGTATATCATTAATATATTATGAATTAGAAGAATTGTAATCACCGGTACCAAAAAATATATTCATAATGGGAGAATACAAAATAATCGTACCTTGAACCATGGATGGACTGGACTGATCTCCCACCACAACATGCTCAACTCTAAATAGATTCTCTATTTCCAAGATATTCTCTTTATTACCATGTGGAAGCATCCCCTGTAAAGGAGTCGTGGTATTTATAAAATCACTGTTACTAACTCAGATGTATTGATGAGGGGTATGTTTTTTCCATCATTCCATTGAGGTATAAGACACCTACCACCCAAAAAGAGTGCCACAAACACCAGAGCTCAGAGCTTTACAACAATAACACTGACAATTCCTCATCAGCTTCTAATTATGACATCTTTGAGGTTGTGTCATACAATCCATATTCATGGGGCCTATATATCCACAATAAAAACATCCTGACATAGTCTTGGGTCTATGTGGAGGTTGTAACAATCTACTTTTCTGATTCTGATGTTCTATATGTCATTGATAAATATGTATTCTTTTATCTATGTCCCAGTTGTAGGGTTCACAACTCCTCTCATGAGGAAAATTATACTTCCATTTCATTGATTTCTAATCATGACAAATGTTGTAATACGAGTATCTAGTAGCGTTCTAGAGAGAAATATTTTAAAATAATGAATTATTCTTTGGGAAAACTACTGGTTCCCTTGAAGATCATGAGAAACCACCTTTTTAGATGATTCCTATAATTGGTCACTATGATTACTACTCAGTTCCATTATAATAAACACAAGAATCGCGATTATTCAAACTCACTAGTAAATAGATTCTTACATTTAATATTTTAATTTCATATAAATTACATCTATCATAATAATTTATTATACATTTTCACACTTTTTATGTTCAACCATTTTGAAAAAATCACCTTTGTTTTGAAAATCAACCAATTTTCAAAATGAAACAACCATATCATTTCAAAATCAACAATTTTCAAAAACAAATCGAGATCATTCAAAAATTAGCGTATTTTTATCCCAACATAAATTATTTTGCACAATGAAATCTTAATCCTATTGGGAAATCATTTCATTCAATCATTCCATGAATATATCATTGTATTTTCACACATAAATGATATTTCAAATTCATATAAGTCTATCCAAAAGACTTATGTACCCAAATCCTTGGAAACATGATGTTTTTCATAAAAGGGTTAGCTACGTCCTTTTATGCTACACATTCTGTGGTATAACAATCATTTTCCTTGTTACCATCATAACTCAAAGGATAGACCAAGAACAAATGTCAACACCAAGACCAATAATCAATGCAAAAGGACTTAACAAATTCATTCATTTTATGTTCAAGGACTGAACCAACCGATACCACTTGTAACATCCCTCCCCATCCTCATTGGTTTGAGAATGCATATAGATGCTTATATTCCTTAAGAGTCATTCCCATGGAACTATAGGTTGGAAATTAATGCCAACGGCATATGAAAAAAATTTGTGAATGATTTTCCCATGAGATTAACTAACGATCCAAACATTCCCTCGTTAAAAAACTAAATTATGATTGTTAACATATAAACCAAAACCTTATATGACCAAAATACAACCAAAATATTCCATATCAATTCCCAAAACCAATTATACCAATAAATACCAAACCAATAGTAGAGTTCCATGTAGAAGTCAAAACAACAAGACCCAAAAGCAGTGTGAAACCCTCCATAGCTCCACACCTAGGTCTATGCTCCAAGAATCTCAATACCACCAAAGCATCACGATGATCCACAAACAAAATGGGATGATTTACTCATACCAGTGTCTCGTAAAACAACATCTGTAAAAGTACCAATGTGCCAAAGTAGGAGTGAGTAATAATACTATGTTGGATTTCCCAAAATTATATACCTACAAACACTAGATGGATAAAAAACATTAAATCAATTTATATCAAACAAGTCATATAATTTCAATGAAATGGTTCAACAATTAACAACTATCCAAAAACATCTTTATCGAAAGAAATTAACCGAATATAATGAAAAATAAATGAAGTAAAACAAACATTTCATCACCCATTTCATTTTTCACGACTATATACCTATCACATCCATAAAATTAATAATGTCACATCACAAATATCATTAATACCATTCACGTAATCATGATGCTACTTTAAAAGTGGTACATTCATGACCAAATCTTCTCTTCCATGAAGTGCGAATTCAGGCCCATCACACTATTTTTGGATAATGGTACATTTAACACCATCACATTGATAGTGGCACCATTACCAACATTATCCACTCATTTGAAAAAAAGTCATTTACCAAATCACAACATCATTTCAATTTATCACTTCCAATCCCTATAATGATTCCACCTATTAATTTCCACACAATAAAATGAAAATCATTCATCATCGTGCTAACACAACAATTACCTCCAACATATTGTTCAGTACCAACCCCGTTTTATTAAAAACTAAAACTTCTTAAAATTCATTTTTAAAAATTATTTTCTCTAAAACCAACCAACACACCAATTTCAAAATTACCATTTTTAAATGAAACACAATCAAATTTCTCATCAAAACCCCATTTTCCCTAAATCCATAGATCATCACATAATGGGGTACATTTAATATTTCACATGAAAATCACTACCAATTTCACATAAATCAATTTAATATAAAACTAACTCCATTTAATTATAACAAAATGTAAATGGGAGAAAAACCACCAACCTTTACAGTTTCGGTAAAATCGACCCAGTTTCACCCACACCATAAATCAGGGAGAATGCTCCCACAAAACTTCTCTAGATCTAATTATTTGTCATAAACAAGCCCTGAAAACATAATTTTAGGAATCCAAAACAATATATATGAATGTAATGGTTGTAGATCTAGAATACCAAAGTAAATAGAAGAGTATGTCACGATAAAAACCACACAAAACCATGAGGGATGACATAACAGATAAGAACTGCCTTCAAATTCACATTAAACCCCGTCGATTTACATAAAAAATTGTTTGGAGAGATAATCTAACCCTTGAGAACAATTTATACATTATTGGGTTTGATTGGGAGATGAAATGAGTAAAATATGTCAAACCTCAAGTGATATCAACGTTTAAGAATCAAAATTTTTCTGTCATGCACGGTTAGAAAAAAATTACGCAAACTATGAAATCATTATTTTCTTGAAGGGAACATCACATGGTTAGAAAAACCGTGCGTAAACCATGTGCGAACCATGTAAAGAAGAACTATCTTGAGTTTCACAGTTACTTGGGGTATCTCCAATGTTTCCCCTAACCGTGCTCAAACTGTGTAGCCCCCAAAAAGAATCCTAACATTTTTAAGTAATTCCTAAACCTACCCAAACTATCTCAAACATTACCCAAGAACATTAAAAACAAAAAAAATCAAAAAAAGGTAATATACCTGAATCTCGGGGTTCTACTCTGGTTGTATGTTTACTCCTATTGTAATTGTTATGGTTACACAATAATGTATCCTTAAGGGTTACATTGTAAGGTAGATGTGAGGGTCACACCATATGGTCGCCTTGATCGTAACACCATAAGAAAGCTGTGAGGGTTACATTGTATGGGTGTTATGTTATTTTAAATTATAAAGTAGTTATAAGTGTTACAAGTCATATGTTAATTGTGAGGATTACAGTCTTACGTAAGTAATTCATCATGTTACCAATGTGGTTTATAGTTTTTATGGGAACTTGTTGATTACATATGTAATGCGATAATTTTTATGATTGATAGAAAATGTTTTATGTATTTATGGACTATTAATTCCATGCTTTATTTTCATATCCATTACATAGATTTTGTTCTAATCTCATATTTAAAAAAATTATAGGATTCATGAGAAGTTCAATGGACAATTATAGGGATAATGAAGTTGTATACCATTAGTTATTTTGTAATTATTTTTATAAACTATCAATTAATTTAAGGATTTTCTAATAATCAATAATGTAGACTAGAAAACGGACTTGAATGTATAATATACTTTGTAATTCTTTATATCTCTTAATTTAAATAATACACAAAATATATTATTATAGAACCTAGATGTACTGGTTCAAGCCATTATAGTCGCTATCAAATTAATGTCCAAGGCAACTTTCGAGATTAGATATTTTCAATTTGTTAAAAAAAATAGTGATAAAATTTAATATTGATCATTTAGTTAGTTATGTACACATTAAAATTAGTTTTTCATATTTTTTAATATGAAAAGTCACAATTATAAGTATAATAACGGAATTGGGAGGGAGCAATTCATTTAAGGGGTGGGATAATATAACATCCAAGGATTTTAAAATGAAAAACTTTGTGTTTCAATGAGCTAATAAAAACTATTTGACCTTGTATATAATCATAATCATTTAACTTATGTTAGAGTACTATCGTAAAATGGACAAACATGGTTGTGATTAGTATGTAATTTGGAACCTGATAGAACTGACTTAATTTTCATTGAATAGTTACTTACCCTTATGAAAAGTAATGGTACCCTTACAAATAGTAATATTACCCTTATTAACATTAAAATGGATAAAAGAATAGTATAGTCAACAATGATTGTATATTAAAATGCATCTTATAAGTGACATTTAGATCATTATATTAGAGATGGTATTTTTGTATGTTTAAAATATTTATTTATAAATTTATCTGTATATTAATAATTTAAATGAAAATGTTTTTTCATAAAATGTAATAATAAATTATTTTTTTTATGGTTATAATATTATTTTATGACCAAGTAATGAAATTTTCACGGTGTTATGAAATGAGTGATATTTTCAACATTGTTATTATTTTCTAAAAAATTATGAATATATTAAAATTTTAAATTAAACATTTATAGAAAACAATATTGAAGAAAATTGTGTTCTTTTTTTCATTCTACACATTTAAAAATTATTAGTGCAATTTTATGGGATTTTTTTGAAATACATTATTTTATGGAAAATTGTCAAAATATACTGTTTTTTTTAAAAAATACGGTATTTTCTATGAAATCTCTAAGATGTAATTATGGTATAAAATCTAATTTTTATGAATAAATAAAAAATGATTCTATTGGAGTAATGTTGTAAATAATTGTTTTATAACATGCTTTTTATAATATATTTCATGATAGGTTTAAATTTTCTTGTCAGTGCAGACGTAGTTCCAGTGCATTATTGGAAAAATCAATTTTGGTAATTTGTATATAATAATTGAGGGTCAAAATAATTTTAAAGACATTTTATATAATTAATATTTATTATTGTTGTTTTTTTTCATTAATTATAAATTTTATTGTTATAAAAAATTAATATTATCCGGATATATGTGCAACGATTGTGCAGGGAAAGAAAAATATAAATAAAAAATTAATGATGACATTCTGTCATTTATATGACAAAATATAATTAATTAATGGATCTAGAATTTTATTTTGAACCTATCAAACATATATTTATGATATTAGTTTTTTATATATTAATTAATTATATTTAATATATGTGTAATTTTGATTTATTGCTTTAGAATAAATAAATAAAATACAATGTTATTATCAAAATTATTATAATTAATAAATGACACAAAATGAAGAGAAAACATTTATATAATAAAATATAACCTTTTATAATGAATTTATTTGGATTTGGTACATTTTGGACTCAAATGATTCACATTAGTCCCTTTAGATTATTTTATTAAAAAGAAGACAACTTGTTCACATTATAATTTTCAACATGTATAATATTTTAAAATGAGGAGTTTCATAATATTTTTTCCAAAATAAATAGTATTTTGTAATGTAATTAAATTATTTTTTACTAATTTTTTATATTTTAGGTAATGAATAATTATATTAATGGCTTGAACATTATTGATGAAGTAAATACATAATTAAAGAATAATTAAAATTAATTATTTTCAAAATTGTAAAATAAATAAAAATTAATTTTTTTTTTACATTTCACGATTTCAATACGAAATTATAAATTTTATAACATATAATAAAAATTTAATTTGAATTGGAATCTTTTTTAATGTTTATATTGTCTAGATTTTGAACAATTTGTTTTTAGAAAAATTAATTTTTCTATTAATAAAATATTTTATTTAATTATTTAAAAATATAACAATCAAATTCATGGTAAAAATTGTTTATATTCTGAAACAATGGGATATGATAATACATTGAGGCCATTTATAAGTCTTAAACCCTATAATAATGTTATTATATTTCAATAATTTGAGTAATTCATATTTTACCCTTCAGATCCATCATAAAAGTAGGCTACATCCATCAAATATTTTCGTCATCCCAAGCCATATTGTTTGGATAAACACATAAAAATTCCAACCACCTCATCCATTGACACATTATTTAGAACCATGAATCAAAAAAAGTAAACTTACAAGATCCATAAATTGGTTATTAAGGAGGAATAATCAAGAAGCAAGGTTACATTTTAATATGTTCTAATTTCTTTTTCACTTATTCTTTATCCCCACATCCATTATAATGTTTCATGAAAACCCCATTATCACTTGTATTCCAATGTTTTGTTTTGTTTATGGTATAACAATCATAAAATCTATTATGTTCACTTTTATTTCATAAATAGAGATATCTTTGTCCGTGGTTCATTAATTCCCCACCTTCATCCAAAATGATTTTTGGTTTCCCTTTTACCAAAATCATGGCATGGTTAAATTCAAATGTAATTGTTTAAGATGGACTATATATATATATATATATGATCAATTATGGTTTACTATTTCATTTTCACAAGGTAGACTAAAATAAAACCTTCATGGAAACATCAGAAGGAACACACCTGAAATAATGGAAGTAAAAAATATTGTTAATAAATAGGTTGAAAATATTACAACAGGTATTTATAAGGTATTATAATCATGATTTATATTCTATAATTTATTAATAGCACTATTCAAAACATTTTAAAAGTGTTTTGAAAAAACATTATGCACGACAGACTCAATGTAAGGGAATTATTAATCGAATATTCATTATTTGGGATAACCTCCCACATCATTAATAATTTGTACCATGATTATTTGTGTAATTAAATTAATTTATATGATGATATATTATGAGGATTTAAGGTATATAAACATAATTTCTTCATTCTATTAATTCTCAATTCAATTATATAATATTTTTAAGGAAAGATCCTTTTAAAATATTCTTTTAAAATTCTATTTTTACGAAATTTAAAAGTAATGTTTTTATGAAAGTATTTTTGTTTTATGATTTTTTATGGTTCTTGAGTATTTTTTATAATGATGGGTGGGCCATATATCTCCCTCAAAATCAATGGGTATGTTTTTATTGTAGGTCATATTAATGGCTACTCCACGTGTAACTCTGATGGTTACTCTATAAGGTAGCCATGATGGTGACATTGTATGGTAGCAGTGACTTTTACATAATAAGGTAGTCATGAGGGTCACACAATAACGTTTATGTGTGGGATACATTGCACGGTTCTTGTGAGGGTTACATTGTAATGTTTTTTAAGGGATACAAATTATATGGATTCCATGGGGGTTCCAATCTTGTGTAAGTAATTCCCCAAGATACCAATATGTTTTTCTTCTTTTCTGAGAAACCATTATTTTCATATGTTTGTTATTATATTTATATTGAAAGGAAATTGATTTATATAAGTATTTATGGATAAAAAGTTACTAACCTTATTATTATATCCCTTAGTTATCTATTTTTCTCATACCATGTTAAAAAAATGTTTTTCACATAATTCATTAAATGTTGAAAGGATAGTTATGGTACTAATACAGATGAATCCAATCAAATATTTTGTAAATATTTTTGAAATCTCAGATTTAATGAATTATATTTATAATCCCCGAAAATAATGAACGTAAAGGTTCATAGAATTCAAAATATAATATGTTTTTCTAAAATAATTTTTTTAATAAAAAATACATAGAAAGTATTATTACTAAATCTTGAAGTGCAGGTTTAGGGAATTACATTTGGTTTTAGAGGAATTTACAGGATAACATTAATTATTATATGTTTTCAATTAAATAATCAGCAATATAATTAATTTTCTAACAACAAGTTAACTATGTACACATAATATATAGTATTTCATAATTATCGAAATGTAAATTCAGAATTATAAGCATAATAAACGAATTAAGAGAGTGAAATTCATTTAAGTGGTTGATAATGTAACATCCCAGGATTATAAAAGTAAACACTATTTGGTTAAATAACCTACTAAATACATTATGATATAGTATTTAAACATAATATATCTGGTTCTGTAAACTTAATATTTTAAAACAGACATACTCAATTGTGATTAGAAAGATATTTAAAGTATGATAGAAAAAAATATAAATTTTGGTAAATAGTAACATGCCCATATGAATAATAATGATAAAATTATGAATAGAATTATGAAACTTATGATTTTTAAAATGGAAAAAAATAGTAACTACACCAATGAATGTAAAATAAAAGGAATCTTATATGTGATAGTATTTTTTAAAGTCAAAAATATTTAATTACAATTTAATGATGATTTAAATAATTTAAATGAAATATTATTTTCATAAAATGAAATAATAAAATATTATTTTACTATATTATTATTATAATATAATTTTGTAATACCCCAAATAATTTTTTAAGGTGATATGAAATGAGTTATATCATTAAAATTGTTTATTTTTTGAATATATTATGATTTTTGATATAATAAATTATATTAATCATTTATAAGAAAATTATTTTGATAAAATTGAGTTCATTTTTGATTTATACACATTGAAATATTGTTATGTTTAATTTTTGGGATTTTCTAAAATACATTTATTTTTCGGGAATAGTTAAAATTATGATTTTTTACAAAATATGTATTGTTTATAATATCATGAACATATAATTATAATATAAAATATATTGAATTTATTTAATAACTAAATTATTATTTTGTAAGAGTAAGATTTTACATAAATTATCTTGATCATGATTTTATAATTTTATCATGATTGGTATAATTGTTTTTGTTGTTGCCGAAGCTCTGCATGTTCAACATTGTCAATGTCCATTGTAGATATTTATAAATAATAATTATGTGAAAAATATTATTTTCAAGAATAATTTATTAATAATTATGTAATTTTTTTGTTTTTTGAATATTTTTTCTAATTTTATAGTTATATAACTATAATCTGATCCAATTTAATGTGCAATGCTTTTGTAGGACAAAAAAAGTTGAAAGAACACATTTAAGATGCTTTTTATCATGTATATGATAGAATATATAATATAAATTAATATTAAATATTATTTTTATCTTAATTAATTATTTGTATTATATTAATTTAAATATAATTTTTTATATAATTTAATATTCATTAATACAAATGAAACACTGATGGAGTGATTTTTTAAGAATAATATATATAAATAAAAAGTTTTTATTACAAATATAAGAATTATTAACTGGAATAATTGTGGATATATCTTCTTATATAATAAAATCTAGGCACTTATCATGTTTTTATTCAGATTTTGGACATTTTGGTCACAAATGGATCACATTAGTCACTTTATATTTTTTTATTAAAATGAAAGACAACATATACACATTATAATTTTCAATTGGTATATTATTTAAATTTGTGTATTTTGAAAAGATTATTTTGAATATGAAAATCATTTTCAAATAAAATAAAATTATATTTATCATAAATTTATATTCTTAATATTTTGGTTTTGAATAATAACCGGAATTTCTTGAACAATATTGATGCAATAAATAATTAATTAAATAAAAAATCATATTAATGATTTTAATAATAGAAAAATAAATACAATTTATTGTTTTTAGAAAATTTCAGGTTATCTATAGGTCTATATAATATGTATAAGATATAATAAAAAATTATATTACAATTGTAATCATTGTTTTTATGACTTTAAATTCATGATTATGAATACTATTTATTTTGAAAAAACAAAACGTGAGGAATAAAATATTTTATTAAATTATTTAAAAATTAAAATATTATCTTCAACGAAAAATATTATTATATTATATCAAAAATAATATATATATTGACTTTCAGACTATTTAAAAATTATTAATACCTATAAATATATTATTATATTTTAGTAATTTGAATAATTCTCTTGTTACCCCTCTCTTCAATTAAAATGGACGTAACCTCCATCAAATACTTTCAACTACTCAAGCCACCTTGATCTACTAAATTATACCAAATTACCTCCTCCTAATCCCTTGAAAAATTATTGATCTCCCTGTATCACAAAAATATCACTTCCAAGATCATTAATGAGTTTCTAAAGGAGGAATTTTCAAGAAGTAAGGTTTTTTTCTTCTCTTTTAATTTCTTTGTCACTTATACATATTCCCCAAATCCATTCCAATGATTCATAAAAACTATAATATCAATTATATATTATATATTTTTGGTTATTATGGTATATGAATCATAAAATATCTCATCATATCTATTATTTATAAAATAATGAAATAGTTTTCCATGGTTTGTGAATTAACCACCTTCTTATATAATGATTTTTGGATTCTATTTTACCAAAATAATGGAAACACTGAATCCACTTATAATTTTTTAAAATGTATTAAATATATATATTTTTTCTATTTTTTTTATTATTTCATTTTTTCATGCAATATAATAATGAAACGACCATGGAATCTTTTAAAGGGACACCCAATATAATTGAAATAACAAAATATTGTTAATAAATTGGTGAAAAGTGTTATCATATGATTAAATAAGGTATTATAAAAATGATATAAGTTTTTAAATTTATTAATAACACTATTAAAAATGTTTTAGAGGAGTTTTAAACCTTTTTTATTTCATACAGACTCGGGGTAATGGAATTCTTTACCCAATTTTCAGTCATTGGGTCAACCTTCCACTTCATAAATTTTTTGATAGAAATATTATTTATGTAATTAATTTCATTTATAATACGATATATCATAGATATTTATAGTATATACACACAATATTGTCATTGTAATAATTATCACATTGAGTATATGATATTTGTAAGGGACTGTCCGTAAAAATCCACTTTTAAAATTCTAATATACAAAATATAAATGAAATATTTTTATGATATTATTCTTGTTTTATGATTATTTTCTATTATTTGGGAACTTTTATGAAAAAAGTTGCGACATATATCTCCCATTAATTAATTGGGAATATTTATTTTGGAAGTCATTTGAATGGTAACTCGAAGTATAATTCTGATGGTTACCCCATAAGGTAGTTGTGAGGCTTATACTGTAAGGTAGTTGAGATGGTTACACACTAAGGTTATCATCACGGTTACACCATGAGGTAGCTATGATGGTTAAATTATATGTTATTCATGAGGGTTTCATTTTATTTTATCTGTAAGGGTTACTAATCATATGGATGTTGAGATAGTCACAATATTAAGAAAGTAATGCCTTATGTTACCAATATTATTTATGGATTTTTTGGGAACCTATTGTTTTTATAAGTAATGTTATTATATTTATGATAAAATTTAAAATTTTATAAGTAATAATTGCATAAAATATTATTTCTTTATTTTAATATACCTTACTGAGCATTTTTTCTCATCCAATGTTTGTAAAAAAACATTCACAAGATTCATTAGATGTTCAAAGGACAGATAAGGTTTTAATTAACATGAATCGTGTTACTTATTTTTTAATTATTTTAGTAAACTAATATGTAATATAAGGTTTTTCTAATCCTCAAGAAACTATAATAGAAAATTTCCTATAATGTATAATTTTTCATCTATTATCTTTTTATTAAAAAAATACACTGTATGTTTTATTGATAAATATAAAAGTTTGGGTTTAGGATTTATGTTACCTATTCATGACACATCCAATGTTAAATAGTTATGATATATATATATATATGCCAATGAAATTTTTTATTTTCATGGTGTTTCACCTACAATATTCTATGATAGGGATTCTCAATTTACCTCTCGTTGTTGTAGATACTTTCATGAGGCACTGGGATCTCACCTTTTTTGAATATCCCATACCCTCCACAGTCAGATGTACATAGAGAAAAATATAAAAATGTTCTTGATGATATGATTTGAGATTGTGTTCTAGAATTTAGTGGGGATTTGGATGATAATTGGGGGATGTTTGAGTTTTTTTATAGATATATTTAACAATTTGTGAACAGAATGACTCTTTTTGAGGCCTAATATAGCTGACCGTGATGATCTATGTTTTGTTTTTTGGATTTTAATTAAATATCATTTGTTGGACCAAATTTGGTGCAAGATATAATATAATGATTCTATTGATTCATCAGTTGATGTTGACAGAATGGAGATTTTATATGTCGTATGTTGATCATTTTCACAATCAATTGGAGTTCTCAATAGTTTACTTGTCATTCTTGAATGTTTCACCTTAGTCGAGTCATTGATGACTTGTGAAGCATTGCAAATATGCATATTTATTTTTGGGAACACTAATGTTTTTCACGAAGGTGGGGAATGTTTCTTACCATTAATCACTTCCACCACAACTGATGTCGACATATAACATATTCCATTTATCTCAACTGTGAATGTATCTATCAAATTAATATCATGTAAGGAGTTGGCATGATCTGGATGTTGAACCTAATGTATCTATGGCTGAACTTAAAGTCATGATAGTTGATTATGATAAAAGGTAATTAATGTGAGGAAGATATTTTTTCTTTGTTTTCTATGGAATTATTGTTTTATTAATTATGAGATGTGGGAGTGGGAGGAACTAATTAAAGACAAACGACATCATCTTTTTTGATTGGAAGCTTCTTCATAGGCATTCTGGGGGAAGGAAGTTTCTATAGTGCAGAGACTGTAACATATTGATTTTATTTTAAAATATTCAAGAAATAATACTTTTACAAATATATTTTGGTTTTTGTTTCGTGTTCCATTATTGATAATTTTAAGGGTTTTGAAAATTATGGGATAGTGCACAGTCGGTGCACAATATTCCCAAACCGTGTGCCCTTTCAGATAAAACCATACAACCCAAGGTAACATTATTTTTCACTAATGGAAAATGTTTTAAAAACCGTGCAACCCTAGAGGAGATAACATGAATCACATTTGATATATGCACATGAATGGTTCTTGGTTTGTCCAAACCACACACCTCTTCTTAGTAAACCATACATATGAGTTTTTATCTGATCTTGATTTTATATAAAAACCAACGAACCATTATTTTGGTCTCTTAATGGATTGGTATGACAAAATATTCACTTCCACCATCTATGGATCTCCAATGAAGTGTTTTTACCCACTCATATCCCTCCTAGAACAGAATTGATGCTTTTGGAAGGACATTTGATATTCCCCTGGTCAATTTTGTTACCCAAATCTCTATATTCTCTGATCTATCTTACCCTCTCTAATGTTCAATGGATCCCTATGTGTACTTTCAGGTCTATTACCCAATTTTTTTATCTAAACCTAGGTTTTATTCATATTTAATAGTTTTTGTTCTTCTTCGTTATAGTTTTCCATTTACGGCTTTTTGAATCATGGTTTATTTATTCTGAGGAAGATGGTCTTGTTATATGCCCAAATTATGTTAAACATAAATTGAATTATTTAATTTAAATTTTATTGAATAAATTTAAATTTCCTTATTTTGATTAGATAGAGTTAATTTTTTTGTTGGAAAGCCGCAATTCCGTGTAATTGTTGTTATAAGAATATGTTATTTTCAAATCAAATTAGAAATCCCTCATCCCATTGAATTACAGTGTGTTTATTGAAATCAGTGAATATTTTAAAATTTCAATTCAAATTGTGAGATTGATTAAAATTAATTGTTGAATATAATTTTGAAATTTATTGGTTGTAATTGTTATGAAAAAAACACAAAATTCCATTGAATTGGTGTTTTTTTGGAAATTGGATGATTTCTTTTTGAAAATTTAATAGTTGAATTTATTTGTGAAATTAGATAGTGAAACTGAATTTTGAATTGAATAAAAATACCTATTTTTGAAAATGGATTAATAGTTTTTTCTGGAACCCTAGAAATTTTTATTGGTTTAAATACATGTTTTTGATTAAAAACACATTATGGATTTTAGGTGGAAAACTGGAATATTTGAAATAAATAATGGTATAAATTTTATATTATGTAGCCATGAAAAATGTTATGCATCATTGATTTTCATTGGACCGCATGCAAGACTTTGGACGTTAGTGATTTATTTTGATGATACATTAATATTTACAATGTGAAAAATCCTAATATCTCTGTATCACCTCCCATATGTGATAGTGATGAGTCCTCATTTTCCTTATTACAAAGGAACATATATACATATTGTAACGTTATATTGAGTTTGGGATCCCTATAGACTATAAATATAGTACCATCTTTAGAATATGACCATGTTTCTCACTTTTTTTTATTTCCAATAAATATGTTGAATTATAGTAAACTCATTTACATAAATTTTAAATATATATGAACTATTTTATATAAATTTGGTAATTTATGCCATTTTTTTAAATGTTCCATTTCTGTAAATCACTACTTTTGAAATTATTTTAACCAAATAAAATGGGAATATTTTTTAAAAAAGTATTTCCATGATTTTAAATGCAAGGAATTATTTTTTTAAATGTGATATTTATATCCCAAAACTACATATTTGGAAAAAATAGGAGCACTTATTTGGTTAATATGATATTGACATCTATTATGGAATCTTTGGTGAGACCCTACATGTCTTTTATATCACACCCTTATTGTCCTTTCATGTTTTTTAGATTACAACATTCTAGGTTCAAGAAAGGGTAAATCATCTCTTTGTTGTAGTTATTTTTATTGACTCATTGACTTAGTGAGTTGCATATTAGTTGGTACTTAGCTAGTTTATCATAATTTAATTATAATATATTTTTACAGTACATAGATGTGTTTATTTCTATATTATTTTAGGTACACTACTCCTAGTAGAGATTCTTATTTATGCATATTGTCTTTTTTCTTTTTTTCATATTCAATAATTCTGGAAAATTAATTACCACATTCATTTTGATTGATTACATGTTATAGTCATCAATATATGGGGATCTAGAATTCCCTTCAGACTATGATAGGGTTGTCTCTTTTATTTTGTTACATGGGTACATAGTCTAGTTTGTCACAATATAATATAAGGTGGAGTAGATATAAATTAAATAAAAATTATCCTTGAAGAATATTTCTTCTTCTTTGGGTATATTCTCTAAATTGGAAATAAAGCCTTATGAGGATTGATTTTTTCCTAAACTATGGATTCAAGGATTATTTGAGGTAATTTTATATGTTATTTTGGAATTATATGCCTTATGTGAAGATGTTTGAATTTTTTAATCTGTTGGGTGAATGAGTGGCCTTATATAATTGAGGAAGACTGGGTTTTTTTTGTAAAAACACAATTTATTCACTATTCATAGGTTAATATAAACTCATGTGGCTCAATAATTGATGATTGATCATTTTATTAGATTATATGGTTTATATACATCTCTAACATATAATTAAATTCATATTTTAACCAATTTTCATTGAATAATATGTTTTCATAATTTTTTATTTTTATTTTTTTACTATAGTAACTACTTTTATATGAAATGTAATTTTTTGTTTACGGAAAAATAATATTTATCATTATAATAATCTTTGAGCACATAAATGATAAATATTATAACAAATTTAACAAATTAAAAACCTAGTTGTGTTGAAAAATTATTTTAACACATCCTCATATAAGTGAAAAACACTATTTAAACATTAACTTAAGTAACAATGTTTTTTCTATTTAAGGGTTAATATATTCATTATAAAAGTAAAATCGGTGCATTAATAAAAGATATTTTATATTTTTTAGTATTTAAATATAAATATTTAGATATTCTATTTCTTTAATGCAAATCATTTAATAAAATATTTATTATTATAAAATAACATTAAATTCAATTTTGACAATAATGAATTAATTTTAATTTATAAAATAATGAAAATGTTGAAATTCAATTATAAAAATTTCAGACATGTATGAAATGATATAATAATATAAAAATATATAGTCCCTGAATAATTAATTCAATTTAATTCACTTTTAATATTTTTAGTATCACATATTCTATTCAATTATTACAAAAATCTCAAGTTGGTGTTTTTTATAATTTAATGTAATCATTCCATATAAAATTAAATGATCAATAATGTGAATGTCATTAAAAATAATATTTATAACTCAACATATATTATCTTTTCCCTATCTCGATGATTTATATAGGTCACTTTCAAGAACAATGATCCTAAACTCATTAAAATAGAGTATAAGTTATTATTGGTAGAGATATGGCACGAAAATGCATTATAGATAATTTTTTATGCCATTTTAACCCATAACCTCATAGTTTTAACCCTTGGTAAATGTAATTGAATATTAAACAAGGTAAATAATTTTTATTGATTTCATTATTCATTTGGATAAAAATTTAGTTGAAGTTATTCATAATTGAAAATAATTTTGATTCCAAATATAGAATCAGTTTTTTCAAATTCAATTCATAGATGTTGGATTGAATATAATTTAATATTAATACCATACTAGAGATTGGAATGTGGGGTTTTAATGTGAAAATATTCAATTTTTTACAAATTGTTTATATCTAAATTCAATATTTAAATTGATTCAAAATTTTGATGAATATATATACTATTGAACAGATTTTTTTCAAAAAAATTCAAAATATAGTTTATCATTAAAATTTAGTTAAATTAATATAAATTATTCAATTATAATTTAACAATTTTAAGTGATAAAAAAATTAAAACTTTTACAAAAAATATCAACAATTGACACTAAAATAATTTTGATATAATTATTACAAAAATAAAATTAATTTTCTCAAATTTTGAAAAAATTTGCCATAATTATACATCAATAAAATAAGGATTTAGAAACCCTTTTAATTTATAATGAAATGATTATTACAGTACTTATAAATAATATATAACTCAAATATTCTTAATTTAGATTTTATTATTCATACCTTCCAATTTGACCTCTATGAGAAATATTATCATAATAAATATTAAAATTTTAATTATATTTATTTTTTTAAACATTTTGTTTTGCGTAATGAAATCTATTAAACAGATTAAATTTATTTTCAACATTATCTTGTGATCAATTAGGTTTTTATATTCTACTCTATGCTTTCTGTTGTGATTCATACACTTTATCCAATAAAATGTTTTTTTTTTAATTTGGGGGTGTGATAATTTTAAACACTTTCTCTATTTAAAACCCATTTATTTTATTTTCCTCTAGTAATTTATACTATTATCATTTTTTGTATCATCATTTCCCCATGTTGGTACATAAATTTTTTGAATGAATGATTTGTAAGAAGAAATGCATTATTTCTCTTATTTTGTATCTTAATTCTTCTCTTCTATGTCCAAGTTATTCAAAAAAATATATATAAAATTTTTATATAATATTATATGATTAGTAAAATACTATATCTACTAATTTTTATTTTCAGTAAACACTATTAAAAGAATCTTATTAGGTTTTTTTTGGAACATGTTAGTTTTGATATTCTTAAAATGTTTTTCATGAATAGTTTTTTTAATTTACATATAATGAAAGGACATTCAATCATCTATGAAATTTATTCACTAATTACCTTTATTAATAATATTTTATGTGTTATAAATAACTAATTTTTAATATTCTATGAATTTTTTATTTTAAATTAAAAAAAATGTAATTATTTAATAAATGTTTGAATATATATAATAAATTATTTAAAAGATACATTTCAAAAAACATTCAATGTTTTCATGATTGTTTTATTTGAAATTTTCATCCATTTTCACGTCAAATTATAATAATACTTTTCCAAATTTCAATTGTTAATTTATGATGAATTGATATCATTCTATCATTCATTAGAGATTTATGCTGTAAACCATAATTTGATATTAATACCATTTTTTTATCGTTTTCCTTACCAGTCTCAAGAATTCATTAGAAATTATTTTTCTCCTGAATGTCTATATATTCAGTATCAAGGATATTTAATTTATTATTTATACATTTTTTATGTTTTATTAATAATTAAATCTATTAATATATATATTTATTTAATGGAATCAAAATAATAAATTTTATGACATTTAATATTGAAATATTGATGTTTGGTATTTTTAATTTAATATAGAAAATTATTTAAAATTAAGACATACACATATTATGTTTTATATAATTGATTAAATATATTATATATTCATTAGACATTTTTCTATTAAAGTTTCTTATATTATATTTATATATATATTCTTTAACCATCAATATATCTCATGTGATAAATAGTATACCACAGTAGATGGGTATTTAGTGTATACCAACCCATTCATTGAAATGTCATACCACGAGCCCTTGAAGTGAATGTATATGATAACTTCAGACGTGGAAATGAAGGTAAGATCAACATGACTGGAGTTATGTATTTCCTTCATCATGATGTTAGATATTATTTTCCAAGTGACAATTATGGTTATTTTTTATTGAAATATTTTTATTCTCATATAATTTATTAAAGAGAGTATGTGTTGATTATCCTGTGTCTAATTTTTTATCCCTTATATAATCAGGATATATTATATTTTTCTCTATTAAATATTGATAATTTGACCTCGTATGTTATTCTATTTCCCATTCACTAGGATATGAATAGGGGGTGATTGAATGAATTCCATGGATGAAATAATGTTAATAATGGTATATTTTATTTTTACAAATTAATGTAGAAATCATGTTTGGATATAGTGACCCATGACTTCTAAAATGGAAAATCATTAATTTTGTGACAACTTTTATCTTTTATAAATTAAATAATATAAACCCAATCTATTGGATATTTGATTTTGGGTTGTTATAATTTTGTATCAACAAAATTATAATAAGAACCTTGAGAAAAATATTAAAAGAAATATATTACATGCGAATTAACATAAACCCCATGAACGATCAAAAAATATTATTTATTTTTATGATATGAATTATTTTCGGGATGCTATGAGATAAATAAGAGTTTGTGGTTATATAGAGGGATCCCATTAGAGGCGTATGAAATCATTTTAACAACTAAAATAAATATAGTGTATACCCACCAGAGTATGTCAATAAGGGGGTTTGGGATGGTGTTGGTAGGCGTGACTAGGTGTCAGGGGATCGACTCAGTTGGTGGAAACTATAGCCTTGACATCCAGTTTTCCATATGGTTCGGGGCTGTGAATTTATATGGTTTCCTCCAGATTCCTCATCACTATCTTTGGAGGTTATTCCACTCCCACTTTTATCTAGCATCCAAATCCAGTACCCCTTCTATGTCAGTCAAGAGTGTTGGTTTGAGCGGAGGCTCTAAGAATTGTCTATGCGAGTGGCAGGGTTTTCCAGTAACCATCCTCTTATAGATCTGATGGTATCTGGGGTTTCCTTTTGGGGTTCTATGACATTTTAGATGGAATATTTTGGTGACATGACTCTGTCATTCAGTAATTTTAGATGGCTGGTATGATGATAGGAATGCAATGAAATCAGTGGAGAAAGGATTTTAGTGGTGGTGATGGTGAATCATGATGGCATGTGATGTGATGACATATGAAGTAGGAAGGTGGCTTGAGACTGTTGAGGCTAGGTCGATCTTTAAATTTTGACATGTTTTGGATTTCATGTATCTCTATGGATTGGTTGAGATCTAATTTTTACTTTTTAAGTCTTAATTATTAATTTAGAATTGTGTTGTGAAATCTAGATATGGTGTTTTTATTTTTTGAATGTATGGTTACCACTAACCCTTAAAGGAAAATTTTAGGAAAAAAATGTATTTGCTGGTATTTTAATAAGGGTGGTTTTTTTTCAACAAAATGAGAATATGTTAGGTTAGATGTATAATTGTATGACATATATCAATACCCATATAGAACATCTTACAGCTTCTCAATGATTATAAACAACTTCATGTGGATTTAATATCTATAGTTTAATGTAACTATTAATCCTTTTTTAGCTGATTAAATAGATCAATCCCCTTGAAAATATATTTATATCATTTTTATTTAATGAAAATGAAATATTTATTCTAACAGTATATTTTTTAGAGGATATGTACTAATGTAAAAGAAATTAGGTAGGATAGAATAAGGGGAGGACATAACATCAATCATGTGATAATTATAGAATGAAATATCATGGAAAATTATAGATGGGGATGGAGGGATATTATTAGTTCAGTGATATGTTTCATCTAGATCATAAATTAATGGGAATGAAAAAATATGTGATTATATTTTATCTACAATGATATAAATAACATTTCAAACCAATTCCTTTAACAATTATGTAAATTTACCTTATAATGGGTTAAAATAGAAACCCCAAGCTTTTGCAATTAATATATTCTATGTTAAAGTCTATCAAGTAGTTATATATAGTAAAATAAATTTATACTAGTGCATTATTTTATTTCACATCTCTGGATTCATTTATTATTTTACATGAATATTGTATCATACAACCTCAATTTTAAGACATGGAGATCAATTATTATTCCTATTGAGAATCTTGTTATAGTGAGAATTTTCTGGAGGTTATGGTTACAATTATATTTTTTCCATATTTGAAATTATAGATGTTATAAATTTGATCAGATATGAAATAATTCCTATTTTTTGGTTAAATTATTTTTTAGCATAAAATTATTACTAGGTAATTTAAAAAATAATTTATTTTGAATTAGTGTTGTTATCTATAATAGTTGATTTGAATGTTATCATTTCATTGAATGATATTTTTTATCCCCTAGACTATTTTTTTAGAAATAAGATAAAAGATAGAAGAAGAACATATCATGACTTTACGGATCATGTGACATATATATTGTTGATTATCATTCATCACACATGAAAATTAATCTTGGTTACTCATCATTTTGAATTTAAGCTCATAAATACATGAAAAATTGATCATAATACAATCCAATGATGAATCTATATAAATTATGTAAATTTTCACATATACATTATCCTAATGTAAAGGTATTCCCTTAGAAGCTTGTTCTCATATATGGGTCATATAATGGTACAGAAATTATTTTTTAAATATTTTACTCCAAGTTGAAACATTGGAATTACATATTTAAAAAACATATACATAAGATATTAATAATAAATCATTAAAAATATATTATGTTACATAATAAAATAAAATTCGAGGGAAAAATTTATTAAGTTGGGATATAAAATCCCTAGGTTTATGTACATGTTTTACATAAATAAATAAAACATTGAATACCATTTGTTATATATAAAATTAAAAATCAATAATTAATAGAATATTTAAATTAAATTGAAAAATTATTAAATTATTATTATTAAATTTTAAAATAAATAAATTTTTAATCCTTGGAATTTAATATAAAATATGTTTAATATGGTAATTTATCTATAAAATAATGTTTTATGTATATTAAAAAAAGTACATTTTTTTATATTTATTCCAACGTTTTTATAAAATTAAACTAATTAAGAAATATAAAAAAAATTAATTTTTCATTGAAAAGAAAATAAAATAATTTGATGCTGAAAATTTAATCTCTAACAAAAAAAAATATAAGCATGAAATATTTTCAATTATTAAATTAAATTAATTATTATTGAATATTTATTTTTATTAAGTAAATTAATAATAAATTCAATAAAATATAAATATATCTATTGGTTTTTACAAGGGAAAAATCAAAGTAAACATATTTTAATATTCAAAACTATTTTTTTTATTATTTGTTTCTATTAATTTTGTGATATAATATTGGAATTATTTTCTTTCTATTTTAGTAAAAAATAGGTTAGAGATTTACAGGTAAACATTTTTTCGGATGTTTTTTTACTAAGAGTCACATTTTTTTTGTATTTTTAAGTAGATAATTATTTAATGAATAACGTAACGTATTAATGGATCTTATAAAACATTAAAAGTTGATTTGAATGATTTAAGAATTAAAACTCATCTATGGTATTTTTAATTTATAATTTTACAATATTAATAAATATATAAATTGATAAAAATACAATACAATGATGAAATTACATATTGTATGTATATTTTATCATATTATCTATCACGAAGGAAAAATAAATATTCAAAATCCTATAATAATAAAAAAAAATTATGCGGGGAAATATCTCTCATCCATCAATGAATTCTTATGGTAACTCATTCATAAGAATGAATGTTATAGTGGATTAAATATAATTTTATAAATATTTAGTTCATAATTTTATCATAGGAATTATTTATGAATATAATATTTATATATGAAATTATAAAACTTTAAATATAAACATATAATGTTAAGAAAATAAATTAAATTGTTGTGAAGAAATTTATTTTTTTGCATAAAAGTACAACACCCCATGATTTTAGTAAATGATTCCTTTAAATAAATACAATATTGAATAGAGTTTGATATACACCAAAAAACATGGGTAAATAATAAATGGTCAAAAATATTTTTAGACATCTATATATTATGAATATAAAATTTTAAAATAAATAAATTGTTATAAACAGTAAACTGATATTTAATAAGACATAATGAGTCATTTTCCTATAAATACTATTTTTCTACGTATTAATAATTTTCATTTAAAAGATAGAGTTCTCCTACATGGTTTATTACATTTTTAAAATGGTATTTTTTATAAAATATAACTATTCCATAATCATTCATAAATTTTCTATAAAATTTTCAGAAATGATAATGATGTTATTTTTTGGTAATAATGATATTATGAAAAATCATTTTTAAGTCTACAATGAAATTGTTTTCCTTAAAATAAATTTTTTACTATAGAAATTTCATTTTTGTGTAAAAATTATATAATATATTAAATTAAATAAATTTTATTTCTTATAATGGGATTTACTATACTTGGAATGTGAAAAAACACTATTTATACTTCAATAATACATTTTCATAAATCATAGTTTTTATGTGTTTTTTGCATGAATATCAAAATTATTTTACACCAATTCTCAAAATGTACTCTGATAAAATTAAATTAATTTTTTAAATAATCATATTAAAATTATTTTTGGGCTTATTTTCATGATTTATTATGAAATTGATTATTTTCAATTGAATACTGAAAAATATAGATTTTACAAATACATAAATTTCTTGTAATTACAATGATTGAAAAATAACATAAAATATTCAGAAAAATATTTTGATTGAGAAATATATTTTTAATAAGTAATGTAATTTATTTGAAAATATATTATTTATATTAAAAGTCATTATTTTTCATTTTTGAAATCTATGAAAATTTTTCATTCAAATAAAAATTATTTTTTGTTCTTCTTTTTTAATAATATATTAAAATTAATCATTTCAGTTTTGTTTAATTTTGAAATTACAATAAATCTACAATTACTTATCATAATGTAATAAATTAAAATTAAATAAAAATTACAATTCATTTTTTTTCAAATCATTTTTTATTCTTAAAGTGGGAAATTTTCTAAAAATGTTTTTCATTATGTTTTTTGAACTTATAATTAATGTAATTTTACCAATTATGTAAGTTGATTGTTGTAAAATGATATTAAAGGGTTAAAATAAAGGTATGAGGACTAATAATAGCATGGCAGACATTATTAAATTTTATTGTAATTTTTTAAATTTATATTTACCTTACCATATTTTCAAAAATGGAAATTTAGTTCAACTTGACTTGAGTATGTAAAATATAATATAAAAATTTCCATGAACTTTCCTGTTTCATTCGTACTAAACTTATAATAGGGTACCTTATCTCCAATCTTCTATGCACATCATGGGACACTTACCTCCCCCAAAACCATTCAAAATTCCCAATTAATGTAATTTTTCTATTAACATATTTCTTTTACACACTAAAATACAATATCAATATGGAATATGTCATAATTACATGGATATTACCAAATGAATAAGTATATATTCTTCTCAGGAATTTCAACGTTCATGTCTTCATATACCTCCTAAAACCATTAAACTAATATTTTAACATAATTAAATTAATAAAATTTACAAAATTATATTTTTTTAATTTTAATTTAAATCCATTTTATATCGACTTCCCATCGAATGGTAAATGTAAACATCTCATATGTGTATATCCAAACTACAGTCTCCACGTTGTAGTGTAATTTATTTTCTCATAATTATAACAATTTTCTAGTTGTAAATATAGAAGTAACCAATATATATATGATATTTAATATATTTTTATTATTATATAAATTTAATATACCATCAACCATAACATCCAACTATCTTATAGAAATTGATATCAATGCTCTGGTGTATTTGCAGAGTATAACCTCCAAAAATCGGTGATATAATCATTTCAATTAGCACCTTTCATGAATAAATCAAAATAAAATATAGAATGAATACGAATTATACTCATGAAATTATTAACATTATTTATATTAATGAAACATTCCATAACCCCATCAACAATGGTCAATATGCTAATATAGTTTCGAAAAAATAGATCGAACTCCCTTAAGCGGTCAACCTATGATAGTGCTATTAAACGATGGATGTAAAATGATTAAAATATTACCTTATCTAATGTAATATAGAAGAAATAAAATCTTAATAATATATATAATAAATTTAGATATATTATTCTATAGTATATCATGTGTCAGACCATGCAGTAATTTACGGTAATAATTTTTCATCACAACTCAACTCTTATAAAACTTATTTTACATTATACACCTACTTTTTTATGTGGTGTATATAATTTCCATTTTATTAATTGTATTTCAAATTCATAATTATTCTTATTATCTAATGCTTTAGTGCTATTTTTTCCATTCAATGGGTTCTCATCAAAATATTATTAAAGTCAGTATGTTGTACTTTACAACCTAACCCTTAATAGAGTTTTTACATTATTATATATATATAGAAAAAATTATATAACATTTTCAAAAATAAAACCAATATTTTTTTGTATCCACGTTTTATTTCTATTTATCACTTTTTTTATTAAAAAAATTAATCTTTGTTATGATAAAATAAATAAAATTAACGTTTTATATTAATAGTAAACCTTAATTATCTTATTTTTAGTTATATTTCTCTTCTATATACAACATCGTTGAATTAATTATTTTATGTGTTTTATTAATATTAAATGATTTTTTGAAAAACTTATACTACATTAGAAATTATTAAGAATATTTTAAAAACATTATTATAAATGTTTTGAAAAAAATTACTTTTTACTGTCTATACATGTGTGGAAGAAATTTGGTTTTTACCATATATGCCTTGAATGAACTTTACCACCATGATAGCAATTATTATATATTTATATTCCTCAACATGTTTCCATGGGTTTCAATGAAAAATATTTTTTATTCATTATATCAATATTGTCTAATATATTAAAATACAATAGCATTGTTTTCTAAATGAGTTTTTAGAATTTCAGAAATTATTTATAACATACATTTTACCGGAATGATAGAAATGATAAATGATAGTGTTTTGATGTTATCTCTTATATTTTATTCTCACATTATCAAAACACATTCTATTACATCAAACGATGATTTTTATGGATTTTATTTTGTTTTATCATCTTTTACTGATTTATAGAATTAAACTTATTTTTTGATCATTTATATTTCACTACTCTTGTTCCATATCACTCTATACTATCCCTTGAAAAATATTTTCCTCCTACATATCCATATTTTAATTTACATATATATTTTTAAAATTATTTATAATAATTTAATATTAGGTTGACCATATACTATATGAATACAAGATTTTTGTTAAGGGAATGTAATTATAATGGTTATTAAATTTACTGAGGAAATAATAATGTCTAATATTATGGATTCAATAAGAATATTTACTAAAAAATAGTATATGTTTACTATGTATTATAATTTTTTATTCATTTTATTTTAAATGAATTGAACATTAGTATGTTATGGGTGGTTCCTAATTATTGATATCCCATAAATTCATTGATGGGTATCATTAGAATAAAAGTGAAAATAATATTTGGGTATTTAATATATAACCTCACAGTAATTAAAATATTGTTATCGTAGGCCATGATTATGTGGTTTACGATGACATAGAACGAGGCCTTATTAGTATGATAATTTATTATAACATTATTAATTTTCATCATTAGAAATTAAATTATTATTATCCATGCCACTTCTATATTGAGATGTGCTATGAATATATTATGAATCCAATGTTATTAGTTAATAGGAATACGTATTGATAATCCACTCATTCATATTGATTATTAATTATGTACTACTGATTTATTTATTTTATTTCTTATACTTTCATGGAATATGATCTCAACCTTTATTAAGATTTTATTTCCCCTAGATATGAAGAATGAATATTTCAGTTATCTTATAGGATAAAAAAAATTCATGTTATGTAATGTTTTTTCAATGTAATATGGAAATAGTATATATATATAGTAACCCAAGACTACTATAAATAATGATCATTATATTATAATCCATTTTTTCTCTTAAATATATAATATAGTTAATAGATGTTCTTTGTTATTGGAGTTGTGGTTGTTACAATATCAAAAATTATAAATCCATGTGATGTGAACTACATCATGCATTTTAATGTCATGTGGTACGTACAAACATATGGGTTTATTTTTTTTGAATCATTAATGGTTATATAATCCAGATGTGGAAAACGGTCCAATAGAGCAAAAATTTCAAAAACATCTTCTAAGGGAATATACAATGATTTAAGTCTTGGTTAGATGATCAAATTCAAACCATTTTAGGACTGAATGCATGGATGATCCTATATTTTTTATGGTCAGGATTATTTGACCATATAACTCTATATGTTTTAATACATGGAGAATAAAACAATTAGATGAAATGGCATGTCCAACAATAATAGATCAATCCACACATAAATGGAGGGATGAGTATCCCAATAGTCTCATTTCAAGGATAAGAAGTCTCATCGATGGTGGGGTTCAAATTTTTACGATCATGATGTCTAGACCATTTCTCAAAAAAATTATTGTTCATTATAAGTAAACCATGGTCTATTAATATGTTGTCTTTTAAGAAACAATAGGTGATTTTAATGTGAAATAAAGAATGGTGGAAAGATCCCAAGGATGAATAAATAACCTCAAAACCATTAATGCACATATTATGGTAATAATAACTCCATGATAAAGGGGTTCAATATGTATAATGTTATTGTTCATGGATAATTTTACACATTTTGAGGTCATGATACATCTTCTAGGATTCATTCCAAGATTTACATTATTTTGTATTATATCATGAGTGAATGAACCTATGTGGTTTTGAGTGAAGCCAATTCTTGACATGAATGTATTTTTTATTTGTAACATTGATATTCTATAGAGTGGATATGCAGTTTATTATCTTGTAATAATAACTATGAGGGACTCTAATACCAATAGTACAATGGGATAAAGTTAATGAAAAAATATTCCACTATAACATCATGGAATGTGTGGTTCATCCTAAATTTGGGAAACATGGAGTTGGAGAATATTTTACCTATCACACAAAATAACAAATAAGGGGTAAATGAGTTATGGTTGGGCTAAAGGATAAATTATTTGATGTTTCCTCATAGGATGGATCCCAGTTAGGGAGAGTCCCCAATCAAATGACTTTATTTTATTCATTTCAAAATATATTTTTGATGAAAAACCAAATGAGCTGGTTCCAACTAAAGAAGGGATAATTTTTGGATGTAAATAATGACCACTAAAAATTGAAACATGATTGGGGAAGGGTTAGAAAATTTTTGAGGGTTACCATTTCCCATGATTTAACGGTGAATATAACTAGTATACATCAAATGTATAAAGGCATGTAACACAAGGTTCCAGAACTATACATATTTTAAACACAATACCTATTAAATTTATATTGAAATCACACTAGGTAATGTAACTAGGAGGGGATGGAAACCAATTTTTTCTTGATCTATCAACACAGGGGACCACATTTGGAAATGAAGATCATGGGGATCCAATTTAATGAATGTCTAATATTTGAGGGATAATAATGGTGATATTTATATATAGTTCAATAGAATTGGTGTTATATGACTATTTGTCTAAATACATTAATCAATAGTATCGATGTAGGTTGGGTTTAAACCTATCTTCTAATAAGAGGGACACCATTTTTTCTCATTATAGAAAGAACTTGATATAAGTGTAATGACCAAAAAGATATAGTAAGAACAGTTATTTTCAAAGAGTAATAGTGGTTGTGGATGAGACCATTATTTGAGATCTATGAATTTCTACATATCCAATGAAAATAGTGGAAACTTATTTGATGTTATTGAGGATGGTGTAGTATGAGACAATAACTATATTAGGGTAGTTATCCACTCATGTTAGGATCACAATCCATTCTATATTTCAGGAGTCATTAATGTATATGTTAGCATATCATTTTACATGAAATTATAAAGGACTAATTTTATTTGATGTTTATCATCTTACATCTAAGCCATTGATAATGAATTTTATCCTCTTATAGTGTGGATGCCTGGATGAACAAATTAATGTCTTTATTCCTATAAAAGGACTATGTATTTTGACTTTCATGGTATGGATTAAAAATAGTTTTATATAGTTTAATATATTTTTTCTCTAACCAAGGGGGATGTTTAAGATCATCTATATTGTGTGAATG
Organism: Viscum album; assembly: GCA_963277665.1. Taxonomy (NCBI): domain Eukaryota; kingdom Viridiplantae; phylum Streptophyta; class Magnoliopsida; order Santalales; family Viscaceae; genus Viscum; species Viscum album. Next base: position 1,118,092,874 of record OY728133.1, read on the forward strand.
GAAATTATAAATTTTTGGGAATGTAGGTTCTTGGAAACTAAAACTTCAAAAAAACACCTTTTCGATGATTTGGAACAATGTTTAGGATCATGATGCCTTTTCCAAGGAATAATACAGAACATGTAGCATAGATGGTATAACATTTTTCAAGGTGACTTAGTTGGGACTACAAATATAGAGGATATAATAATGTGAAAAAGGGGGTTGCCTGAGATTATCTCAAATTGTACTAAACCAGTTTGCTCAGTGAGACCGTACAAGATATTTCAAATTCATTCCAATGAACCAAACAATATTTGAATTCTATATTATAATTTGAACCATTTCCATGGTCATAGATATGTGATCCTGAAAGTGGTTTCTTGAAATTTTCATAGGTTTCCCTTTACAAAATTTGGGCTTGTTGATTATTTACACTTTTTTCAATGGAATTTTAAGTTCATGTTATTAAAATCATTGGGAGATAGGGATTATGGTGACATAACATTGGTCAAAATATTTATAACAATTTATGTTCATAGAGCATGTATAAAAGGTGGTATGTCTAGTTTAATTTATTAGAGATTAGAACTTGGAAAATTTAGTGGAGCTATTATGGTAAAGTATTTAATATGAACCTTATGTGTATAAAGGTAGAAAGAAACACACTACCATTAAAACATTTAAGGAATGAGATGCACACCATTTATCGATTAGTTTCTGGGATCCTAGGGGTCAGAAATTTTATGTCCATGAAACCATGACAAAAATAATAATTATGTAATTTGTGATGAAAAAAATTAATGTTAACCTCATTATAAGTTTTTGAAAAATATGCATAGTACAATATAAATATTGTTATAATGTAACTCATAGAATTTAAGGTCCTCATATGATGACCATCAGGGGGTTGCTGAGAGATTACTGTCAAGAAGACATAAGAATAGTGGATAGATGATGTAAATGGGGAGATAGGGGAAATTCCAATGTGAATGAATTATTAAAAGATCCAAACTATTTCGAGATAGGATGTGGGACATGGACAAATGGATGGCACACTATTTATGTTCATGATTCATGACCCACTAGATTTGAATTTTAATGTAAGGCATATACTATGTGAATAGTTTCATTTTAAATGTGGTGTAAGTTAATCGTGTTGACAAATATTACATTAATAGTCATAGGACCATGTGATCATTTCCTGGTGTGGGGAATGTGGAGTAGAGTCTGAAAACACATGTTACGTTAGAGAACAAGATAAAGGAAAAAAGGATACAAACACGAAGGGGAACCATTGTATCGAATTTCCTAATCAGTATACATAAATGTAAGATAGAGTAATTATAATGTAATTAATTATCCAATAAACCAATTATATTTTTAGGTGATTTAAATAAATAATTCATTAATTTGAAACACAGATCGTTGAAAAATGAGCAATGTATAACTATTAACCACTTTTGATCATAGGTTCCTCCAACTAACTATAAATAATGGATGTAGAAGATTGAGGAAAAAATAATAAAAATGTTTTTGAAACATTGAAAATTTCATACAACTACCTAAATTCATATGTTCTGTGTTTCCAAGATGTTAGGAGACTCAATTATATCCATTTACGGTCATTATAGGGGATCCCATTTAGGAAAGTATGCATGTGAACAATCGAATAGAGGAGTTCTCAAAGTGTTGAAAGAAAAAATGAGGATGTTTAAATAAAAATACACACTATGTGTAGTATAACATCCTATGTTTGAGAAAATTAATGGTTAATATTAGCGAGTGATGTGAACATTCGTTAAACATTTCTATTTTTAAAGGATTATTCACCCAAATTTTGTATACGTAAAAACATCTTGATGGAAGGGAATTGGTCCTTGAGATGAGGAGTGAGAAATAAAGTGTAAGTAGATGGTTTTGGGATAAGATACCCAATAATATCCACTTATCTCATGAAATGGGAATCAACTCACACAACATTATTAAAGGGGGGATGAAGCAGATATCTCCCAATGAGGTCTTTCTCCCTTTGGTGGGGAGACAACTAGATTCTATAGTAAAAAAATAACATATAGGATGATGAGGGACATAATTTTTTTAAGGCATTTTATATGGGACAAAAGCCTATAATTTCTTTTCATGTGGAATAAAAATTATACATGTAGTATAACATTGTATGGTATATGTAAAATGAAACATAGTTTGTTTTCATGTATATTGAATGAATGTTCTTTATAGTTTATGGTTGTCTAGAAAACATAATATTTATTCAATTAAACATTATTTTACTAAGGAATTAGATGAAATGTATAATTTTGTATGTATAGGATATGCATGTCATATAGTTTAAGTACATATAACTATGACATCAGAAATATAATTTTGATCATAATGTGAGTAAAAAAACATAAATATTATTTATTGTAATATTTCTCATAATTTTGTTTTATGAAGCATAATGTCTTGTAGGTCATACCTATATTAGAAATTTAAATTTCATGTGATAGGGATGCTAACAAACTGGAATAAATCACACTCAACATACAACTTGAGGAACTTGTCCATGGAGGGAGGTGGGATATAAAATCCTTCTATGTTTCTCTATGAGAATATGAAAATATTTTCAACCTTATAAAGGGGAAAGGCCCCCATATATTTTGGATCAATCTTCTATGGATTCCCCTAAAGTGGACTAGAAAAATATATATCTCATGGAGCGTAGCCTTATTGAGGGATTTCAACTCACCTTAAAATACATTGGTTCTTATAATAGTATTAGATATTCATAGATGGATGTCCATAAAATGGGTAGTTTAACCTCAATTTGGTGTATCACATTCGTTATATATATCAGGGAATATGGAATAGAATGTGTTGTTGTATGTGTATTATTCTAATACTCTCACAGAGAATTAATGATATTGACTTTTTGAAACATATTATTCTGATCATTCTATTCAAAAAATATTAATATGGTATATTGGGAAACCATAATAAAACTATTTACAGATGTGATGTAGCGAGATGTTTGGTTGGATCATATGTTCTACATAGAATATAGATTATGATGCTAAGTGGATTGAGTTTTTTTTCTGGGGGTCAATTGTATTTATTTATTGATTCTCTTACCAATAAATGTTATAGACATTATAAAACACAATCATGGGTTTCTGGATGACCTATTTTAGGTAAATTACATTAGCTAGTATGATAAAAATAATGTTGTATTAATGATCGACATGTAATGTCAAGTTGCAATTGGTGGGGATGGACACATGGTATATAGTCCCCATACAGTAATTGGAAGTGAATTTTTCACTTAATGAATGTTCACATGCTTCTTATGCATAAAGTTTGTGTGAATGTAGAAATCCAAAAAAATATGTGTGTATTTAATGAAGTTATTAACAAAAGTGGTCAAAATTATCACCTCATTCAAATATAGGGAGAGAGGCTCTACTGCACATGTGAGAACCACATGACACAAGATTAGTCTCCTTCTAAATATTAGGGTTATCCTTTCCCTTGATTTAATAGTGAAGGATTAAATTGAATATGTATCGATTGAGGACCTGATCTGAGTTGGAGCCATCATAGAGGAAATGTTTTACTAACACTAGTGTATTTACTCACGCTCTGCTCTGTCAAACAGAAATGTTCCATCGTGTAGATACATAATTATAGGATTTATCTATTACCATACATTGAATTAATTTGGTTAATTTTAGTTCACCTTCCTAGATGTTCTAACACGATTATTATTCTCCTCAAAGTCCCCCTCCCTTTTTAAGAGTGATAAAAGAGTTAACCTGTTTATGTTACATATAGAAGACCATGTCATTCATATATATATCTATAATGGTTGTTTCTAGGATTTCATAGGCATACACTTGTTCATTATGGAATACTAGTAAATGAGTCACTATCATCATTGAGGGAAACCAGGTTATCATCTCCTGTGTGTTATCAATTAACGAGAAGTGATCATTTTCCCTACAGTATTTTCACCATTGAATTGTTTCCTGAAATCCTCTATGTAACATTTCAGATGTTGTTCTTCCCCCACAATATCATTAACCAGTTGACGACCATTAATGAGGGATTCGTACAAAACCATAGTGTTGGTTCACCCTTCCTAGAGTTCGATGTATTATTATATAAGGTCCACTAGAGGAGTGATGAATAATATAAAAAGAAAACCCGATTGAGATTGTTTTTATTGAGACTTATTTTGGTTAGACATTTGAAGCTCAATCAATGTTCGTCTACCATTATTGATTTTTCCTAATGATTAGGTAAATGGTTTCATAATGTAAGGTGATATATAAAATAAATTTTTGAATATTTGGGTGTGCTTCTAGAAATTCTGTAAGTTCATAATCCTTTAAAAGAAAATTAGAGAAGAACATAATGTATAGTAATTAATGAATCTATATCCATTGTAATAACTACCCTATCAATATGTTACATTTGATAATATAAATCAAATGTTCATACTTAGAGTCCTGTTGGATGTCATGATGTTATAGATAATGCAGGGTCTTATATTAAATAAATACTAATTATAAGAATTTATTCATAATTTTAGAATATATTTTCACAATGTAGAGAAAAAAGTTATTTATATAATACATAATCTTCTTTGCTCCATCGTAAATATAAAAATTAAAATGTTTTATGAGGGATAGTTCTAGATAAATCACATGGAAGACTAGTATTTTTCATTAGATGTATGGAATATGAACTAGAATACATAGAAGATACATCTCGATGTCATTGAAAGTGGTTTAAAAATCCTAATCCCCCTGATATGTGAGGTATTTAATCATTATCGTTGAAAATTTATTAACAACACTATCCATATTGGACAAAAGACATCATAGATTAGTTTTATGGCTTTAGGGTACCCTTAACACTCATAGGTTTTATAGAAGAATCATCTTTTTCATGACCATGATCTTCTCAGAGTGAATCTCGATGCCTTTATATTAGATAACGAAGATAAGAATCATTATGGATGTGACACTAAAGGAAAAATCAAGGGGATTATATTAAATAATTTGGCGCGGTACATGTTGGAAAATATTTGGAGATATATAACATCATATATGTGATTAAGATATTTGACTAATATGTAAACTATTTATAATTCCACTTTTTTCCTATGAATTGTAATAATGATATAGTTCATATAAAATATATTTGATTAACTAATAAACATTATCACAAAATGACACCTTTTTTACAAGAAAGTACCCTAAGAATAACTAAAGTAGTGGAAGCATTATCTTCGGGGTTCATCCATATTTTATTATATCTATTGTACTGATCCTTGATTTAATTGGATTAAAATATAATAGTTCAGTAGATTAGAAACTCAACAACTAGGAAAAGGAACTCCTCCTTTGAGAAATAATTGATATAGTATATGAATAAAATCCTAACATTGATCTATATGTCATTATAACTAACTAAGATTATATTATCTAGTCATAGAGGTTATTGAACATATCAAATAATGTTTTATTTGATCATCTTATAATATTTTTCATGACCATAGAACCATGTGAGGTATGCAGTTTGTTTGTGTTTTTAGAATCCTAAGTAAACATTATGAATTCCATGAAGGTGGAAGTCATCATGGGGTCTAGCCATGGAATATTTTTTAGGTTAATATAACATAATAGTTATATCGTAATAAAAAACTACTATTCAATGATAAGAGAAGTGAGGAAATCCATCATCAATATCTTTTAAAGATCCATGAAGTTATTTTTAATATTCATTAACTCATCAATAATGGTGGATAATCAATCTTCAATATAAATATTAGATTTATTGATGTTTAATTTATCAATATAAGTAGACGAAATAGAAGGAAGATATGGTCACAAATAAATTAATTATTTTGGAGTATTATGTTCACCTACCATTAGAGGGTAAGGAGCTTCCAAAGTGGATTCTTAAGCTTCTGATTCCATAGAGACCATTAAAATAATGATTATGGATTTGGTCATATGGGGAAATTTTTTGTTGGGGTCTACCAAAATTTTCAAAATAATAATACTCAGTTGATATAAAATAGGTCCAACACACTCTCTAGAATGAAAAAGGGTGATATTGGATGATGTGAAATGATCCATAATTCTAGTGATAAATATATATAATATTCCTGGTATACTAAGGGACATTTCCTTTATAAGAGTATGAGTAGATCTAAGGGAAATATTTTTTATGAGAATAAAGAATTGGTTTATGAGATATTCAGTTTTAAATTATTTACAGTGAATTTGTTGGATGGAACTATCCATTAGATCATCACATGGATATACTAATGTACCTATCAAGTCATTGGGTTCATTAACATTCTTGGAATTGTCAAACTAGGGTTTTATAGCTTTCTTATTCTAATACCTGACTTCCATATATCTGTATTTACATTATCAAAAAATAATAATAATTCTGATGTTTTTTTCTCAAACCATAGAGATAGTATATTATGTACGATGGTAGAATGAGGGGACTGATGAATGGAAGTGAAGTCATGTATTCCATTAAATTCAGTACAAAATGTATCTTGAGAGACAAACATGAATTTAGTATTCGATACCAAATGACAATATTGGGTCTTCACCAAAATCATTATTATGCAACTTTTTTCTCCCTTTTTGGTAATCCCTAAATAGTCAACTTCATTGTTGTCATATTTTCCATAGTTAGTGTCATCATGTGGAGTGTTTGATTATAAATTGGTTTGATCTTGTATATTGTGTGTAGTATGAAATTTTATACCTATACTTAATTAAAATAGGTTGAGTTATACATTTGTAAAATGATACCCAATTTTTTTTTATTTTTTCATCCATGGAGGATGGGATGATTGCATGGAATTCATCTGGTTCATATTCCTCTTCAAAATAGGATTTATCATTAGATTCATCTGTTTCAAACTAGATTGGGCTCTTTAAGTCTATTTTCAAGGTTTCACATGAATGTTTTAACAAATAATGAATATAATGAGTTTTGTTTCAATATTTAAATGTCATCTTTGATCAGAATCACTTCATAAATCTGAGATAGTTGAATATTTATGATCAATATAGGATACTTTGATACCAAAAGATTGGTGGTCCAAACTAACTATCTAATTGGGGCCTAAATATGGATGTAAAAATTGAATATTTTATTTGAAGAAAAATTATGAGCCTATGGGTGATTTGGGTGTGTCTTTTTTGTTGTGTATTATACATATTGTCCACCAATCTTACTGTTCATAGAGGATTTCCAGAAGAAACAGCTTGTGGAGTCTGCACATATTATAATACATGAAATGAATATTATTTGGTCTCATTAATGAGGAACATTACTTAAGTTATATAATAACACCTTGTGATTTTTTACCACTTGAAAAGAGTTACAAATTCCCTTTATGTTTTTATCTAGAGATTTATAATGATGATGGTCGAAATACATCATCCCCAATTATTAAAATATATCCACCAATTTTATAATAATGAAAAAGGCTTATACTTACCAATCATTGTAGGAACCATCAAAATTTTTATGGATCATGGATCTTATTACCAATATATGGGATATTATTTTCGTACGGGTGCAATTAGTCTTTAGCATTGGAAAAGTCTATTGTTTTTTAATGAATTATTCTCAATAGTTCTTCTGAGGTTTAGAAATATGTGATGGTAGAGATACATGATATGTATGTTTGTTACCGCATATGGAGAATTATTTAGTTTTGTATGGATTATATAATTATTGTGGATGAATTACTTTCTGTCTAGCCATTCATATTTCTTTCGTGCACATTAATCAGAGTCATATTTCTATTCCTGAGCATTTTCAATATTTTAGTAGGTTATAGAAACATTGGTTACTAAATATATAAATTATCTAAGATATACTATTCAATGGTCCACATACTCTATGATCTATTCTATTAAGATAAAATAATTCTTCATTTTTTCACAATGATTTTGTGTTTTGGGAAATTTTTGGCATGGTTCTACAAATCATTCACTTGTATATTTTTGATCTTAAGAAATATGACAATATTATTATACGGTGAGAGGAGGAATAAAACATGGACATTTTAATCCTTAATTTAATAAAACATTTATCTCCAGGATATATTAGGTATCATCGGTGCTACATCCTAATGGTGTCCCTAAGAAACATTATCATAGTGATGTTTATCCTCACTGTGAATGTTCTATAGGGACTCATGAAACCATATAAATTATGAAGTGGGTCTCTATATAGAAATGGTTTTCATTATTCTATAAGGAATTTTGTATGGGGCCAAAGAAATAATTGATCTAAAATATATTTCATTGTATTCTTTATGTATTACTTTTGGAAATACGGGCTCTCTAAAAATTCATAGAATCTATATGGATACGTCAGGGAGATGATGGTTATAAAAAAAATCTTATCAGATGTTCCCCATGCATATTACAAACATTTTTATGGGGAATATTTATATCAAGATAGTATCTCAACCCATTAAATTGAGCAATAAAATTTTACATGCCTTCATTATTTATCTGTTTTTACAAGGAGTGGTGTGTAAAATGTATCTTTTTCATGGTGGAGAAAATAATATAGAGAACATATCAGTGAATATCCCCACAACTAGTAATAGATCTTGGTTCGATATGTCCATATGATACTATTTAATATCCTTACATGTTCTGGAAAATGCAATACATCCAAGAGATCTTGTATATTTTAGAAGTTCCCATAATCATGTCACACTGAGAGGAAAAGTGGGTGAGGTGTATCTCATGGTAAAAAGTGAAATTAAATGAGGTGGATATTATGTTTTCTTAATATAGGGGTAGGTGATTATAATCAAACCATATGTAAATAAATTTGTAAAATTTGAACAATGTATTGTTGTATCACTATATCATGGAGGTGACTTGTAAGAACACTAATCAGATCATCCTGAAGGGGAATCAGTGTGTGTATACCACCTAGATGGTAAGACGGCACTATATGGAGTTTGATTGTGATCCAAATACATGAATTCATATAGATTTAGTTTATTAGGAACCATTTGAATCACTAGACATTAACTTGAATGATTCAGTTCAACACCCTTGATTCATGTAATATAAGAAGTTATTCCTACATCTAAAACGGATGATTCATCATGAAAAATTGTTTATTTGAGGTTTATAGGAAACCTGTTGGGATCTTAATGGATATCGTATGAATATAGAAATTTATCCTTAAACATATCAATCTTGACAATTTTATATCCATCAATCTCTCGGTGTAAATAAAAAAGTTGTTCATCTTCTTTCGTTTCATTCTTAGGTCTGAGGAATGAAGTATGATGTGTTGATTCTTATTCTCTTTTCATGGTGTCATATATTATCTTGTAATACATCGTTTTTACTTATCTTTCCCATAAAATATTTTTATTTGTATGTATAACCAAATTTATCTAGGATTACTTGTTATTTTAATCCTTCTAGAGGTGGAACCCCTTCTTCATGCACCTATGAATCATCATCAACCTCCTGCTACTTGTCCTCATGGTTGTTTACTATTTTGGAATTTATAGTAGAGGTTATTAGAGTTGGACCATTGATTTCAAAATTACTTGAATCATCAGGAGGAGGGTTTTTCTCTTGATATGGTGGATGAACTAAAAGTATTATTAGTTACCATATCCTCATATCGATATATGAAAGGATTTATCTTCCAAGACTCGATAGAGTAATGCGATACTTATAATTTTCGGTCTTTGGATGATTATTTAGAACCCATATAAATCATGAAGGTGTGTAACCTGAATAATTTCTATTACACCATTGGGAACAAATGATATAAGACCTAATGGTGTTTGTGGATTCCTTAGTAGTCCAGATGATAGTCTGATGGAAGGTAAAACATCACACTTAGGTTCTGATAGAGGGACATTGTGTGATCCATAATAAGAAGATATGGAATAGAAATGTGAGGGGATGTAGTTATCCAAAACATAATCCGTAGTTTTTCATTTTCCTTGATCTCTTAAAAAATTTCTTCCACATATTATTTGTTTGGAGGATTATCCAACTAGTGATATACCAAAATCCATATGTGATACCTATTAAAAGTGGATATTGGATGTGAAAAAGACATGATTTAATACTAGTCCATGGGAAGAAGAGGCATCACAAGAGATAATCATATTGTAAGGAAGTAGTTTCCTCGAGAGGTGTCATAATATTCATGACCATATCCATGTATGATGACGAATATGTGACAACTTCTCATTAAGGTTGTTCATAATTATCCAAAGGCTCATCTAAATTATCTTCCAAATTATAGGAATCTAGACTAGCCCCTGATTTCTATTGTATTTCAATAGTATATGTGGGTATAAATGATGTGGATATTGGAAAATGTATATGAAATATGATTCCCTCAAATTTAGTCCAATCATCCCCATCATGATGGGACATTTGGACGTATTTTGGGTTCATGTACTCCCTTTCCATGATAATGGTCATCCATATATGAATAAAATCATCTAATAGTTCTAGTTTTGGTTGTTATAATATATCTATAGATTAATTAATCTCCCTGGATTTTGATATTATGGGGGTCACATGGCATTGGTTCCCCTAATAATTTTACAAATGTTGGCATAGAATATCCATGTGTGTGTGATTCTTGGGATCCACTATGATCCCTTCCATCGATATATTTGATGGTTCCATGGGGAGGGCCTCCTGAGAAGTTAGTATCCCGACTTCCTTAACTAGTTTTATCTTGGCATTGGAGTAATTAATTATAGAGAATATCTCTATGTCTTTGATGGTTCATATTTGTGTCACAGTTGATCATCATTCAGATTACCTCCATGATTGATATTGTGGGTGTTAGAAGATAGGAGGGTGGATCGAGACTTTTTTGGAGATAATGGTGCCAATAATTAGTTGTGGAATGTTCCATAGGATCTATTTACATGGAATTTAGTTATGATGGTGTAGTAGTGTTCCATGTTATTGGGGTCCAAGGGATTTGGATTTGATTATGGGTATAAGGGATTAGATCTTCATGTTCATATATCAATGTTGTTTCAATGCACAATCTATGGTGCCAGGTGGTGGTGAGTTCCTTTATTGGTGATTCCCTATATGTTCTTGTAACTACCATAGATTGAAAATATCCATTTTCTTCAGCATAGATGCTAGCGTTAATAGATAATTTTAGGGAGAGACTCTAAAATAATATTATGTTCTAGGAAGGGGTTTCCCCATATATTATCATTCTAGATGGTAGTGGTGGTATGATGTAGAAAGCTATAAGTTATCATGATCTATTTCTTTAGTAGGTAATTTTTTTTTCCTCTTAATGGAAAATTAAAATGAAGTTAAAAACATCATATTGTATTATTTCTATAATGGATATAGGGTGTACATTCCATGGAAACCAGGGAATTATAGGAAAAGTTACAAGATTGTAGTTGTGTGATATTATCACTATATTAGACCTAATATCCCCATTCATATTTGTTTCAAGTGGGGAATTATTCTAATAATGGATGGTACATGCCTTCTATGGGATCATATAGAGAATGATTTTTTAAAACATTTTTTGAAATAATTTCTCAACATTACCAACATTACGCATCCTCACATGGGTGTAAAAGATTTGATTCATGTTGATTCTATACAGAACCAGAAAAACCTCAACTGAAATAATCAAATCACAATTATAATAAAATATATTAATTTTGGATTCAATAATTATGTTTCCAAATTCTTCCATATGGGAATGATTTTTCATGTGATTATACATAAATTTAATATTCATGATCTTTATAGAAAAACATTTCTTCTTTATTTAGAAAACAATTTCCCTGTCAGAGTTTTGGATTTAAGGAATGAATGATTTTCCTGTTAGTGGAGGGTTTGGTTTCTATAACAACATACATAAATGAATTTTGAGGGTGTGAAATAATCAAAAAGATATTTTTAACATTCGGAGAAAATCTATAATTGTTTGATGGAAATTAGAGTGTTCAGGTGGGATAGAAACATGAACTCAGACTATAGAAAGATATTGTAGTCCCACCAGTTAGATAGTGGCAATATGGTAGGGGTGTAGGTTGACCTTGGAGGATAGGAAGTCCATTTGGCCCAGAACTATCCACCTGATGGGTTCATGTTACTTTTAAAAAATAATAGTAAATTATGTTATTTCTCTTCCCCACACTACTTTCTCTATAATAATATATTCTGGTTACCTATGGTTTTTTCTAGAAGTATATGAGATCCCCCTTACTCCCGTTATCACCTATAGATCATCTTTGATTTTTTTATTTTATGTGTAGATAATAATTAATCTCAAAAGCGACAATTTAATAATGTCGGAGGGCCATTATATGGGGCGACATGGGTAGGTAGAGAAACAGATGGTGTCTGGTGGGCCTAAAACCAAGGGTCATATGGGAGAGTTGGGGTGCTTGTGCATGATAGTCGTGATAGTTGTGACTGAATTTTATCACAACCAATGCATATAAATAATGTATATTCATCTTATACCTATATTTTTGAACTTTTTTATCATATGAATCATTTGTATATGCTAAAGTAATGGATCTATGAACTATTGTCTATTTCAACCCTAGAATGATCTATGATAATGGTTCAATGGGAATAGTTTTTATACCAATCCATACTAATATATTCACAATTATTATCAAGGAATAATATACTAATGGTTTTTAGAACCATTTGTATAGTTTTTTTATAATGGGGATATACAAACAATTGAAAAACTATTAGTAAAATAAACCCCTAAGAAGTTTATACTACCTGGCCTACCCCACATACACCACCCTTTAATAAACATATAACATACAAATAATATTTAACACTATACAAAAAACATTATATAATTTAGATTTATTCTTTTATAGATTTAAAAATCAAACCATAACAAATATATATATATATATATGTATATATATATTTAGTTTCAATCATCGTAATCCATCAAAATGTTATAAATGTTGTAAATTTCATGAAAAAAATATATGGGATAAATATCAATCACTAAAAGATCATCCTCATTACTGCTGCTACTATCATGTTTATCACTATCATCAACCTCATAATGAATGTCCTCTCTTCCATAATGTCATTTATTATTATTATCACCATTAAAACAAGAATATTAATGTCAATAAACATCACTAGGAACTACATATCTATAACATAATTAATCATATAAATATCACATCATCAAATCTAATATATGAATAAGTATATTAGTATTTTAATGAATCAATTTACATAATGTAGTTATGAATTATATAAGTAGATTAATGATATATTTTTATCATTCATTATCCGAAATTTCATGATTTTTACCTAAACAAATTCAACATAAGCCCCCTAAAACTCAAGGCCACCTGAGTAGTTTGACTCCCCTGATGTGGGACATTACCAAGTAATAAAACATCACATTTCAGGAAGGGAAAAAATTCTCCCCTAGTTCTCATCATAAGATATCTATTTAGAATGATAATTTGGATTGATATCGTCACATTCCTTCTCATAAAGGACCTATAAATAAATATTATAACCATTTAAATAAAATATATATATTTGAAATATATATTATTATTTGAAAGTGTTATTTTAAAATTGAAATCATTTCGTTCATCTTAATAGTTATAAAATGCACGTATTTCTTCTTCTTTTTATACATAAACAATTTTTCTAAGGTATATGACTTTAAATTTTTAATAATATCCACTATAAATGAAATTGAATAGGAATTAATGATTATTCAATAATGTTGTATTTATTTACAAAATAACCCAAATATAACATATATTTTACTTATGATAACCAAAATAATCTAACTAAAGTTTCCAAATATTAATCGTATAATCCCCATATATTAGAAATGATAATCAATCATAAAAAGAAACATGGATTATTTTGTTCATTTTATATTCATATTATTTTTATAATTATAAATTGGTTAAGGATGGATGGGATTAAGTTAATTTAGTTATATTCCTAATTGTTCATTTTTTTATGTTTCAACAATGTTAGGGTGAGTTTATTTTGATTAACAGTTGTTATGATTATTTTATAACTTTTAAATAAACACGACTTTTTTATTTATTCTTGATCGAAATATTTCAATTCAAAATAGTTTTGAAAAATATGACTTAATTTAGGGACATTTATTTTAAAGCGAATTTTGATTCATGTTATTTAATTATATCATTGTTTTATCTTTTTAAATAAAATTTTCTAATTAATATTTTTGATAAAATTCAATTAATTTAGTGTAGATCAATTTAGCGAATTTTTGTTCGGTTCAATTCAGTTAAATTTGATGTTGTTCAACTAAATAAATTATTCATCATATTTTTTCATACATGTTTTTATAGTTCAGTTCAGTTATGGATAAATATGATTTAATTTATTTCGATTTAATAATTTTAGGAACTACGGGCTTAGGATCATTAGGGAATATATGTTTATTTTTTGTTCAATTTTTTTTTGTATTTTATTTTGATTATGATATACAAGGATAGTTAAATTTATTTATATTTAGTTTTATTTTATTACAAATGTATTTGTAAGAGTATATTTTTAAAACATTTTACATTTATACAAAATGAATCTAAATAAATGCTTATATGTTAATATTAATTGAAACTATGTACATGTTTTTTTTAGAGTTTACATTTGCACATGTAAAATTATTATATGTTTATATGTTAATATAGTTAATAAATTAACATGTAAAATTTTAATCTAATTAAATCTTAATATATAAAAAATACTAATATATAAACTATATTAATATTGTTACAATTGAATCATTAATATATTTTTTACAGTTTATATATTCATTTTTATAGTTTCTTGTTTAAAGACAATATATACTCTAAATAAATTCATAAATATATAAATTATTTTCAGTATAGAAATTATATTTATGAGTCAATATAAAAACTATAAAATAATTACATTCTAATGAATGGTATTAATTATTTTTAGTTTATATATAAAATGTTTATTCTTTTTATAATAATATATTTCTCACTAAAAAATTAATTCATTATAGAATTTCAATGATAATATATATTTCTATTATGATTTATAATGTTGGATACTTAAGGATAGAAAAAACATTTAAGGAACACATTGAGGAAATTTGAAGTCCAATATCACACAAATAGAGCCCTTTATTTGTGAAATTAAAAGGAACATCTATTGAATAAAATCCAGCACGCTTGAAGGGAAAGAAAGTATCACAAACAATTATACCACCTTGATTTAAATCAACAAAATATATCCCTAAAGAATATATATGTAAAATTTAACACGTTATTCTCAGAAAAATAGATTCCCATAGAAAAAATGTGTTATTAGTTATAGATATTTCATCAATAATTCACCAACTAATTGGATTTTTTTACATAAGATCAATCATATTGAGTTTCAACTATTTTTAAATTGTTTAAAGAACCTGTGTTAATCATTTAAAATCAACCAAGGAATAGATAATCATTATCACGTCTATGTAATCATGATTAGGGTGGGAAGTCATACATATATATAAGGGTTAAATCCATTATCTATCAATAACTAATTCTATAAAATCAATTATTTGTTTCGTATAATAGTGATCAAAATTGAGGTTATATTGTGAAAAATACATGGTGGAGTCAATATACAATAAGAAATCATGAAATAATCCTATTACAAGGAAATTTTTTAGGGTAACATAAAGGAAATTTGTTCGGAAGAAATCATTCCAAAATTCATAGTATCGAAATTCAGGGGGGGCCAACATGAGATTTCTTTGAGATTCAATGAAGTCTTTTTACATGTTGGAAATAATAGATTTATAGGGAATTTAGAGCATACATTTTTTTATAAAATATGAGTTATAGTCAAATTTCTATTTTTAACATGTCATATAAGATGAGGCCCAAAATAACAAAATTATGTAATACTTCATCATAGATGAACATTCAATTAAAATGAAAATTATATATGCTTGAAGACTATAGAGAATTACTATCATCAGATACTCGATACATAAAAATCTTGTTACATGAATGATCATTAACATCTCTAATGAATTTCTTCTCTCATAGTGTAATTATTAGTCATAACCGAATTTAATCCTTCCCACACACCCTTGTGCATGAAAATGAAAGAGTTTGTGAGATTCGATAACAAGTTAGTGTAAACATGGTAGATATTAAGCAATGATCATAAATGATCATAATATAGGAATAATTGTATGAAAAAAAGTAATTAAAATTTGAAAATCATACACAATTATTCATAAACCCTAAAGAAGAATCATGGAATAAAACATTGGTATCTCATGAAGCATGATTCATAAGAGAAACTATGAATCTGAGCCATAAAAATATAACCTTGTAATAAGGACAAGTGATAGGATATTGGAATAATGTGTTTCATAATCATACTCATAGAAATAAATTTTCAAGGCTATATAAGAAGGCTTTCATCAAATGTTTGGCTTGGGATAACCACCCAGGTACCCGTTTTAGTATTGGAATAACGAAAAATGTAATTTCTTTTTTGATTGAGGTATCCTCGTTCGTACCCTATTTTTAGTAACAGAGAAAGAATAATTTACCCTTTTATATCATGATCATTTAACATTATCCATGATAATAGAGGGAAATAATAGACCTACAATTCACAAAATATAGTCATATTTATATAGTAGGATAAAGAAAAAATTTATTATATTTTTCATTGTTTTACAAATTAAAAAAAGCTTATTTAATAAAGAATCATAACCATAATAAATAACTATCTTCTGAAAGAATAATTATGGTAACATTTCATCATATCCATAGTTAATAAGAATTAAAATCAATGGACATTTGTCATATTTAAATATTCCTTAAAAATATTACATGAATTTTTTTGGAGAAAACATCATTTTCATAATGAAAATAAATTAATTAAAATATAAAAATTTATAGAATTTTAGGAGTTTTTATTCATTGAAAATAACCCATAAAAAATGAAATGTAAAATTCAAGGAATTTATTTTCATTATTAGGGGAAATTTTAATCATGTAGTATAGGTTACACTAGTGCATAAAACTTTTTTTATGTCGAATATTTATTATTTTTTACATCAGTTTTATGCAAATTGTATTATAGGAGATGTTATAATTTTTTTTACATCGGTTATTTTAAAACTAACATAAAAACAAAAATCTGGAGAATTTTTCACGTTAGTTCACAAATAAGCAACATGACATATGCTTTGGAGGCACAATTTATTTCTCCAGTTATTCAATAACCATCATTGAATATAGTTTATTACATCATTTATTACATTATTGGCGTACTATATTTTACCTATAATGCATTTTTCACACTTCTTCTACAATAATAGGAGTGAAAAATTTTATACAGCGTCGTTTATTAAATTACTGATAAAAAACATTCTCTAGGGAGTTTTATGTTGGTTATTTCATAACGGACATAAAATACACCTCCCCCACACATTTATTATGTTGATTATAAAATAACTGAAGAAAAACCCATTATGCGAATCATTTTTCATGTAGGTAAACAAATAAATGACGAAAAAAAGAAATATGACATCATTTATTTAACATGCGATATAAATAACCATTCCCCAAGAATTTTTTGCGTCAGTTATTAAATAAAAAACACATTATAAATTTCCCAAGAATTTATTACCTCGCTTACAAAATAAAGGACATAAAATACATTTTTTAAAGCATAAAACCATCACTATGCTCTCCCAATGTAGACCTGAAATAAAGTGAAAATATAATAAAACCAGTCCCCAACCAGACCCGAATACATACTATTAATGTATTATAACTAGAACAAAATAAGAAGAACCTGAGAAATGTAAAACATTCAAATTTATAACATTGAAATCATAAAATTTCAAGTAAATAATCCTAAATCAAACCAATAAACTACCAAATACACAATCAAAATTAAAATATTCAAATTTAAATTTTACTCTATAAACAAACTAAATTACAATCAAACCTAAAAAATAAATTGACTATTCCACTTGTATGTGATTCAACTCTTTAGAACTATAGGTTTAGGGTCATTAAATATATTTAAATTAAATATAATGTAGTAATCATGTATAATGAATAAATAAAATGATATATTATGTCAATGTTTATAAGGAAATCAATCCTGGATAAACATCAAAACTGTTACAGTTATAATTATTTCACACATAAATATGAACATATAATATCCATGTTCAATGATGAATTTTTGATCATGAAAATTATGTTTAAATGATTATAAATTCAAAATATCCTTTTTATGTCATACATCGAAAAGAACAAATTATAAATGGACATTTACCTTTACTTCTAAATATTTTATCTTGGCACTCATTCTCTTTGTGTTTTTTCAAAAGTAGTCCAATCCCTTGTTATAAAATAATATGAATGGGATAAATTTAAAATTCATTATAATCTTAACAAAAATTAAGAAATTAAAACATACATTTCTAATATATTATTAAAAAATCCATGCTCATCACCCTATACATAGAATAACCAATAAAATGTTTTCTCTCTTCGATAAAATCTCCTAGCATACAATGATCACTGAAATAAAAGAAAGTTTAAGGTTAGTGGGTTAATAGGATAAATGATAAAGAATTATTTTCTAGATATATGTTTTATACCTCTCACAGAAAGTCATCATCCACCACTATGTGATTATATTCTATTTTAATCCTTTAGTAATAAAAAATGTACTTTTATTCATCATCCAATGCATGTGCTTTAGGGGAAATCATATGCGGGTCTAGGAACCCATATACATATATCTGCTCATTCTTTATACACATGTTATAATGATACCGAATTAAAAAGATACATATTTATACATTTTTAATAAATATAACACAGATAAAGGTATTAAGACATACATAGAAAAAATCATCACCACGTTGATTCCCATCATATCTCCAATAACAGGATCCCTGATATCATTTTTCACAATCCACACATTTATTTCATCTCCACAAACATGAGTTCCCATTGGAAAAGAATAATGATCAGCCAACAAATTTGAATATCACGACAATCTATCAATATGACTAGAATTATTATTTGACGTCATAGACATTTGTCTTTGTGTTGTATATATAGTATTTTTTACCTTTGATGTATTCTTGTAAATAAATAGAAAAATATATTAGTTTTTAAATTATAAAAATAATTATTAAAAAATAAAATTAATTATATCACATACATACTTCTATGGTAATTAGTTGTAGAAGTATGGATGTAAAAATTAAATAGTGGATGATACATTGTGCAACTGTTATCGCCTCATCTGTAGTTAATGGTACATAAGAAGATCAATCTATAATATCATGTACATGAACCCTATGATTATCTACCTCTAACTAATGATGATGAAAGTTGTCTCCAATACAACATACCAACCCATATGCAACTATATGATGGTGAGGATCATCAACATAAAAATCACAATAGGTAGGAAGTTTTGGGGGAGGTGTTGGATAAATAATTGGGTTTGGAGGCTGAGGTGGGGGAGTGGGAGCAGCTGGAAGTGGTGGAGGATAAATAATGGGGTTAGTAGGGGAGGAGGGGAGTGGGTGATGCTGTCTGGAATTGTCTTTTCATGTCTGAAAACATAGAATGTACTAATGATCTATTCTATTCCTCCTGTTTTGCTTCAATATTACGATTTTCAACCTCCAAGGATTCTATTTTTTTGATAAACAACCTCAATGGAAAAATTTGAAGAACATGGAAATAGTTTTCTTACAGATACACCCGTCTGGTATCCTCATACATGATCGGGTTGTTCGACCTTCCCAATACTACAGATAAAATATATTTCCTCCATACAACTGTAAGTACCCCATGTGATCTCTTCTCATCAAGAGAATCATATTTTGATTAATTGAACACTTCGATGATGATTCAAAGAATATAAACAATATAATTAACATAAATAAATTAAATTAAATATCTAACCATCCTCTTATCTATGATTATTGATTCCTCTGAATTATATATCCCCTTTTTTCACATATGATCTCTCTTACAATTTTCATGTCTAGATAGAGGGGATGGAGGGAAAACCCCTCCAGATCTTGAAGACACAGCTCAAATTTTTTATAATTTCTCTGACATCATTATTTCTTGAAATAAATAATACCCACCCTGAGATAAACTATGAGGGTATACATTTTTTATTGGATCTTCTGATGATATTTCCTTGACTTACGTAATCTAAAAATAAGAAACCATTAAAAAAACAATAATAATATCATTTGTAAAAGAAATCATATACAAATTTACATTTCCCTTACCAAAAATGATTCTATTATTTTACATTAGAAAAAAAAATTCAATGTGTCATCATCAATGAAAGGATATGTATGACAAATATTTTCAATATTTCTATGAAAAAAAATAAAATCTGATTTTAGGGTGGATTTTAAATCCCTCTATCTCATAGTAGCGATCGATAAAAACAATATCAGGACTCCTCAGGTGTTATGAATATCAAATTTCGTCCGATAATGAATAGATAAAACATATTATCCTATATAAATTTAACAATTAGTCAACCAATTTCAAAATATCAAACAAAAATTTTCTCCCAGAACTGAGAAATTATCACCTTTTCCACACTTCTCTAATCATTATAAAAAATACATACTTTTCATTTACCTTGAGTTGATACAAAAATCAGAAAATCTTTTTCATTTTGACAAAAATGAATTCCATTCTAATCAAACTAAATGACTAATATCTGGTCCTAGCATTGAGCAAGTGTTAATTTTGATAAATGAATGCAGCCAAGTTTACCAACTCTTAAACTCTTATTTGTAGTTATGGGATCACATAAGGATGATTGGGGAACATACATAGGATCATGTGAATGATTCCCCCTAGAGGTGTGATCATGATTCTCATCTCAAGAATCATGTGGTTGATCAACAAATTGATTTTCCATTATCCATAATATCAAAAATGAAATAATTTGATCACAATCACACCAATTAAAATAGTATTATACTAATGTAAAAAAATGAATAATTGAAATAAGGTATGTAATTGTAAATACGAAAAAAATGGTAATAATTTTAAATAATGGTAATCATGGTAATCATGGTAAAAATGGTAGTGTAATTTTCATGAAACAAAATCAATAAATAGATAAGTTAAGTAAAATTAATCGATGGTAAACTATGATAAACATGATAAATAAGGTAAACATAGTAAACATGGAAAACATGGTAAAGGAATTTTCATTCAAAAAAATAAGTAGATATATATGTTACATATTGGAAAACATGATAAATAAAATAAAGAAAATTAAAATCAACAAACGTTTTTATTTATTTGTTTTAATAAAAGATATAATAAAAAAACTAAACATTCCATGAATATAGGGATCTCACATAAATAATCATCTTCATCATGATGATCATCACCAACATATTTTTTTTCTTTGTAAAACAATAGACCACTACATATCTGATTAATCAACCACATAAAAAATATGTTTTCCATGTGTTTCCATTATGTAAAAAAATCTGTTATTTCTTCCAATCTATTCAGATTGAAAACTATCATTCCAAATTCGACATGTTAGAAACAATTATTACTGATAATTCATTTTCATTTAAAAATAGAATCTTTCGTTTTAAAGTAATAAACCTCCCATATTTCTTAAACGACTCTATAATATGCTATTGATGAAAAATTGGGTTTTTTTATTTAGAACATAAAAAATTCATTGTTTCTACTAACACCAATACACCACTAATCTAAAATTAACTTCTATTTTATTGATTATTTGAATAAAATTTATATCTATTAATCTCATACCCAGACCATGTTATCACATTTTAACTTTTACCACTCACTAACAATCTTAATGCCTCTAAAACATTTGATCTACCAATAAATGTCTTCTTGAACCATGGAAAAATGGTTTCCTGTTCTAATTCAAAATAAACATATATTTCTTCTTGGGATGATTTTGCTTTAAATCATTAAAATGAAATTTGTTAAATGGTTGAGCATTATTTATATTATTCATGATATAGAAATTAATCTTATTCATTTCAGCTGACAATTATTTTAGTTTCAAGCCAGAAAAAACTGTTCCCTCTTTATTAACTTGTTCATCGCGAGATGGTGGAAAAAAATGTTCTCTGAAAAATCCATGTGGCTCATAAAAAACATTGAAAGATCCTTATAAATATATTGTTCAATTATTTAGGGTTCATGTAAATATTAATTCTTAACATAACCCATCGAAATTATTGTATACATTTTAGAAGGATACATCCAAAGAAGATATAAATTTCCCAAAAGAAATATTTCTTTAACCAGATGATCCATTAAATGAACCATTAGTTAGAAAATGTAGGAAAATACATTTCCAATTTTAGATGTATATAAATTGCATATTTTTCTACAATGTTCAAAGAATTAACATCAATCAACTTATTACTAGTTGAATTGAAAAAATTACACACCTTAATTATAGACTTTCTAAGATGTATGGGCAACATTGAACAAAATTAAATTGGTAGAAGTTGTTGCATCGTGACATGTAAATCATTATATTTCATACGTATCAACATCAAATTCATCTAATAGAAAAAAAATAAAATTTTAAAAATAACCTCGAAGATCATTGACATCATTATGACACTAAAAAAGCTAATTTTATCCCCCTTGGATAATGTATGTCAAGTGTTGGGAAGGAATGTTAATCT
The DNA here is from genome assembly GCA_963277665.1 of Viscum album. Taxonomy (NCBI): domain Eukaryota; kingdom Viridiplantae; phylum Streptophyta; class Magnoliopsida; order Santalales; family Viscaceae; genus Viscum; species Viscum album. The sequence continues at coordinate 1,118,115,692 of OY728133.1, forward strand.
TCCATTAAGAGTGGTAGCTAATTCCAAATGTATTCCCATTTATAGTAAGTATAATATTTCATTCAACCCATATTTCAGAGTTTCTTTAATATCTAACAATGTTCTAATTAATTTGGCATAGATATTCTTCTCTGTATGCATGACATCAATATTATGGTTCACGTCATGATATCTCCGATAAGGGTTCTCAATAAATATTTAAATTTTCTTCCAAATATGCCTATAATTGCCTGATTTATGTGCCTTTTGAAAATGTCACATCATGTTTATTCACCCTCTCAAATTAATAATCATTGGAAAATGGTTTTTTAGTAATATTAAATTGTTTAGAGCCATTTAATGACTTTTTTTCCTTCTAAAAGAGTGATCCATTGGCAAAACAATTTATTGACCCATATATAATGTTCTCATACTATGCTGAAATTGACAATATGAATTATTTTTTTCACAAATTGTACTTGCTTTATGCCCCTTAACAATGTATTGAAAAAAGTTTCCATATATTGGGATGTTATTTATATTGAAAATAAGCACTGCATGTAGTTGAAAATATTACATTTTATAATAATCATATATCCTAATATCATACCCCCATAAGAAATTCAAATCGTCAATATATGATGAAAAGAAAACATAATAATCATTTCCCGATTACATCAATCAAGAGATCATTATACTCAAAATGACATATTTGTGCTTCATGGAATATTCATGAGAGATGTTGTAAATTACCAACAAGTTAGGCATTGAACTACATGTGCTAATGTGTCTTCGATATAGATTCATTCAATCTTTTCACAACCCAACTATGATATTTCTAATTTCATTTCCAAATGTCGGATACTTCTCATCAATTTTCTTCAATTGAGGACAATCAGTAGGATGATGTATTTTTCCATAAATTATCCTCTCATCAACATGCCATCTTAATCTTTTTTCATCATGTGAATTAGAAAATCAATTATTCAAATGATGAATTATAGGATGATACCAAAATACCTTGGTAGGGATCTCCAAAATCTCTACATCAACCTATGTTTTTTCATCTTATATTGTTATGTACCATATTTAGGCCACTCTAACAATCATTCATATTCCATTATATATAGCATACAGTCATTGGAACATGTATGTACTTTCTTGTATCCCAATCCCATAGGGCATAATATTTTCATAGTCATATAATATAAATCTGGTATATCATTATGTTTTTGAAAAATGTCATTCTATAATTATAACAGCTTTATAAAACATTTTTCACTCTATCCATGTTTATCATTCTTGTTAATTAATCTTATCATAGTTGAAAAAACTATCACATCCATATAAAATGTTTACAATGGTTTTTCAGCATTACCATATAGTCGTGCAAATATCGATTCTATCTTAGTTTGTTCTACTATAATACCACGAATCATTACTTCAATTCCTTCAGAGCTTCCATCTTTCAAATAATCATCATAAGTGGATCTACCATTTTTTCTAGTTTCACAATGCCAAATCCAAGGATTTTAACTCAGATTAAGACCATAACAAATCAGATGATCTTTTATCTCTCTACTTTTAATCATCTTCATATCCAATCATTTCATGCATTTAAATGAATGAATGTCATTTGATGGAACATTTTTTTTATAAAATTCCAAAAAGGAATCAATACCTTCCTCATATTCATTGCTCATTATATGTTCTATATTCATACATCGACTCATTATTTCCTATCACACGTATCATAATTATACATCATGTTAAGATAAGCCAATTTAAGATTTATATGAAATATTTCATAATTTTACTGTAAAAAATATTGAAATATAAAACATTTATATGACTATTTGAAATAGATATTCATGGAAATAATTTCAAAAACAAAATATAGATAGATATAATAGTTTTTTATTTATATATTATATTTACATAATTTGAAAGTTAAATTTTTTTGACAAAAATAGGAATAGTTGCGTTAGTAATTTTGTATTGGGGAACATTCAATGAAAATATTGTACTTAATTTTTATTGATAGAGAAATGTTCGTTATCTCATAGAAAAGTTTCCAATGAAATTATTATATGATGATGATAAAAAATACATGAAAAATAGTGAAAGGGTGTGAAATTAATGTTTTATTTAGAATGTAAACACTTTAGAAAGGATAACATCAATTCCCAATAAGATTTCATCTCCAAAATAAGTTTAAGTGGTGAAACTTGAAAACTATAAATACATCTGGTAATAATTTATAACCTCTATCATAAACAAAAAATCCTTCAAGAAATTAATTATGAAATAACTCGTGTTGATGGAAGAGATCAATGTTTAGAAGTATAATATGAAAATCATTTTAGGATTGCATACCCCTCTCATATGGATCATGATAAAAGAGTATAAATTTATAATGGATTATTTCCTGTTAAGGTACAAAAATAATGAATCTCGGTGAAACTGGATACCAAATTCACCCTCCATAAACCTGAAATATGATGTTTAGATATTAAAATATGTACACATTCACCATCTTGAACCAAAGAAATCGGTATTCAAGAGTTAACATCTATAGATAGATCTCAAAGAGCATCTTAAAAAACATTCCATATATGTACAATAGAGATATAACAATGTTAATCTTCATATACTCCTTAATGATTAAATTACAACCACCTAACCCATACATTCAAAGATATAATGAAATTTTATCCACAAAAATTACATTATTGATTTATTTCATTTCTCTAAACTCATATTCAACATGTAAATATAAGTTGAAAATAGTCTTGTATTGAATGCGATATCATTATTAGAAAAATATATACCTATCATTATCATTGAATCACTACCTATATAATAAATATTTAAAATCATTCACCTTCAATTTATTTTTCTTCAATAACTCATAGAAGAACACAAGAGGGGATTACATAGATAAATATGATGACTATATTCACATATATATCTCTTGTTTCCAATGAAGTTTATTTTTAAATATAAAGGTAGAGTAATTTACATTAGATTCAAAAACGTAATAAATATTTTTATCATATAAATATAAATAAAATATTGAATATAAAAGGATTTATTATTTGAATATATTACAAAATTCATAAATAAATAATGATACAATTATTGATTGTAAAAAATGAATTGACTAACTTCTTTGGTTGTAAGGTTATTGGGAAGAATTTGCACGATAAATATTTCATGGTATCACACACATAGAAGAACATGCACACACACATGATAGAACACACATGGAAGAAAAAAATCATAGAACATGGATGATCTCACTCCCATTTTTTATTTTACCATGAAAAAACATAACATGGAATTAAATAACACTATGACACATTCCATTATAGAAACAACAATGGTAGAAAAAAATATCAGAAAACATAAATTTAAGGCATCATGAAAAACTAAAAATGAAACTGAGGCGTGTGAGGATTTCTTGAGTGTTGCAAGTTAGCCTGATAGATATTGTGATAATAAATATGATATATTATGTTGGTGAAAAGAGGTTGGAGGGAATAAATTTGATGAATCATTTTTATGTTTTCCATGAGAGTGAGATGATACGCATGTCCCCCGATCAAAGAAAACAGAATGACCATATATGGGGCTTGATAAATCATTTAAAAGACTGTATCACGTCGGTTATTAAAAAATGTGATAAATAGTTTTTCATGTTTATTAACTCAGTTATTTTATAAATGATGTGATAAATCATAGAGATTTTATCTATCACGTTAGTTGTTTTATAACCACCATTATAAATCCCTGCTATTTACTTTATCACATCGTTTATAAAATAAGCGATGTGACACAATGCCTAGATTTTATTTTTCATGTCGATTCTAAAATAACAGATGTGATAAATCTATCCTTTACATTTATCTTGTCGAATAAAAATTAACCGACATGATAAACTGTGTTATAGGTTTTCCAGTCGTTTATATATAACCGACATAAAAAATTCCAACATGGTAATCATTTGTTGGACTACTGTTAAAATAAAAATTATATTATCAAATATTTGTTAACAATACCTCATTTAGAAAACAAAAAGGTTTATTTAATTTAATCATTTTTAGATATATTAAATCAAGGGCATGTATGGACTTAATTAATCATATAATAATATTAAAACAATCTACAAAACATTCTAATGAAAATGGAAATGAAATAAGTATATTCCAAAGAGAAGATAAAGCAATGCCACTTTTCTATATATACAGTATTGAAATATTTTGAGTATATAGAAAAAAATGAAAGAATGACATGAAAAATAAAAAAAATAGTGGACAAAAAAATAATTATGTTTATGATATATAAATCATATACTTTTAACACTCTACGTTTAGTCATCCAAAATCCCTATTACAATTAAGATTATAACACAAACCTATTTACTACATTTGTCACTTTGAATAAATATCATTTTGAAAAAAATAATTCCAAATATAAATATCAATACCCTGAATATAAAGAAATAAATTAAATAAAATATCAATGGAGTTATACATAAAATAAACTAATTATCCAATTAGTGAATATTAAATATGACTTACCAAAACTACAGTACGATGAAAACCCATTTCCTTATGTCTGAGTTTTATCACAAGAACTCTGACATCTAGTATAATAAATATAAATTTATTATAATTAATAAGAAAATAATATTTATTAGTATAATAGAATAAATATTTTAAATATAACTTTGTTATTATCCATTAATTAATGATATTTCATTATCTTTGTCATATCTGGTCTTAAGTACATTTTTTGTATGTTTATGTTTGACAATTAGAGTCCGTGTACATTCACCTTGGATCAATCCGCTACATAATATTAATCTTATCAAAAGTTTACTATTTAGTCATTATATAAAATTTAAAAAATATTTATATAAATCAGTGTGGATAATTTAATTACACCACTTCATCTAGAATGCAGTCCATCTGTACACCCAGATGATGTTTCAACTTATCGAAGAATGGATTTAAATAGAGGTAAATAATAATAAAAACTTATATAACCATAAAATAATAATAAATATATTTTAAAATCATTATATATCCTTTTATTACTAACTACAGAAATAATAATTGAAGAAATAATCACAGTTCATTCTATATGTTTTAGTCTACATGTTGGGACGGGTAACATTATCATTTTCCAACGAATTACAAGGTTAGAAGGAAGATACAATATTATTATTATAAAAGAATAATTATTCTATATATATCTCATATAAACCATAAATATTTCATAATAACCAACCATTAATTATGTTGATGTATAAATGAATCATATTTCAATGTTGAGACTGTAGTTCGCACGAACGCATGAGCCATTCATGCATTTCCCTTTTAATTAACAATATATCAAAAATCATTTCCAATAAATCTAATGACATATCATTTTACTTACAATAGTGATGTTATTATTTTTGGATAGACACAATATATTTATACAATATAAAATAAGAAATAAGTGTTAAATGGTTTGGGTAAAATGATTACCTCTTCTTTAATAGTTTTCAATTGGATTATACCATTTTCCTTCATAGGATGATCATAGTGTAAGAAAATGAACTCAGCGATGAAGGAACAAAATATTTAATGGCTTTAGGATAGGTATTTTTTAACATATAAATTATTTATTTTAAAATAAAAGAATTTTCGATAGAATTGTTGATATAAAACACTGACCATTTGAAAACTGTGATATACTATCAAAGTATTATTTATTAATTTTTTCAGATATAACCTAGTTTTGAAATCTAATGGTATTAGTAGTAACAAACTAATTATAAATTTCACAACCCCCTCCCCACAATGTATAACCCTCCTGGGCTAGTAATGTGATAAGGTAGATAATTACCCCAGAGTACCGCCTCCAGTAGGCCCCGGGTTGGCGACTAGCACTGAGGGTATAATAACACACAAAATGGGAGGCATTACCCTCTAAGAGAACACATGTAGAAGGGAGAGATAAGAAAAAAATCAATCAACCCCAACTCATACAACAATATAAATGAAAACCCAAGCACACATATGAAATTATATGGAAAAGTACTACAACTGAAATGGAAAAACTACAACTACAAAAAAGAATGTGAAGACAGCAACAACCACAAGCCCTAACAACTCCTGTAACCCCAAGTTTGTAGAAACTATCTTGATCTCCATCCTTCTCCAAGTGACCTAAAAAATAGTTTATATATACATAGGGTGAGTATAGCAGTATACTTAGAAGGATCCTCCCCAAAGCCTCTCATTCAATGTAAAGAAAGAATGATAAAGAACATTTAACAACAAGTGAAACTAACTTGTCACCTAAACATGTATACTTAGTTTCCAAACTCACCAGGGATACTCTCACCAAGTAACTCATACAAGAATATATCATATAATAGATAATATCAAGGGTATCCCGCTACTACTTCCCCATTGGTTTTACGCTTTTCCCCAACGTCGCACGTCCTGAGAATCTCTCTCAAAAAAGGATTTTCCACAGACACCTGGGTGAAGCCCCACAATATGTACCTCATGCCACAAAACCACCACGTCAACAAAACAAAGTAAATAGGAAGTTAATGGGAGCCACCACAACTCACATAACATGTACCATACATCAGTTATTACACCTCAATCCATCACAACCCATACAATGAGTAAGGATCATCAAGCCATCACAGCTTATCCATGTTACACCTATAGTAATCCATAAAAAACTATATCCATAATATATGTGTGTGAAAACCCACAATCCATTACAACAATCTGCAAACATATATAGGGAAAACTAACCAATTTGACTGCCATCACAAGTTACTACCAAGAGAATAGAGCATGGCCAAAGGGGGTAGTCAGCCATCCATCCTCCCACTGGAAAGTTGGGGAAAACACCCGCATGGGTCAGAATCCACGGGGTGTCAGTTTCCCTTACTAGCAGGGTGGAGTAGCGTATAGAAAGACAGAAACTATAGAATATATTATCTCTCACAACCACACTATGGGAATTACCTAGTGTTATACACAACTGTATCTAACATCTCTCATACTCCGGACCGCTACTATTAAGACTAGGTATCCTATAGGCACACAACAATTTAAAGAGCTTCATTAGATTACTTCATTCCATTTTTATTACTTCCACTGTACATTAATTAATTAATTAATCATTAAATAACCATGAACAATTCCACATTAAATTTCATTAGCATCACACCAAAAGTCAACTGTTCGGTCAAAAAATAAAACCTCATCATTAGGTTCCCACATCTCTATCCCAATGGGTAAACACCACTTATTCAATTATTCATTATAGAAATACTTTCCCACCTTCCAATGCATTCTAGAAAAACATTATATGATAATAAACACAAGAGGGCTCAACATGGTGAATATATGTACAACCCGTCGAGTCTTTGCCAATTATAGGAAGAGAATATACCCATCTTTCCTTAAGAAGCTAAACACGAAAAGAACGTGGAATATCCTGCGTGTCTTATCCTATTTAGGAAGAAGGGTATGTATGACTAGCAGCCATGAGTAGTGGGGAAAAGTAAAGCAGAAAAAAAAAACAAATCAAAATTACCAAGCATCCAATAATCAAATCCACTCTATTCCATCATCCCTAGTGTCCTTCCTGACACCCACATGCATAAACCAAGGCATATCACCACTCTAGGCGTCATCTACTGCCACAACCAAAAGTTCCTCCAGTAAAAAACATATTATCACAACCATCCAGGCTCACGTTAAAACACAAGTTGTATTAAAACATACATCTTCAAAATTGGGATAATTGCCCTTAAACAAATAATAGGGTAACAAAGTACACTTCATGAAATTATCTTTTAACAAAAACCTATTCATTAATCCATCATAGGTTAACCTATTTATTATTCATTGGTTCCAAATTAAAGAAACCTAAACCGTATGTTATCACAAATACATAAACATGCTTATTGTACTAATTTTAATAACATCAAATTACAATATGAACCAGATTCGTTTCCATGCCTCTTTATCTTTAGCAAAGAATTATCAATTAATCCTGGTTTACGTTATTTACCGACTTCCATCATGAACAAATAGCTAATCAAAGAAATAATATATATCACACTATCTAGAAAAACAAGAGGCAATAACATATGATCAATATCAATTTATTTATCCAGTTAAAATATTTATTATGTCAATTCCATTTTCATCCAGTGGGATTAAACATGATAACAATACAGTTGCATGTAAACGATAGAGAAGCAACGAATCCCATACCTCAAATAGTTCCTCGCATTCATTATCAACACAACTTGTCACGATCCTCCTCTCGCGACAACTGCATCCACCCGAGGATGCCACGATACGACAACACCAACCAATCACCATTAAAAACCATATGATAATCATGGTGTTTACATGATATAACATGGAAAGGAGAAATATGAGGAGATGATCCCCAAAATAATGACTATAAAACATACCTTATATCAACAATTGACTGATACAACTCAGTTTCATTAAAAAAGATCGAAACCTATCCTAGGAGGAATGTGTGATTATGCAAATCCTAGGGGAAGGATTGTAAGGATCTAGCTTCTCATAGCCGAGAACAAATAGGAAGAACAAGGGAGGAATATATCTTATGCCTTTTGAAGATTTAATGGGGTGATGGTTTAAGATACGCTTAATTTCCCATTAAAATTGGATCGCATTAACCCAGTCGGTTTGATCATGTAATAATATATAGAGCTATAGGAATAATTAATATAGGAGTTATGGCCTTTGAATCGTCCTTAGAGTCCTCAAAACGAGTCTTTAAATGTACTTTAGGTCAAAGGAAACGTCAAATGGGTGAAACTGTAGTAAGAATGAAACACTATTCACATACTAAAAAATATGGCCAAAGAAAGAAAAGGTCACCATTAGACCTCACTGTTAGAGGTTACCGATAGACCTCACCATTAGAGGTTACCTATAGACCTCACCTTTAGAGTTTACCGATAGACCTCACCATTAAAAGATACTGATAGACCTCACCGTTCTGGAAACACTGTACACCTACCGTTTTGGAAACACTTTTCACTGAACCTCACCGATATAACATTGTTCGAAGAACCACACCGATAGAACTGTTCACAAAACCTCACCGATGGAAACCTTGTTCAATGAATCTCTCCGATAGAAACATTGTTCACTAAACCTCACCGACAGCACACTGTTCACTGAACCTCACAGATAGAAACAATGTTCACTGAACCTCACCGATAGAAACACTGTTCACTGAACCTCACCTATAGAAAAACTGTTCAGTGAACCTTACCTATAGAAACATTGTTCACTGAGCCTCACCGATAGAAACAATGTTCGCTGAACCTCACTGATAGAATACTTTTCACCAACCATTATAGGTTAGCGATAGAACTGTTCACCGATGGAACTGTTCACAGAATTTGAAATTTGGCAATGTGTTTGGGATATGTCATCTTAACCTCCTGGAACACCTCAAACACCATATTTTCACAATGTAATAGATTGGAGTGGTCCATAACATTACAATAAGTAATACATATAATGGGTTGAAAAAATTAAATAATATTTATTTAGGAATAATAAATAAATATAAAAATTTTAGTAAATTATTTTTATACTACAAATATATGATTTCTTATAAAATAGATATTAATACATTTTGTGCATTGAAATTTTAAATAATATTGAACATATTAAAAAAACGATGTAACTAATTTGGTTTTTTGACAAAAATTTAAATATATTTTTATTAATTTTATAAAAAGATTATTTTTTCTGTGAATATAGAAATAAATATTTTCTATAACCCAGATTTGTTTCTATAAATCTAATATATTAAAATACTCTTTATATTTTATAATTGGACGTAATGTAAAATTAGATCTATTTTATTTAATATAATTTAAATATTCTTATATGATTCAAACTATATTTTATTTTAGTGAATGTTTATTTTTATATTTAATAAAAAAATTCAAAAAAATGATTTTCGTTACGTTTTAGGGATTTTAATTATAAATGATTTATTATAGATTTTTCAATTAAATATTTTAAATTGAATGCCATATTTTGAATCATAATAAATAATATAATTTAACGGAAACAACTCAATTTTGTGTCATTATGAATTGTAACCATGCAAATTATCTTATCACCATGGTAAGGAAACAATAATATATATAATATTAAATCAATGATTTCATTCTTCTAAATATCATGATAATTTTTTTAATCCAATTTTTAAGAATTTTTTTATGAAATATTGGTTTGAGGAGTTAAACAATTTATTTTAATAAAATATTATGAATTTTCAAACCCAAATTTTTTATTTGTGAGGTTTACTTATATCTAATCCCAAGTAACTATTATTTTTGGGACATTATAGACAATGTAATGTTTAAAATGATTATTTATATTTTTTTCTAATCCAAATGGCTACAAAAATTTATTTGTTTTGTCAAATTACAATAAATTATTTTTAAAACAACATTTTTAATTGATTTCAATGTCAAACGATTATTTATTAAAAAAAAGAATTTTCCTAAAAACAATTTATCATGTCTTTCATGATCTAATATTAAATGTAATGTATATCACTTGCATAAATTGATATGAGGAAATATATTCCATATTTCAAATCGTAATTTAACTAAATGGTTCGAAATCAACATTTTATTGTTATATAAATAAATTATCACTATAAAAATTTATATTCTCATAGTTATGGATTAAATGGTTTTAAATATGATTAACTTAAAAATTCATGCAATATGTAATATCATGAACTTTTAAAATGAAATATTATGCTTGATAGATTGTAATATACACAACACCGATCTAATAATATATAATGATTTTAAATGTTTTATTTACTAATACAATAACAATACTAATATTTAAAATATAACGAATTATCTTTTTATAATAACTTATTTCCCATTTGATAAAACTAATTAAATATCTTCACTATTTCATGGGTTATTTTCCTTTTTTGTATGTTTTGAATTTTTTATATAATCCAATTGTTATTTCCATAATGATATCAACATATAAATTATTTAATCCATTATTTAATTGTATTATATATTCACTATTTATGTATTTAATATAATTGATAATTTTTGGAGATGATAAATTAAACGTACCGCTCATGGAGATAGTAGGCCATATGTACGCATGTACATTATATTCGTTTATCTTCATATAAAAAGATGGATAATTAAATTATATTTATGTATATTATAATTATTGTGTCATGTATATTTCATATACATTAATTAGGTTTATTAAATCCATCTTTTATACATTCCATCTAGAGTGTGTACGAATCACATTGCATTGAGGGGGTAGTAGTCCACATCTCCAGAAACAATGTTATTATAGTCCCAAAAATTAGAGGTCATAAATATATTATGTATAATATAACTAAATAAGTATAATTACATTATAAGTCTAATTTAATGAGTTTATAATGAAATAAATGCAAAGAGCATGATGAAGGATATTAGCTCCAAATCAAAAAACTCCATTTTGATTGATCTAAAGGGCCAAAATGGATATATGTTTTACAATGTTTTGGATTATATAATGATGTAGGGACTTTAGAAGATATATTTATACATGTTTCTTGAATCAAATTGACTATATTTGGGACAGTAAATTGTAGGGTTGAGTACCTTTTTATATTATAGGAGGAATGACACTATTGTAAATTTTGGAAAAGGGAATTCCACCCTTGTTTTCTTAAATTGAAAGTGTCTCCAATAATTACATAAATTAAATCCAAAGGATGATAGGGTCGAAATGTGGCTATATTGTGTATTTTGGAAAAGTTTCATAAGTCATTTTGGCTCTTAGGATTATGGTTTATTCCATTGTTAAGCTAATATTTTTCTTAATCAATGTAATTAATTTTAATTTCATTCAAATGTACATTTTGGAAAAATAAATGCTAATCTTATTATAAAATATAATTTCTTATTATTCAAAATATGGAATCTATTTTTAAAAATTCCAATAATAGATCTTGCATAAATTAATTTAATGTTAATCCCCTAGAAGGGAGGTCAATGTGACTTTTTAATGAAAAAACATTCAATGGTTTTCTATTCATTTATTTTCAATTTCAAAGTGATATTTTTTATAATGTCATAATATATATAAAATTATGTAAAAATCATTTAATTTAACTTTATAACTAATTGAATCTCTATTTTAGTATTATAAATAAATCAGACAAACAAGCATTTTGGAATTAAAATTCTATATTTTATCGAGGTCATCAACAAATATTACATCACATAAAAATAACCAAAAATAATCCTAAGGTAATTTATAGGTTCAAATGGAAAAAATTAATTTTATTTTTACAAATAAATTTAATCTAATTTCCATGAATTGAAACTAAAATTTATTATACAATAAAATTCGGTAAAAGTCTCTTTATAAAAATATTGGTTTTTATGCATTATAATGAGTTTTTTCTTATCTTGTGCTTATCAAATACAATTTATTGCTATAAAATATATTTTATTCTGCTTAAAATATATATATTTATATATATATATATATTAAATTAACATAACATAATAATTTTAAATAATTTACCTGATTATGATAAAAAAACATTGTGAGCATAAAAATAGTTTTCTATAAAAATATTCCCTTTATATTAATGTGGTTATTATATTGTTTTATAAATACGTTTTAACCAATGAATTAATTTTATATGTGATAAAACCATATATATTTATAGAATAGTTAATAAAATTCATAAGTACTAATTTAAAGATTACGTTATGTCTTATTATATTAAGTAATATATTTTAATAATATATTTTTTGTTTAGTAAAACATGGTCTTGAATTTTATACAAGGAATTGAAAATGCTCTTTGTTGGGTGAGACATAATCTTACTTGAAGACTTGTAGATTTCAAGATATTAAATATATTGAATTTATTTAAATTAATAATTTTATTATAAATTATCATTATATTGGGGCATTTCATGACATTCTCGATATCAAGATCGACATAATCTTACTAGAAGATATGTGCATTGAATGATATTAACTATATTGAATTTATTTAAATTAATAATTATATAACAAATCATCAGTCTATTGGGGAACTTCTTTTCATTCATGGTATTGATTACAATGTTCGTACAATAGATTCTTGGTTCCTTATAGTATTTTCCTCAAAAAAAAATTTATAATATTTTTATTTTATTTCCATTATTCAATTTTGAAAAATAGTTGATGTTACCTATATTACATTGGTGATATTTTTTATTGATATTATACTTCTTCATTCCATATATGGATTACGATTAATTAAAAGAAAATTGTATTGATCATGATTTGTTTCAATTGGTTAACCTGGTAATTAAAGGAATGATTGATGTCCATATGAATCGTTGGATGAATAAAAATCTATATTTACATTATTTTTTTTGACGGTTGTTTGAAATTATTTAAAATAATGAGTAGTTTTACAATATAACAAGGACATGTGGTCCCAATATAGCTCTCTCATGCATTTGTTAATGTGATGATTTCTCAATTTTGTTTATCCTATTATATTTTAAGAATATTCTATGATGGTTATCCCAAATATAGGATAGTGATTTCCAAATAGTTTCTAAATAAGTTATTATAAAAATATAATCTAATGAGTTTTTCCAATTAAGACCATATTATTTATTTTAAATGTAACTGTAAATGTTCATCAATGTGATTTTGTGGAGGTTATTCCATTATTAAGTGTGATATGAAATTTTCCTCATATAGAATGAATTTTTCATTGTACATGATATGTGTTGTTATTGATTTATTTGAGCCGGATTTTCATCAAATGGTTAATGATTATTGATTAAAAATAATCTCAAATGTTTTAATTTTTTTGAATTGTTTTGTGATTAATTATCCAGTTTTTTGTTCATACATATTCTTTTATGTTGTTATGATACACTTTTATGATCTCATTATACCACAACAATAATATTACTCTCACTAATGACAATAAATAGTTAATGATTATGTGTATCATTATTGATAATCTTGATCTCATACTTATTATGTTTCAGGTTTTACATGGTTATGATGAATATTTTTAATGACATGAGCCTATAAAGGATTTATATGTGATAAATATTGTGGGATATGTTGCAAGCTTAATATTTAATATGATAATTTCGGTATATGGGAGATAATGTTAATCTTTATAAACCATTTCATTATAAAGACATGTTTTTATGAGTTTTTACTAATTATGTGATACTATAAAACAATGTATTTTTTGGCCAGTTATCTTATAAATTATAGGTTTTTCAATTTATATGATCCAGATTGATATGATTTTGTGAAATTTATATGTATGAAATCCATAAATGTAATTTTTATGTTATTAGAAATAGATCTGAGATAACAGCTTCGGGGTTATTACATAAAATGTATCTAAAAGATAACTAAATTTGGGTTTTTGAGTTCATTCATACCCTATCACAAATTAATTTAAATTTTCGGATTCCTTGGTTCCAAATTAAATGATTGTGAAATACATATTATTTAATCATTTACATAATTCCTTGTGTTTCATTTTCCTCACTTATAAAAAAATCGTTTTATCCACCCTTATTCAAAAACATTTAGAAATATATATCATCATTTGATACCATTATAATTAATTATATTCCTTTAAATATACTTATATTCAATTTTTTTACCTAATACCATTTTAACAAGTCTTATAATGTAAGACAAAGGAGGTCTCTCAATGAAGATGTATTAAACTGACATGAAACATTCAATGATTATTTCTTATTAATATTAATATAAAACATTTTCATCTATAATAACACTATTAATACAATATCATAAATATAATGAGATTATTTTGGATAATTTCACAACAAATTTATTCATACATTTCAATAAATGAGAAATGAATATATCACTCTAGCATATGTGTGGGCTACCACATCAATATAGCGATTTGATTTATCTTCCATCGAAAATATTCCTGGATGGTAATTATAATGGATTTAATGTTTATATTTTATATTAATAAAATAATAATGAATTTTGATTATTATATATTATCTACTTTCATATGATCCCATCTGTTGTGGAATGATGATGTTTCTCATACTTGCATGTGCACTATGACCTCCACAAATCCATGTGATTAATTTTTCTTCTCCCCATTACATGGATAGTAATATTGATAATTTTAATGAATATGTATGATATAAATAAAATAATAATTATTTTTTGAAGGTGAATTTATATTCACTTTTATTTTAATCCATCCATCAATAATTGGAAACATCAGATGTTTTTACATAAGGATTATCATCTCTGCAATGTGTTGTCAATCATTTTTCATCAACAATTTATATGAACAGGTATAAAATTATATATAAGGATCACACATGATGCTTATTACATTAATAATATTCTTCATATTATGTAATCATTATCCTAGTATATGTTCCAGAACAACCAAATCAAAATAGACATAAAACTGATATATTTATAACCCATAACTATGATTTCAATAAAGAATTGTTACTAAATGGGTTTTAAGATATTATAAGTAAATAATATAAGGATATATATTTATAAATTTGGTTTTATAATATATTCATAATAAATAAATATTTATTATATTTTATTTTTTAATGAATGTAATGTAGGAAAAGTTTGAAGGTTAGGTTTTATCATCCTAGGTTATTAAATATGTGTTGCATGTCATATTTACATATTTTTTCACATATGGGTTGTATTTAGTGAAATTGAATATAAATTATGATTATTAAAATACAAATTATTATGATTTAAAAATCCATATATTATTCTCTCAGTCATGAGGTTATAATTCCAATATTATCAAAGGTCGAAGAGGATTTATATTATAATGTAATTTCTTTTTATTGTTTAGTAACTATGACAACCCTTCTTTTTATTACAAATTAAACATGATTTATTACATAAAACTTAACTTGATACAATAAATAAGAATGATAGGTTTAGTGTCTTTGGGGCTTAAGATAATTACATAAAAACTTAAAACATGAAATACAACAACTTTATTGAAAACTTCATTTACATGACCACTACATTCTCTCGTACTTAGCATTGCATGGGATAACGTGAGGACATGCATAAGAAAAGGGTGACCTATAAAGCCAAGTAAGGGAATACACATGGAATAACATGAGAAGAACAATACATGTTATACATTAGGCATATCAATAGATCACAAGAGAAACTTGAACATAAAGGCATGATAAAGCATGATAATCATAACATGGAAATGTGGAAACAACACTTAACATGGAATTAGCATGAGCCAAGGATCATTGCACATGGAGCATGAGCAAACCCTCATTTCATGTGAAGCACGAGTAAAACCCTCGTTTGAATTGAATTATAATGAGTCAACACTCATTTCACATGACATATCATGATACTATACTTTACCCAATTCATTGGAGCGCTATAAGGGCGCACCCTTCATAAACATTTCATTTCATGCAAAAGTGTGCCACATGGATCATAAAACATGGATTCATATAACATAATAATTTATTCCATGATAATTTAATGTAGAATTAATACATTAAACTTTATAATCAATTAGTAAATGTGCATATGGGTGAATACCCTTGATGGAGAAATGGGCATGGTATTCACTACACAATGACAATGGCTTAGAAAACCGATGCGATTTCGGCACTGTAACGACGTGACATAAGAATTCATAAAAAAGGGTGATGATAGAGAAAGGGGTGTCTAATCATATTTACATGAAATTAACAGTAAGGGGTCATATAGATTCATGTCCAAACAATTGTAATGGAATTTAAATTCATGATACAAAAGTATTTCTTGAATGTAAAAGAAGAGAGAGAAGTTCCTTTCAGAATTTTGACTTAGTAACGGGTGTACATGGGAGGAATTTAATGAGACATAAAGGGGTATCACATAATTAAAACACAAATAGGGAAGTATTAGGGAGGTTCGAAACCATACGCAAACATTCATAATTGAAAAAAATGGCAAAACAACTTAATGAAAATTGACAAAAATGAGAATGGATGAAAAAAACCCTTACTTGGACTTGTACTTCCAAATGTAAGAGAGAGGCATGTGAGAGGCTTATTAGGAGCTTAGGGAACCTTGGGAGGATTATAGAGATATTATGGCATAGTTTGGACAAACTCCAAATGATTTGAGTGAGGAAGTGGGATATTGTGTCGGTTTATATAGGAAAGTTGAGGGAATTCTTTATTATTTAGGTTTGGGACCCCTTATATTAAACTATTCCAAACCACAAACCATCCCATAGTTTTTCGAAAAGGTAATACGAAAAAAAATATTTTATAAGGCCGAAGTCCGATCTTCTAAAAATAATAGGGTTGCTTATATGGAGGTGAGTCACACTACCATGGAAAAACAATTTAAAAAGACAAGGTGTTTAATAAGTCTTGAGGCGTCCATTAATGATTTGAAAAGTAATTTCAAAAACCAAAAATCACATTATTTTAATGGTAAAACATATATTGGACGAACATAAAGATTATAGTACTTTATTATATCATTATTGGGTCATTAGGATGTCATAAAACACATTATATATTTAAACGGTATTTAATTTTTACCCAAAAATTTGACTATCTCACAAAATTATAAAAAACTCACCATTGGATAATTTCGATGTCCTGATTCTAGAAATAAAATTTATTTTATCTAAATAATTTCCTAAATAAGTTAATAATAACTTTTAAAAATACCTAAATTTATCAAAAAATTCACGGGTTTTGACAGAAATAGCTTTCAAACCTTAATAAAAATTATAATTGCATTCATAAAATTATAAGATCGTTTATATTTAATAAAAATTAATTTAATAATAATAATTATATTTTATTAAAAAACTATTTAATTCAATAATACCTTAATTTAATAAAATAGAATTCTTAATTAAATAATAACTAAAACACTATTTGTATATTAAAAACTCTTTACAATGTATCAAAAATGTCAAGGAGTTCTATTAATTATTATATAAAAAAATAATATACATGAACATAGTACTTGATATTCGTTACAGAACCCCGTAAAACCGCCACAGAAGACCTAAGGGTATGGTGTGTGATGGTGACAGAGTATTAGGGTGGCTCAGATAACATCGCTCGAGTGGTAATATCTATCAACTTCATTTTTTCCCATAGACGGTCTCATTTGAGCTTGACATGCTGATGCTCAGATTGTTCTTGGTCATGAGAGAAGCCAAAAGATTCCACCTCTTTTCTGAGCACTGCCAAATGGGCTTTGTATGGATCAATTCTACTAGATGAGGCCATCACTTCTTTTATCTGAGAAAATTGGATTTGTTAATGCCCAAATATTTATACTTATAATGTGATCACTGCTCAATGACTATATTAGCAATGGTCAAAATTCTTAACATAAAACCATATATGTTGATATTTTATATAAACATAACGAGACATTTAATTAGATCAATAGGGATTTCTATTAATGAAACATTGGGTCGTTACAATATTCCCCCTTAAGAAATTTTTCCCTCGAAATTTTCCTTTTCCCACACTAAAACAGATGTGGGTAACTCAACTTCATCATTTCCTCTGATTCCAAAGTCTCTTCTTCAAACATGTGGTTTCTCCAAAACACCTTAACGAGTGGAATTGTCTTATTTCATAGGACTTTTTCTCTATGATCTAATATCTTTACTGGTTACTCCTTATAAGAAAGATCATCTTGCAATTTTACCACCTCAGAAGAGAGTACATGTGAATGTTCTGGTATGTACTTCCTTAAAAGGGATACATGAAAGACATCATGTACTTTGGCCATGGTAGGTGGAAGTTCTAGTCGATAGGCCACAACCCTGATATGATCAAGAATCTTGAAGGGTCCGATGTACCTTGGAATTAATATCCCTTTCTTTCTAAACCTCATGACCTTCTTCCATGGAGATATGTGTAGAAAAACCATATATCCAACTTTAAACTCAAGGTCCCGTCGACAGTTATCTGCAAAACTCTTCTATCAATTATGGGCTGCCTTGATAAGCTGCCGAATGGTTTGACCTTCTACACCATATCCTCGACCTTTTCTGGCCCAAGCAGCTTACGTTCACCAACCTCATCCGAACATGCTGGTGTTCTTCACCTTTTCCCATACAGGGATTCATATGGTGCCATTTGGATGCTTGAGTGGAAACTGTTATTATAAGAGAACTCAACCAGAGGAAGATGTTGATCCCATCCTCCTTTAAATTCCATTGAGCATGCTCTCAACATGTCCTCAAGTGTTTGGATAGTCTGGTCGGATTGGCCATCAGTTTGAGGATGATAGGACGTACTGAAGTTGAGTTCAGTATTCAGAGCATGTTGAAGACTCTTCCAAAATATAGAGGTGAATCTTGGATCTCATTCATACACAATAGATAGTGGCACTCCATGCAGCCTTACCAATTCCCTGATATATATCTGTTCCAGATGATCCAAAGAGAAATCCTCCTGAATAGAAATGAAGTGTGTAGTATTTATAAGATGATCCTCAACAACCCAGATTGCATTGTTGCCTTTGGATGTCCTTGGAAGTCTAGTGACAAAGTCCATGGTGATGTTCTCTAATTTCCATTCTGGTATGGGAAATGGTTGCATCATCCCTTTAGACTTCTTCCTCTCTGCCTTCACTTGCTGACACACCAGGAACTATGATGTATATTCAGCAAATACTTCATATTATCCCACCAAATGTTTTCTCGGAGATCTCGATACATCTTTGTGATCCCTGGGTGAATAGAGAAATTTGAACTTTGTGAATCATCCAAAAGTTCCTTCTTCAGCTCCAGACTCGATGGAACGCATAGACTTTTCCCAAATCACAAAATTCCTTCTTCATTAACATTAAACTCCAAAGATTTCCCTTTTTTGATAGCATCCACGTTTTCTTGAATTCCCACATCATCCTTTTGAGTATCCTTTAACCTTTCCAAAAGAGACGGTTGAGCAATCATTTGTGAAATGATTGATGACGTTCCCTTATTTATGATTCCCATGTCCATCTTCATCATGTCTAAGAAGATTGGATCATTCTCAATTCTCATCATTGATAGAATTGTTGGGTCCTTTCTATATAGGGAATCTTCTACATTGTTCGATTTCCCAGGGTAGTAATGTATTGAACAGTCATAATCCTTGATGAGCTCAATCCATCTTCTCTGGTGCATATTAATCTCTTTCTGTGAGAATATATATTTATGAATCTTGGGGTCAGTATATACCTCACATTTCTCTCCAGAGAGATAATGCCGCCAGATTTTCAAGGCAAAGATCACAACCGCCAACTCAAGATCATGTGTTGGATAGTTTCGCTCATGGATTTTCAATTACCTTGAGTCATAGTATATCATATTTTCATTATGCATCAACACACCACCTAATCCCTTCTTCGATGTGTCACTGAATACCACAAAAAGTTCCCCACTTGTGGGTAAAGTGAGCATGGGCGTAGTGATAATCCACCATTTCAACTCCTTGAATCTTTCTTCGCATTCATCACTCTAAGAAAACTTTACTCCCTTTACAGTTATCTTAGTAAGTGGGTTGGACAATCATGAGAAATTTCTCACAAATCGTCGATAATATCCAGTTAACCCTAAGAATCTATGGATATCTGTTACCGATTTTGGCCTCAGCCATCTCTCAATTGCATATGTTTTGGAGGGGTCCACAGATATCCCATTGCTTGTGATGATATGACCTAATAATTAGACCTCCTTCAACCAAAACTCACACTTTCTGTACATTTCATAGTGCTTCTCCTTACACAATGTATCTAGTATAGTTCATAAATTCTTCTCATGATCCTCCTTGGTTTTTGAGTTTATTAGAATGTCATCAATAAAGACTACCACTAATTTTTTTAGGTAATATATAAAGATTATATTCATCAAGTCCATGAATATTTCTAGAGAATTAGTGAGTCCGAAAGGAATTACTATGAATTCATAGTTCCCGTATGTTGTATGAAAATCAGTCTTGGGGACATCTTCTTTCTTCACCATTGCTTGATAATATTTCTAAAGAGACATTTAATTAGACAAAGAGGGCTTTCCATTAATGAAACTTTGGGTTGTTACACTAACATAATTAAATAAAGGATATGTATATATATATTATCTTTTAATCCTTATGTATTTAATACACCCTTTTATTTTTGAAATTTTCATGTAATTGTACCATTTTAAACTCTATTGTAATTGTCATTATTGAGAATTTGTTTATAATGAAATATTCATCTTTTACACTTTGGCCAGGAATCATTTTATTCTTTTTACATATGCTCATTAAAATGAGTTAAATAATGATTTTACTATTCTTAAATAAATTTATAGACTCATTTTACACATATGTTACTTTCTATTAAAATGGATTTAAATGAATATTCATTTTTTACAATGTATTTCATCAGAGTGAGATCAAAATCATTATTGTCACACATTACCAATGAATAGATTTCCCCAACCTCATGACTAATATTAAATTATATAGTCCCATTACAAGTTACTGAATTTATTTTCAAATAAATTTCTTGTGTAAAAATTCTATAAATTTTAATATTTTAAATATGTAATTTTGAAATTGAAAGGGTATTTTCCACAATAAATTATTCAATTGAATTCTAATGGTATTTTTTCTATGAGAAAATACATAGATGATATTTATTATTCACTATAAGTATGATCTAATAATACCATTATTAATCATTCTATTGATGGTTATTTAATATGATGATGAAATATTGAAAAAAAAATCATTTCCACTAGTTATGCAATGATGAAATGAATAATATTCTCATGTTTATGTAATATATATACTATTAGATTATGATTATGTGATGTTTGGGTACATTATAGCCTTAAAATTCAATGGAAAATGTGATATTTATATATATTGATATTATTATAATAATCATGGAAATTATTAGGAACAACTTTTTCCAAATTATGATGCATAACTATGCTAACATGGTAATGTATTGAAATGATTTTGATAGGATATGTTATGATTTTTATTCATGTGTTTGATCTAATTATTTATATTCTCACATGATTATTAATGGAAATGATTAAAAATATCCATGTTCACATGATTATGATTTCTTATGCTTATTATGCCACATGAATATGTTACGATTCCTAAATAATGATTACATATTGATATCGTTATCGATCGTACTACTTGATATTACTTGATTTTGGTGTCTATAATCTATGATTTTACTGTTGTGGATATTTAATGTTGAGATCATGTAATATTCTATGTATTCATACCCCTATAATCATCATATTATGTTATAATTGATAACACCTTTCTATACCAATACTGAAAATCTGATATCACCCATTCAAAATTAATATTTTAGCCATTATTTGGAGAATGGTTTCTGTATGATATGCCTAATGAGGGTGATATTTTTACATATATATGTAAAATATAATACAGATATTTATCAAAATGGTTTTTTTGTATAATGTTTCCCAAGAAATTAATCATTTAATAATATTGAATGGATCCTAATTTTATGTAATGAATAAAAATATAAAATAACATAAAATATATGTATGAAAAGTTGGGTCACAAAAATTTTTACGAGATCATGGGATAATTGAATCTATAAATAATGATGAGAGAATTATAATTAACACCCTTAGGATAATAATAATTATTGGAGAACATCCTAAGTAATGGAAAACAATGAAATTTTATTTTTCATGAAAATGAATCATTGTATTGATACAAAGATGGATGAATATATTTAACATATTCACCAATGTGTTATAAGATAGAAATATGTTTATTGGTTAATTAATCGACCATGTCTTTTTAGTGATGAGAGGGAATAATACATAACACCTAGGAAGACCATAAAATGGTCTATTATATGCACAATTCATATTCAATTCAGGAAATATTATGATTGATTTTAATATTTGAAGATGATGTATAGCTTAAGGTTAAAAGATCCCATGAAACTTTACCCTAGTGGTTTTGGATCCTGTTTGACATCCAAAAGTACCAGGATCAAATCCTAGCATGGACATATTTTTTGGTACTACAGCAGGTACTGTAGTAGTACTATAGTAGTGGGAGATCTACAACAACAATAACTCTATAGTGGTGGAGGCACTATAGTAGGAACTGTAGTGGTGGTGGTACTATTGATGCATGGTTACTATAGATGTATTGTTCAATGAGGGGTCCTTTGGGGTAAAAAATAGGCTTTCAAGCCTTGTATTCAGGTCACTTGGCTTGGGACATTGGGCTTTGTAATGGGTCTCCCTCTACCATGTCTAAAATAGATCTTTTACTTAATAATAAATTGAGGATTCATTCCCAACCATAATGAAAATATTGTATTAAAATAATTTTTCTTACATTTAAATTATGGTATCATGATATAGACATTCTTTAAATGATTTTAAGTAGTTTATGTTTTTTCACTTGAATTTATGTTTCCAATGGTTTGAATTTTGGTTTTATTTAAATTTTGTAACAAGAATATATATTGTCATTACAAAATTTTATGGATGATACAATGAATGTCCTCATGAGATGCTATTAAAAATTGAAAATAGAATGTGAATGGGTTTTCATTTTTAACCAGTAATCCATATATATTATTAGTAAAATTTACATATGGGGTGTCAAAATGTAATAAATAATAGAAATTATAGTCTCATAATTGAAATGTGATAATAATGATCCTCTTATATTTTTTATTATGAATGTGTGAAGAAGAACCTAGGAAAATGTCTAAATAGAACAAAAAAATGATATGGGTGTATAAAATAAGTGAATAAACCATTTAATTATTGATTAAAAGTAATGAGTTACATGGAGTGAAATAAAGTACATCATAAGTTACCATTTAATGTTTAATGTATTATGTTTGGGGAACTTGAGAATTATATGTGTCAATGACCAAATCTCAGTTCAATCTCCCCGAACATAGAAGGGTATATGATTTTTCAATCATTGAAGTAGAAGGATTAATATTTTTATGTATTGGGTTTCGATAAAGATTTTATAAAATGGTTTTATGAATGAAATTATTATTATATTTATATTTAAACATCAATGTATTAATCTACGTTAGTTTTTCATTAATTATTTTCAAACATATGTTTAATGGTTCTGATAACCTATAAATGTGATTTATTGATAAGGTTATATTTTTTCGAAAACACATGATTTAAAAACATATAGGCATTAATAAATTCATTACATTGGGATGATAATATTTATTTTGGAAAAACAGTTTATTGTTAATGATAATGTAATATTGAAAATATATATGTTTTTGGAATTGTTTATATATTTTATCTAATAGTGGATTAAGTTACCTTTAATATATATTAAATCATTTTTTTGGAATTTTTGAATATATAGGATATTTTATGATTTTATTTAATGAATATTTATATTATAAATTCTTGGAATATATTATGTTTTCATAGTGGTTTTTTGTTCAATTTGTATTTTAGGGAAAGGATTATCATGTTTCATGAGAATATATGATCATAGTATTCATGTGTTTTGTGTATTACATTATAAACTACTCAATGGTTTTTGAGAATAAATATTAGATTATTTTTGATATTTAGATACCTTCATTCTCAATTTTGGGTCCTGAATTTGGTCAGGAATATTTTTTAGGATTGTTGAGGTTAACTACTTATAGGCTCCTTAATGTTGACACATTATTGTTATAGATATGGGATTAGATATTTATTTATTATTCCACTATATGATGATTTAAAATATTAAATAACTTATTCATTCCATTTGGTTTATTTAATATCTATATAAAATAAGAATGAATATTTATACTTTTATGAATATTAAAATTTATGAAATTTTAATTTTAGTTCTCCAAGTTGAAAAAATTGTTTTGAAAAATCAATTTTATGAGTAAGAGATGAAGTGAAAATTGGTCAAAGTGAAAAAAATGATGACATTTGTGTTATGAAATAGAGAAAAACCTTGAAAGAATATTTTTTTGATATATATATTGAGAGTAAAGGAATCTATCAAATTAATGAAATGGATCAAGAAAAAAAAATGTAATTAATTTACCTTAATTTTTGGTTAATCTATGGTCTTCTTTCCCTCTATATGAAATAATTTTTTATGGTCAATAACTTTTTGATGATCATGCTAACTGTCAAATTATATTATTATTTTTAAATTAACATTCTCATCCACTTCCATATTTTAATTTATTATTAATTTTAAATTTTTTATGAATCTGATTTTGTATTATTTCAAGGAAACATTATATTTCCCAAATCTGAATATAAAATAATTTGACCCTTTATACGATGTTGGTTTTCGAGAAAGGTATTTTGATTTATTGAACACAAAAATAATCAGATTAAACTTATAACGATGTAATTTATTTAAGTGGATAATGTATGACACCGAAAATTAGTTTAAAATAAAACAAGGCTCAATATATTTCTGTACATACAACACCAGTCATTGAGTGACATGTGATATACAATAAAAATAATATTATTTAAATATTCACAGAATAACATAGATACTAAATTGGTTGGTATGAATATTAGTAAAAAAATTGTAATGGCCCGGACCTCCCTGGTCCATTACTTTGTGAAAATATGGTGTTGGAGGTGTTCCGGGAGGACAAGGTGACTTATCCCCTAGCTGCTGCCTACCGGTAGCTCGGTCTACCGGTAGCTGCTGATTACCGGTAGCTCGGTCTACCGGTAGCCGCATCCAACCGGTAGCTGGGTTTACCGGTAGCCACGGCATACTGATAGCTCGGTATACTGGTAGCCGCAGTCCAGTAGTAGCTCGACTAACACTTTTCCAAATTTCTAGTTCTGTGAACAGTGTTTCTATCGGTGAGGTTCTATCAGTGGACTTCTATCGGTGAGGTTCTGTGAACAGTGTTTCTGTCGTTGAGGTCCTATCGGTGGACTTCCATCGGTGAGGTTCAGTGAACCGTGTTTCTATCGGTGAGGTCCTATCGGTGAACTTTTCTTTCCTTTGCCAATTTTTTTTAGTTCTGTGAAAAGTGTTTCCAGACTTCATAAGAGGTACCGATTCCATAATTTGCCAAATTTCACGAATGAACAGTGTTTCCAGACTCCATAAGAGCTACCGATTCCATACTTTGCCAAATTTCACGAATGAACAGTGTTTCCAGACTCCATAAGAGCTACCGATTCCATACTTTGCCAAATTTCACGAATGAACAGTGTTTCCAGACTACATAAGAGCTACCGATTTCATACTTTGCCAAATTTCACGAATGAACTGTGTTTCTAGACTCCATAAGAGCTACCGATTCCATACTTTGCCAAATTTTGAGTTTGTGAACAGTGTTTCCAGCTTCGCAAATTTGACGTTTTCTTTGACGTAAAATACTTTTAATACATTATTTTAAGGACATTAAGGCCGATTCAAAGGCCATAAATCTTATATTAATTATTCCTAAGGCCGAGATGTTTTTACTTGGTCAAACCACGTGGGTTAATGCGATCCGTTTTTAATGGAGAATAAACCGGATCTTAAACTATCGCCTCTCTAATTTTTTTTAAAAGGAACGAGATATCATTCTTCGTTGTTCTTCCTCCTGGTTCTCATCTACGAGATGCTAGAACCTTGCAATCATTATCGTAGGAGTTTCACAATCAAACGTTACTCAGATCAGTTCCGCTCTGTTGATGCAACCAAGTTGTGTCGATCGTTCTTCGATATAAGGTATGTTTTATCATCGTTCCTTCGGGGATCACCTTCTCTTGTTCTTCCTTCCATATTAGCATGTAATATCCATGGTTATAATGGGTTTTCTTGGGGTTGGTTGGTACTGTCGTACCGTGGAATCCTCTGGTGGATGCATCTATCGTGAAGAGAAGAGGACTGTGACCCGTTGTGTGGATAAAGGATGTCAAGAACTCTTCGAGGTAGGGGATTCATGGATTCTTTAATTGTATATGTGCAATCATAGAATTAGCATGATTTATCTCTTTGGATCACAATGAAATTGACCTAATTAACTACTTGAACCGGATTAAAAGAATTGGTTGATCGTATGTTGTTACTTTGTACCGTGATAAAGGTTTGCCTCATATTTTTTTCCTAGATAGAGTGATATCTATGATTTTCTTTAATTTGTTGCTCGTTCATGATGGAAATTGAAAAAGAATGTCAAGCCGAAATTATTTGTTAAATAATTGGCTAAAGATAAATAGGCATGTTAATGAATCTGTTAATTCAATATGGATTAGAGAATAGATTATGTGGGAATTTCTAAAAGGGTTCTGAGTTACCCTCTTTTTTGTTAAAGGGCCGAGAGCCCACTTTGTGATGTTTGTTTTCCTGCTGCTTGTGCTGTGATGTGAGCCTGGATGGCTATTGTGATATGTGGAGGCATGGAGACTGGTGGTTGTGGCAGCGGATGACGGCTAGTGTGGCGAGATGCATCGGTTAATGCATATGGGTGTCGGGGAGGACACCAAGGGAGATGGTATGCGATGAATGTGATGGTTTGATGTTGGTGGTTTGGTTTGGTTGCTTATCTGCTTTACTTTTCCCCACTACTCAAGGCAGCTGGTCTTGCTTACCCTCTTTCCGAAGGAGGTGAAGACACGCGGGATATGCCACGTGCTTTCCGTGTTTAGCATCTCGATGGAGGATGGGTCCATGCTCTTTCTATAGGCGGCAAAGACTCGAAGGGTAGTATATCTACTCACCGTGTTGAGCCTCCTTTGTGTTTAGAAGCATAGGATGTTTTTCTAGAATGCCTGGGAATTTGGAAAAGTAATTCTGTAATGAATGTTTGATTAAATGGTGATAATCCACGGGGATGGAGAAGCTGGAATTTAATAGTAATGTGAATCCTAAAAAGGAGCAGTTTTGAATGTGATGCCAATTTAGTTTGATGTGGTAAATTGTTCATGGTTAATTAATGTTTAAAGAATTAATTAACGTATAGTGGAATTGATAAAATTAGAATGGAGTAATCTAATAATGCTCTTCAAATGGTTGTGTCCTTATAGGATACCTAGTTTTAGAAGTAGCAGCCTGGAGTTTGAGAGACGTTAGCTGCAGTTGTGCCTATGACTAGGTAATGCCCATAGTGTGGTTGTGAGTTATATATATTCTGTATTTTTGTTTTTCTATACGCTACTCCACCCTGTCGGTAAGGGCAACTGACACCCCTGGGATTCTGAGCCCTGGGGGGGTGTTTTCCCCAACATTCTGATGGGAGGTTGAATGGCTGACTACCCCCTTTGGCCCCGCTCTCTTCTCTTGGTAGATACTTGTGCCATGAGGCAAGCGGTTAGTTACCCCATATATGTGTGTAGAGGGCTGTAATGGATTGTGGTTATTCACACGCATATATTCTGGATATAGTACCCTATGGACTACTATAGGTGTAACGTGTATAGGCTGTGATGGCTTGAGGATCCTTACTCGGAGTATGGGCTGTAATGGCTTGAGGCATTATACCCGACGTATGATACACGTTATGCGAGTTGTGGTGGCTCCCAGAAATTACCTGGTTACCATTGGTTGTGAGGACGGTGTTGTGCTTCGCCCATGTGTCTGCGGGCAAGCCTATGTGGTGCACGAGGTGCAGATTGTGGAGCTTAGCCCAGGTGTCTGCGGGCAAGCCTTTGGAGAGAGATGCACAGGACGTATGTCGTTGGGGAAAAGCGGCAAACCAGTGGGGAAGTAGTAGCGGGGTACCCTTGATATTATTTACTATATGCTATTTTCTTGTATGCGTTACTTGGTGAGAGTAGCCATGGTGAGGTTGGGAACATAGTATACCTGTTTAGATGACGAGTTTGTTTCACTTGTTGTTCATTGGGCTTTAGCATGATTTCTTTACTTTTGCACGAGAGTCTTGGGGAGGATCCTACTGAGTATACTGTTATACTCACCCTATGTACATATAAAATATTTTTCAGGTCACTTGGAGCAGGTTGGGGATCAAGCTGGTTACTACTAGCTTGCGGTTGGAGGAGGAGCTGTTCGGGCTTGTGGTCGCTGTCGTTTTTCTTTCTTTTGGGTACTTTTAGTTTTCCCTTTCAGTTGTAGTACTTTTTCATTACATTTCATATATGTACTTGGATTACTTTTTATATTTCAGTTCTATGTTGGAGTTGATTGGAGTCTATTCTATCTCTCTCTTCTGCTTGTGTTCTCTTAGAGGGTAATGCCTCCTATTTGTACGTTATTATACCCTCGGTGATAGTCGCCAACCCGGGGCCTACTGGAGGCGGGACTCGGGGGTCATTATCTCCCTTTTCAAATTGCCGGCCCAGGAGGGGTACACTTTGTGGGGAGGGGGTCGTGATAGAGTGGTATCAGAGGTCTGGTTGAGGGATAGGATGGAGTTTGGAGTTAGGCATAGGTGAGGATGCATGGGATGGTAGGGCAACGGTGTCATTCATGTTTAGCAAGTGGGGTAAACACTGGAGACTGGCAGAGACATAGGCGTTCAGGGCCCCCTATGATCCATTTCACGGACCTTTATGTTTACGGTGGCTACTAAACAAAGTGATACTAATTGCAGGGTAGAGACCTAGGAAAGGATCATGCATCATTATTCTTTGCGCCTGTGTTTGAATGGGTAGACCTTGGGATAGGTAACCTAAAATTAATAAAACAAAATAATTAATTAATTAATGTTGAGTCTTCCATATTCCAGGCTTAGAAGCTCTAATAGTTGTTATTTTACAGGTATGGCTCCAGGTCGACGTCCTCGTCAGGTTTGCACAGAAGGTGCCCAGCAGGCTGTTCCAGCAGATCGCCGCAGGGTAGAGGTTGACGACGATGACACTTGGAGGAAGACACTCCGAGAGTTTCAGCGCCAGAGTCTACAGAAGTACGAGGGCTCCGTTTCAGATGCAGTCACAGAAGACTGGTTGGAGGAGGTCGAGATAGGCTTCAGTTCTATTCATGCTCGGAAGGAACACTGGGTGTCCTTGGTTGTGGCGATGTTGCATGGAGCAGCGAGACAGTGGTGGTTCTTGTTCCTCGGGGATCGTGAGGAGTCAGCGATCTCATGGGAGGAGTTTCGAGACAGGTTTAGAGTCGAGTTTCTTTCATCGACTGCGAAGGCGTCCAATCGCCAGGAGCTTCTTACCCTTCGACAGGGGAGATCCAGTGTTCGAGAGTTTGGAATCCGTTTCAGGAACCTTATACGATATGCTTCAGACCTGTTACCAGATGAGGTGGCAAGGGCGAGGCATTTCGAGGAGGCTTTGCGTCCAGAGATCCAGCGCCAGGTCACCCCATTTATGCTAAAGACATATCTTGAGGTGCTGGCGAGGGCAGAGGTTGTTGAGAGGACTTTGACAAGGACCGGATCGTCACGAGAGGGAAATCTTCATGATTCCTCGCGAAGCAGATCTATGGTCCGGGGTTCCCGGTTTTCAGGACAGAAGAGTTTCCGTTCACCTGGGGGTAGGTCCCAGCCCTTCCCATCTCGTTTATCCGGAGGTAGCAAATCTCAGACCTATACCAAGGGATCAGGCGCTTGTTTTTCATGTGGTGGACGTGGTCATCAGCAGCGGGAGTGCCCAACTTTTCAGAGCAGTCATCATGCACCAGGCGCTCCACTCCAGGTTCCTCCGTTGAGGCAGTTCCAGCCGAGGCAGCAGCAGCATGTTGCACCAGCTTTAGATCACCATAGGGTAGATGGAGCAGGCAGAGGACATCCCCATGATGCTCCCTGTCCTCAGAGAGCAGAGCGCGGCCGTGGTGGAGGTTGTCACCAGGGTCAGAGAGGCCGTGGAAGTGGTCGTGGTCAGCTTCATGCTCTAGCGTTGCCAGCCCCAGGTGAGCCAGACGTTGTCTGAGGTACCCTTTGCTTATTTTCTACCTTAGTGTATGCCTTGTTTGATTCAGGAGCGACACACTCCTTTATATCCCCTACCCTTGTCCACGCTTTGGGACTTGAGGTAGAGAGGCTTCCAGTTCCCTTGGCGTTGACTACGCCAGTTGGAGGTCGAGCTAGCTTGTTTGAAGTATGTAGAGACTGTGAGCTAGTGTTGGGGCAGCACCGCTCTTGGGGAGATTTCCTAGGTTTATGAATACAACCATATGATGTCATCCTCGGCATGGATTGGTTGTATTCGGTGCAGGCTATTGTGGATTTCTACAAGAAGAAGGTCGTTTTCTTTGATGAAGACGGAGTGGAAGTATTGTTTGTTGGTGAGAGAGATCCTCGGATGAGTCATAGATGAGTTTCATCCTTATCATCCATGATGGCTGTGATGATGCTGAGTTCTTCAGAGGTTCAACAGTTGGCGTTTCCTAGGGTCGTAGAGGAGTACCCTGATGTCTTTCCATAAGAGGTTGTATCCTTACCCCCTCGACGAGAGATCGAGTTTGGGATCGAGCTACAACCAGGAGCGTCTCCTATATCTATGTCTCCGTACAGGATGGCCCCTTATGAGTTACGAGAGCTACGTATTCAGCTCGATGGTCTGTTGCAGTGTGGTTTTGTTTGGCCAAGTGTGTCACCGTGGGGTGCACAAGTTTTGTTTGT
Source organism: Viscum album (assembly GCA_963277665.1). NCBI lineage: Eukaryota > Viridiplantae > Streptophyta > Magnoliopsida > Santalales > Viscaceae > Viscum > Viscum album. The sequence continues at coordinate 1,118,147,367 of OY728133.1, forward strand.
GAAAAAGGCTGATGGCAGTTTGCGGTTGTGCATTGATTATCGTCGCTTAAACAAAGTGACAATAAAGAACCGCTATCCTCTCCCGCGGATTGATGACCTATTCGATCAACTGAAGGGTGCAAGTTGGTTTTCAAAGATCGACTTGCGGTCGGGATATCATCAGATGCGTGTAAAGGATGAGGATATCCCGAAGACTGCTTTCTGCTATCGTCATGGGCATTATGAGTTTGTTGTAATTCCATTCGGCGTGAAAAATTCTCCAGCTGTTTTCATGGGGTTGATGAATGCTGTGTTCCGTGAATTCCTGGACAAGTTTGTTGTGGTTTTCATCGACGACATCCTTGTGTACTCCACATCTGAAGAGGAGCATGCAGAGCATCTACGAGCCATTTTGGGAGTTCTTCGCCAACATCAGTTGTTTGGGAAGTTGTCGAAGTGTGAGTTCTGGGCTCAATAAGTTCGTTTCATGGGACATGTTGTGTCCCAACAGGGAGTAGCTGTGGATCCTTCGAAGATAGAAGCAGTGGTGTCTTGGCCAGCCCCCAAGACCGTGTCAGAGGTGCGAAGTTTCCTTGGTCTCGCAGGCTATTACAGGAGGTTTGTGGATAATTTCTCCCGAGTTACGACTCCTCTGACAGCTTTGACTAGGAAAGATCAAGCATTCATATGGACTGATCAGTGTCAGACAGCTTTCGAGTATCTAAAGGAAAAGTTGGTAAGTGCTCCAGTCCTTTGTCTTCCAGCAGAGGGAGTCCAGTTTGATGTTTTCTGTGATGCTTCACATTTGGGGCTAGGCTGTGTTCTCATGCAGCAGAGGTCCATTGTTTCTTATGGGTCTCGGCAGTTGCGTCCCCATGAACGCAACTATTCCACCCATGATCTTGAGTTGGCAGCCGTGGTGTTTGCTCTAAAGTTGTGGAGACATTACCTCATTGGCGAGCGCTTTGTGGTTTTCACCGATCATAAGAGTTTGAGGTATGTTTTCTCTCAGCGGGACTTGAACTTGAGGCAGCGTCGGTGGATGGAGTTCTTGCAGGAATACGACTTCGAAATATCGTATACACCTGGGAAGGGAAATGTTGTTGCTGATGCACTGAGCCGAAAGTCACGTAGTGATGTTGTGCGTGAATCTGTTGATTCATGGAGAGTGATGGAAGAGCTATCATCTTTACATCTTGATATAGGATAAGTTGGGGGAAGATGTTGTCTTTTCCAGATGACGGTGCAGTCATCCCTGATGCAGAAGGTGGAAGAGTCTCAGTTGGGTGATCTAGAGGTGGAAGTTTGGAGAGACAGAGTTGTATGTGGTGAGGCCCCTGATGGTTGGTCGGAGGATGAACAACACCGAGTGTTGTATCATGGCAGGATTTTTGTTCCCTTGGAGATGAGCGAGACCGTTCTCCGAGAGTTCCATAGTTCACCCTTGGTGGTACATCCTGGAGTGACGAAGATGTACCGATACTTGAGGAGTCAGTTTTGGTGGCCTGGGCTGAAGCGTTCAGTTGCAGAATATGTGTCTCGATGTTTAGTCTGCCAGAAGGTGAAGGCCGAACACCGTGTTCCTAGTGTTCTTCTACAGCACTTAGAGATTCCTCAGTGGAAGTGGGAGGACATCTCAATGGACTTTGTTACAGGTTTACATCGAGCTCCGGGAGGACATGATGCTATATGGGTGGGAGTGGATCGTTTAACTAAATCGGCCTACTTCATAGCAATCAAGGAGTCGAGATCAGTGGAGGTTTTGTCGAGGCAGTATCTGGAGGAGGTGGTGAGGCTTCACGGAGTACCTAGGACGATCATTTCTGATCGAGATCCCCATTTTACCTCTAGGGTGTGTAGAGGTCTCCAACATGCTTTTGGATCTCAACTATGCCTTAACACTGCTTTTCATCCTCAAACGGATGGTCAGACAGAGTGAACCATCCAGACTCTTGAAGACATGTTGCGCTCTTGTGTTCTTGATTTTGGAGGTTCATGGGTGAAGCACTTACCCTTGGTAGAGTTCGCTTACAATAATAGTTTTCACTCTACCATCGGTATGGCGCCGTTTGAATCCTTGTATGGCCGGCCATGCCGTTCTCCGTTGTGCTGGACTGGGGTCGAAGAGTCAGCAATCCTCGAACCAGAACTAGTGAAGAATACAACAAAGATGGTTCAGGTGATTCATGAGAGGATGAAGACAGCACAGGATCGTCAGAAATCATATGCTGATCAAAGAAGGAGACCGTTAGAGTTTAATGTTGGGGATCATGTGTTTCTAAAGGTGACTCCCCGTCGTGGGCAGCGAAGGTTTGGTTGTGGAAGTAAGATTTCTCCCCGGTTTGTTGGGCCTTTCACGGTGTTAGCTCGTGCTGGATCTGTGGCGTATCGAGTAGCACATCCCCCTCAGATGAGTCGGATACATGATGTTTTCCATGTATCACAGCTTCGTCGTTATCTTCATGATTAATCTCATGTTATCGATTGGGGAGAGATCGATATTGACGATGATGCAACCTTCGAGGAGCGACATGTGGAGATCCAAGACCACAAGGAGAAGGTGTTGCGTGGGCGTTCTATCCCCTTAGTTCGTGTCCTGTGGCGACATGGTGGCATGGAGGAGAGTACCTGGGAGCGTGAGTCACAGATACGTGCTCAGTACCCAGAGTTTTTTAATGTTTAACTCTTTCCATGTAATGATGTTTCCTCTCTGGTTAGACCTTTCATGTTTTATTTATGTACCTTTGATGTGATGTTGTGAATGAATTGTTTGGGTATGGATTGTTTGTTCCTGGATGTCAGAGTTTTGTTCCAGCTTTCGAACAACTCATGGTGGTTTTCCCCTAAAAGGTATCTTATGGGGTGGTTGTTCGGACCGCTCTTTTTTTCTGGGTTGGTTTTTAATTCTCGAGGACGAGAATGTTTTGAGAGGTATCTAATGTAATGGCCCGGACCTCCCTGGTCCATTACTTTGTGAAAATGTGGTGTTGGAGGTGTTCCGGGAGGACAAGGTGACTTATCCCCTAGCTGCTGCCTACCGGTAGCTCGGTCTACCGGTAGCTGCTGATTACCGGTAGCTCGGTCTACCGGTAGCCGAATCCTACCGGTAGCTGGGTTTACCGGTAGCCACGGCATACTAATAGCTCGGTATACTGGTAGCCGCAGTCCAGTAGTAGCTCGACTAACACTTTTCCAAATTTCTAGTTCTGTGAACAATGTTTCTATCGGTGAGGTTCTATCAGTGGACTTCTATCAGTGAGGTTCTGTGAACAGTGTTTCTATCGTTGAGGTCCTATCGGTGGACTTCTATCGATGAGGTTCAGTGAACCGTGTTTCTATCGGTGAGGTCCTATCGGTGAACTTTTCTTTCCTTTGCCAATTTTTTTTAGTTCTGTGAACAGTGTTTCCAGACTTCATAAGAGATACCAATTCCATAATTTGCCAAATTTCACGAATGAACAGTGTTTCCAGACTCCATAAGAGCTACCGATTCCATACTTTGCCAAATTTCACGAATGAACAGTGTTTCCAGACTCCATAAGAGCTACCGATTCAATACTTTGCCAAATTTCACGAATGAACAGTGTTTCCAGACTACATAAGAGCTACCGATTCCATACATTGCCAATTTTTGAGTTTGTGAACAGTGTTTCCAGCTTCGCAAATTTGACGTTTTCTTTGACGTAAAATACTTTTAAAACCTTATTTTAAGGACTTTAAGGCCGATTCAAAGGCCATAAATCCTATATTAATTATTCCTAAGGCCGGGATGTTTTTACGTGGTCAAACCGCGTGGGTTAATGCGATCCGTTTTTAATGGAGAATAAACCGGATCTTAAACTGTCGCCTCTCTAATTTTTTTAAAAGGAACGAGATATCATTCTTCGTTGTTCTTCCTCTTGGTTCACATCTACGAGACGCTAGAACCTTGCAATCATTCTCGTAGGAGTTTCACAATCAAACATTACTCAGATCAGTTCCGCTCTGTTGATGAAACCAAGTTGTGTCGATCGTTCTTCGATATAAGGTATGTTTTATCATCGTTCCTTCGGGGATCACCTTCTCTTGTTCTTCCTTCCATATTAGCATGTAATCTCCATGGTTCTAATGGGTTTTCTTGGGGTTGGTTGGTACTGTCGTACCGTGGCATCCTCTGGTGGATGCAGCTATCGTGAGGAGAAGAGGACTGTGACCCGTTGTGTGGATAAAGGATGTCAAGAACTCTTTGAGGTAGGGGATTCATGGCTTCTCTAATTGTATATGTGAAATCGTAGAATTAGCATGATTTATCTCTTTGGATCACAATAAAATTGACCTAATTAAATACTTGAACCGGATTAAAAGAATTGGTTGATCGTATGTTGTTACTTTGTACCGTGATAACGGTTTGCCTCATATTTTTTTCCTAGATAGAGTGATATCTATGATTTTCTTTAATTTGTTGCTCGTTCATGATGGAAATTGATAAAGAATGTAAAGTCGGAATTATTTGTTAAATAATTGGCTAAAGATAAATAGGCATGTTAATGAATCTGTTAATTCAATATGGATTAGAGAACAGATTATGTGGGAATTTCTAAAAGGGTTCTGAGTTACCCTCTTGTTTGTTAAAGGGCCGAGAGCCCACTTTGTGATGTTTGTTTTCCTGCTGCTTGTGCTGTGATGTGAGCCTAGATGGTTGTTGTGATATGTGGAGGCATGGAGACTGGTGGTTGTTGCAGCAGATGACGCCTAGTGTGGCGAGATGCATCGGTTTATGCATATGGGTGTCGGGGAGGACACCAAGGGTGATGGTATGAGATGAATGTGATGGTTTGATGTTGGTGGTTTGGTTTGGTTGCTTATCTGCTTTACTTTTCCCCACTACTCAAGGCAGCTGGTCTTGCATACCCTCTTTCCGAAGGAGGCGAAGACACGCGGGGTATGCCACGTGCATTCCGTGTTTAGCCTCTCGATGGAGGACAGGTCCATGCTCTTTCTATAGGCGGCAAAGACACGATGGGTAGTATATCTACTCACCGTGTTGAGCCTCATTTGTGTTTAGAAGCATAGGATGTTTTTCTAGAATGCCTGGGAATGTGGAAAAGTAATTCTATAATGAATGTTTGATTAAATGGTGATAATCCACGGGGATGGAGAAGCTGGAATTTAATAGTAATGTGAATCCTAAAAAGGAGCAGTTTTGAATGTGATGCCAATTTAGTTTAATGTGGTAAATTGTTCATGGTTAATTAATGTTTAAAGAATTAATTAACGTACAGTGGAATTGATAAAATTAGAATGGAGTAATCTAATAAAGCTCTTCAAATGGTTGTGTCCTTATAGGATACCTAGTCTTAGAAGTAGCAGCCTGGAGTTTGAGAGACGTTAGCTGCAGTTGTGCCTATGACTAGGTAATTCTTATAGTGTGGTTGTGATTTATATATATTCTGTATTTTTGTGTTTCTATATGCTACTCCACCCTGTCGGTAAGGGCAACTGACACCCCTGGGATTCTGAGCCCTGGGGGGGGGGGGTGTTTTCCCCAACATTCTGATGGGAGGTTGAATGGCTGACTACCCCCTTTGGCCCCGCTCTCTTCTCTTGGTAGATACTTGTGCCATGAGGCAAGCGGTTAGTTACCCCATATATGTGTGTAGAGGGCTGTAATGGCTTGTGGATATTCACACGCATATATTCTGGATATAGTACCCTATGGACTACTATAGGTGTAACGTGTATAGGCTGTGATGGCTTGAGGATCCTTACTCGGAGTATGGGCTGTAATGGCTTGAGACATTATACCCGACGTATGATACATGTTATGCGAGCTGTGGTGGCTCCCAGAAATTACCTGGTTACCATTGGTTGTGAGGACGGTGTGGTGCTTCGCCCAGGTGTCTGCGGGCAAGCCTATGTGGTACACGAGGTGCAGATTGTGGAGCTTAGCCCAGGTGTCTGCGGGCAATCCTTTGGAGAGAGATGCACATGACGTATGTTGTTGGGGCAAAGCGGCAAACCAGTGGGGAAGTAGTAGCGGGGTACCCTTGATATTCTTTACTATATGCTATTTTCTTGTATGCGTTACTTGGTGAGAGTAGCCATAGTGTGGTTGGGAACATAGTATACCTGTTTAGATGACGAGTTAGTTTCACTTGTTGTTCATTGGGCTTTAGAATGCTTTCTTTACTTTTGCACGAGAGTCTTGGGGAGGATCCTACTGAGTATACTGTTATACTCACCCTATGTACATATAAACTGTTTTTCAGGTCACTTGGAGCAGGTTGGAGATCAAGCTGGTTACTACTAGCTTGCGGTTGGAGGAGGAGCTGTTCGGGCTTGTGGTCGCTGCCGTTTTTCTTTCTTTTGGGTACTTTTAGTTTTCCCTTTCAGTTGTAGTACTTTTGCATGACATTTCATATATGTACTTGGTTTCCTTTTTATATTTCAGTTCTGAGTTGGAGTTGATTGGAGTCTATTCTATCTCTCTCTTCTGCTTGTGTTCTCTTAGAGGGTAATGCCTCCTATTTGTACGTTATTATACCCTCGGTGCTAGTCGCCAACCCGGGGCCTACTGGAGGCGGGACTCGGGGGTCATTATCTCCCTTTTCACATTGCTGGCCCAGGAGGGGTACACTTTGTGGGGAGGGGGTCGTGACAAAAATTATAAAAAATATGTTTCAATTTTTTATAAAATTCAATTTTATTTTTTATTCATCATAAATAAATACATATTTATATGAAAAATCATTATATTCTTCAAAAAAATTATTTCTCTATAAAATCTATTTTTATGCATTTTGTGGACAAAAAATAAATGTTATTAATAATTTTTTTCATATTTAGTTTGATCTAGGAATTTTTTTTCAAAATCGAATTTCTAAATTATCAAAGGCTTAATTGTCGGGTTTTGTTATAAATAAAATTATTTTTAGCAAAAAGATAAAAATAAAATTTTCTGTAAAACATTTCTTTTATTTTCCATAAATACGAAAAATCAAAATTCATGTTCTATAATAATTTTTGTTTTCAATAAATATAATATACATTTTAAAGGTAATCAAAGTATTTCCATAGTAATAAACATTATATTGGATCATGGAATTAGTTTATTTGTCTGTGTAAAAACACAATTTTATAAAAACAAATTATATTTTTTATAAAATTTTTATAAAAATTTATTTTATCCATTTATAAAAATTTAATATTGAAAAATGGATCCAATAATTTTAATATGAATAATTAATATTATACAATAATATCAACATAATTTTGGATCATTATGAATTGGTATCAGGGTAAATATTTCTCACCTATTTATGTGTAAAAGAAGTCAAAAAGGGTTAAAACATTGTAGGTATGATTTAAAATATCTATAATACTATAAATTATAATATTAAATGAGGGTGGTTGGACGAAATATAATTTCAAATAGAATTTTATTTGAATTCTTATAAAATTGGAACACCAAATAGTCTTTTGTGAATTGATGTTATATATTATTGAAATTAAATCCTATTTTTGGGTATTTAAATTTAATGGTAAGGTTTCAATGTTCAGTTTGGGTTTTCATGATAAAATTTTTTAAAAACCCTATATAATCATAAAATAAAAAAAATATGTAAACAACAATTTTATTTTTATTTCAATATATAATGATTTCAACATTTAAAACTAGATTTTTCATAAAATAGTTTTTCAAGTGTTTTTGGTTGATATATTATATTATATTTTTCAAAAATATATAAATTGATTTGAATAAAATATATTCAAAATTATTATTAAACCTGAATTTATTATGAAGTACCCTTTTATTTTTTATCATATAATTTTGGTATAATGGCTAAAATATATGTTATAAATATAATTGTTAAAATGAGTTTAATGTGGATTCACTATGAGATAATTATTACATGGTGACAATTAACTTTAAAAATAATATTGGTTGAATATATTTATACCATATCTAATAATTTATTCTAAAATTGGTTCATGTGGCCCCACATTAAATGATTTTGATATATATATATATATTATTTAATTATTAAAGTAATTTCATGTGTGCCCATTACCAAACCCATTAAAGGGTATCATCTCTCCTACCATATTCATAATGTTTGATGTTTATAGATACACCAATATGTAACCTAATACCTTTTTATATTCCTTCACATCATCTAAAAGCTTATTCTCCTCACATAATACCATCTTATAAAGGCATAATGTGAATTGAAAGAGTGTCTGAAAGAATATTTATTCGTTATACCGAAATCATTCAATGATTATTTCTTCATAAACATCCTAAAAAAATATTTTATCTATGATAAAATAATAAATTATTTTTAATAATTATAGGGATCTATTATTATAATTATTAAACAATCATTTTCCATGTACTTTCTTTATAGTGGCTAATAAATGTATTGCTCATCCATACATGTTGACTATATCCTCTACATCATTATATGATTTACTTTTCTTCACCATATTTTATTGTTGTTGATTATGATGGAGTAAATTTTTATATATGATATTTTTTAAATAATTAATTTTATTTAATTATAAAATATTTTCTAAATTCTTAGCAGTTGATTCCTTGTGATATTATGGCATCACGTGTATTTATGTGTTGATTACTACTGCACGAAGCAATCTGATTCATTTTTCATTTAATATTCACTAGGATGGTAACAAAGATATATTTAACAAATATATCTTTATGATACATTAATTATTATATAAATTTGAATTATTGTCTTTTTATCTTTTATACAATCATTCAAAAGTATGAAACATCACTCACATGTACCTATAAATTATCATCTCCATGAAGTGTTGAATTGTAATTTTTTATCATTAATTACTATGATTACTTATATAAGTTTTTATAATTATTAAAATTGATAATTAATACTTGATAAAATATTCGGTGATGTGTAATTAGGATAAAAGTGCACAAAATAATTTTTTTTTGAATTTGACCGTGGATCAAAATTGAAATATTTATCACCCAAAATAAAAATTTTAGTGATGATGTGTTAATAAACAAATCATAATATTTAAAGAGTAAATAATATAAAGTTTGATATTTATGAATATGGTTTGGTGATGTATTTATAAAAAATAAATTATTATTATTTAGTATTTTTAATTCAAATTGATGTAGGGTGATACATGAGGTAACCGTTTCTCATCCCATTTTTATTTTTTTGAGAAGCGTTCCATATTCACATTCATTTATTTTGAGTGGTACATATACTATAAATGAATATATTTTATTATTATTCTAATAATATTTAATGAGATTTAAACATGAAGGTTGTGATCTATCTTTCATGTTTCTTTCTATTCGATATTACCTTAGAGGTAAGGGATTTCGGTTGAAGTCTCATTTATTTTCAATATTGTCTTTGATAAATTTAAATTTTGGGAAACATTATTCTTAATTTCCATTAAAACCAACCATGTTTCTTCTAATATATTTATTTCAGTAATATTTATGTAATAGTTCCATTTCCCATCTTAGTGTCTTTAAATGGTGGTCAATATATTTTTGGAAAAAATAACATTATTTCAAAATTGGTCGATAATATTTTTCATCCATGTAAACATCCTATTTTAGATATTAAAATATTAATTTTAAATAATAGATTATTAAATTCACTTTTCTTGGATTTAAATTCAAAAAAAAAGTTTAAAATGAAGATTATTTTTATTTCTAAATGATTTATTTTTACCAATGAAATGAAAAAATTTATTTATTTTAACAAATACTTCACAGATGAATTTTCTGACCATCATGATTACTATTTTATTATAATATTAGATTTAGTGATTCCATTGTTATTTTAAAATAATTTTATCAAATATTTTAATAATTTTCAGATTTTGAACAAGTGATTTACAAATGAATTGATTATTTTCATTATGAAATGTTATTGTGGTATTCTAAATTCATTATCATCAAGGGAAACATAATTTGGAATTAATTATAATTAAATGGGTATATAATTCATTGATACCATCATTAATATTCCACTTCATGGGTATTGATTATAATGAAGAGATCTTCATGAAACCCTCTTCCTTTTCCATGAGTTATCCTATAATGAAAATATAATTTTGTTAATGAGATTTTGGAAAGAACGTGAATGAATTATTATTATGATATGGTTGGTTCCATTATTGGACATCAATGTATTGTGTTATAATATACCATATTCTAGTAAATGTATTGTTTGTTTAGGATTCAGTTTATGTTTTAGTTTTTGGTTATATAACTGTTTTCTCATGGTCATGTTAATATTAAGGGGTTTTATTGATGTTTGGGATAACAAAAAGGAAAAATAAGAGTTTTTTGCATATTTCATTATTAGGAAAATCATGTGGATGTCCTAGGTAACTGTGCGAGGGGGTTGTTTTCAGTTAGTTGCATCCCCGCAGTTTATGGATAGTTTGGATAACCATTATAGGATTTCTAACACCCAACATGGGATTTCCCTCTCTTCTCCTCCTTTGAACTATATATACAAAAAAATTCAAGATATCTCCCTAGGGTGATTCACACTTATACCTAGACCATTTAGTGTATCTTCAGTTGAGAATTGAAAATTTATGTAAATCTACTCTCCACCTTGCTTCCTTCTCTTGGTTAGGGCAGGTATCATTCTCTCTCCACCATCTGATGTTCTAAAAAATATCATTTCTTGTGATATATAAATCGACACATTAGATAATGGATTTAATGGGATCTGAAGCCTAAAATAGTAGTACATTCACCATTGGATTTTTTGTAGTTTATCTATAAGTTATGTCCCATAGATTGTATTTATATTTGTGCATGCATTTTTTTGTTCTTGTTCTAATATTGATTTTCTATTCATGTCATTTTCTATATGTGGTATATTGAGTGATTAAATAACTAAATAAACCTCTCATGATCCTTGTGGGATGCATGTAGGATTTCGTGACTAATTTAGGTCCACCCATGGGGTTCACAGACCCTTTCAAATGGATTAACGAAAATACAAGGTGTCAAATTAAACAATGATGATGTAGAGCCTTAGAGAATGTGTTTATTTGTTTATGTGATGAATTGTAATAGATTTAGGATAGTTGTGTCTAATTTTGATAAAGGATAAGTGATTGTTTGGTTGGCACATAAATTGGATAAAGTGAGTTAATAGGGATTTGATAAAGAATTATGTATAGACAAGAATATAATTAGTGAGATAGGCCCAGGGAAAGCGCATTGGGGTTAAATGTTCATGTGTTATAAATTATTAGTGTGTTAATAGATTGTGTCATAGTTAAAAATTTAATTTTATATATATATTTTTTGATGCTTCTATTAATATAGCCATTGAGTGGTCAAAATGTTGTTGTTTTTGGATAATAAAAAAAATCATGTGGGCATGGATTTGTAGATAGGGGTATATAAATGAGGTTCTACGCCCACAGGTCACGTTTGAATGAGGTTGTAATCTTCATCTTCTAAATGCACTGGTTAGGGAAGAGGACGGTTCTCTATTCCCCTTTCTGATTCATTCTATATGAACTGACGCTTTGAGGTGTGGATTATAATGATATTGTGATGTGATTCCAAGGAATATATAACATGATTTATTCCCTTATTCCTTAAAAACAATGAGCATTCCTACTCCCTTGAAAACATAAAAAATGGTAAATTAAACCATGAAATTCTTAAATAGTGAGCCTAGTATTTATGGTATCATAGCATAATGGTGAATAAAATTGGATGGATTATTGAATAGTTTCTTTTAGTTTTAATTATTTATCAAATGAATACACTAGATACTTTGGAATGATATTTTTTAAACACCATTGGTGGTGGCCTACTAAGCTACACTCACACCCTTCTCGGGACATCATTGGGTACCAGAGAATATCTCAAGGATGTAGGTCCAGAAAGAGGCAATGGATTTATTCTTGAAATGTTAGTTAAGTTAGGTATGTGTCGGGATGAGGTCATAGGCATGGATCCAGGACCCTTTTGTGGATTTCATTGTTTTTTCCTTCATTTTGGTTTTTGTTCGCATTGAATTATAGTGTGTCCTAGCATATTGACTTTGGGATATGGTTGTATCTAGTTTGGGAGTTAGTTATTTATGTAAGTTTATTATTGTTTATATTTATTCTATTATTTTTCATGCGTTTTAATTGTGTATTTCTCTGAAAGAGAAGGTATAATCTCCCCACAAGACTCTTAGACCCTCACAGCTAGTTGGAAACATATTTCTTACTTGTAGGTGTACATGAGGTCATGTGGTGTCCCGGATCAAGGCATTGTTTAGAGAATTCCAAGTCGGGGATGAGACAATTTAGAATGAGAGTGCTTGCTTTTAAGGGGTGTTACTATTTGGGATGGTTAAAAAGTGTTTGGGATGATTTCAGAACGTGGAAATGAGCTTGATCTTATGACTTTCTAAACCAATTATGATGTAAAACCCATTTTAACTCATGTCAATATTTTAGTTCTTATTGTGTTTTCTTGCATTTTATAATTTTTATCCATCGGCTGATGAAATGTTTTGTGTGATTTTATAGTTCTGTGATATTTTTAAAGAGGCTGGAATGGAAAAAGTGTGTCAATTTATGCAATATTCTGGGAACCTCTGTAGATAAGTGACATTCCTTATAGTTTCTACACACATAGTATGGGTGTGTGGGACATGGAGAGTACAATGCAGTTGATTTAATGAAAATGATTAAATTTGGCACTAATAAAAATGTACAAATGGTAATAAAGGGGAAATAAAATATTGATAAGAATTAAAAAAATTCTTGATAAATGGGTATGATGTGGATTAATGTGGATCAACTGATTGGTGATATTAAAATATTCTTGATATTTTATAAGGTGTAAATATGTATCTGTGTGATTTTGATACCCATGTAAGGCATTACCATTGTGTGGTGGCCAAAGGTATTGTCCCGATTGTGATCGGGCTCGTTTGGGTTGTTTATGAGAAATTATTTATTTATGGGTAGTGATGGGACTTCTTTTATATTATTGTGAAATCTATATGGACAATGATTTAAATCTATTATTTGTAATTTTTCAAAAATTTCCTTCATGAATTCTAGTGTCGGTTGAGCGGTGGAAGGATATTTCAGATAATGATCTGCCTGTAATAGAGCATGAGAATGTGGTGATCTAAGAACATAAGAAAGAGATGTTTTTTGAGATCTTTTCTCATTTTATGCAGATTATGGAAGAGGATATATGGCGTGTTTCATTAAGTATATTTGAGAGGACCAATGATTTTTAGCTATATCACCCTTTGACCATTACTAGTGTGGGTGGGTGAAAGGTAGAATATTTATAGGTAGAGTCTATCCGGAGTACAATTGACTATCTAGAAACTCCTATCTAGAAGCTTGTCATTTTAGCTTCTTATATGATGATTGTTCATAAAAATCATCGTTTAGACGTCATTTCTCATACAGAGTAGGCCGAAGGAATGATGTGGAAGGGTTTTTTGGACAATTATCATGATCAATTTTAACCAAGGACCCTGATTCATACGAAGCCTTTAGATTTCAGTAGTTTGAACCAAGGGAAAATGTCGGTGATGGATTATGCTAGTCGTATCACTGATTACCAATAGTTCATTTTAACATTGATTGGAGATGAGGTAACTGTGGTGAAATGTTTCCAGGATGGGATAAAACACAACATCATGACACAAGTGAATGCATTTTGTTTGAAAAGGTTTACTGTAGTTGTGAACCAGTACCTTATCTCAAAGGGGGCCAGATGGGAACTTCACATAGTGAAGCTATAGTGCCAACTTGGTGGAAAAGTGGTGCGGATACCAAGAGTAATAAGCTCCATTTTGGGAATTTTCATCACGTGGGATATTCACAAAGAAGACGAATTAGTGGATCGGTATCTCTATGTGGCAACTATATAGTTTCTTAACTGTGGGGAATGCAAGGGCACTTTTATAGCCAGTTTTACCTATGAAAAATCGAGTTCCATGCATGCAGCATGATAGGACTTGTGCCTAGGTTCTGTAAGAACCCATAGATATCTTGAAATGTGGGAATATAGATAATGATTTTGAGTGTAGGAAAGGGGACATTCAACCCATTTTAGGTAGGAATTTTGAGCTTCACATTGTGTAATGCAATATGAGGTGGGTGTGGAACTATGGGGTGAAATCATCCATTTCAACAAGGCAGTGGAGTGCTGGGAACTTATGTGGGAGCCCAGGGTAGAGCGGAAAGTCATCTTATTTTAGTATATACTACACCTAAAGGTGGTGAGGTAGGAAAATATTCTGTATGATGTATAACTCTTGTAGCTTCCACATATGCTAGTGCATTATATGATATAGGTTCTACACATTGTTTTATTTCTGCACAATTCATAGTTGTGATGGGTTTAACTATTGAGTTTGATTCTGGAGTAATGTTACATGATACTCGGTTAGGTGTACGAGTTGAGTATTTCATGATTTTATGGGTTTTTCTTATATGGTTGGTGGATATCACTTCATATATAATTCGTTTGTTCTAGAGATGACAGGTTTCGACGTAATCGTGGGGATGTATTGGTTGGTGTTGTATCAATCCCATAATGATAGTTACTGATGTTGGGTAATGTTCACATATCTCTATAGAGACACTCAGGTCCTTCGTGGTGAGTGAGACACTCATGTTGACCACATATTGCTAATTTTCATGTAGTTGGGATAACTAATAGATCATGTGTCTTGTCATGAATTAGATTAAAGAGTAAGGGACCGACTAGGAGTTCTTCTTATATTGGATTGATTTAAGGATATGTTTCCTGAATACTTTTCAAGATTACCACCTGAGAGGGAGAATAACATTAGAATTTTCTTGCTACCGAGAGGGACGCCAATTTCTATTCGACCATACCGAGTGGCACCAATAGAATTCCATGAACATAAATGTCATCTCAAGGGGTTGGAATGTAAGTTTTTTATTCATCATAGAACATCACCTTGGGGAGCTTCTACATAGTTTTCTAAGAAGCCTGATGCATCACTGAGTCTATGAGTCTATTATAGGAAGATGAACCAGACAATGGTTCATAAATGATATACTCTTCCTTGTATTAATGATATTTTTACTAGACCATAGGTGCCTCAGTGTTTTCTAATATCTATTTCAGTTTGGGATACCATTTGATGAGGGGGAAACATTCTAACATACCCCATATTTCTGTTTGAATCACGTATCAGTTGTATGAATTGTTAGTGATTCCATTTGTATTGAAAATGGTACTGTTGTAGTTAGTGGATTTATTGAACCATATATTTCACCTATATCTAGATTTGTTAATATATTTACCTATTGTGTCAATCTTGGTGTACTCAAAGAACAAATGAAGATCATGCCAAACACCTCTACATTGTCTTTATGAAAAGGTATAAAAATATATATTTGGAATTGATGATGGGAACTTTTCGGGACACGTCAGTTCTGAGCCTACTGTGTTAGTGGATCCGAAGATGGTGAAGGTTGTAGGGTCTTGAGATTATCCCAAGAACATTACTAATGTTCATATATTTCTTGGTTTGTTCGGTTATTACAAAAATTCAACCAAAGATTTATCTCATTTGGCAGTAAAACTCTCATGCTTTACAATGATGGGAGTTATGATTTAAAGGTCAGAGGCCTGTGGTATTTTTTTCCGTGAACTGAATATGTCGTTGACTATCTCACTGATTTAGATGTTAACATTACTATGTAGTGGGTACACCATGTTCCAAAATGTGTCTAGTGTATCACATGGGGAAATTTTGATTCATGATAATCGATATGTAGATTATGGGTCAATATAGTTGATAACGAATGATTTAAATTACCCTACACAGGACATTGAGCTAGTTAATATGCTACATGCCTTGAAGTGTTGGAATAATTCCATGGTGGGAGGACCCATCAAGGTGACTATCGACCATGAAATCCAATAATACATTTTCTCTTTGTGGGATGTGAATCATTGATAGTGAATGACTGTCGATTACATACAATCCTTCAATTTTGAGTTGGGATATGCACAATGAAATGTTAACAATGATGTTGTTGATCTATCTCGGATGACTCATAATCATGTTGTTCAAGAATCTTGTTCCTAAATGAACATGAAATCCTTGTTTTCTATGATGTGTTTGGTGGTATAGTATGAGTATGAGGTAAAGACTCTTGTATCCATACATGTTGAATTTTTTATTTTGATCGTGTTCAAGGAGTTTCAGCTGGTGTATGCAGAGTGTTTGTCTATGAAAGAAAGTCTTAAAGGTGGGGAGTCACCTTCTAGTTGGGATTTTAATGTTTATTGAGTTTCATAAGTTCATGGTAGTGTTCTGGTGATGATAGTTGTATGGGATTATATGATGCATGATTTACACGTGTTGAAGTGGGAAATGCATCTAGGCTTGACTAAGATGTTCTATGATATTCATAGGCAATATTGGTGTTTGGGAATATCGAAATAAGATGTTGGTTTTGTGGAGTGTTTCCTACCCTTTCAAATGTTTATGGATAAACATTAACATTTAGGTTGGTTGTTTTAGTCATTGCTTATTCTCAAGAGTAAGTAGAATGATGTAATGATGGACTTTTTAGTCGGTCTTCTCAGGCCGCCTCTAAAAAATGTTGCTATTCGGGATGTTGTGGACTGAATAATGAAAGTGTTTAATTTCTTGTTGATATTGGAGAATTATATAGTTGACTGGTTAGGTGATTTATATGTTCAATATACAGTAAACTTTTATGTTGTGTCATTAAGAGTAGTTTTTGGATTGTGATCCATGTTTTAGCTCACACATATTATAGTGATTGCATAAGTCACTTGATACACATGTGTTTTTGAGTGCCGATTATCACCTACAGACTGAAGGGAAGTCAGAATGTATGATCCAGGTATTAGAAGACATGTTGAGAGAATCTGTTATGGATTTAATATTTTTTTGGGAAAAGCAGTTATCACTCGTTGATTTTTTTATTATACCATAGTTATCAGTCTACAATTTACATTAATCATTTTTAAGAACTATATAGGATACCGTGTACATCTCTATTGTGCTTGTTAGAGGTTGTAGAGTTTTATATTATAAGAAATCGTCTCATGAAGAAGCAAAAATATAATATTCAATTGATTCAAAATCAAATGGAATTATCCTAGATTAGAAATATGTCATATTCATAACACCATTGTAGACCCCTAGAGTTTTGTGTGGATGATAGTGTGTTTCTTTTGGTGTCACCATGGTTTGGTCACCATCGAATCTAGAAATAGGGTATGTTGGCACATAGATATGTGGGTCCATTTTAGATTTTGGAGGGGATCAAACCAGTGGCTAACTGATTTTCTCTTCCACAATGGTATAGTGGAATGCATGATGTTTTCCACATTTCACAACTCTTACAGTATCACCCTTATTCATATAATTTGATAAATACAAATGATGTCAATCATGAGGCTAATGCATCAATTGAGAATCATCCAATTAATATTGTGGATCATAGTTAAATGGTCATGTGAGGAATTTTTGTGCCATTGGTTCTTATTATATGAAATCATGGAGATATTTAGGATGAAACATGGGAGCTATAATATTATATACCTGCCTTGTGGCCTGGTCTATTTTATTTAGGAACACAATGATTCTCAGAATAAGTTGATTGAAGACGATCCATCATAAGGTGGGGAGATTGTATGATCCCAAATTTTCCATTATGGTATGTTTTGTTTACACATCAGTTTAATTTCCTTTTTTGGTTAAATAATTGTTTTCTTGAGGATTATGTGAAGATTCAATGGGTGTTTCAGGGTTTAGTAAATGAAAGAGGATGAAAATATAGTTTCTGGACATGTTTAACGGTTTGCACATGGCTAGTGAAAACCATGTCGAAATCCAAGGTAATAGTGTGAGGGGGTGTTTAATTTGGATAGTGGGATTCGTACTACTTTCACACAGTTTGGAAAACCTTGCAAGTAAAATATGTAGCCTATAAAAGTTGAGAAATTTTAAGAAATGGTATTATGGGGTTTTTAACCCCAACACGTTATTTCCTCCTATTCTCCTCTTTTGAGCCATAATAACGAACCATATCCCCCATGATCTTTTAAGGGTGATTTTCCCTCATCCCCAAGCCGTTTGGAATGTCTTCTGATACATAAAGAAGATTTAGGTAATTCTAATCTCTTAATTACATCATTTTCTAGTTAGGTTTGGTATATTTCAATCCCCTCTATCCAATGACCTAAAACCTATATTTTCCAGTGAGATCTAGGTAGAGTCATCAATGGGTGGTTGAATAGGGATCTCATGCCTCAATTAGAAGTGCATTCACCGATAAATTTGAGGTAGGTGGTCTACAAGTTATACCCCATAGTTTGTATTTAGATTTATCAATGTAGTGTTTTTTTCTCATATAGATGCATCTATGGTGTCATGCACCAGATATGGAATATTTAGTGTCTATGTATCAAAATGATCATCTCATGATCCTTGTGGGATCCAAGGAGGTCATCATGGCTATTTTTGGGAACCCATCCGATGTATCGACCCTTCTGAATGGGATTACATAAATAAAAGTTGTATACATTACCCATAATGATGTAGAAAACTAAAAAAATGTTTTAATTGGTATATATAATGAGTTTGATTGTATTGGGTCGAGTTGTGTCTAACGTTTCAAAAGGATAATGATTTAAATGGTTCTCACATAAATGGTTTATGCTTTATTAATGGGGATTTGATAATAAATTTTGTTTATACATGAAGATTCATTTTGAGATTGGAATGTGTAATGGGAATTGTGGTTAAATTGTTATTTTTTATAAATGATGAGAGTGTTAATGGATTGTGGAATAATTTTATATTTCCTATTATTGATATTATTGTGATGTTTCTAATGATATGGGTGATGCTTGGATGTAATTTCATTTCTTCTTGATAATGATAAAATAAATTATGTGCACATGGATCGGTAGTGTGGGGTATGTATATGAGGTTGTAAAATGATGAGATGAGTTTGACTGATTTTTTAAGCTCCACCCTCTAAATGCATGAGTTTGGGAAAGAGAAGTTGCTTTATTCCACTAATGGGTTCATTCTATCTGGACGGAGGCTTCGAGGTGGGGATTATGAGGTTATAGTGATGTCATGCCTTGTGAGATATGACGTTATTTATTTCCATATACCATTAAAAGTATTATCATACCAAATCCATTGAATAGATAAAATATGGTGAATTGAACCATGAGATGATTAAGTAGTGATCCTTGTTATAATGGTGGAACAACATAAATGAAAATAATCTGGGATATATTATTAAATAATTTTCCTTTACTTGAAATTATTTCTCACATTCTTTGATTATCTACATTGTCAGATTATTTTGTAGGCATAGCTGGTAGTGGCCAGTTGATTTATAATCACTCCCTACTTGGGCCACCATTGGATACTCAAGATGATTTTGTGGCTGCAGTTCATGAAATAGGAATGTTTTTTTGGATTATGAAGTGACATAGGTTCGATATGGGAATGGATAAGGTCTTGGACTTGAAGTCGTGATTGTTTTAGGGATTTTTCTGTTATTTATTTATTTTTCTTTCATATCAATTGACACAACAACATGCCATTCCATATTAACTGTTAAATATGGTTGTACCTATTATGGGAGTGGGTTATATATGTATATTTACATTCTTTAAATATCCTCCATAATTATTCATGTTTTTTCGTATTGTCTTACTCCAAAAAAGAGGGGATAACCTCCCCACATTACTCTTAGACCCTCACCTCTAATCGAAAACATCTTGCATATGGGTCGGCGTTCTTTAGGTCATGTGGAGAACCATCTCTGGGACCTGATTTAGTGGATTCTAGGTCTGGGACATAACATGGTAGTGTAGTTTTTATATGTCATGAGATAATGATGAAAATTATGAAAATTATTTTATATAGTTTAGTTCAAATTTTAATGTGTTATTATTATTTATTTATATGTGATCTAGATATTATTCGTGGACATTATTGAAAATTTATATGTTCACAATTTAGTGGGATGGTATGATATAATTCAATCCATGTCCATAATATTATTTATTGACATGATTTATAATAGATATTTTCAAATGATTGTTATACGTATTCTTATGACTCAATATGACTATGTTGTGACACTTGAATATTTAGTACTATAGAGAACCCATGTTGATAATTATTTTGTGACTGAATTGATTTTGGAGTATATGATATAATATATTATGGGTGTTGATCTTTTATACACGAAAATGTGTTTTTATGTTATCATACCTCTATGACCATCTTATGTTCTTTTGACTAATAACTCTCTGGTTTACCCTTATTAATAATCTAATATCATAATTTCATTTGTCTTATTTTCCCCACGATATTGGAAATGGTATTATGTTATATATATCTATGAAAGGTGATCGTTGCAATGAACTAATAAATAGATGTTCTAGGTCATTTATATAATAGTGGTATATGTTTTGAAGTTTCCAAAGACACTAGATCTTTACGGTTTTTGCTTTTATCCTAATGATATGAAATGATTTTTAATATAAAATTATATAATACATATGTGTGGAATTCATGGGTCATCATAGTTTGCATGAGCCTAAGGGATCAAATTTTTTGAATATAGGATGATAAGATGTTCTTTTTTATACATGATGGGAGACATTCAAATGGAATGGCTTAAATAATATGAATAATATAATGTCACTAAATGTGAACGTCGAATTGAATGTACAATATTTTGAATTTTGAATAAGATAATTTCAAAATATCATCAAAAAATAAGATTTATAAATTTTATTCGGAATGTTTACCCCAATCTCTCAATTTAACACCTGAGTAGTCTTGGCATAACCCTAACTTTGATTACAAATTATTACTATTTTATTTTCCATTGTTACAAAAAATGAATGTGGCCTCGTTAGAATTTTATATATTATGATTCTAAATATATGACCATTTTATCATATTCAATTCAAATAATTTCTATAATATAATTTATAAACTATCATTTAAACCATAACAAGAAATCATTTTTTTAAAAATAAATTTTTATGTATAAAACCAATGATATTCTAATTAAATTCTTTTTAAAAGATATTAGATGATTGAAAAATTATATTATTGAATATATATTCAATTTAAGTAATCAAAATCATTATTAAATAGGGATTTATTTGATTTATTATGAAAAAAATTAACTATTCAATTTATCTTCAAAAATTAACACTTTTTTCCATCAAATGAATTTATCATCATTCCAAACCATTAGATTACTAATATATAAATGATTATGAATATTTTTTTAATAATGTTAATTAAATAATGTTTTTATTATCGAAAATTATATTTTTCTATATAAATCATCAAATCACCATAATAAATACATTTCATCAAAAAAAATATTTATATTAATCATGAAATTATTTTATTAAAAATATGATTATTAATTTATATGACTTAATAAAATATATTAATTATGTAAAAATATTCAATATATATTTTATAATTACTTTATTCATAATCATACAAAATAATCCAATAGATATTTTATAAATTTTATAACATATTAAGGTTCATTTAGACTCGTAGTTGTGTATAAAGAAAGATATTGAATACTTCTTATTTACTTTATTGGAATACTTGTAAAATCATGGGGTTTCACGTTATAAAAAAATTAAAATTAAAATTACCCTAAAAATTACACAACCTTTATGAAACCAAGTTAGGATTCTTATTATTTATTACATCATTGGGTTCCCAAGAAGCTTCCTCAAATTTCTAATTCCTCTAAAGAACATTAACCAAATGGGTACTATTGTTTGATGGAATATTATATCAAAAATAAAATATTTTAACTATTTGTTCATCATTGGAATGATAATGCCCTAGTATTACAACTAATCAATTTATAAAATGTGACATCTTAGGTATGTACTTCCTCAAAAGTGATACATGGAACACATCATGAACATGAGAGAAGATTGATGGAAGAACGAAGAGAAAAGCTATCATATTTACACGATCTTGAATCTCAAATGGGGAAATATACTTAGGGATCATATTTTAGTTCATTTCAAATATCAAAATCTTCTTTTATATATAATTTTACATGAATAACTTCTCAATAACTTTTAATTTTAGTTCTCACTATGTATTGTATGTATACCGTTTATGGAGACACTGAGATATTGTTATAGGCTACTGAATGGATGAAACACATTCTACCATTTCCTCATATAGATTATGTCCAAATATATTTAATTGTATTACTTCCTCCAATCATACTAGATTTCAATATTATTTTCCACATAGTGAATGGTATGAATCCATTCAAATAGTAAAGTGAAATATAATGTTGTCATATAATACGATAGGAGGAATCTTTTGATCAATACGAAATTTTAAATAGAGAGAAAATGATCGTACAATATTCCATTGGGATTCAATGTTTCTCTATGGCCGAAAATCTATCTAAAAATGACATGTAGTACTAAAATGAAACCTTATATAAATATATTGTAAATAATTCTCTAGATCATCTGGGTGAAACTCTGATCTTGATAATATATAATAGAATGTGGTACTCCATATAACCTTACCAATTATTTATTTTATATCTAGTAAGGTTTATCAATAGTAAAATATTCCCTAATATCAATGGAATTTAATAGCTTTTTAAGGTGATCAACTACTACCAAAATATATTTATTCCCTTTACTCATATTTGGAATTACATAAAAAATCATGGAGGCCTTTTAGAATTTTAAAAAAGAGTTGGAATGTGGTTGTAACATCCACTTATACTAATTCCACTCAACCATTAATTATTGTAATATGAAAATCTCAGACATAGACCCTGTAATATCCATCATTATTTTATCCCATCATAAATGATCATTATTGTCCCTATTTATATGTATACATCTTGGTTGCATTCATAATGATGAGCTATGATATCTACCCAAAAAAATAATTCTTAAATTATTCTATAATAGGGAAAATAATCATTTCCTAAGCATAATCATTCCATTATAATCATGTTTATACTTTTGAACATTACATTCCTTATTTTCAATATCTAGGTCTTCCTTCTACACCAATTAAATTTTCACAATGATCGATTATTGAAACCTATTTGAGAAAGATATGTTTACTATAAATTGATCATAATTTTTTTTACATTCATTCTAAATCCATAAATATATGATCTTTTTTGGTCCCCATCAATGATAAGAGAAAATAATCATTTCAACATAATGAATTATCCCCTTGTTTGATTTTATATGGAGGTAATGCATTGAGAATTCATAATATTAAATCCAATCCAAAATTCATCTACCATTAATATTTAACTCATTATAGATGAATATATTTTTTATATTCTTTATGTAGTATAAATATAACAACTTTCCTCATAAATATTACACCTTCATATCCTTAATGGAAAAATTATTTCTACAAAATTCATGTTATGGGTTAGTCAATACTAATCACAGAACATTAATTGATGAGAATCATATGCTAACACCAAGTCATTTGGTTTAAAAACACATCCCAATCCCTTCAGTGATTCTTATCAGAAAATAATAATATTTGATCCAATACAAGGTAGTATTTGTTTAAGTGAAATAATCAATTTTCTCTTTAACTCATTGAAATTTTCTTAACATTCATTCGTAAAAATGGACATAGATCCATACGATGTTATCATGGAGAGTAGATTCAACATCCATGAGACATTCTTCTCAAAGTATCGATAATATTTAAAAAATCCTGAAAGCTATGGACTACATCAATTATGTTTGGTCTAGGCCTATTTTGGATTATATCCATCATAGAACGATATACTGATATACCCTACATTAAAATCACAAGTCCCATGAATGATAAATTATGTAAAAGGAATTCACATTTTTCTGAATTTGGGATATATTTTATCCTTCCATAGGGCAGTTAACATAATTATCATGTGATATTAATGTTATTAAATTTTCATAGACTATATATGAATACTATATATATAGACTATAAAAATTTTATCATGGAAATTTACGAAGACTCTTCTCATTAAATATATAGTTATATTGGTGTAATTAGTATGTAAATAATAGAATCAATATAATTTCCTATTGAGAATACCTCACATAGAAGGTTTTATTTGGTATGTATTTACTGTTAACCCTCAATTTATAGGATACGTAATTAAAATGATTATTATAATCATATTTTTCTCTTCATAGTAGATCCAAAAACTCATAAATTATGGGTATGGAATAATTATACCCGATTTTGGTATTATTACATTCTTGAAAATCAATATAAAATAATAATGATCCTTCTTTCTTAATATGATAAATAACATTTTCACAACATAGGGATTGACTTGGATTAATGAATCCATTAAAATGTATCTCCTAGAGGTTTTATTTCATTCCCACAACTCAGTCAGGGAAATTCAAAATGGAGTCAGTGAAATAGGTGAAACACCAAATAAGAGTTCAATTGAAATATAGACATCAATATTATGAAGTAAAAAATGGAAAATATCATATAAAAACCTAATAAAGTATCATAAAATACCCATATATTCAATTTCGGCATTATCCCCAAACGTTGGGGACAAATTCACACTATGAATAAGAATCCAGACTCATAAAATAGTTGTAATTTCAAAACGAATATCATATTCATCATCATAGTGAAAAATGATCAATGATTCATTTTTAATATTAAATAAGACATATATTTATTATAAATTGATATGATATATATATTGAGATTGATAATAATTTTTATAAACTAAATTTAATTTCATTTCATGAAGATTATATATATTTTTATATGAAATATTATTAGAAACCTTAACAGGACTTTCCCAACTCTAGAGTGTATAAAAACATGAAATAAATTATCATGATTCAACTCATAAATATTCTTTTCATAGTCCCTTACTTGGTAATGGAGATAACCGATGAATTAGGAAATCTACTTGGATAATTTCCATGGCCCCCACATATAACACCACATGTAATGTGTTGACCTAAAACACTGAGTCACATGAACACATGTGAACCTCCCATTATAAAAGAGACATAAAACTAATCGGGATGGTCTAATACAATAGAGTGGTGAATATACCCCTATTATCAGGTCATATAAAGAATAACTATTAAAAAATGTAGATAAAAAATAATTGGATTAAATATGAGGAAAATTAAATAACCATAAGCTCAAATGAAATACATTCATATATGAATAAATAATTATTATCCTAAAGTGGATATCCAAAAAAGAGTTTATCATATGAAGAAAATAACAAGTAATAATGATGGATAGATTATGTCCAGACAACATCTCAATATCTAAACATTTATCTCCTCAAATCTTTTTCATATGTCTATTTCCCATCAAAGGATCCTTGGACATGTTGTTTGCACACTCATCCTGATTCTTATAAGGGGTGTGGGTAATAAACGTACTACGACCCCACCAATAGTTCTTTATCACATGTACCAAATATATATATTTATATATATATAAATTTGTGTGCATCTGTGTCTATTATAGTATATGACATAATAGAAGTGAATGATCCAAAAAATAGAAAGTCACACATGTGATGATTCGTCATGTTCTAACCATGATTCTAGGAAACCTGACCCTATATTCTTCATCTATTTACAAGTATATATTTGAGGGTATGTTAAAAAAACTACATAATTTCCCGAAACACTAGACACCCCACCTAGATGGTGTTGTTTATTAATTACACCACATTCCCCACGTAGATTGTTATTGTTATCCTTGGATAATGGTATGTCCCTCCTATCATATTTGGAGTAATTAAAAAAACCAACACCCTAGTTATATATATCTATCATTTGTACCTATGATGAATGATTCTCATCCCATAATATTTGTTCTCCCACGTCAACAATCATGTCTATTATCAGACCCATATCACCAAATGATCAATAGTTCATAAACTCGCAATGTAATAATGATTGTCATCCATGGGGATATCCTGCTGAGGATGAACAATATTTTTATCATGATTACCAATGCATGATCCCACAAGATATTAATAAAATAATAAATACATTTCATATATAGGATCCAAAATGTATACAAAGACAAAACATCAAGAGGGTACAAACAACCATATGATAACAATTAAAAGGGACTCACAACCATCATACATAGCCACATACAACTATATAAGAACTGTGGGTTGTTAAGAATAACCCATAATGTCATGAAATCATTATACATAAGTCCCAAATTTATATTTACCTTTTTAGAATAATGTTGTTGGTGATGAACTACATGGTTGATAATGGATAATCACCCAAATATCATATTTTTTTCATTAGTTTAAACAACTATCTAAGGATTATTTGGTATGATTCCTACAATTTTATTCAAAAAAAACATGACATAGAATTATAAATTATCCCTATTATATAATATTAAAATTGGCATCTTAATTAAAGGAAAATGTTATCACATTATTTATTAAAGAAGAGATTATAATTCCTTTTGGTATTATAAATCCTCACTCATGAATAATCTGAGACAAATAGGAATAATATTCATTATTATTTACAATATTTTTTGGGATATTTTTATTTTAAGAGATATTTATCATTTTCTATAATTTTTTAAGGATAATATTACAATGTAATTATGAAATGATTTTATTGAACTATTACCTTGGTTTTATCATTTAAAAAATAAAGTGCCCAAGAATAAAAGTGAGACTCTAGGGGTTTCACGATGCCTAAAATCCATTTAAAGAACAATTATTATTCATTGATGTTTTTAAAATACAAGTAAATGTAGATTAAATGAATATTAAAATAAATGGGATTTCCAAAAAAATAAGGGAATGAAAGATTATATGTTTTTAAAAATTGATTTAGTTAAAATATTTAAAACATTGAAACCCAAACATTTTGTTCACAATTTAATTTTCCTTTATAAATTATCACTGATGTAAAGTATTTATTTCCATTCATAATATGATTCATTATAATTAAATTATATATATAAAAATGAATCTAAATTTTATGATATTAAAATATAAAAGAATGTGTTAAACGGTCAATATGGGGAAGAAGAGGTAAAACTAAATGAAAAAAATGTTTTCCTCAAAAAGGTATTGGATAATGCTAGAATGATTTTACCCATTCACAAAACATTAGTTACATGTGAGGGTACTGGGTATCCCTTACATAACCCTCAAAAAGTTTGAGTTAACCATACCCCATTTTGATCAACCCTTAAAAAACCCTTATAAAATTAAAATTTACCCTTAACAAACTCCAAGGATACCCTTACGCAACACATAGTAATGTTATATTACCCTTATAAAGTGGAAGGCTTCCCATTATTAAACCATTATAAAATTTTTCTTACCCTAACATAGTGTATAGGTTTCCTGAAAAAACCTTTTGTAAATATTTTATTACATTGACTTGAATCTATGCTTACCCTTACATAATGATCGGAAGATTCTTCCATGGTACATAGAATTCCTCTTATCTGTAAAAAACGGTGAGTTTAACCTCTCAAAACAAATATAATTGTGTATTTAATATTATGAAACTCCCAAAAACCATCATTTGTAAATATGGAATACATTTTTTGTTTACATAGGCTATATTCATCCCCTAGGGGAGAAATATTAATACTAATAATTGACACAAAATGTAAATATAGATTAAAAAAATAATGGTATTTAGAAAATAAAAAACTAATATTGTTACAAATTTCCCATTATAATGACTTATCACACATGATAAGTATATCTATTGTCTCTTATAAAACAAATTTGTTACATCTCCTCATACACCTATCAAGGATTCTATAAAATTTAGGAAAGATGAACTGTATTTCCCCGAAGTACATTCTCACTCCATTCAATGATCTACATATGGTTATCACCATAAGATTATTCTTGATTCAATAGAACCTCATAATATTTTATGACATGTGAATGATTGGCCATGTACCTATGAATAAGAGGAACATGGAACAAATAATGCATGTATCGATAACATCGAGTAAGATCCAAATGTTATAACATCTTCCTAACCCATTAGTTGTTCATGAATTGTCTGATAAACCACGGTTCTAGTATCCCATGGGTCTATAAATGATGATGTCCCAACCTAGGTGATAATCATACAAAAACCATGTTGCCTATAGAAAAATTAATACTTCATCTCCTCTTATCTTCATATGTACACTTTCATCTATGAGAAGTCATCAACTGCTTCATGGTGAACATTAATATTTCTGAGGACTCTTATACCACGCAAAGCCTATCATATACTTCCGTACAAACCTCATTCCTACACAACGGTTAGTTGAATGATCATACATAGAGATCCACAAATGGATTCATCTATATAGACTTATATATTATATTTTTTAAGTGATATATACATAGGATTTGTGTTTATCATATGATCCTAAACATTCTAGAAAAAAAATAACAGATCATATCCTCTAGTTTTTAAATTTTTTACTCTTACCATCATTCTATCTAATAATGGTACACTATGTGTGATCTTAGATAAGTTCCTAGATCAATCTACAAGACCTACCAAAAGAAAGGAATGAAATATGTTTCCGTAAGAAATCAATATAAAAGAGAAATCCATGAATGTGAAATATCTCCATGACATATAGATTTTTTTATATCATTTACAATGTTGGTCTCTCAGGTTGATATGAACTCAATGAAATTCATTAGCTAATCTAAATTTATCTAAACAAAATCTTGACTCTTTCGAATTTTGGGTAACTCAATAAAATTTCAATCATGAAATCATAAAACATCTATATGGGTTTATAAGATTAATTTATATATATTATTTAGAAACAATTGATTTTTATTTCTATGTATTTTATATAATCAATATCTGATTTATATTTAGTTTTTTATGATATTTTGGATGAGGTTATAAATAGAGATATTCTATTAAAAATAGATGTTACAATGATTCAATGATTAAAAAATAATTTATATCATATATCCATCAATATAGATAAATATGAAAACATGGATGTCAAAAGATTGTATTCCATAATGATATTATTGATGAAGAATACTTACCGTGTACTATCTCAACATATGTTGAAAAATCCTCAGGTAGTGATGACTATAAAACCCCATCTTTTTATTATACACATAAACATGATGTATTATATAAAAACCATCACATGATAAAACATTGAATATTAACAGGTCTATTGTCTTAGGATCTTTGGAATATTACATAACAACTTAGAACATAAAACATAACATCTTTATTGTAAACATTCTTTATATGACCCCTACATTCCCTCTTACATAGCATTGTTTTGGATAACCTAAGGCCATGCATAAGAAATAGGTGATCTATAAATCCACGTAAGAGAGTAATCAAGGCATAACATGGAGAATAAAATACATTTTAGGTAGTATGAATATCATTGGATCCTAAAAGAAACATGAATATAAGGGAAAGGTATATCATGATTATCAGAACATTGAAATGTGGTAACAACACATAACATGTAATTAGCATGATCCAAGGCGCATTGCATATGGAGAATGAGTAACCCTCATTGAAATTGAATCGGCAGGATAAAATTTTAATTTCAATTGAATTAGAAGGATAAATTATTCAATTCACTTTACATATCATGATACTAATCTTTACCCAATGAATTGGAGCGCTATTAGGGCAAACCCTTCATAAACATTTCATTTCGCGCATTAGTGTGCCTCATGATCATTCAAAATTGAATCATTCATAATAATTTATTCCACAATAATGTGATGTAGAATAAATATAATATGAATTATAATCAATTAGTAAATGTGAATAAAGGATGTTTTTTTGTTCCTTGAAACATGTGTTCTTATTTTAAGAATCACTAATTCCCTGCAGTTTCCATTGGATTTATTTATTTAA
The DNA here is from genome assembly GCA_963277665.1 of Viscum album. Classification (NCBI taxonomy): domain Eukaryota; kingdom Viridiplantae; phylum Streptophyta; class Magnoliopsida; order Santalales; family Viscaceae; genus Viscum; species Viscum album. The sequence goes on from OY728133.1 coordinate 1,118,177,350, forward strand.
CCGGAATCTTACAATAGTACTTTATCCAAAGGGGACCTTCATTCCAAAGGCAGGTGTTCATTGTGTTTGAACTTTACGATACTATAGAACAGGAATTGGTCAAGAGGATGGGAGGTTATACGCATCACATCCTTTTGGGGGAATTATTATATACTATGGGACCCTCTTTGTAAATTTGAGATATTTTCATGAATCCTTATTAATTAACCATGTAAATCATTAGTATACCTTGGAATATAAAATTTATAATTAACATGTGTAAAATTTCGAGTCATTAGAATACATTCAAGGTTCTTCATTAATGGAAACAACTAGGTGTATTCGAGGTTTTCCATCACTGTTATCCTCTAATATACAAATTAGAGATTCTTTTAATCATTGTCTGTGATGATACTGGTTTTTTAAGCCACATAGTGGGGAAATCTGGAATTTATTGTCATATAGGGAGATGAAGGTTTGTTTTTATCTTGGGATCGTGCCAATAAAATGAGTAACATAAATATCATTGTGAATGGAATCAGTAAAATTATAGTTCAGCACCGCTTAATAGGACACATCATAACATTAATGGTCATGTGATAAGGACATATAAGGGAATTATTCTTTTTCCAAACATAGTGTGGGACTTATGATGATGTAACCTGAGGAACATGTAATGAATATGGGTTTCCAGGTAGGATCATACCTTATTGGGAATATGGACCAAGGAGAACATGGTTGATTTGAAGTGTTGGGTTTGAACCTTAGTGAGGCTTACTATGTATCCCATAAAAAGGGAATCAAATCACATAGAAATCGATAATTATCATTGGATATTATGTACCTTTGAGAGAGATGAGTTTGGGATTAATTATATAAAACTATTCATTGATGATTTGGGTTTTAATTTGGGGCTTATTCTTAAGGAGGATGCCCTATAAGCTAGTGTATTGAGACTACTTTCTATGTATCGTGATTATGGTGGGAATCAGAGTTATCGTAGTTAATTCCAATGATTCTTTATACAAATGTTTTAACCATCACGTATCTATATGCCCACTAGATTCATGATTGGTGTGAGAAACAAGAGGTTGTAAAAGATTCATCAATGACACTTCACACAGTTCCTCCTCCGCTGATGGAAGAGGGCACATCGACCGTGGAAGAGGGCGAGGTGACAAGCCATCCCTTGGTCTATTTACTTTGTAAAAGGATCCAATGTAAGGAGGATGGGATGAAGGTGAGGGGCTTACACTAGGATGGTTGCACTTTCTGGAATTGGTTGGGGATTACTCATAAAGTGGATGACCATTTGAAATTTGTTGGGTATTTCACTTTTATAAGGAGGATTCCAATTTGATATTGGTCATGGATTACTCCTAAAGAGGATGCCCATTTGTTTTTTCTGGGATTACTACTAAATAGGATTACCATTTGAGTTTTAACCTTGCATTAATGTTAGGTGATGAGGAGTTTCATGAGGTGTGTATAAAATCAAGGTACTCGAGGAATCCATACAGAGAGTCTAAAATCGCAACATGTGAAAGGATCCAAGAGGACATAGTCAACTCAAGGAACTTCATTGACTATTATGGAATGTCTCAAATCATGGTATTCGAAGGATGGAAGTTGGGCCACATAAATGGTGTAGTGGGAAATTCCCTCGAACTGATTCACAAAGTTCACGGTGCCACTCTCCATTTTTCAGAGTATGGGTGTGGGGGTGAAGCCCACGTGGTATGGACCAGCAGTGTTTTGTAGGTGCCTCACATAGGTTCTCTCCATTGCTCCCCAACAGAAGTACTCCACGCTGGTGAAACACGCATGTTCTCCATGTAGGTGCGTCATGCAGGTGAACTGTGCAAGTGCAGCGCACTGGTGCAGCGTGTAATTGCAGCGTGCAGGTGCTCTATGCGGCTACATATGTTCTAGACCATGGTGGGACTTTGATCCACTTTTACCTCTTATATTCTCACTTCTCTCATGTTTTAGAGATAAATCAGAGAATAATTGGGGGATCTTGGCGAAAGACCGATGAAATGGGAACTTCGGGACATCTTCATACTTTTTCTGTCATTAAAATGGGGAGCCCAAGGTTACTATTTATAGGAAATGAGGGGGACATGGGTGAAGTAATGTTGTCTGCATAGGTCCCCTGTGTAGGAATTTCATTTAGATCTTCCACGTAGTGGTTTGAAAATTCATTTCTTGCATTGGTCCTCAGTGTAGATCTTCTACGTAGGTACTATGTGTAGGTCTTCTATGTAGTTCCCTTTGTAAAATTTATCCATATTCCGAGTGGAATAACTTTTGATCATTACGTTTTTTTGGGTTCCGCAACCAGTCAAATCGAATGTCTTTAAGAGATATACATTTATTGAGATAGTAAATACACCATGTCTTCATAGATAAAACATGGAAATTAAATTTAATGTTTCGACACCTTCTCAACATCGATTTGGGTGATCCACTACATACTCCTAGTATATGGAATCATTCCACTTATTAATTAGGTATGGGGTAGTATTTTGGAACCTAGAAATCAAGCTTCCTTATTCTTTCATCATGGGGAGAACATCTTTACTCAAAGACAAAAAATTTTGTTGACGTGAGAATCATATATTCACTCTATGGAATAGTTCATTGAACACATTTCATGGTTTCTACAAAGGTGAATATTGTTGATAGAGAATTGGGCATGGTATTCACTACATAATGACATTGTCTTGGAAAATCGGTGTAATTTCGACATCATAATGGCATGACATAAGGATTCATAAAAATTTGTTGATGGGAGAGAAAGGAGAGTATCCTCATACATAAATGAAATCGACGGTATGGGGTTCATAGGGATACTTGTCCCAACATAGGTAGTGGAGTTTATGTTCTTAATAAAAATTAATTGAATTAATATAAATGGTGAGTGATAAATTGCTTACGGGAAATATTCATGGTAACAGGTATATATGATAGACACTGATGAAGGAGAATGGGGTCTCTCTTCATTCAAAAATTTATAAGACAATATATTGGACGATAAAAATCATACCCCGTCATTTGTAATTAAAAAAAAAGGTATAACAATATTTTTAAACATAGACAAAATACGAACTGAAGGAATCCCTTACAAAATTTATGTATTGTAACAGGTGTACATCGGAGGTATTAATGAGAGATAAAGGGGTATCTCATTATTCAAACATAAATAGGTTATAATGGGGGACATGAGAAATCATACTCCAATATTTTTAATTGAAAATAAACTTTCATTATAATGTAAGGAAACTTGTGTATAAATAAGGAACATGAGAATCTCTTACATGAATGTATTATCCCAAAGTCTTAGGAGGGAGTTTAGAGAGGATTATTGAGATCTTGGGGGGAATTGGGATGATTATAGTGAGTAGAGGAAATGTCTTGGAGGAACCCCAATGGCTTTGAGCATGTAAGAAGTGGGAGATTGGGTGGGTATATATAGGAAAAGAGATGTAATTCATTATTATTTTGGTTTGGGTCACCACACATTAAACTAATCAAAACCACAAACATGCACATTGTTTTATCCCATGGTTTTTTCCAATGGGGAGTGGAAAAAGTTAATTTATTTGGCCAATGACAGAACTTCTAAAAATAATAGGGTTACTTATATGGAGGCGATTCAAACTCTCAATGAAATCTTTTTGAAAAGATAAAATATTTTATAAGTATTGGATGGTCCACTAATGCTTTGTAAAATAAATAAAAACCCAAATATCACATTATTTTAATGGTAAAACTATTATCTTCCAATCATATAGTATATAGTATTTTATTACATCACTATTGGGTCATTATGATGTCATAAAACACTTTCTAGATTTAAACGGTATTAATTTTTTTCACAAAAATTGGATTGTCTCAAAAAAATATGAAAAATTCAAAATTGGATAATTTAAAAGTCCTGATTCAAATTTTCTTTTCAATTTTATCCAAATAATTTTCAAAATATGTGATTTTTCACTTTTGAAATAAAAACCAACATCTATTAGAAATTCTAGTGTTTGGACAAAAATAGCATTCAAACGTTAATAATAATTACAATAATATTCATAAAATTTATAAAATAATTTCTAACAAATAAAATTTAATTTAATAATAATATTAATATTTTAATAAAATATTATTTAATTAAAAAAATCTCTTAATTTACCAAAATAGATTCCTTAGTTTAATATCAACTAAAAATAATATTTGTTCATTAAAAACTATTTACAAATTAACAAAGATAAAATGAATGTAATTTCATTATTATATAAAAACAATAATTCACATTATCATATTACTATGGACATATTACCTAACCCCTTATAACACCCACAAAAGACAGATGGGTAAGGTGTGCAATGGTGACTGACTAATGTGGTGGCTCAGATAACATCGTTCAGGTGGTAATCTCTATCAACTTCCATATATCTCGTAGGCAGTCTCGTTCGATCTTAATGTGTTGATTCTCAGCTTGGTCATGGTAAAGAGAAAGCCCAATGACTTCACCTCCGTTTCTGAGATCCATAAAATGGGTTTCGTACATGGAATGTCTACTAGGTGAGGCCATCACTCCCTTTTTCTGAGTAAATTAGATTTGTTAAAGCCTTGTATTTAAACCATTCATGTGGTCACTATTCAATAGATATATCAGAAATGGTAACAATACATTACAATATTTTAAAATCCAAAAATAGGAAAACTATGGATTTGCACACATTATTTAACCATCTTACACAATAATACATTTAATTTGATCATGAGGAATTCTCATTAATAAAAGTTTGGGTTGTTACAATCTCTCCCACTTAATAATATTTTCCCTTGAAATTTCCATTTCCTACCCTAAAATAGAAGTGGGTGAATGAGATTCATGACATCCTCAGATTCCCATATTGCCTCTTCAAATTTGTTGTTGTTCCATAACACCTATATGTGGGGGCATTGTCTTATTTCGTAGAGCTTTATCTCTATGATATAATATCATCACTGGATCATCTTCATAAGAATGACCACCTATAACTGTACTACCTATGAAAATAATACATGTTAAGGGTCTGGTATGTACTTGCATAAGATGGATAATGAATGTAATCATGTGCTTTGACCATGGTATGTGGATTTTCTAGTCGATAGGTCACAACCCCAACACAATCAAGAATCGTGAAGTGGCCAATGTACCTAGGACATAACATCACCTACATTCCAAAACTCATGACCTACATCCACAATGATATGCGTAGAAATACCATGTATCTAGATTTGAACTCAAGGTCTTATCAACGCTTATCTGCATAATATTTCTGTTGAATTTCAGTTGTCGTGATATGTTGCTGGTTTTCCCCTTCTCCAACATTTCTTTGTTATTTCAGGTCTTAGAATCTTACACTCACTGAATCCATTATTGAGTCAAAAAGGTTTTCCATATGAATTTTCTATTCCATGATGATGTTAAAATCACAATCACCTTATCTTAATGAAAATCGCATTTTACCCCTTGTTTCATTTTCTTATGGAAAACTTCCTTCACCAAGGAAATTTATTCTTACATTGTTTGCATTGATCAATCACATTTATTTTCTATGTGTAAAATTCGGATTGTAACTAAAATCCTTAGAATCATATAATACTTAGATATGAAGCATTCAGTTAAAGACTCTGAATACCGACCCCGAACCTATATGAGTTATACTCCAATCTTTTACCAGTTCGACTTCAAACTTCTACTAGTTCGACTCTGAACTTCTACTAGATTGACTCTGAACATCTAGGTGTTCGACTCTGAACTTATATGAGTTCGACTACAGACTTCTATGATTTCAACTTCGAACTTGTACTAGTTTGACTCCGAACATCTACTAGTTCGACTCCGATCATTTACTAGTTCGACTCTGAACTTCTATGATTTCGACTCCGAACTCTATTTTCAGGTTATGAATTCATGTGAATCCAGACTCCATATTTCCTTGAAATTCAGAATCTGGAATTCTATATATTTCTAGTTCCAAATTCATACAAAACTGAATGAGAAGATATCTTTATTATAGACTCCATATTTTATTTTTTAGTTAGACTACAAACTTTCATACTTTTCATACATTTCAAACATTTATTTACATTCATTCCGAACATCAGTTTTACATATTATTACACATGTTCTGATATAAAAATATGTTGCACCCTTAGTTATCAACTAACTTTTGGTTGAGTGACACGTGTAAAGGTCCCTATGAAATTCAAGAAGAAATATGAACGTTGGATGAGGGAGCCGACCGTTAGAGCTTCACCTATAAATAGGTGCTCATTTGAAAATAAGTAACATCACTAGACAACATATTTGACATCGGTGCGTACACGATGTTGAAGTGATTTCTAGAATGAGAGGCTCTTATAAACTATCAATTCTTTTTGCAGAATGATTGAATAGCTTGTTCAAACTTTGCCTTGTGCAAACATGCTTCGTGAGACTCCGATTGTTGTTGATTACAATCGAGGGATTCTAGGGATAGGAAGACAGAGGTGTCGACTACCAGATAGTTTAGGTCCTGTGAGGATAGCAAGACAGAATCTGATCATCGTATTGACGGAATACCATGGTGTGGGTAAGACATACTTTCTTGAACTATAAATCAAGGGACCTCTTATCCAGGGTTGTTGGATACGCTTCTCTTTTAGTTAAAAGAGATATTGTTTGTTACTTGTAGTTTTTACTACTTAGTTTTTCACTACATTTTTTATTGTTAAGGAAATTATAACTTTATTATACATCCTTACTTGTACTCTGATTTAGTTAGATTCTATACAATTTATGGTAGAATCTTAGTTGGTGTAAACTTTTTTTATGTTTTATTCCCGGAATAAAATTTCCTGAATCAATTAAGTCTTTAGAACATCGAGGTGTTGTGAATTTTGGTTATGAAAAATTTCCTTAAGGTTTTTTTAAAGTAAAATTAAACCACCCTCTTATATTTGAGAATAACATGCTTATATATTCGAACCTACATTTGGTATTATAGAGTATATCATACTCACATACCTTTAAACAATTGGTATCAGAGGAATTGGTTCCTTCTAAATTAATGTCACGATTAGATTCAGAAGAATATTTTTCCATAACATTCAGATTCATATTTTTGGATTCATACTTTTCAGAATCTAATTTTTCATAATCATAGTTCAGATTAATTTTTTCCTTAGATATACATTTATCCTTGCTTAGAATATTTTCTCTTGTTAACAGACTTATATTTCTAAAAAGTTTGTGTGCCAAAGTTTTTCTTAAGGTTGGCAGGCATAAATATTGGTTCTATCGACAACCTAAATCCTACTAGACCACCAATTTTTTATAGTAATGATTATGAAAAATGGAGAGATAGTATGAAGACTTTCATTATGAATATTAGGGTAGAAAACTTTTTCATTCTTACCGGATGATATAAAATTCCTGACAAGGAACTTAGTACCTTCACTAATCAAGAAAAGCATGAATACCAACTCAACTATAAGGTAGGAAATTATTTTCTTTGTTCAATGACTAGGAACATATATAGACAAATTTATTCTTGTGAAGCAGAAAAATGTATATGGAAGAAACTTGAAGTTACACATTTTGGCACATCTAAAGTTATTGAAACTATGAGAGCCATGTTCAGAGCTGAGTATCATGGTTTTATTTTTCCTTATGAAGAACCAATTTGTAAGGTGAAATAGAGATTAATGACTACTGTGAATAGATTGCAATCAATAGGAGATAAAGGTCTAGATGATGATTCCCTTATTGAAAAGATCATTGATATTATGCCCAATGAGTGGGAAACAAAGAGAACTGTTATCGATGAAAATAGATTGGTTACTCAAATTTCTCTTGATGAACTGTTTGGAACTCTTCTTCAACGTGAGACTAGAATTAAGAGTGATTCTGACAATATAAAGAAGAAGAATGGGAATTCTAGTGTTGCTTTTACTACAACTTCAAATCACATAAAAGATAATACTTCTGAGAGAGTTACTAGAACCCGATCTAAGAAATTTTTTATCCATTCCGAATCTAGATGATGGGAATCCTCAGAAAATTAATTAGCAAGTCTTGCTCGAAGGATGAATAAGATACCTGGATAGAGAAAATCTCAATCTATATGCAATAATAAGAAATGGAAATACAAGAAAGATTTTGAAGTTACATGCTATGAATGTAAGAGAGCCGGTCCCATAAGACCTGACTTCCCTATGCTCAAGTGAAAATAAAGAAAGGAAAGGCATTCTGTGAAAAAAAATAAAAAAGTATTAGAAGTCCAAAGATACAAAACTGTTGAAAGCCAATGACACATGGAGTGCCAGCGGTCGAGACTCTTCAGTTGAATCTTCGGATTATGAATCTTCTGGACCGAAGAATAATTGTTATTTAGCCACGATACCTCTTAATAATCATTGATGGATGGCTAAGGAACACAATTCTGAATCAATGACCAATGATTATTTGAATTATAATGATAGTAAATATTATAACTCTTCGGATGAAGTAACCTCTTCTGATGAAGATAATACATTACCTAAGTATAAAAATGTTTCTTGGTTTGCCAATACTTTTGAGAATTAGAATTCAATACTCATGAAGAATCAAGATAAGGAAAATTCTAGGAATATTATTCTTACTAAGGAAATATCAGATATTTTTAAATATCATGATAATAAAAATTATGATTATGAAACTATTTTAAAAAATATAGAAGATGTATGTTCTAAGAAGAATAAAATTTCAAAATATCTAGAAAACGTAATTTATAAGAAAGTTGTTTTCGAGCCTAGCACTAGTTTAAATGTTTTTGAATATAATAACTTGGGTATTAAACTAAAATATGATATATACTCTTTGAGGAAGTGTTTTTCAAGCTTTACCCTAGGTAAGGTAAATTTTAATAAAATTTATTCACAAATCTGACCACTAAGGAATACTTTTGGTTTTGGTTATAGTATTTCTAAACCAATTTTTAGTAACAACTACTTTGTTTCTCAAAGTGAGCCATTCTGTACTAAATGTTAGTGTGCTGGTTACTAGGAAAATAATTTTTCCCTAAACAAAACCCATTCATTAGGATTTATAACGGCTTATTTTCCTAAGAAGACATGGGTACCCAAAATTTTTCTTTCTGAAATCTCTAGATCCAAGCATGTCTGGATTCTTAAAAACAGACTCTTCATTCTTATTTTCTGAAAAATGGGAAAAGTACCAACAACAATACCTGTTATCTGGATAGTGGATGTTCCCAGCATACGACTGGTAACAAAAACAATTTCAATAGATTATCAAGATGAAAGGAGGAAATGTAAATTTTAGTGATAATTCTTAGAAAGAAATTATTGGTATAGGTAACATTGTTCTTCTTTATAATACTTTGATTTCAAATGTTTTATTTGTTAAAGTTCATAAGCATAACCTCATTAGCATAATTCAGATATGCGATGAAGGTTACCTTATGAATATTAGGAATGATAAATGTCTTGTATACAATTCCCAGGAAAAATTTATTCTCTCTGCCAATATGCAAGTAAATTTATACGCATTGAACATATAAGGCCTTAGAAGCCAAGACTTACATTTCCTTAGTGTAATGGAAGATCATTATTCATTGTGGCATAGAATGTTAGTACACTGTAACCTTAGGATCTTATGAAAACTCTCTAAGAAAAGTTTAGTTAAGGATCTATCAGAGTGTAGATTTTATTCTTCAAAAGTTTTTGACCCTTGTCAATATGGAAATAAAGATAAATAAAGTTTTAAATCAATCTGTGAAGTCTCAACAACTGATGCACTACAGTTTCTGCACATGGATCTTTTTGGTCCAACACAAACAGGAAGCATTGGGGACATGTATTATGTATTTGTCTTAGTTGATGATTACACTAGATTTGCATGGGACTATTTTCTAGCAAAAAATTATGAAGCATTTACTTATTTCAAAAGATTTAGTGGCTAAGTCATAAATGAGAAAAACCTTCCATTAAAAACTATTCATAGTGATCATGGAGGTGAACTTCAAAATTCTGATTTTGAAATTTTTTGTGGTAGAAAAGGTATTACTCACAACTTCTCAGCACCCAGAACACCTCAACAGAATGGTTTTATTGAAAGAAGAAATGGAATTCTTCAATAGATAATTAGAACCTTGTTGAGTGAGTATTATATAGCCAAAAAGTTTTGGTTTGAAGCTATATATACTGCTTGATATACTATAAACCGAGTTTTGATTAGACCTTTTCTAAATAAAACACTTTATGAGTTATGGAATAGTATAAAACATAGACATTCCTACTTTAATATTTTTGGATGAAAAGTATTTGTTCTAAATCCTAAAGATAATTTACACAAATTCACACCAAAATCTGATGATGGAATATTCTTAGGTACTCCACAACTTCTAAGTCTTATAGTGTGTTTAACAAAAACACTTGCACTGTTGAAGAGATAATACATGTCAAATTTGATGAAATAGATCCCTTTGTTTTCAAACAACCCTAACCTCCATCCTCAGATGTGTTTTAAAAAACTGATTATCAACCTATGATTGAAAATACTTTTGATAACGAAAATGTTCAAGAATATCCTTCTGAATCATTTACCCCAGAATGTTTCATAGCCTATGTTGATGAAAAAGTTTTACAAAACCCAAATCAGTAGTTTCTATGGAATCATCCCATTGATAGTATCATTGGTGATGTCAATCAACCTGTAAGGACTATAAGTTCCCTATGAAATGAAGTAGAACAGTAATCATTTATTTCCCAATTAGAACAAAAATGAACTGATGACGCTTTAGGTGATGATGATTGGATTAAAGCCATGCAAGATGAACTAAATGTAATTCGAATGGAATAAAGTTCGGAGCTTGGTTGAAAGACCTAAGGAATCATCTACAATTGGAGTAAAATGGGTCTTCATAAATAGGTGTGATGAAAATGGAGTCATCATTAGGAATAAATCATTATTTTTTATTAAAGGATATAATCAACATGAAGGAATAGACTATGAGGAAACCAATGCTCCAGTAGCTATACATGAATCTATTTGTATTTTACTTGCCTTTGCATCATTATTCAGTTTCAAGATTTTTCAAATGGATGTGAAATGTGCTTTCCTTAATGGTTATGTTCAAGAGGATGTTTTTTTGAACAACCTCCTCATTTTGAAGTCACAAAACATCCTGATCATGTTTTCATACTTATCAATGATTTGTATATCCTTAAACAATCCCCTCGAGCTTGGTATGATAGACTTACATGATTTTTGCTTCAAAATAACTGTGTTAAGGGAAATGCAGATCCACCCCTTTTTATAAAGAAAAATAATAAAAATGTTTTCATTGTTCAAATTTATGTTGATGACATTATATTTGGTTCAACTCAGCAATCTTTAACTGATTCCTTTGCGGATCTAATGAAATATGAGTTTTAAATGAGTATGATGGGTGAGTTAACATTTTATCTTGGTTTTAAAATTTCTCAAAAAACGAGAAGGAACTTATATATCACAACATAAGTATATTTAAGACCTTCTTAAAATGTATGGATATGATAACACTAAAATTATTAGTACTCCCATTGCTACCTCAAACACACTTGATCTTGATGATACGGGGAAACCAGCAGATCATGCATCATTTAGATGTATGATAGGAAGCTTACTATACATGACAGCTTATCATCCAGACTTGATGTTTTCAGTATGCTTATTTTCAAGATATCAATCGAATCCTATGGAATCTCATATAAAGGCAGTAAAAAGAATTTTTTGTTTCTTAATGGGAACCATTGATCTTGGACCATTTTATACTTCTGGAAATTAATTCATAAAAAAAATATTTTCAGATGCTGATTTTGGTGGATGTAGAATTGATAGAAAAAGTACATCCAGAACATGTCATTTCTTAGGAGATTCAATAGTTTCATGGTTCTGAAAGAATCAACACTCCGTAGCACAATCCACTGATGAATCTGAACATGTAGCATCTAGAAGTTGTTGTGCTCAAGTGTTTTGGATGCAACACACACTCACAGACTATGGCTTGGCTTTCACTAAGACTCAAATTTTGTGTGATAACACAAGTGCCATTTCCATTAGAAAAATTTGTTTACATCACTCTCTTGAAAAGAAAATAGATATTAGGCATCACATCCTTAGGGATCACACAATAAAAAGAGATATCATTGTACAGTTTATCAGAACACAAGATTAACATGATGATATTTTCACAAAATATTTACCCACTGATATATTTGAATAAATTAAACAGAAGTTAGTAATGATAACAATATGGTAATCATCCTTTATTAAATTCTTGTTGAAACAATCTCCTTATAGTAATAAACTCCACTTCATTGGTGGAGTACATATGTTATGATGTTTTTCAAATTTTTCATAATGATGATTTCTAAGTCTTTCGTAATGAAGATTTTCATGTCTCTTGTAATGATGTTTTTCGATATTTTTGAAATGGATATTTTCAGAATGGAAATTTTTGGAAGTGATATTTTCATAATGACAATTTTTAGAATGGAAATTTTTGTAATGGAAATTTTTGTAATGAAAATTTGTTATTCTTTTTTGCACTAAAGTTTTATTAATCTAAATTATTTCAAGAAGAATTTTCTTCAATATGAATAATTCTCCTGAAAATATGAAAGGTATGATTCTTTCATGAGTTTCCATATTTTTTCACCTGCTGTTAGTTTCTTTTGTTTTTAAAGATTTCTCGGATTCATGTTTCCTTAAAATCAGAATTTTTTCTTTCAAAACCTCAAAAGATCGGATTGAACAAAAAAAATTCCCTTGAGACTACTATTACAACTATCAGATTAGATCTTAAGAATGATCAACCATTAGATTGGTCTTGGAAGATGAAAGGCCATATCCATCGCCTATATAAAGGACCCTTGATGTTTGTACCACATCAGTTATCAAGCTCTTGTGTCTCGAAGCTCTGCCTCTCTACAAAATCGTATTCCAAATTCTTCCAAAATACTCTAGTCCGAATGTCTGTAGAACCCCAAGAAATGTATACTATGCCGATTTCAGAGTGGCTAATCTATAGGTAATGGCTGGTGCATCCAATGTTTTTCAATAATAATGATTCTATAATTTCCAAGAACATAAACTCAATGGATGGGAATGTGTAGCTATTTCAAAGGCAGGTGATTAGGATTTAGTTTATCCAGATTTTCATATAGAATTCTATGAGTCGGTGTGCTTCTTTGCAGAAGCTGAAGGGGAGAGGTTTTCATTCAAAGCCTATGGATAAACCTAAAAAATCTATTTCACCAAGGCTTCAAGCTTGTTGGAATTATCATACGAAGGTGAATCCGAATTTTGTTCACACAAGTTTCCAGATGTTCAGGGATGTTTCATCAAGGTGAAGGCTATGGAAGGCCTTGGGCTCAAAGTTGACAAAACTGTAAATATTTTCCATCTATCTACAAACAATCAGATTCTAAAATTATCGGTACAAGGTCTCACTATTCCAATAAGCGGTGATAATGATACCCTTAAGAAGCGTGATATGTACATCTTAGATTTTTTTGTAAATCTTTGGAAGGTGAACCTCATGAAGCACATCCTTATCATGATTGAGAATATCAAGAATGGAAATCATAGAGCTCATATCATTATGTATCAATCATTGCTTTCTAATATGATAGTTCGGTTCCTAGAATCCTTCAAAACTCCATGCATGTCAAAGCCTAAGAATTGAAAGGTGATGATGAATAGTGATGACACCTTAAAGATGAAAAATGTTGGTTTTTCAAAACAAACAGGTGAGTTCTATGATCTTCCAGTGGAGGAGGTAGAAGCTATTCCAAAAAATATATAGAAATTTGAACAATCCCAGAATGCCGGCAAGAAAAAGAAGTTGAACGAAGTGGAAGCTGAAGGTAAATATCCTATGTCTAAGGAAGTCGAATCTGCACCTCCTCATCCCAAAAATCAAAAACCCTACCCGAATGAGGTGGTAGCAATGTGGAGAGAGCTCAAAGAAAAGAGGAATGAAGGGGGACGCAGTTTTGTTTAGACCCTACTGAGGCTAAGGCCTTAAACGAAAAAGATTCCGATGAGTTAGAGATTAAAGCTATAGAGAAGAAGATAAAAAATAATAATTTAGAGGTAGATATGGTTCAATATCTCTTGAATTGAATTGAAATATGCTTCATGAATATTCACATTCCGAATACATTCATGGTTGAAAGTTTACCAGAGAATCCTCGGAATAACTTCATGATGCCGGAAAAATCTTAAGAGAAGGTTTATGAGGAAAGGGAAGTTGAGAAAGAACTAATGAAGAATGTTCAACATGTTGGGGGAAAATTTCAACATGTTGAAATGAGTGGAGGTTCTGATGATGTAATTAGGGAAGTCAATGAATATCTAGATAAGGGAACCCCATCTGAGCCATTTTCACACCTGACTTCTCAAGATGAATCCTCATAATTGGCTACACCTGCAGATGATGTGAAAGGTGAGGAGGAGGTGAAAAATCCATCTGAAAAACAAAGTCATAATCATGACATTATCCATCCAGAATATTTTGAGGTTGGGGGTAAGAAATAAAATGTTGATGAAGACAAGATTCTACAATTAGCTGACAGTGAGCATGAATCTCCAGAAGAAGAGGCCATTTTGAGGACTAGTAAGGGTATGCAAGTTCTTATTTATTCCGCAATGAAAGAAATCACAAGGATGGAGTATGATGGAGGATATTCCAAAAGGAATCTGTTGGAAATAGAATATAAATAAAATCCTAGAAGGTTGTCTGATTTGGAGCCATCTGCATTGGGACATGATTTTGGGGTTGAGCCCCTGATGAAATTGGTAGACACCGTTGCGATCTTTCCTACAATATACTCCAGATACCAGATGCTTTAGAACAACCTGAATCAGACGTAAAAATCCATATCCATGGTAATGGATAAATGTGTGAAGATTTAAGAAGGTAATAAAATTTTTCTTATCAACTACGAGGTCCACAAAAATTTGTGTAGAAAAATAAACCTTTGGTATAAGAAATTTTTTGAAGATATGGAAGAGCTCGATCAGTTCCAACTAGAAGTTAATGAGTCTTTTGGTACTGAGGATGTCAAAATCAAAAATCATTTAGACAATTTTTAGGATAAGCTGAACTTATAGAAAAAAAAACTTAGATTCATGATTTGAAATATCTTAATGGAAAGATGAATTATGTTCATCAAGTATTGAAATCAGAAAGAGATATCCGGACTGAGATAGAAGGGAAGATAATGAAGCAATAGTATTTTCTGAAGGATCAGGTAGAAGGTCCGAAGGCTCCAAAATCTAGAATCACAGCCTTAGAAAAGAAAGCCGAGTAGGATCTTAAAGATCTCAAAAAGATGATGACAATTGTGAAGACGATCCTGCCCAAGGAAAAGGAAACAAAATAGACCCAATCAGATCTATTGTTGCATTTAATTTTACTTGTAAAAATTATTCCAATTATAATAGAATTGTGGTTGCTTGTTCTTTTTGGTTGTCTTCACTAATATCTCATGTACCATATTTTTTTTCAATTCACTCAAAATATTTTTGAAAATCACAAAAGGGGTGAAATAAAAATAACTCAAAAACGAAGAAGGAAAAATCTAAAGGAGAGAAGGACAAATATTCATAAGTAAAACATGTATCTCTAAGTAAGGGGGAGTTAATATAAGGAGAAGTTTCTCAGTATAAGAAATTTATGTACTCAAGATAAATCCCACTCTGGAAAATCCTGAATACAATCCATAGAGTTCCAATGCCTAAGGGGGAGTTAGTCATATTCATCTTTGTCCACATAAAAAGAAAGATAAGTTTTAATTTTTCTAATTCCTTTTATTATTTTTCATAATGAGGTGTGTGATTTCCAAACAGGAGGAGATTTTTGAGTCAATAAGGTTTTCAATATGACTTTTCCATTCAATCATGTTCTGAAAATCACAAACACCTTATCTTAAGGAAAATCTAAATTTACCCCTTTTTTCATTTTCTTAATGAAAATTTCTTTCCACATGAAAATTTATCCTTACATTGTTTTCATTGATCAGTCGAATTTATTTTCTATGTGTAAAATTTGGATTGTAACTAAAAACATCTGAATCATATAATACATAGATGTGAAGCATTCTATTTTGGACTCCGAATTCCGACCCTGAACCTCTATGATTTCGACTCCAAAATTCTACTAGTTCGACTCCGAACTTCTTCGAGTTAGACTCCAAACTTCTACTAGTTAGACTTAGATCTTATATTAGTTCAACTACGAACATCTATGAGTTCTACTTCGAAATTATAAGAGTTTGAATATGATATTCTATGAGTTCGACTGCGAAATTTTACTAGTTCGACTCCAAATTACAACCCCAAACCTCTATGAGTTTCACTCCGAAATTCTACTATTTTGACTTCAAACTTCTACTAGTTCGACTCTGATATTCTACTATTTCGACTACAAATTTCTACAAGTTTGACTTCGATCTTATACTAGTTTGACTCCAAACTTCTATGAGTTCAACTTCGAATTTCTATGAGTTCAACTATGATATTCTATGAGTTTGACACCAAATTTTTACCAGTTCGACTCCGAAATCCAACAAATTCAACTCCAAACTTTTAATAGTTCTACTACGAACTTCTATGAGTTCGACTCCGAACTCTTTAAGTTCAGGTTCTGAATTCTTGTGAATCCAGTCAATGGATTTCATTGAAAATCGGACTCCAGATTTCTATAGAATCCAGGTTCTGAATTCCTAAAAAATAGAATCTGAATATCTCTTTATTATAGACTCTGAATTCTATTTTTTAGTTAGTCTATGAACTTTTATACTTTGCTTACATTCCAAAATTTTATTTACTTCCATTCCAAACATCAGTTTTACTTATGCATAAACGTTTTCAAATATAAAATGATGGCATGCCGTCAGTTATCAACTAACCTTTTGTTGAGTGACACGTGTACATGTCCCTATGAAATTCAATTAAAAATATGACTGTTAGAGGAGGGAGTCAACCGTTGGAGTTTCACCTATAAATAGGAGTTCATTTGAAAAGAAGTAACAACACTAGACGCCATCTTTGACATCAGTTCTTACATGATGTTGAAGTGATTTCTAGAGAGAGAGGCTCTTATCAACTCTCAAATATTCATACAGAATGTTTGAAGATATTTTTCAAACTTTTCCTTGTGTAGACTTGCTTCGTGAAACTCCAATTGTTGCTGATTACAATCATGGGCTTCCAGGGATAGGAAGACAGAGGTGCTGACTACCTGATAGTTGAGGGTTTGAAAGGATAGCAAG
The DNA here is from genome assembly GCA_963277665.1 of Viscum album. Lineage (NCBI taxonomy): Eukaryota > Viridiplantae > Streptophyta > Magnoliopsida > Santalales > Viscaceae > Viscum > Viscum album. The sequence continues at coordinate 1,118,194,684 of OY728133.1, forward strand.
ACAGAATCTGATCTTCATATTGAGGGCTTACCTTGTGTGGGTAAGAAAAACTTTTGTGAAATTATAAATCAAGGGACATCTTATCCAGGGTTGTTGGATACCCTTATCTTAGGGTTTAAATGGTTATTGTTTTTCTTTGTAGTTTTTACTACTTAGTTTTTTCGCTGCATTTTCTATTGTGAAGGAAAGTATAACATTCTTATACTTCCATACTTCTAATATGATTTAGTTAGATTATATATTATTTAAGGTAGAATCATAGTTGGTGTAAAATTTTGTTATGTTTTATTTCTGGAATTCCTTTTCTGGAATCAAGGAGGTCTTTAGAACTTTAAGGTGTTCTGAATTTTGGTTATGCAAAATTTCATTAAAGTCTTTTAAAGTACAATTCACCCCCTCTTGTATTTTATCATATCATACTTATATATTCATTACTAAATTTTATATTATTGAGAATATCGTACTCAAATACTTTCTAACATCCCTCACATTATGATGGGGTTCTTTACCTTTTCATATACATAGATTCATATAGTGTCATTCAGATGATCAAGTGGAATCTGTTATTTTAGATGAATTAATATAGGGGAAGATGTTGGTCTCATCCTTGTTTTTAGTCCATAGAAAATCATCTTATCATTTCATCCAGTGTCTGGATAGTACTCTCTGATTGGCTATCATTGTGAGGATGATAGGACATACTGAATTCCATTTTAGTGTTTAGAGAATGCTAGAGACTTTTCTAGATCATTGAGGTGAATCTAGGATCACAATCAGATACAATTTATAGTGGTACACCATGCTGCCCTACAACATATTTAATGTAAATCTGTTCAGGTTTATCCAATGAGATGTCATCTCAAATAAAGATAATCTTATATGTATTTGAAAGATGATACACAATGACCCATATAGAAAATTTTTTATCTAGATGTCCTTGGAAGTCTAGTGAAAATGTCCATGGTAATGGTGACCCACTTTCATGTTGTTATAGGTAGTGTTTGCATCATCCCTTAAGAATTTTTACTCTCATACTTCACTTGATGAAATTTTAGGCACTTTGATGAATATTCATCAATATCCCTTTTCATATCGTCACCCCAATTGTTTTCTCAGGTATATTGATATGTCATTGTGCTCCCCGGGTGAATAGAGAATGTTGAGCTATGTGGGTTAACCTCAAACATTGGGGATTTCCCATTTTTGATAACATTCACATTTTTTATAACATCCACATCCTTTCATGGAGAATCCTTTATTTTATCTGGGAGGGATGGTTGCAGAGTCATTTGAGAAAGGATTGATGAATTTATTCCCTTAATGAATCCCATGTCCATCTTCATATAATAAATTATTAATGGATCCTTTTCCTTTCTCATAATTAATAATGATTTTATGATCCTTTCAACATAAATCATCTACTACCTTTTTCGCCTTATTGGGATGGTTGTGGATTGAGCATTCTTAATCCTTGATTAGATCTATCCATCTTCATAGGGATATATTATTCTATTTTTGTGTGAATATATATTTGAGGATCTCATGATCAATATATATCTCACACTTCTCCCCATAGAAAAAATGCCACCAAATTTTCAACACAGAGATCATTGACGACAACTCAATATCCTGGGTGGGATAGTTTTTCTCTTGGAATTTCAGCTGCCTTGAGGCATTGTCTATCACTTTATCATTCTGAAACAACTCACAACCATGGCCCTTCTTCGAAGAATCACTGAATCCCAATAAGAGTTCTCCAGTTGTGGGTAAAGTGAGCACAAGCGTATTGATTAGGAACTTTTTTAACTCCTTGAAACTCTCTTCACATTCATCTCTAAAATAAAACACTACGACCTTACCAGTCATCTTGGTTAGTGGGTTGAACAATCCTGAGAAATTTCTATCAAATTGGTGATAATATCCATCTATCCCAAAAAATCTATGGATATCTGTTACCAATGTTGGCCTTTTCCATACCTCAATTTTAGTTATCTAGGAGTTATGCATAGATATTCCATTTCTTGTGATGATATTTCCCAAGAATGAGACGTCCTTCAACTAGACCTCACACTTAATGTACATTGCATATATATTCTTCTTTCTCAAGGTCTCTAGTACTGTTCTTAGATGGTCCTCATGAATCTCATTGGATTTAAAGTATATTATAATATCATCTATATAGACAACCATCCATTAGTAGAGGTAATATATAAAGACTCTATTCATTAATTCCATGATGATAGATGAAGCATTAGTGGGTCGTAAATGCATTACTATGAATTCAAAGTGCCCATATCATGTACGAAAATAGGTATTGGGGATAACTTCATTATTCACTCTTACATGATAATATCCTGACTACAAATCTACATAGGATAAGTATTGTTCTCCTTGATGATGATCGAACAAGTCATCCATTCATGGAAAATTATACTAGTTCTTTTTCATGATTTTTAAGCTCATGATAATCAATGAAAATCATCATTGAACCATCCTTCTTCATGACAGATAAAACTAGTGTACAACATTGTGAAGTGGATGGGAATATAAACCCTTTATCCATGTTCATCTACAGCTGTTTCTTTAGTTCCTCAAGATCTACAATAGTTGTTGTGTACGGTGACTTGGATATTGGGAATGCCCCATGTATAAGGTCATTTGATAATTCTATATCTCTTCTAGGATGAAGACTAGGAAATTTCTTGGGAAACACTTTAGAAAATTCCCTCACAATAGTCATGTCTTCAAGGATGGTTCGTCCTTAGACTCAATAATCGGATCCTAATAAGTGTTCTCATAGGGTACTGATATAAATGGTTGAAATTATGGTGTAAAAGATGATTCATCTTCCTCGTTACACTTGTATTGAATCGATGGTTGATTCTCCATAGGGAGAGTGATTTCCCTCTCACATACATTTATTTTGGATCTTTATAAGGAAATCCAATCAATTTGACGAATTGCATCAAATTATACTAGAGAGAGTATGATGGGGTTCACTGGGAAGTTCAATGCACATATTTTGATAGGGGAGGAGTTATATTCTAGTGATGCAATGATTTCCCCATTTCTTTTACTCACCGACATCTTTATTTCCCTGATTTATGGTGATGTTGGGATTGTTGTACTAAACTATCAAGATATATAAGAATGTGCAGAACTAGAATAAAAATAGAGGTTCTCTATTATTGAATGAATAACTAGATTACCTCTCACAAATTCATTGTTAGGGTTCACATTGGAATTAGTGTTGGAAAATGATATCCCTTGCTACATTGGAGATTGTTGGTTGCCTTAGAAAAAAATTGGATTAAGTAACAGACATGTAAAGTTCCCTAATTCATTGTAGTTGATGAAATGAACAATGATTTAAGAGTCAAATTATGTGTTCCACTCCTCTGTCATATATTTGGGTTCTTCAGGTCGATAGTTAACAGTTAGGGGTCCATCTCTTCCACAACTAAAGAATGTACTCATCCCCTTCAGGAAATATTCAGGTTGCTTCTTTTTTCACTATTGGAATGTGGGGTGCTGTATTTTCATTGCACAATTGTATTTATCCATCAAACTACTAGAATTGAAATCCAACTTACTCTTATAATCCATCTGATACCCCTCTGATTCTTCGATCTCCATTTCGACCTTCAGGGAAAATCAAAAATTTTCTTCATAGCTATCGAAGTCATGGACCACCAGGGTTATCCAAAGCCTAGGTTTCATCCCACCAAAGATGTGGTCAACCAAAAATTTAGATTGAACGATAATTCCAGAGGCGTATCGTTCAATCCTTGTGAAGATTTCTTTATACACTCTGATGAATTCGTCGTCTCTTTTTCTTGATATAGAGGAAGTCCCTTTCCATATTTCGTTGGAGGGTGCATAAAAAATATTTATCAAAAATCATTATCTAAAAATCATTTCATTCCATCACCTCAATATTTTCATCCAGCATTGTATTGTTGATCAAAGTACAAAAATGTTCTTCTTCACCCTCCGTATGATAAGTGGCCAGACGAACCTTTTCTTGTTTGTAACATTCAAGGACAGAGAAGATGTTTTCAATGGATTTGATCTATAGTACGACGATTGAGGGATCATACGATCAATTAAAAGTTTGAGTCCTTTGTCTCAGGAAGTGGTTGATAGTGAATTTTTCATTCTTAGGGGTGGTTGAACATTCCTCTTGACCCATTTTTCTATTCAATGATTGAGTTAACTGAAAGAGTATCATGAAAATGTTCACAATTCCATCTGCCATTCGGTTGGTCATCCCATTAGAATAATCATCAAATTGATCTTCGCGTTGGTTTTTTTCCTGATCCTTCCTCTTACAAGTCATTGGCTAGATTAAAATAATTTTTAGGGGTAACAAATAATAGGTAATCCAAGGAAAAAATAGATTACTTATATATAAATTTTATTTCCTTAACTTATGAATCTATAGGCGTCAATCTATGTTATCTATGATCTAATTTCTAAAATATATTCTTAGGGGAATTTATTTTAATTCATTTATGAATGGTTCATTCTAAGGACATGAATTTACAAAAGAATATACCACAGGAGTGTGGAAACCAAGATTTCATCAAGGCTCATTGTTGTGTACCAGGATACCTCGGGTCAAGCCCTAAACTCCTTCTCGGGGTTTTCACTCCTATGTACATTTGTGCTATAGTTTCTGTTACCTACTGGTATACAAACATGGATATATTTTATTTATAAACCACTTACTTGATACTCACAAAAAAAATTGGATGTTTTTAACGCAGTTTTATCTCTAAGTCATTCACGAGGTTTTTCTAATCCTAATCCCAAAAATAACTAAACCTATCCTCTAATAAAAACTATAATAAACTTGCTTTTTATTACACACATTAACAAGATTTTTTACATAAAACCCTTCACATGATACTACATATAAGATAGAATGTTCTAGTGTCTTTGAGGATTTAGAATATTACATAATAACATAGAACAAAAAACACATAATATTTATTGAAAACATCCTTTAGATGACAACTACATTCCCTCTTACTTATCAATTGATTGGGATTACATGAGGACATAAAAAAGAAAAGGGTGATCTACAATAACCATTATGGGAGTAAAAAATGCATAAAAGGATGAAGAAAATACATGTTAGGAATTTGGAATATCAATGTAGTGTAAAAAATTAACATAAATGCATGATATAGCATGATGATCATAACATGAAAATGTGGCAAAAACACTTCACATTGAATTTTCATTATCCATGGTTAAATGCACATATAAAATGAGTAAACCCTCATTTCGATTAAATTTGAATGATTAAATCATCATTTCACTTGACTTATCATGATAATAATCATTACCCAATTCATTAGAGCGCTATCAGGGCACACCCTTCTTAATTAATTCATTTCATACATATGTGTGCCACATTGATCATACAACATGGAATCATTCATAATCATTTATTCCATGATAAAGGGATTTGGAATACATACATGAAGCTTTATAATCAAAATTTAAATGTTTATAAAGGTTAATACCTTTGATATAGAAATGGGCATGGTATTAACTACACAATGTCATTGGCATGGAATGTTAGTGCAATTTCGGTAGCGTAACAACGTAGCATAAGAATTCATAAAAATTTGTTAATTAAAGATAGAGTGGTTTTTCATTATCTAAAAATGAAATTGGGATTACGTCGTATGGATACATGTACCAACATAGGTAATGGAAATTAGATTAATCATACAAAATAATTTCTTTAATGTAAATGAGGAGAGAGAAATTTCTTACAGAATTTCAGCATGGTAACAGGTATACATAGAAGGTACCAATGAGAGATAAAGGGGTATCTTGTAATTCAAACATAAATAGTATAGTATATGAGATGTTTGAAATAATACAGCAACATTAATAGTTGAAAATAAAAGTGCATAATAGTATTAAGATACTTGGATAATATGGGAAAGGAGGGAATCCCTTACGTTAATTTGGGATGGTAAGATGTGTACTTGGGAGGCGTTAGAGAGAGTGAAAGTGGTCACTAATCATTTCAAAATAATGAAGTATGTATGGGGTAGGTACAAAATAATACCCTATCTTCTGTAAATGAAAATATGGGGGCATATCAATATAAGGAAACATGGACATAAATTAAGAAAGTGAAAATACCTTACTTGGAAGTGTTATTCCAAAGGCTTGGGAGGGGCTTGAGAGAGCCTTCATGAGAGCACGAGGAACCATTAAAGGATTATATATAGAGTAGGTCAGGTCTCGGATTATCTTAAAAGGACTTTTGGGAAGATAAAGTGGGAGCTTGGGTGGGTTTATATAGAGAAGGAGAGGTAATTATGTATTATTGAGGTGTGGTTCATCACACATTAAACTAATCCAAACAATAAACTAGACCATGGTTTTGGCCATAGTGTTTCTAGAAGGGGAGTGGAAAAAATAAATTTATAATATAAATAGACGAAAATTTATAAATAATAGGGTTTCTTAGGTGGAGGTGAGTCACACTCTTAATGAAAAAAATTTAAAAAGATAAAATGTTTTATAGGTCAAAAGGGTCAACTAAAGATTTGTAAAATTAATCAAACAAACCAAAGATTACATTATTTACATTTTGTAACATATATGGTCTGAACATAATGTTTATGGTTTTTCATTACATCACTTTTTTGACATTATGAAAAAATAAAACAGAATTTATATTTAAACAGAATTTAAATTTTACAGTAACATTCGACTGCCTTAGAAAATTATGAAAAATTGAATATTGGTTAATTTCGACATCATAATTACAAAAAAAATATTAATTTTATACTAATAATTTTCTAATTATGTTAATTTTTACCTCTGAAATAAAAACCAACATTTAGCGAATATTTAAGGGTTTTGACAAAAATAGCTTTCAACCCATAAGAAAAATTGCAATTGAATTCCTAAAAATTATATGATCATTTATACATAATAAAAAGTAATTTAATAATAAAATATATTTAATAAAAATAATATTTAATTAAAAAATACATTAATTTAACAAATTATATACTTTATTAAAATATTCACACAAAAAATATTATTTGTTCTTTATAAAAAACAATTCAAAGTTACAATAATAAATTGATTTAATATTATTTTCTATATAAAAATTTAATGAACATAATCCTAGTGCTATGTTCTTGTTAAATAACCCCTTATAACACCCACATAAGACTGAAGGGTAAGGTATGCGATGGTGACCGTCTATTGGGTGGCTCAAATAACATCTCTTAAGTGGTAATCTCTATCAACATCCATTTCTCCTGTATGAGGTTCCGTTTGAGCATAATGTGTTGAAGCATGACATTAGGATTGTCAAGAGAGAATCCCAATGACAACACCTCCTTACTGAGCTCCGAAAAATGGGCTTCATATGGAGAAAGTCCACTGGATGAGTCCATCACATCGTTTTTCTATGAAAATTGGATTTGTTAAAAACTTATATTTATACTAATAATGTGGTCACTGTTCAACGGCTATATTAGAAGTTGTCACAATTCATAATGGTTTTTTAAAATCCAAAACCAAAAAAAAACAAGGAAGATCAAAGGATATATTACCATCGTAGACAATAAGTTAGCTAATTAGATCAAGAAAATTTTTCAATATTAATATTTTGGATCATTACAAACACCATATGATATTTCATTAACTAGAAAATAAAGTACGATATAAAAGCCTCGAGACTGCAGTAATACAAATTTTTGTTAAAATATGACACCTATGGGGTAAACACTAGTCCATAGATAAATTAATGAAGAAAAAACGCAGAAATCATTTTTATTCCATGAGGTGATGTTTCATATTTATGATTCAGCATACATACATTTTTTTATTTTATACTTATTAATTATTTTTTTCATGGAGTATAATTTATTTTGTTTTTTATTTCATTCCAAATCTTTATCAATTATTTTATTATGTTATGCCTAAATTATTTTGATGATTGATTTTAGAATTGAATATTCTAATCAATTTGAAGCATCAATGTGTTTTTCATTCTACATCCAACATTCATTTTTTTATTTTGATCCTTCACAGCCATGGTGAAATATTATTCATAATTATTCTTCTATGATTCAATTTTTTCCGTGATTTAAATGATATAATAATGATTTAAATAATATTTTTAAGAATCATAAGTTTTTTTGTTAATTATTTCCACGCAACATATTTACTTTATTTTTTATAGCTAACCCACCTAGTGGTATTAGTGAAGAGTAGGGGTGGAAGAAACATAATGAATTGTTCAATAAAATACTAGTTTATTTTGGTTAGAGATTTTGTGTAAAAATAAATTCAAATCACATTCCCATGCATGATCAAAAATATGATATTCCAAGAGAAGTAACATGACCTAAGTGTAATGAAACAAAATAAGACCAATAGTTTGATCATTTTCCGGAATTTTTAGTTTCACATCATACTTATGTGTTATCAACTACATGTGTACAAAATAGTTAGAGATGTTTTGGGTATATCAACATTTTTGGACGAAATGTCTATAGGATTATATTGAATAAGTAATTGGTATATGCCAATAGACTATCCCTTTCTCCATTTAAGAATATAAAACATGTTGGATCCAAAAAAGTATCCATAATCCGTTCTCATTTTTATGAAAGAAATATAAAATCTACATTATGTTTAAAAAAATTCTGATAATTGAGTGAAGAATCTCCATTATTTGTTCCAAAAACTAGTCGACCATTTTTTACAAATCTTCTCAATAGTTTCTGCCATGTAGTTATACAATATTACACTTTCGTAGTTATTGTATCTTGGAACAATATAAAATTTTAATTTGATAACATTTGTTCGAAATCAATGACACTATGTGAGAATATCTATGTTTGGAATGGTTGTAGGGGACTAGATATTACACATTTAAATTGTCCTTTTTTGAAAATATAGGATTTAATCTAACATTATTTTCCCATTTTATTTTATTTTCATTATTCACACAACCTTCATCCATGAATTATCAATAAATAAATTCCCTTTTGGATATTTTATGTACCATGTACCTATATCTAACAGGAGGAGCATAAATTATAAGGAACGATTTTATTTTGATCATGATATTGAGATATATCATTCTGAATGATTTCATTCAAACATAGTTGATTGAAATAATGTTGCATCACCTAATCATAAAAATGTACAATATGAAGCACATGAACCACAAGGAGAGAGAAAAATATCATTTTGTAGAACCATTAGGGATTATGTGTTTCAATTAAATTGTGTTTTTTTTTCTCAACATTGTTCATCCTCTAATTAGGGTTTAAACATTTGAACAAAACATTTGACACATTCATTTGATCAATAACATGGGTCAATTAAGTGGAATTAAGAGATAGTATCCTCAAGAAAATTTATCTAATTTACTTTATGTTTTAGAAATTTTTATAAATTAACTGGTATATTTAAATATAATCAGGATTAGACTTTCACCCTTATAATTATGTTAAAAAGGAAGATACTAAATTAAATTAAAGCTTCTGAGACAATAATGGTTTTGGATGATTTATAAATGAACATACATTACAAATAATATTTTCCCTAAAATAGAAGTATGATATGGATTGAAATTAAAAACATAACTCATCAATATAAATAATCATCCAAATGATCATTGGACTGCATGAAGAACAATCCAAAAAATTCCAACATTACATATATTATTTCTGCTTACATATCCAAAGCATTTACCAAGTCTTGTTACTAGCTACACAAAATGGAGTAGACCTCATGTCAAATGAAATATTAATACTCAAGACATCAAAAGTTTTTTGAGATCTTGTAGATGTGGTATAATATAATTAAAGTCTTCACTATAGTAAATTTTGTACATCCCATCATAGAATTGACCAGGATGAAGTGATCACCTTCCTTATAACCCGTGTTGAATCCCATATAAAAAACATGAATATTTTAATCTTCCTTCTCCACCACTACCAAATCATGCCCCTATAATTGAGGTTAGAGAATTTGTAATGTGTAGAGGCCTCAACTATACGAGGTTTGTAGTGTAGGACTACAATAAACACAATGTCAATATTTTAATTATGTAATTTAAAAAAACAATTTTTTAACAACCATAGAAAAAACCATATATAAACAACCAAAAATAAATTATAAAAAATATTATCCACATAATATTGGTTATTATTATTAGATGAGTGGTCGCGAAGTGCTAAAAAATTAGTTAACACTTGGGTACCCACCCAAGAATCCATCTCTATGACCTCAAAAACCATAAAAAAACCTTTTCCCAAATGACTCTTCAAATTTCCACCTGTTATACTATAATAATTTCAAACACATTTTATGAGGGAGCCACATAAAACCCTTCCTCAATAATAATATATTGAGAATATTCATACTAATTTTTTACAAAAAATTAATCATAGAATTATGAATAAGAATATATAGATAAAAAATATATGATATTATCAATAAATCTGGATCACAAAATATGGAAAATAACAAGAATTTATGAAATTGATTAATGATTTTAAAAACATGTATTACTAGGAAACAATCATGAGAAAATTCAAAGGCTATACTACTTCATAGTGGAAAATTCATGGATATTCTGTAGAAATTCAATTGTACTTAAATGAGGTTTTATGAAACTGAATCACATGAAACAATCATCCAAAATGATAGTGATGTGTTCCCAAATAATGTTGACAAAGAAAAACATATTTAATTTAGGAAATCAGAAAAAACTCAAATAGAAAAGTATCCTAAAAAATATTATCTCTATATGGGATCGAAGCTATAAATAACTCTTATTCTTTTTCCATAGAAACTAAAGCAATTAAAATTAGTAGAAAAATTCATGAAATATGTGGGGATGTTTAACAAATTACAAAATTATTTTCATCATCAAAATACATTACATTGATGTATTCCTATGAAAAGTCATGATGAATATACTCTTTGGTAAGATAATAATCATAGACATATAAGTCATCTCCACAAATGATTAATTCTCTCAGGTAATTCGGTGGAATTTCCCACCAAAGATGAGGTATCTCAATAAATTCTCAATTCATAGCACAATAGGGATGTGTAATTTTGAAAATGCCTTATGAAATCATTGTTAAAGTATAAGTCTCATACCAGGGAGTTTTTTCTGAAAATTAGGATCAAATATTTGAAGTTTGGAAATGTGGTGCTTTAGTGGGATGACCAATTAGTTATGTATACTCAAATACATCATAAGGGATTATTATTTAATATTTAATGTTAATAATCACTTATTATTTTATTATCCTAGATATGGTGGAAGAACGAGATGTCCCAATTATTTATTGGAGACTATCACTCAATATATTAAGAAATTGGTTGATGTGAATTAAGGTTGTTTGATATTCATATTTGGTGATGAACATTTAGTTTTCCATTTAGAAAATTTCACAATGAAATGTGGAAAGATATTTGTTGGTTAGTTCATTTTTATAACCTATTAAAGGGATTGTTTTGTATGAATTTATGATCAGATAGAGAGACTATTTCCATTTATGTGTATGATTGTACATATCACAAGGAGGTTAATTACATTAATCCTTTGATGAGAGACACCATTCCAATAATAATAACATTAATTATCACTCCACATACATTATAATTAATGCCATGGATGATAACATATATTTAATCATTCTTTGATTATAAATATGTGATATTTTTTAACATGAAATCATAACTGGATCATGATAGTGGAGTATAGATGATAAAATCTATTAAAAGGAATAAAAACTCAATATCATGTTGTTTGGATGATAATAAAGGGACCAGTCCCTTGACTGGAATCCATAGTATTCTAATAGAATTAGGGGTATAGCCAAAAAATCCAACCCCTGAGGTGAGACACACCAACATTGAAAATTTTGTAAAAAATGAAGTTTTGATACTACTCAACACCTTCAAAAGATTTTATCTTGATTATATTGAGATGGTGAGTAAGATGCATGTCGTCCAAAAGAAACTAAACTTCACATTTATTAATAATATATAAGAGGAATTAATTTAAATTCTAACCAATACTATAGAGATGGTAATTTTTTTACTATAGAGATATCAGGAAACAACAACTCAAAAAACACCTTTTATTCTCCCATTCATGAATAAAATAAAATAGAGATAACCATAATATGTATTAAAATAATTTTAGGATAGATATTATGAATGGAATCCGTTTGTTTTTGTCCCATATGATTTTGTAATGACCATTTTCACATGTCCTTTCAGAATCATCACATATTAAATAAACTGTATTTCATCATGAATATTATAATGGTGGACAAAAAATATGTTTAATGATATGGTGGAATAATTTTTGGGGAACTTAATTGGTGATTTGACTTTGAATTTAATATCTTTTGAGTCTACCTAAGCTACTGGGTATTGATATAAAATTCATGGATGAGAATTTCTTAGTGGTAAATTGGGAGAAATTTAATTCAATGATCTATTATAGCCTCATATTAAGACATAATATTTCAATGCATGTAATGGAGTTTCATACAACAAAAATTATTCTCTTCAAATACATTCTTAAAACTAAAATTGTGAATGTAATTGAGTGTTTTATAGGCTATAGAGAATTCTATCACATATGAAGTATGGATTTTTAAAAAATATTCCAACAATTGAAAACAAACTTATCAAATGACATTAAATTTGATTTCAATGAATAATTTCATTGTTCATTGATTAAATTAAAAATGGAATTGTGACCTCTCCCATCATTTCCTTACCTAACTAGTATAGATACTATGAATATATGTGTGATGCTACCAATTTGATTTTGGGATCTGTTTTACAATATTTTTAATAATTCACCATTAATCTATTTTAAAATGATTGAAATACTCCTCATAAATATCAAATAAATTATATAACCATATATAAAAAACATCTTGAATTACTCTTAAATTTTGAAAAATTAAAATCATCTCTCATGATTTCCTATGTTTTTTGACAGTTATTATGTAGCACTTAAACACCTACTAAATAAAATGGATTCTAAAATCACGCTAATATGATGGATCTTTTTATTACATCCATTTAATATAATCCTCAAAGTCACCAATGTAATTGAAAAATTAATTGTTGGATATCCCTTTAGGCTTACACTACATAGTATTGTGGATGAATATGATCTAAATATTGAATATGATTTAGTTGAGGAAACTTTCATCAATTTGTATATGAATGAACAACAATAGTTTGATGATATCACAAGATATCATTCCATTGGATCCCTCTATCGACACATCCACTATCAATAAGGAAAATTGGTCTTCATTTATGTATTACACTATTTTTGCGATGAATCATAATTAATAAAATGATATGTTGATGGCTCATTGTAATAGTTCATCCTATAGGATAAGATTCATATAGTGCTTGAGTTTTGAAATTCGTCTCAAATTGGTGGACAACATTGTACATGGTGCACTATGGATAAAATCATGCAATGTGGACAAATAGTGCAAATATTTTCAATTTATTTATATTGAATATAAATTATTTAAACCCATAAAAGTGTTCATCTAAGATTAATTGTTTCATTTTTTTGAAATTGGTGTTATTTTGAGATGAATAGTAAAAATGGTCCATTTTAGATTTTTAACAATGTTAAATTATTTCTGTAGCTTGGCCATAACATTATCTAAACCAATCCAAATTCAAAAATTCATTCTTTTTCCGATTCATTACATCAAAGGTTTCATTTACAATTTTTGGACTGAAAGCTGAATCGGCCATATGGAAGCTCAAAAGAATCTCACAATTGAGATCAAGAAAACGGTGTGCAGTTCTACCAAGTATTGTGTGGGCACCATAACACATTCATGGTGGGCCCAAATGTTGTGATATTCGGTGGGTGGAAGCTCAAGGGGTTTTGGAGAATCTTTAATGAAAGAATGACCACGTGAAGTGGCCATTTAATTGTTCATTAAATCACCCTAATCTGGAGGTTTGTGATTTGGAGAGTCTGACGGGACAGAATAAATACTCATATTAAAATGGCCATAACTCTCGGAATACTTGTCCAAATGTACTGAGATTTTTTGGGGAGACAGAAAAGATAATTATGAACAAAATTAATGAAGGTCACAACGCCTGAAGATGTAATTGCAGGGGGACAAAACGCGTCAACATACAGGGGACAAATTCTAGATATAAAAGGGGGATAGCTCCACCCTTTCAAGGCATCGCATTTTCAACCTCATTCCTTCCGGGGCACCAAGATGGAGAACTTTTCTATTTCCTCTTTTATTTATTTACTTTTTCATAGTTTTTTAATGCCTTCTTATTTCCCATTCATCTCAATTACCCTTACCATGGTGGGGAAAACATTTAAAGTGATTGTGGAAGGGTTGGTTTTCTGCATTGTAATTCTTGACTTTTTGGATGCAATTGAATAAATTTCATTCTTCATCAAAGTTGTTTTCAATTTCCTATAGTGGATTTCATTATCATGTGTGATCGTTATTAAATATTAATTTCATTATTGATTTTTTCCTTGGTAAAATAATCATAATCTCCCTCCACTGATTTCTGGTTTATATACGATGGAATAGACAAGGGATTAGTGGTGAAGTACTCAACGATCGTCAGTACATGTAAAAGGTGTAGTGAATGTTCATGATTGTTTGGGATAAACAAAAATCGATCGTGTATTCCCAATTTCAATTAAGGATATTTAAGACAACTCTTTTACACATGGAAGGAGAGTTGGCCAAACTGAGATCTTTGTAAGGTTTTCTCTCACCATCATAATTTCAACAAGAAAGTGAGAGGAAACAATTGTGGAAAGTAATTTTATCATCAAATAATAAGAGGTTTGAATTAAATTGAAAAGGGCTAGCATTATAATTAAGAAACCAAACCCTATCTAATCACCCTTTTTAATATCAAATTTTTTCAGTAATTTTAATTTCCTATTTCATTTAAAAAACACAATATTTTTACCCTCATTTTAAAGTGACATCCCATTTTGTGTGCACTCCTCTTCGAGAGACATCCTAGGTCAACTTCATTACTACATTTTAACATAAGAAATTATTTTTTTTTCATGCCCTACGACATGCCTGTGTCAAACATGGCACAGTTTTCGGGGAGGTAGTGCCACAAACAAATTATAAATATTTTAATTTTTCAATTAAAAAAATCTTTTTCCATGTTGTTTTGAAATGATTATTTCTATAATTCATGGAACAATTACCGACCAGTGTGAGAACCAATTATTGAATCACCTTGGTCTATAGATTATAAAGTTTTTTTATTGGCTAAACCTTTTCGGGGAGTTCGGTTCCAAATCATCACAGAGGATGAATTCAAGGATCTCATCGAAAAACTTAAAGATATCCTCGAATACCCAGTATTGGAGGGATTGGACAGAGAATTAATTGAACTTCAAGAGTATTTTCCTGAATTTTATCAAGAAATTATCAAAGATCAACACCAATAAGAAGAAGTTCAAAAGGATCTTGAAGCCCGATTTGAATGAATTAGGCAAATGGTTCAAAACCTGGAGACGTCGATAAAGTGGATTATAGAACAATTACTTGCAACCTTGGATCAAAAAATGGAGGTTGAACAAGAACCAAAACCTGAAAAATTGATGGAAGAAGTATCCCCAAACATCCCTCAAGTTTAAGAACCCTTGGAGGCCTTGAGGAAATTAAAAGAAGATCCATTGAGCCCAGCTCAATAAACATTGGTGGAGATTGATGAAGAAGATATAGCTATTGAAATACATTTGGGAGAACAAAAAGATCTGGATAGCTTCTGGGATGAGTGTGAGGATCTTTTTGATCCAACTATTCATCATAATGAATAAGATTTAGCAACATTGATGGAAGAAACCAACCAAAAAGTGGAAATTGATGAGAAGATAGAGTATTCTGACTACCTACCTCTATCTAAGGAAATTCAACTTCAAGAGGAACCTCCCATTGAAGAATAAATTTAGGACCAACAAGCTCAGGGAGTTAATCTTTTCATAAACTCATTGACTTTTTATTTTGTTGAAACTAAATTGAGTATTTCCTCCCCTTCTTTTAATTTTTCAGATTCTGCCAACACATATATTTCCTTGGAGGAAGACAATGAAAAAAAAGATTCATCCATGGAAGAACATCTGGAGATCCCCAAACCTGTTGAACATTTAATGGAGGATGTACATGAGAAGATCAAAGTGAATTTCTTGGAGGAAAATGAGACACAATATACTTAATTTGAAAGATAATAATTTGATATTTATTCTTCATTCTTTAATTTTTTTCAAATAGAATTAAACTCTAACATTACCTTTCATTTTTCCGTAGATGTATCATGCCTTCAGCAACCATTGGAGAATAAAGAATATGTTGTTCATGCGGAACCCATGAAAGATGAGGACTAGTTAATTGTCGTAACCCTACTATGCATGTTGTATCTCAATAAAAAGAGGGTGTACATGGTGCATTTTATCGATAGAGTCCTCAATAAAAAGGAATATGTTCATCCTGGAAAGAAAATTTTTTGTTGGTTTATGAGCAAGAAACCATACCCACCATCAGATTGGGGATAACTAATTACAACTGCCGCTCTGGAGGTAGTCAAAACCCAGGGCCCACATGGGGGATTAAAAAAAAATTTATCCTTCTATTATCATTATATTTCTATTTTCATTTATTTCAATAAATATCTTTTGTTTTCTTTTGTTCTTTTATTTGTAGGTTTTCAGTGTGCAACATTTAGAAGGTTAACTAAATGTTGCACTGCGAATAAATCAGGTTGTACATCTCCTTCACACATTCTTGATTTTTTGATTAATTTTAATATTGGATTACATGTTAAATACCCTTGAATTCATTGAGGACAATGCATCATTTATGTGTGGGGGAGGGAACCTTTGTAGTATAATATTTTCATTTGATTTTTGTTTTCACAATAAAATAAAAAATTGTCTGTTTTCAAATTTCTGGGTGATTATTTTTCAATTTTTGGTGTGTTTTAGAAACTTTTGAGCTGAAATGATTATCAATACCATTTCTGAAATCCATTTCAATGATTTAACCAATATATTTCATGAAACTGTGGTTAAATGAATGCTGAAATAACATGTTTTCGAGTTTAAAAATTTTAAAATTTCATGAAAAGTACACTGATTTTTGAATCCCATGCAATATTTCACTGTCTATATCATTGAAATCACTTTCATGTGAGGCTTCTAAACCATTTTTGTCATATTCTTTTCATTCACCACATTTCTTTAGAAAACCATACCATTCTTTCATTAACCAGTATTTGATTTATTCCTTTCAAATAATGAGGGTTTGGGGTACATTTGTTTTAAATGATTGAGGAATTTATTTGGTTTGAAGCCCCGTTTTCAAAATAATAATTTTAATTATGCACCACCTTTACATTTATACTTCATTGTAGCCCCTAGTGACCATTAATTTCCTGTTTGGATTGCCACATTACAAGCCAATTTTCTCTAGCCTACCTGCTCTTAACGTGAAATTTCATGATCTAGTTGAACATAAGTGTGGGGGAAGATGTCTTATGGTGTACTACATCATTTGGTGATACAATTGGAGGAATATAAAATGTTGAATATCTGATGTTCCTAATGAATATTTCATTTTGTTAAAAGTTGTGCCTTTCTGGAGCATTCATTATAAGAGAAGATGTGCCTTTCTGGATCTTCCGATGTAAAAAATGAAAGTTAGGCCTATCTGGAACATTCAAGAAAATCATTTTTAAAATGATTGAAATTTTTTCGGTAGAAATCATGAGCAGATTGAATGATGAAAGAGATTATTTTCTACAAAAGGGATGATAAGAAGACCATACTTGAGTGAAAATTAGAATCTTGCAATTTTGCTTCCAAAAGAGTTAAGCCCTCCTTTTTCGACCTCAAAATTTTTAACATCTAAATCCTACCAACCGGAAGCCACAGAACAACCCTAAAAATACCTCATTAGAAACAAATTTCCTTGAATCACATAAGGTGGATAATTATGAATTTATCCAACCTATGGGGACTCTTGTGTAAGTTTGGATGAGAAAAGCCTTGTTGAGCATTTACATTTGTGAGATGAGAGAAAATTAATGTGAGGTAGGTGTTTTGAGTGAATGTGATAAGAAATGAAGTGGAAATATTTTAAATAATCTAAAATGGAGAACATGAAATAATTGGTTTTGATGATGCATGATATCATTTTGTTTCTTGTAATTGATTTGTTAGATCTCATTGATATGTCTTTTGGATTTGATTTGATTTGATTTTTACTTGTCCAGGAGACCAAGTAATAAGTGTGGGGGAATTGATAGAGAAAATATTTTCAATATATTTATATTGAATATCATTTTTTTTAAACCCACAAAAGTGTTTCTCTAAGATGAATGGTTTCATTTTTTTGATATTGGTGTTATTTTGAGCAGAATAGTAAAACTCGGCCATTTTGGTTTTTTTATAATTTTAAATTATTTAGGTACATTTACCATAACATTATCTAAAAAAATCAAAAATGAAAAATTCTTTCTTTTCTAGATTCTGCACATCCAGGGGTGCATTTACTATTTTTGGACTAAAATCTGAATCGGCCATATGAAAGCTCAAAAGAATCTCACAAATGAGATCAAGAAAACAGTGTGCAGTTCTACCTAGTTTTGGTGTGGGCTCCATAACGCATTCATGGTAGGCCCAAATGTTGTGATATTATGTGGGTAGACGTGCAAGGTGTTTTGGATCATCATTAATGAATTAATTTTCACATTTAATTGGCCGTTTAATAGGTCATTAAATCACCATAATACGGAGTTTTGCGATTTGGAGAGTCTGACTTGATAAAATAAATTCTCAAATTAAAACGACCATAACACCCTTAATACATGTCCAAATGCGGTGATATTTTTAGTGGAGACAGAAAAGATAATTATGACCAACATTCAAGAAGGTCTCAGTGCATTAAGATGACATTTATTGGGGCCAAAACGCATCGACATCTAGGGGAAAAATTCTGTCTTTAAATGAAGGATAGCTCCACCCTCTCAAGGCATCTCATTCTCCACCCCATTCCTTCTAGGACACCAATAAGATGAAATTTTCAGAATTCTCTTTTATTTAATTTCTTTTTCATAGTTTCCGAAATTCGTCTTCTTCCCCATTAATCTCGATTATCCTTACCAATGTGGGGTAAACATTTGGAGTGATTGGGGAAGGGTTGGTTTTTTACATTGTAATTCTTGAGTTCCTGGATGCAATTGAATAAAGTTCCTTCTTATTCAGAGTATTTTTCAATTCCTTATAGACGATTTTATTATCAAGTGCAATTTTTATTGAATATTAATTATGTTATTGATTTTCCCTTGGTAAAATAATCATCATATCCCTCCACTGATATCTAGTTTATATAACATGGAATAGACCAGGGATTAGTGGTCAAGTACTCGACGATCGTCAATACGTTTAAAAGGTGTAGTAAATGTTCATGATTTTTTGGGATAAACAAAAAATGATCGGGTATTGGACATTTTAATTAAGGATATTCAATACAACTATTTTACACATGGAAGAAGAGTTGACCAAACTGATATCTTGGTAAGGTTTTCTCTCACCATCATAATTTTACCAAGGAAGTGAGAGGAAATGATTGTCGAAACTCACATTAATCAACAAATGAGAAGAGGTTTGAATTAGATTGAACAATGATAGCATTAAAATTAGGAAACAAACCCCAAACAAATCACCCTTTTTAATATCATTGTTTTTCAATCATTTTAATTTGATATTTTATTTCAAAAACACAACATTTTTTCCCTCATTTTAAAGTGACAACCCATTTTCTGTGCACTCCTCTTCGGGAGACATCGTAGGTCAACCACATTACTACATTTTAACTTAGGAAAAGATTGTATTTCCATGACCAACGACAGGCGTGTGTCATGGACTTCTATTGTAAATAATCAATTGTGATAGGATAATTTTTTTACAATGTTTTGATCAATATAATATGTAAAAAACAAATGGGAAAAGTCACAAAATTAATTAAAATAAAATTCTAGAATCTGAAATTTCTAACATATGGGTAATTGATTTTATGTGCACATTTTCAAATTATCATTGAAATTTTTACATCCTAAATAGAGTCAATATTGACTCAAATGGGGTCGAAGATGATTACACCATTCTCAAAACATTCAAGTTGTTATTGCAATTTATATGGTACATTATATTTTCATAATTTCGATTTATCTTATTATTCATTCGAAAATAAGAAACAAACATGAAAATATTGATCTAAATGATGTTCTAAAAAATATATGATTCAATAGAACACTCACAACACCTATCACCCACAATCCTTCGGGAAAGTGGAACTCTCCAATTGTGAATTCAAGAAAATTCTAGTGAAGGTTATCAATTAAAATAGGAATTAATGGAATATTAAACATGGAGACACATTATGTTCATTCCAAATAGATTTGAAAACACCGACATGAAAAACCCCATTTCAGCTTGTCTACGGGAAGCCATGTCACATGCCGATAGAATTAAAGAACAAATCATTTTGGGAAATCAAAATGTTAAACATTGATTCAGAAAGCTATTGGAGAAAATTGTATTGAAAATATATTATATGAATAGAATAAGAGATATTATTATGAAAAATATAAAATTTATAAGGAAAAAATAGTGAAATAACCAGACTGATGCATCACATGTTATATTATTATACCAAGGAAAAAGATATACATTTTAATTCTCGGTTGAAATTATTCCTTGAAAAAATAAAATATTAATGGTAGTTTCCAATGGATGTCTTACATGTTTTTTACTATCACACTATTGAAATTAATTACTGAAATTGAACACCCTCTAATGATAATGGCCAATTAATATGGATTAACAAAAATCTATTTCAAGAAGAAAGTATTAATAACAAAAAATTATAATTACATGCGGTGATTTCAAGATGTACACATAAAATTAATAATTTATTAGTAGATACCAATGTTTTCATTTAGTAAAATATAGATTTTTTAGTACCTTCAAGGAGGCGATTGCCTACAACAGACACAACATGTGTCAGAGAAGACTATTTAGGGGTGAGTTAGTAGGGACCCTAAAAAAACAGGGAAATACCACAAAGAAATACATGAAGCAAACCATGAATCAATATCAGGTAGCAAGCCAGATTAAACCAGTTATAATCTATAATAGGAAAGTAAGACTATCAGTCATTTCATTGAAGAACATTTGCTAATGGAGAAATACTCTTCAATTAGTACATTGGGACTACTGGGTCACATAGATTCACTTTCCACTAACCATGGGTCAATTCTGGTTCTCATATATGATGCGTAACGTGGGTATAGTGGGCAACAATGAAGTCTCTCCCTGTTCCTGGCCTCCCGGGTCACACAAAAGAATCTTTCCACCTTGGCCATATTGAGTTACTCCTCCTATCAAGTATCGTGGGTCTACTGGATTATATAGAGCCACACCCCATCGTGGACCTTCAGTGTCACATAGTGATGCATCCCACATGTCTATCATAGATGATCCACATTGGGTCTCATGTCAACTATCTTTTGGTATCAACCAACGACTGGGTTTTTTCACGTAGTAAATTTGATCTCTAGAGAACCTCTCTCAAAGCCATTCATTTAATTTAGAATTACAAGATAACCTCCACAGAGTATCCCAAAATATCGGTCTCATCACGGGGGTTCCATCTCCATAAAGGACTTTTCAATCAGATGTCTCGTTCGAATGATATTGGTGTTTATTCAAAAAGGGGTTAGTTGGGTCTTGGTCCAGTCTGACTCAGTCGAATAGACGCAACCCGACCTAGACCTACCTCGGACTCAATCGAACCTGGTCTTACAGGGTGGGTCCAGCCCACATGGATATCCCAAAACATTCCCAGACTATTTGTGCTTTCATAATTTTCACCATGTGGCCGACAATGTAGGTCTCCTACTCTCCTCGTACGCGGTTGGAGACCGTGTTCCACCTCGAGCCATGGACCGCAGTTGTCGGCTACTCCACTGATGCGGCCTATGGGCAGCATCCATGCCTCCATTTACTGGCCCATGTGGTGGCTCCTCCAACTCTGTTGCGACACGATCATATAGTGTAAGCCACCTCTGGCGCGTCATCGTTGCGCATTGCCACCCGATTGTGGTCATCTGTATACTCTTTTTCGGACCACTAGGTATGTACTGGTGGTCCTTTCATTCCACCGCCTACTCCTCCGTCCTCTAATGGGTTTCCCTTTCCAAGGGAATGCCTCCAATCAGCATAGATGACCATTTCCAATGCTCAGCTATGAAGAAAACACATGCTGAGGATCTCAGGCTTGGTTCGTATAGGATCGTGTCGTCCATGTCATAGTTTTAAAACATTGGGAGTTTTTTGGAATGATGTTCTATTAATAATGATTCAATCTGTCTGTATAAAAACAAGATGAACACCATCCCCCAAGAACAAATGACTCGCAGATCAACATGATCATTGGTTGATCTCCATTATTCATTTTTAAAATGACTAATAGAGAATCATAAATTAAATAATCCCATATATAAATCAACATTAATCAATGAAGTGATCTGCCCTCGAGGATTCATGCATTGTTAAAGTTCGTCACTTCCGGGTCCAGTTCAACGTAATAATTAAACATTTCAAGCGATCATGCTCGCATTCGGCCTACTTTGCTGGAGGGAATCCTTGTCATAGGTTCATCAGTTAATTTACACAGTTTATTTCTCTTTTCTCCAACACATTATCCATTGAAAATGAAACATGTCGCTTAATTTTTTTTATGTTTTGACATCACATCGTCATGCTTAAAAAACATCTTTGTTAAGCTACACCAAAACTAGTTATTAATTGATCTTCAATTAATGTGCCTCATCATCACACCGTTTCATTATCTTTCACCTCTCAATGGTGAGTTAATCAAATTCAAAATATCTTTTCAAGTAATATTATTAATTTTTTAAAAGTCCAAAAATAAACTTTTCCATCATACACTTGTCGTTAGAAGATTTGTCCATTCTACGAAAATCCTAGTGTTCCATGTTCAATAGTGCCATTGGATTTTTAATATGAGCACCAATTTATATATTTTAAAATCCATCAAGAACATTTACACAAAGAAACATAAAAAATGTTCATAATTCCAATCAGGGGTCATCCAGCCTCAGAATCACATGTCGTCAAATCATGTGGTATCGAAATAATTCCATATAATTTTAAAAAATTAAATTTATATTTTGGAATATTACATTCTCCCCAACATATATATTTACGTCTCTGAAAACTAAAACAAAGGATACTCATACAAATGGGGGTACTGAGAATTAATCTAAGCCTCCCACTCACATGTGCTCTCCAGGATGATCCCTATCTTCCACTTAATTTGAACCAGAGGAATTGATCATCCACGAATGATCTGCTCCATTCAATCCACTATCTCCAATTGGATATTCAAAAATGTCTCCCCGTCGTCAATTTCTAGCTCACCCAGATGATGATCTGCGATGGGTAATGCATGTACCTCCTCAGCTGTAATAAGTGTAAATCATCGTGCACCCAGTGTATCTCTGTGGGACTTGATAGGTAGTACTCCACCTCACCATCTCAACAATGAAACTAAAATGGTCAGATAAACTCTGGATATAACATTTCACCCAATCCAATTCGTCACAAATCTCGTCAGGGAGAGACTCGAAGGAACACAATGTATCCCTTATCAAACTCCAAGGGTATCCATATTCTACATGAAAAAAAAATTAATGCCATCTATGTGCTGTCCTCACATTCTCCATTATGGTCCGCACCCTCTTTATGGCAGCTCGTACCAACCCTAGACCCATGTGTTATAACTTTTCTAGGTATTTCTAGAATAGATTTTATCTGCAAGGCCACCCATAAAAGGCCTTAAATTGTTTAATTGTAATTGTGGAATGATAATTTTTTTTGTATGTAAACTTCACATGTTTTATGTGATCCTCCCAACTATGATCAAAATCAAGTACACAACCAAAATGCATGTCCTCCAAGGTATGTATGGTCCACAACACCTAACCATCTTTCTAAGGGAGAAAGGTCGTGCTGAAGCGCAGCTGTGTATCAAAATCCTCCGAACATCCCTTACAGAATAGAGATGTAAAGAGTTTTTCATCATCTGAGATGATCATCGAAGGATCTCTGTGAATCATAAGTATCTTTTAGACATTGTGTCACCCCAATACCTCTACTGATCCACACTCCCTAATTGGTAGGAATTGAGCTAACTTGGGGAGTCGTTCAATGTTCCCCAAGATAGAATCGTGGCCCCAAGATGTGTGTGGTAACCCAATCACAATGTTTCTAGATATATCATCCCATATCCACATTGGCACCACATGTGGTTGTACAAATCCTGTTGGGACCTAATGCTCGGTCTTTAATTTTTGATAAGTGATTCATTGTGGAATGAACTCTTTCAATGCTTTCTTTTTCCCCAGTGACATTTACTGGCATCAGATGCCCTAATTCATTTTTTCCAAACTAAGATGTACCACCAAAGGTGATGTATGGAAAGACTTCAAAAACTACCCACATAACATCATTGATATTATGGCATGTCATCATAAAAGGATGAAATGCTTTCCACCTATCGAAAATAACTTAGGAGCCTGTCATATGGATATTTGAGTATGTCGGGCCATACAGTCAACATCCACAAGTTTTTCCTTCTAGAATCATATAATTGTGGGGGAGTGATAATCATTTACTGAAGGTAAGTTTCTCTATATCCATACATAAAGGATATCTGCATCATGGGTTGATAATCTATTTTCTCACTCGGTAGCTATAAACTAATCCTCCTACTGAGCGCGTCTGCCACAATTTTTTTCATTCACAAGATTATAGAATTTCTCACCACCATAGTCATCGAGGAACTCCATCCATCAATGTTTTACCATGTTGAATTCCTTATGTGAGAATACATACCTAAGACTATTGTGGTCATAGTAGATGGTAAATCGTTCACCCAATAAGTATTGTCTCCACATCTTCAAGGAGAATACAAGTACTGCTAAATCCAAGTCATAGGACATGTAGTTCTTCTCACTATGCATCATCCTTCATGAGCCATGTGTGATCACCAATGAATCGAAAATTAGGACACAACCCATACTGGTCGTTTATACATATTAGAAAAAAATCTAATTCCCTCTTCCAGTAGCCTCAAGATAGCGTCACTCGTTAGTTGCGGCTGGCCGATAAACTCATCCCCCAAGGCCCGTGTCGTGAATAATCTCATGTCTGCCTTTCATAAGACATGGTATAGTGACTATCAACAATAATTTATATCCCAAAACATGATATAATTTTTTTTAAATGGATACACATTCATAGAACATGAACTGAATGTACAATGGGGCCATAATACAAGCCGAAAACCACAATGGAAAGTAAAATGGGCCCAGAATACAAAACCAAAAAAATAAAATAAAATATAACTACCCCAGTCCATCTTCTCCAGACCCTACCAAAAAGGTGGGTAATGGGTAGCTGCCTATATCCATGGTAGTACCCTCATCTGTCTCATACCAGCGAGCACCACCTAGTCCCATACAACCACTGTCTCCATCAAAGTATCTTTCCATCCTGTGTCTCTGAGCACCACCTGGTCCTGGACGACAAAGTTCTCCATTGAAGCATCGATCACCTACATGGGACGTGACACGTGTGGGATAAGCTCTTGCATGGGTGAGTAATAAAATACATATTATGGACCCCAATCCATAAATGAAACACCACAATCTAGAGTATTCCAATTATATTGTGTATACCACAAAGGAGAGTACCCCATGTACACTAGGTACACCACTAAGGAGAGTAAGAAAATTACACTAAGTACACCACTGAGGAAAGTAACCCATATAAACAATGTAAAAAATTGAGGATGGTATGCCAAGGACAATAAGTACACCACTGAAATGAGCACACCATGTACACTAAGTACACCATTGTTGAGAGTATTCCAATTACACTAAGTACACCACTAAGGTGAGTACACAAATTACACATTGTACACCCCAAATGATAACATTACATGTATACTAAGTACACCACTACTGTCTTTACACCAATTAAACTAAGAAAACCACTTAGGAGAGTAGCCATGTACATTAAGTATACCACTCCACTGAGTACAAAGAGGCTCATCTCCCAACGGTATTATCTAAAGAATGTGAAGAAAATTATCAATCGTACTCTAAAATCATTGGAATGATGGGGTAATCATCGTATAGGGGTATCATGGGTATGCTGGGTCACACATCGCCAATCCACATTGTGGGTCTATCTGGTCGCACATAGCTACCTCCCAACATGGCCACCATAGTGAGGTACTCATAACTAATGCGTACCATGGGACTATTTGGCCACACAAGCTGCTGCCCATCATGGTCCTACTGGTCTAGTGGGGATAATTTCACACTTCTGGGTGGTATAGGATGAAAATAAGAACCAGATTACCATTGTGGGTCGGGACAGATAAATCGAGGTCACTGGGTGACCTGGCAGGGTTATCCCACAACAGAACGAGGCCAGGTCCAATAAGGCCACATGGGCCTGGCCGACCTAGACCCAAACTGAGTTGGGTCAGGTTAGTAAATCAATGTCAGGTCATGAGTGACCCACATGCTAGGTTGGTTGGCCTGCCTCCCCATTATTGTGGGACCCGTGCCGCAACTCCCCAAGTCCACCTCAAAATGTTCAACGGCTAGATACTAGCACCATGTAGGCATATCACTAACATGGGAGGCATTTCCATGTTACCTATACATGTGTACACATCTTTATATCCAAACATGATTAATAGTAAAAACCACTATGGAAAAAATGAATTCATACAACTAAGACATCCACAAATTTATAACAGAAGTAATGTGCGGAAAGTAAACATATAAGAATACAAGATCACCAAATTCTATATTCTACAAACTACAATGTCAAACCTATAAGAAAGAAAGTGGTACTAGGACTACATGTCATATCCATTGGAACACCTTAGTTTGTAATGAAATAAAAAGGCTCATTCCGTTCCTCGTATTCCCTTGTCTCTGTCAGAAGGCTGCTCGAATTCACAAAAAACAACATTGCAAAAAAATCCAATGCTGGGGGGAGTATTAAATTGCTCAGTAGGGGACCTCGAAATCCACAAATATATAAACCATGTAAATGTGTTTTCATCTCAACATAGTATATGTATACAAAACATATAGAAAGATAATCACATATATATATACTTGAAACCCATTCCTATAGTCTAGAGACAAGTCAAAACCACCGCATACCCATTCTATGGAACGAGTTAGACGATTCCACAACGAACTTATATGGGATAAATCAATCTGTGAGTCTGATATCACTGATGATGTCAGTCTGAGAAGTAATTTTCATCTGAAAAAACCATGTCAAAGATATATGCATTGATAGGTATGGGAGAGGACAGTTATGATCTTTCTGGGAGAACAAATTCTTGAGTAAGAAACATTCAAGATACAAATACGAAGACCACTAACAGGTACTTGGAATATACCACAACTCATATGAATTAACGAGATATATAGAGGAATGATACCATGTAGGATCATTCACATTGATACCTGACCCTAGATAGGGTTACAAATGGATAGCGGATCTCACATTGGGCTTCTCAGAGGGATACCTGACTCTATCATGGAAATTACAACTATGGGGATCTTACTCTTGTGGAAGGAAATGATACCTGACCTTCAGGGGAGCGAGTAAAGGGACACTAACACAAATAAACATTCCCATGGAAGGGTGGAAAACAAGATCAAGCCATGTATTGGGAGGTACAGGGTGTGTATATGGTTCACACATCGTGTCCTCTAACCCGGGTATTTCCCATGTACAATGGCCCATGTCATAAGTCTTGTCATGTAGGAAAAGGTATGCATAGAGTGTAAGATAAAGACATGTATTGTTCCACACTCTAGGGAAGACTCTGTTTATGCTAGCCATGTTCCCGTACACAACATCAAGTCATGTTCTATATACCATGTACTGATACATGGGGTAGTCCCCATAAACAGAAGTGTCTATCCATGTGGTGGAGTTAATGACATATACTCCACGCCATATTTTTTTATCTTTCGAGATA
Organism: Viscum album; assembly: GCA_963277665.1. Classification (NCBI taxonomy): domain Eukaryota; kingdom Viridiplantae; phylum Streptophyta; class Magnoliopsida; order Santalales; family Viscaceae; genus Viscum; species Viscum album. Next base: position 1,118,222,937 of record OY728133.1, read on the forward strand.
TATGCTGAGTCTATTTAAGGACACACATGTTGCGAGACAATGGTCACATGAGGTTTCAGTGCTTCCCATCACCTAGAACTGTAGACACCCCTGGGTGGGGGTACACACCATGTCTCCCTGAAGGAATGTTGTGTTCTTCGCTGGGTGCAGCGCACGGACCCTAGACACTGCCATGTGAGTCACACAATTCATGTTCATCGATGAGCATTTCATGTTCTCCAGTTTTTTCCAAAACCTGATGATATTGTTCTAACCATTCGGGCGATGTTACAATCATCAATTAGGCCATCTAATCACCATGAAACTAAAGGTTTGAGGCTACCCGAACACCATGAAGTCATTTCCCTTGGTTTCAGACCTCTGATCAGACCCAAAAATTCATATTTATCCACTAGGACAAAGAACACATAAAGAATGATTTTTCACGATATGAGCCAATTCTCCATCTTTAATCGACGCCAAAAATCCCATAGGTATTAAAAATACTCGATGTCTAATATGGGATCTTTTCCTTTTGAAATGGGTTAATAACAATCTATTGTTCATCTCCCTCTGAAGAAAGTGTTTAATGTTCTGTAGAGGAGGAAGAAATACAATAAACAATGGAGGAACACACCTCCATTTTCATTCGTCACAGTGTAGATTCATTCCCTTTAGTAGGATTAACATTGAATGAAATGATAATCATAAAATTATCATAAAATAAATTTCCAAAATCAAAACCCCATAAGAAAAAGAAATTAACATCGTCTTATAAGAATGCACGATCCATGGATCAACATGTTCATTTGTTGATCCACGTTCATCGTTAAATCCATGAACATGGAAAAGAAGTATCGAAATAACAATCCCTACATCAATATGGATTGATAACGATAACCATGACATAGACATTTGTGGGGATTCATTGAATTTGCATTGCATTGATCAAGTGATATGACGTCGTTAGCCAACAAGAACTCTTCCACAGCTCTAACGACATTCATTAATTCATAGGGTCATGCGACTAAACCTTTGAAAATTCCATAAATATCTATTTAATTGGAAGAATTTGGTTGTTTCATTAAAAACAAAATAATAATAGAATAATGTAATTTTTTTATATTTCCATTAAAAACTCAAAAAGTGAACTTTTGTAGGTGACCCACAACGGTCATTGTAAGGCCTCTCATAAAGGGAATTCACTACTCTAGACATAATGGTGCCCTTGGATTTCTGATTCAAGAACCCTATTAAAAGTTTGTTTATTTTTTCCGGAAAGTTGGTCGAACTCTATGTTTAAAATTTTAAATATTTTTACAAGATTATACCGGGCACCCTGGGCCTCATGAATCACATGTCGTCACAAATCCCGATCTTTAAATATTTCATACATTATTTAAAAAAAAAATACAAAACGTTAAATTCTTCCATCCTTAGAGATTTACATCTCAAAAATCCAAAAAAAGGGGGTAATAAAAAATGATAGGGTAAGGCACACAAATTTGAGCCTCCCACTCTCATGTTCTCTTTTGAAGATGCTCATGTGTCCACCAGACACACACTAAGGGAATCAATCACCCACAAATAATTCACTCTAGGTGATCCTTGATATCCAACGGGTACCCTGTGATGGTCTCTCGATCCAAAATTTCTAGATCACCTCAGTTGATGACCTGTGATGGTTCATGCATGTAAATCATTAGTTGCGATAAGTTGTAGACATCCTATACTCAATGCAAATACAACGGTAGAGCCAGGATGTATGCCTCATCACTATATCATCACTGTATCTGAAAAGGTAATATGATCCTCAGAGAAAACATGTCGCCCCATCCAAATATCTACAACCTTATCTAAGGTGATACCCAAAATAATACATCATCTCCATCCTCTAACTCCAAATGTCTCTTCTGTCAGTCAACATAAAGCATATGTTGGATCTATGTAGTCTTCATCCAATCTTGGATGATCTGAATCTTCCTGGTGGTAGCTCTCAACAACTTTATACCCATGAGTGCTAACTCTCAATGATTTTTCTTGAAAAGCGGGTACAGTACGGGTTTCTTGTATGAAGAATCAAGCGGTGTGATGCTAATTGATGGTTTTTAGCTATTATTGTTTGAAACTCCCACCAGAGTAAGGTTTTCCTCCCAACTATGAAAAATTTTCATGACACTGAAACACAACAAATCCTCTATAACATTAATTGTTCTCTCTATCTGACTATCTATCTTGAGATGGAACACTATGCTCCAACATAGCGGGGTCCCAAACCCCTCTTTAGTTCCTTCCATATTTGGGAAGCGAAACATTTATAGTGATCATGTAACACCCCAGGTAAAAAAAGAATATGACATTTTCATATTTATCTATATTTGTGAGTAAAATATTACTATGACTTTAAAGGGGACGCTATTCTCGATGGCGTACCCAACACCCAACAACGAGTTTCATGGAAATCTTACGTTGCACTCTAATAATAAAATAATATTAATTTAAATGGTAGTTAACATGTAGCCATTGTATTGGAGGGAATGGATAGAAATAACTAATATATTATTATATATGTTTATAAATGTTTTTACATTTATCCAATAAAGATAAAGTCTTAAAATACAGAAAGAATTTATTTTTTGGCGTATATGCCCTAGTTTCACTAAAGGTTCACTTATCGCCTTTTGTTGACGAACTGTCATTAAATATAGTTTTCTTCACTCTTATACATCCTTTTGGACCAAATAAAACTCTTCTGATGAATTGGGACATCAAAATTTAATTTGTGTAAATTTTTGGTATCGTTCTGATAAAGTTCATTTTTTAATAAATAATGTAAAATGTTGTATTTTAATTCAAAACAACTTTTTAATCTAATTTATTTATATGATTATATAATCTTTTGAATTGGTTTTAAAGTGAAATTAGATTATATTTTTACGATTAAATCCAATAGTGGTCGTTGGAATTAATTTCACTTTGAAATCAGACTTAAACTAGTGTCAATCTTTTGATACTTATTATTTCATAAAAACACGCTATTTTCTCTGACAACGGGAATTAATTATTAAATTAATTAATGTGACTTATATGTTTTGAATTTTTTAAAATAGACTCCATTTTTGAATTCGGAATATCAAATATAGCTTAGGGTGAATTTTCGGGATTTTTCTGAAAAACATCAATTTTTGATGAATAGTGAAACCACTAAGTGATACCTATAAAAACAGATTTTTCCATTTAAATGAAAATTTTCCATCTTTGTTTTTTGAATTTCAAAAATCCAATATACATGGTTGTAATTAAAAGTAAAATGTGGTTCAATGGGATAAAAATAATTTTTTGGTGAATAGTAACTTATTAAGTTTTTAATCGCGATTAGAGATAATTATTGTAGTTTATGGTAATAATAATGTTTTAATAAAATGAAATGACCTAAAAACATGTCCTAACTTCATTGGATGTGTAATGGCCGACCAATAAAATCCATGGGTCGACTTGGGGACCCCATGGAGCCACTTTGGTTGGAAAATGACATAAATATCTTTTTATTTAATGTTTAAGTAAAAAATGACACAAACATAAAATGTTTTACTAAAACAATTTTTACATGGGGTTATAAAAGTAATATTTATGACTATAAATAGTCATTGGAAAGATAAAAATATTTCCTACATCATAGTAACTTTTTATAATTTTTAGACATTAAATAAATTAAATTATTTATGACATCATGATGATGCAGCGATGACTTTATTACATAACGAGTTAAATAAACTGGAAAGATAATGAAATTTCTAAGCCCTAAACATGTCCAAAACCTATTGGATGAGTGGATTTCTAACCATTATCACATTATCCTCGAAATAAATTAATTTGGGACCTTTAAAATCCGAAACTCTTTTGAAAATAATGTAACATTTTGTAACTTTACAAGAGTGTCCCTCCTCTCCTCTTATAAAAGGACCCCACATCTACCTCCTTACCCACACTCCCAAATCCTTTTTCTCGGCCAACCTCTGCCCATTTTGTCTCTCCACATCCCTCTATTACTCCTTGAAGCCTCACATTTGGCAGAAGTCTTCCCAAGGAAGCCTTGGAGCTCAATCCAAAGGGAGTTACCCGATTTTATGGTAATGTCTTCACTTGAGTCCTTTTGTTTTATTTTTCTTCTCCAACCCCTAAACAATTTTTATTCATTTCTTTTGTTACAAATAATGTATCAAAAATATACTAGGATGTTTTTATAAGAAGGATTCTAGATACCCTTTTACACACCTACATCTAATGGTTAAAGAACATACTGTTTCCGTGGATGGTGAATTTCAGCCTCCCGAAACGATGATTGTTCAACATTCTTTTAACTCCTTCAAAGGTGGCCATTAAGATGACACTATATTTATATATGATATATAATATGTTTATGTTTTCCTTAAGATTATGTATTTTTCATTTTGGGCATACCTTTATGATTTCCGTTATGGGTAAACGTGATATCTTCATTTAAGGAAGTGTGGACTACCGCCCCCTCCAAGTGACGTCATTCGTTAATGCCATTTGTGGGACTTATAAAGGATAGATTTAAAGTTATTATATATGATGTTATACTGGAATTATAATATACCTCTATATCATTATTATTCCATTCCATAAAAATGAGAAATAGAAATGAAAGTAGCGTTCATGCGTACGTACGGCTTACCGTCTCCATGAACGGTGCATTTCATTTCTTACCTCTAAATGATTATGTAATATTGTAAATACATGTATATGCTGGATTTATATGATATATATTATATCCAAATAAGGAATTTTATTCTGGATATAAAGAACCTTTGACCACACGAACAACATGTAATTGTAAGAAGACCACTTTCAACTTAAGAACCAAATATCGAAAAAACAAACATTCTTAACTTAAATGGTTACATAATGTTTATAACATGGAAATAAGTGATATAAAAGGAATAATGAACTTGAAAAAGTTTGTTATGTAAATATAAATTAACTCACGTTTATTATTCAGGACGTTAAAGAACGGTTGAGTCAAGTTGGACCCGAGGTAAGGGATCCTACTCCTCTCTTTCTTTTTAAGTACACTATTTTATGTCATTCCTTATAAGCTCATCTTTCTCGTTATTGGGATGTTAATTTATATTAATCTTACTGTAATTTTTATGTTCATATGATGAGAGACCCAATTCTCTCTCATCAATCCATTTTGGAAGTTTTGAGTGGCGTCGTTAGGCTGCCGAATTTTCGTAAGAGTTCTAACCTCTATCTTTCTCTTTAAGTACTCCCCTTTATGTCACTTTTTTTAAGCTCATCTTTGATATGAAGGGAGATGTTATTTTATATTCCTCTTGCTGTAAATTTTATTGTAATGTGATGAGATACCCTATTTGATCCCATCAATCCATTTTTGGAAGTATTAAGTGGCGCCGTTAGGCTGCCGAGTTTTCATAAGGGATTTTTCATCTCACTTTTATTCCCGTTAGATTTATGCTACATTTTCCACAATTTCCTTTGAGTGGTGTATGTAATGTCCATTATTTTACTCATTGTGTAATATACTTTCATTTATGAGTATTTACATCAATGTTGTATTGTCCTTCTTTCACGGGGTGCGTGTCTCGAAAGATACCCATGTCGGTAAGGGAACCTTTCACCCTCCTCTTTTTGTAAAAGACTTATTTTGTTATGTCTTTTAATTCACATAATATTATGTTGGGATATGTTCTTAGATATCCTTATTGATGTAAATTTTGTGTCCAAGTGATGAGATACCCTTTTTATTTCTCATCAACTCTTTTTCTGTATTTTGAAGTGATGTCATTTGGCTGTCTAATTATTACAAGGGAACTTATTAACCCAATTTCGATTCATTGTGATAAAATTGTACACCTTGAATATGTCGTTCTATGATTATGTGTGAATGTCCTATGATTGTTTTACACTTAATACCCAATTATATTTCGTGTATTAGTTTGTCACACATAGTTATGTAACTAATTTATCCTTAATCCAAGGATACCGTCATTGTATGGGACTTCGTCTAAATCTCATTTCATTGAGGCATATTTTGTTTTATACACAACCTTCTTTTATACGGTGTATAAACCCCTTTGAATTTTACGTTTATAAAAAAGGAATCTTTTTTATACGAATCATTTAACTAAACGACATAATGGAATGTTTTTGTCGTACGTATGCGGCGACAATGACTTCTCTGCCACTGTGACCGTTATTTGAGTTTCGGCTTCCTCTACAAGCCATACATTCTTTTTAAACGAAAAATAAATACCATGTTTTAATTTTATTTTATTTTTATATTGAAAATGGTTTTCATAATGTTTTTATATCAATGTGTTGTATTGATATATTGTGATTGAAAGGTGGAAATGTTATGTTTCCTTTATGCATGTTTTATGTGATATGATAATGTTGATGTTCTTGGGAATTATTATGAAGATGGGTGGTTCCGTGATAAACTAAGGGTGGTTGAGCCCGATATAGCTCTCCAATGCATTGGGTAACGCGAAGGAGTGAATCATTAAGGTTTCTCCAAAGAGATTTAGGGAATATATTATGATGGGTATTCTGAACGTAACCAAGAGGGTTACTCCCTACATAAGAATGTTGTGAATGCCTCAAGTTACCTTTATGTCTTATGATTTCTATGATTTATTCATGTTTTGATGAGGTTTGTTAAAGTTACAATGTTTTATGGGTAATGTATGATTTCATTTTTATTTATATATGAACTCATGTTTCCTTTCCATATTTTTATAACCCTTACTGAGCTTTTTATGCTCATCCCATGTTTTTGAAATGTTTTTCACAGGTCAAGGGGAAGGTACGTGATGTGATGATAGTGTCAAGGATGTGTCAAGAAAGAATCCATGTTTTACTTTAAATATGTTTCCGTTGATGGGAAGAATGAATACTATCTTTTATGTAACCACATTGTTTAAATGTGGAATGTAATGCAAGTTTAATGATCTAATTATCTAAAACTATAAACCTGAAAAGATACTCAATGTGTAATCTTGTTATAACTCAAGTTTAAGTAAGGTTTAAGGCTAGGGCCTTATAGATGGTATCAAAGGTCAGTTTAGATAACTTTAGAGGTTAGGGTATTCTTTAAGCATAAGTGAAATTACCATAATGGTTAGGATTTCAGAAAGAGTCCTAGTTTTAGATAAATTGAATGAGTAAGTATATATTAGTGTTTACCTTCCTCATTAGTAAATGATGGTTTTGTTGATATACTCACACTTACATTTCTGTTTTTAGTGAATGGATGGATCTAGCAGTCACTAAATAGACAACATGTTTGAAGGAAAATGTGGTGGGTCTCTGATTAAGATACTAGATAAAATGGAGGATTCAATGAGGAAACTCGTGGTTGTTCTAAACAAAATATCAAGGAGTCATGATCAACCACATTAACCTTGGTATGTTCTGTAATGAATCATGTACGAGATGACCAATCTATGTGGAAGTTCAGGTAATAATTATAAAGGTAACCATTAGAGTTTATATGATCCTTACTTTTGAGGTAATTATGGGTTATTATATGATATGCTGGAAAATGAAAGGAATGAGATAAACTTGAGGTTAAAATATGTTATGATCATTTTTCATGATTTTATCTCTTTTTGGGGAATGATTTATGAATTATATAGTTTTGGAAAAAGGACAACACGCAGACCGTGTGACAACCCGTCCCGTCGGACAAAGCTGTGGGAATCGAACCCACAACCAAAGTGCGACTGGTATTTATCGCCTACCACTAGACTACGTGAAGTCCCTGGTTAGTTTTACTGATTCTTTTTAGTTATATGATTTTATGAATTAAAAGTTAGTTGATTTTGGGTTATTTATGAAAATGATTAACCTATCATAGAGGATATGTGATTAGGTTAATTACTTTTCAATACGAGACTTTAGGAGGAACTGATGTTGTTTGGAGATAAATGTTACGATTTAACTTGGAAGACTATGTGACTAAATCCTTAAAATATTTGGGTTTAAATCTTACATTGGATTAATTTGAAGAATTTTATGGACAAATTTTATATCGAATGGTCCTCGTTGAACTTTGGGTTTTGTTGGACAAATTTTGGAGATTAAGAATAGATTTTCTTTTTATAAAGGGTTATCCTTTTATGGATTATCTGATCTTGTACTAACCTTTTTGGTTTTGGTTTTGGTTAAAGTCTAAATACATGGGAAGTATATAGTTCTCTTTAGTGTTTTAGGAGATTCTCTATAAGTTGATTATAGTACTTTTAATGTGAACAAGTCTACCTAAATACTCGTCTTTTGGAGAAAATATGAGTTTCTGTAAGGAATCTAATAAAAGTTGAAAGTCAACATGATAAGTGATTATGTTTCCTTATGAATAAATTCCCCAATAAAAAGTAACTTAAAACAAAAATGTTGTCTATTAACATTTCCTACTAGGGAATCAAATACCGTTTAACCCATCACAAGTTTGTGATTTTCTTATGGTTAACTTTCTCCTAGACATGTTTAATATCACTCTCCCTCAAGAACATTACCCTTTGCTTTTTCTTCCATGTCCATGTTTTTCTACATGGAATCCTAGTATGGGTTAACTCGGGTGACCTCTGTACTTATCTTCCATTATTTTAAAGTGATTTTTTTACCGACTCTTGTTCCAATGTGGGACTTTCAAAGATGTTTCCAAGCTCAATTTTAAAAAATTGCGAGAATGCAATTTTCAAAAGGGGGGAAGGATGTAACACCCCAGTTAAATAAAGAATATGAAATTTTCATATTTATCCATATTTGTGAATAAAATATTAATATGACTTTAAAGGGGACGCTATGCTCGATGGTGTACCCAACACGCAACAACGAGTTTCTTGGGAATCTTACGTTGCACTCTAATAATTAAATAATATTATTTTAAATGGTAGTTAACATGTAGCCATTGTATTGGAGGTAATGGATAGAAATAACTAAAATATGATTATATATGTTTTTAAATGTTTTTACATTTTTCCAATAAAAGATAAAGGCTTAAAATACGGAAAGAATTCATTTTTTGGCGTATATGCCCTAGTTTTCACTAAAGGTTCACTTATCGCATTTTGTTGATGAATTGTCATTAAATATAGTTATGTTCACTCTTATAAATCCTTTTGGACCAAATAAAACTCTTTTTAAGAATTGGGACATCAAAATTTACTTTGTTTAAATTTTTGGTATCTTTCTGATAAAGTTCATTTTTAATAAATAGTGTAAAATGTTGTATTTTAATTCAAAACCTCTTTTTAATCTAATTTATTTATATGATTAGATTCTCTTTTGAATTGGTTTAAAGTGAAATTATAATATATTTTTACTATTAAATCCAATATTGGTCATTGGAATTAATTTTACATTGAAATCAGACTTAAATTAGTGTCAATCTTTTGATACTTATTGTTTCATAAAAACACGCTATTTGCTCTGACAGCGGGAATTAATTATTAAATTAATTAATGTGACTTATAAGTTTTTAATTTTTTAAAATAGACTTCATTTTTGAATTCGGAATATCAAATATAGTTGGGGTGAAGTTTTGGTATTTTTCTGAAAAACTTCAATTTTTGATGAATAGTGAAACCACTAAGTGGTACTTATAAAAACTGATTTTTCCGTTTAAATGAAATTTTTCCATCTTGGTGTTTTTAATTTCAAAAATCTGATATAAATGGTTGTCATTAAGTAGTAAAATGTGGTTCAATGGGATAAAAATAATTTTTTGGTGAATAATAACTTATTAAGTTTTTAATCGCAATTAGAGGTAATTAGTGTAGTTTATGGTAAGAATAATGTTTTAATAAAATGAAATGACCTAGACACATGTCCTACCCTCACTGTATGTGTCATGGCCGTCCAAGTAAATCCATGGGTCATATTGGGGACCCCATGGAGCAACTTTGATTGGAAAATGACATAAATATCTTTTTATTTAATGTTAAAGAAAAAACGACACAAACATGAAATGTTTTACTAAAACAATTTTTACATGTTGTTATACAAGTCATATTTTGGACTATAAATAGTCATTCGAAAGCCAAAAGATTTCCTACATCATATTTTTTTTATATAATTTTTAGACATTAAATAAATTAAATTATTTATGACATCATGATGATGCAGCGATGACCTCATTACTTAACGAGTTAAATAAAATGGAATAATAATGTAATATCTAAGACCTACACATGTCCAAAACCAATTCTATGAGTGGATTTCAGACCCTTATCACCGTATCCTCTAAATAAATCAATGTGGGACCTTTAAAATCTGAAACTCTTCTGAAAATAATGTAACATTTTGTAACATTAGAAGAGTTCCCCTCCTCTCCTCTTATAAAAGGCCCCCACCTCTACCTCCTTAACCACACTCCCAAAGCCTTTGGCTCGGCCAACCCCTGCCAATTGTTTCTCTCCACATCCCTATATTACTCCATGAAGCCTCACTTTGGGCAGAAGTCTTCCCAAGGAAGCCTTTCAGCTCAATCCAAAGGGAGTTACCCAATTTTAAGGTAATGTCTTCACTTGAGTCCTTTTGTTTTATTTTTCTTCTCCAACCCCCTAAACTCTTTTTATTCATTTCTTTTGTAACAACTCCAGTGTCTTCAATATAATGGTAATTTTTTATAAGATGTATTATAGCTACACTTTCACACACCTACATCTAATGGTTAATGAACATACTGTTTCCGTGGATGGCGAATTTCAGCCTCCTGAAACGATGATTGTTCAACATTCTATTAACACCTTCAAAGGTGGATATTAAGATGACACTATATTTATATATGATATATAATATGTTTATGTTTTCCTTAAGCTTCTGTATTTTTCATTTTGGCTATACCTTTATGGTTTCCATTATGGGTAAACGCGATATCTTCACTTAAGGAAGTGCGGACTACCGCCCCCTCAAAGTGATGTGATTCGTTAATTCCATATGTGGGACGTATAAATGATGGATTTTAAGTTATTATATATGATTTTATACTGGATTTTATAATATACCTCTATATCATTATTATTCCATTGCATAAAAATATGATATAGAAATTAAAGTAGCGTTCATGCGTACATACGGCTTACCGTCTCCATGAACGGTGCATTTCATTTCTTACCTCTAAATGATTATGTAATATTATTAATACATGTATATGCTGGATTTATATGATATATATGATATCCAAATCAGGAATGTCATTCGGGATATAAAGAACCTTTGACCACATGAACAACATGTAATTGTAAGAAGACCACTTTCTACTTAAGAACCAAATATCGACAAAACAATCATTATTAACTTAAATGGTTACATAATGTTTATAACATGGAAATAAGTAATATAAAATGAATAATAAACTTGAAAAAGGTTCTTAAGAAAATAGATATTAACTCAAGTTTATTATTCAGGACGTTAAAGAATGATCGAGTCAAGTCGGACCTGAGGTAAGGGATCCTACTCCTCTATTTCTTTTTAAGTACACTCTTTTATGTCATTAATTCTAAGATCATCTTTCTCGTTATTGGGATGTTATTTTATATTACTATTACTGTAATTTTTATGTTCATATGATGAGTGACCCATTTCTCTCTCATCAATCCATTTTGGAAGTTTTGAGTGGCGTTGTTAGGCTACCGAATTTTTGTAAAAGATCTAACCTATTTTATATTACTCTTGATGTAAATTTTATTGTAATGTGATGAGATACCCTATTTTATCTCATCAATCCATTTTTGGAAGTTTTAAGTGGCGTCGTTTGGCTACCGAGTTTTCGTAAGGGATTTTTCATCTCACTTTTATTCACGTGAGATTTATGCTACATTTTCCACAATTTTCATTGAGTGGTGTATGTAATGACCATTATTTTACTCATTGTGTAATATACTATCATTTATGAGTATTTACATCAATTTTGTATTGTCCTTCTTTCACGGGGTGCATGTCTCGAAAGATACCCATGTCGGTAAGGGAACCTTTCACCCTCCTCTTTTTGTAAAAGACTTATTTTGTTATGTCTTTTAATTCACAAAATATTATGTTGGGATATGTTCTTAGATATCCTTATTGATGAAAATTTTATGTCCAAGTGATGAGATACCCTTTTTATTTCTCATCAACTCTTTTTCTGAATTTTTACGTGACGCCGTTATGCTGTCTAATTATTGTAAGGGAACGTCTTAACCCAATTTTGATTCTTTGGTACAAACTTGCACACCTTGAATATGTCGTTCTATGATTATGTGTGAATGTCCTATGATTGTTTTACACTTAAGACCCACATATATTTTGTGTATTTGTTTGTCACACATAGTTATGTAACTGATTTATCCTTAATCCAAGGATACTGTCTTTGTATGGGAATTCGTCTCAATATCCTTTCATTGAGGCATATTTTGTTTTATACACAACCTTCTTTTATACGGTGTATAAACCCCTTTGAATTTTACGTTTATCCAAAAGGAATCGTTTTTATACGAAGCGTTTTACTAAACGACAAAAGGGAATGTTTTTGTCGTACGTATGCAGCGACAACGACTTCTCCACCACCGTGACCGTTCTTTGAGTTTCGACTTCCTCTACAATCCATACTTTCTTTTTAAAAGAAAAATAAATACCATGCTTTAATTTTATTTTATTTTGGTATTGAAAATGGTTTTCATAATGTTTTTATATTAATGTGTTGTATTGATATCGTGTGATTGAAAGGTGGAAATGTTATGTTTCCTTTATGAATGTTTTATGTGATACGATTATGTTGAGGTTCATGGGAATTGTTATTAAGACGAGTGGTTCCATGATAATCTAAGGGCAGGTGAGCCTGATATAGCTCTCCAATGCATTGGGTAATGCGAAAGAGTGAAACATTAAGGTTTCTCCAAAGAGATTTAGGGAATATACTGTGATGGGTATTCCAAACGTAACCAAGAGGGTTACTCCCTACGTAAGAATGTTATGAATGCCTCAAGTTACCTTTATGTCTTATGATTTTTATGATTTATTCATGGTTTGATGAGGTATGTTAAAGTGCCTATGTTTTATGGGTAAAGTATGATTTCATTCTTATGTATATATGAACTCATGTTTCCTTTCCATATTTTTATAACCCTTACTAAGATTTTTATGCTCATCCCAAGTTTTTGAAATGTTTTTCACAGGTCAAGGGAAAGTTACATGATGTGATGATAATGTCAAGGATGTGTCAATAAAGAATCCATGTTCTACTTTAAATATGTTTCCGTTGATGGGAAGGATGAATATTGTCTTTTACGTAACCACTTTGTTTTATTGTGTAATGTAATGCAAGTTTCATGATCTAATTCTCTAAAATCTAAACCTGAAAAGATCCTCAAAGTGTAATATTGTAATAACTCAAGATTAAGTAAGGTTTAAGGCTGGGGCCTTATGGATCAGAGACTATCATTGAAGATACGCCATGAATCCAAACAATTCCTTTCCCATAGAGATTCCCAAATATCTCTATATAACTCTGGTCCCTAATAGCTAGGATGTGGGTGGACAAGGTGATTATGTCAATGATCACCCATATTGAATCAAGTCCCATGGATGTTCATGGTAAGCTCATCACGAAGTACATCAATACTCCATCCCACTTCCACTCTAGAACTTCCAGGGGTGAGCTAACTCTATTGGAATATGGTTCTTATCATGAACATGCTGTCATGAAAGGCATCGAGAAATGAAATCCTCACTGAATTTTTCATACCCAACCCTTAGAAATCATGTAGAATGTCCTAGTAAATTTTCACCAATCCAGGATGTAATGATATTGGGGATTAATGAAACTCCCTCAGGAACACCTCTCACAATGCTTCTGGTGAAACTGTGTTTTCTCAAAAGTGTAATACGTTCCCCACACCTTGGAAATATCCATCAAGAGGATGTCTTGGGGAAAAATGGGAATGTAAAATCTCATAGTCAAAATACCTATGTTGTGATTCCCTAACAAATTGAAATAGTGTATGGGTGATAACAATCAATTGGAGATAAGACACATCATCTCCATCCAAGAAGGATAACTATAGCGAGGCCAACTACTCTGATACCTAACACTGAAGCTATGAACATGATCTCTTGCTACGACCATTTTCCCCAAATTTCCCCTACCCAGGAGTATAATGTATCTTGAATTCATAATCTAGGAAGAACTCCAACCATTATATCATCCATAGAATAAGACCCTTATACAAGAAGATGAACATGATGATCTAGTGGTAAGGGTAAATGATAAATAGTTCTCCCATCTGGTAGTGTCGACACATCTTCATCACCAAGACTACATATTCTAATCCAATATCATTGGTCACATAGTTTTTCTCGTACATCCTCATCTAGAACAGACCATAATCAATCACTTCATGTCTCTTCATCAGAGCAAATCCATGCCTTGTCCATTATGTATTGGAAAAAACTATGTACTAGCCACCATCTTCTAGAATTCTCATAATCTGTGCAATGGTGAAACTCTATCTCAACTGTTGGAAATCCTTCTGGAATTTCTCTGTCCATACAAAAGGTTGCTTCTTCTAGGTTAATGCTAACCTTGGTGATGATACCCAAGAGAAATAATTAATAAATATCAAGTGGTATCCTACCAACACATGGAATCTATTCACCTCTGTCACGCTCTACGGTGGATTCTATTCAACCACTACCTCAACAGTGGTTGGTTCTAATGCCACTGCATCTACTAATATAACATGTCATAGAATGTGGAATTCATGTATCTTGAACTGGGACATTGAGATCTTCCAATAATGATGTTTTTAAGATAATCTCTAGAACCATCTGTAGGTGTCTCACATGCTCCTCCTCTATCATTGAGTACACATAGATTTCATCAATGAATACCACTCTGAGCCGGTCTATTTATGACATGAAGATCCAGTTCAAAATTCCCACAAACATTTTGGGGGAATTCATCAAGCCAAAAGGAATCACAAAGAACGTGTTCCGACTGTAGAAATATATAAAATCTGTCTATGGTAAATCCATGTCTATTACTCTTAACTAGTGGTTACCAAACCAAAGTTCATCCTTTGGGAACCATTTCTCCACTCTCCGGTGACTGAGATGGTCATCATTCCTGGTTAGTGGATAATTTTTCTTCACCGACACTTGGTTCAGGCATCTTTAATCCACGCACAATGTCAATATCTTGTCCTCCTTCATCGCAAAAAAAATAGGGGCCACCCAGGGTGAAACACTGGGTCATACGAAGCCCTTACTATGTAAATCCTCCAACTGCACCCTCATCATGCGAAGCATTGTGGGATCCATCTGATATGAATGTGAGTGTATCCGTGCCATCCTGGGGAGTATGTTAGAGTCGAAGTCGATCACCCGGTGGATAGGTAATCCGGGAACATCTAATAGATATTCATACTCGTACTCCACCACTACTGTTGCGAACTAATAGATCCTAGCATACACAACTCTGAGGGTAAGGATAGAAAACTCATGAGTTATCAGATGCAGCCTCTTATTCATGAACTCATTATTTTCTTCCTAGGTTTGCCATTCCCAAATAAAAAAAATCCTCATTTCATCACTGTGAACACACCACACTCTTTTCGTAATGAAGTCAATCTGGTAATTGAATAAAAGATATCAAATCCAATCTTAGAATTTTTTCGTAAGGCCGCAGTGCTACCACCAATAGGTTACACCAAAAAATCTCACCTCTAATAGAATTCTCATACAATTTTCAATGATGTGTGATCATCGACTCTCCTCCAGTAGGTGTCTAGAAATGTAATGGTCGATTCAAAGGATCTACTGCAATCTCTAGGTTTCTCACATGACATATGGTAAAGAAGGAATGACTAGAACCACAGTTTATATGTTTGAGAGATATGGTATAAATGACACAGATCATAACTCAGACCATTCCTGGAGTCCCTGGGTTATAAAACTAAACCGTATGTAGTTCCCCCACATCTATCCCACAGCACCCTAAGCCAACTATGGACCTATTATGGATGGTAGTGGAAGAAGATCGAAGCATCTTCCACCACCTATAGATCCCCCTGCTCCTCTGCCACATACACCGCATGGTGGGTCTTCCACCTCCACTCTCTACCTCTTCCTCAGTGGTCCATCCACTGCCTCACTGTCTATAGCTTGATGGGTAGGATAATATCAAGAGAGATTTCATCTTCCATTGAACGATTAGCATCACCACATATAAGGATAACTCGATCAATCCTCAGAGCCATGCACTATTGAATCCCAATCTCAGTTCTGCCAATGATGCCTCCCACACCCCAAACACTATGCCTGATATCTACTCTCTACTACCAAGGAAACTCTACATATATACCTTCTGTTGGCTTCCACTAGCTATATATTCTCCACCGAGAAGATCTAGATCACCAAGGCCCGCTCGAGCACTCTATTGTACGTCTAAATGGATAGAGTCTTGACCTTAGCTTAGATTTCCCATCATAGACCTTTCTCGAATGTCTAAGATTTTATATACTTTTCACTAAAAATATCCATCGAGTACCTGGAATGTTGGTGAAACAAGACGAATAGTTATCCACTGTCAAATTTCCCTAGAAATGTCTAAGAAGGTCATGGATAACACATCTCTCAGTGTAACTAGAGAGAACTCCTCCTTAAAGGGTCACTCAAACTCCATCATCTTACCACTACTCTTAATTGAATGCTCTATCCAATGATCACCATCTAGTATTCTGGTGTTCTCACTAGATGTAAAAATCAAGTCAATACCTCAATCTAGTACTCAGTCATCGGAGGTTCGTTCTCTCCAAGAAACCTAAGGGGTCTCTATCTGTAAAAATCATGGAGCGTGCTCTTACTATGCTCCTAGTCATTCGGGATTACAAGTACCACGGGTTGCTCCAATGGTGGCGGTATAGTATGTTCACCACCTGGAGGTAACACATTGGGAACAGGTGGTTGTATCAATGCCTCATCACTGAGGGGGTCATTCTCGTGATCGAGATGCTGAATCAGAGCGGGTATGTGTCGCAGGCGCATCCTGTAATGAAACAATATGTACCATGGTCAACAACTATTTCTAGATAGCTGATAAAAAAGAAAATTGAAGGCTAAAATCATTCCCATATGATTAATGCACCATTATATTTTTTCCATGCAACTAGGGTTTTCATTTAATGAGTCAAAAAAATTTTTATCAGTGTCATTGTGTATGGATACGTCAGCCACCTGTACCAACACAGGGGTCCCTGGCCAAAAATCCAAATTCAGAAAACATAACAATGTTTCCCCAAACTGATCCCATAGACTGATGGTCCTAATTTAGAATCGACCACCATTGATACC
Source organism: Viscum album (assembly GCA_963277665.1). Taxonomy (NCBI): domain Eukaryota; kingdom Viridiplantae; phylum Streptophyta; class Magnoliopsida; order Santalales; family Viscaceae; genus Viscum; species Viscum album. The sequence goes on from OY728133.1 coordinate 1,118,240,295, forward strand.
ACTCTTTCATGAACTATCCCAGTGGGGCCCGTGTCACCACACCCAATGCCCAACTCAAATAGGATAGGTACTAGTTACTAGAAATTAGTAAGCATATCACTAACATGAGAGTAATTGCCTAGATACCTATACATACATACAAATGTCCATGCCCATAAATGATGAAAATAAAAACCACTATGTAGTGAATACATGAATATAAATAAATCCATCAAATATGGTACAAAAAAGTAATGTGAATAAATAAATTGGTATAAAATAACATGCCACCAAAAACAAGAGTCTTCAGGTACAAAGTTCAACCTGTTATCAAGAATGATGTACTGGGATTGTTGACCATAGCTCTATGAACACCATGGCGTTTATAGAACTAAGAAGGCTTCGTCCTGTCTTTAACCACCATAGAATCTGTCAAAGGCCACTCGTCTAAAAAATACACGACACGTGCATGGCATGTTTGTGTAGGGGTGAGGGTAACTAAACTCAGTGAAGTACCCCAAAAATTATAACGAAATTCATAATGTAAATTTATATTCAGCTCTATATAGTATATTTCTACTAAATATATAGTAAGAGAAACACATCCAGATATACTTAAGACCTAGACGCATAGTCTATACACAAGTAACAACAACCACATACCCACACTAGGAATTCAATTAGAAAATTCTACAAAGCTCTCTTTTGGAAGAACTCACCCTATGAGTCTGATATCTCTTACCCCATCCGTGAAAGAAGTATTATTCATCATGAAAATCCATGAGAGAGATAGATCCACTGATATATCTATGATAGAACAAATACAGTCATTCCAGGATAACACACTCAAGAGTGGGAAAAGACCACGATACACAGATGATGATCACTACCATGGCCCTTGTGGATGCCAAAACTCATTTCGATTCACCTAATAAGTAAAGGATCAGTCACGGTGATACCTGACTATACCTAGGGTCATGATTGAATAGATTTTCTCGATCCTAGCCTCTTAGATGAATAACTAAATCTGTAATGGAAAGTCTTACATATGGGACCACACTCTTATGGATAGAACTGATACACAACATTTAGTGGAATGAGTAAAGGATCACAAACCCAAATGCAACATGTCTATGGAAAGGTGGAAAATAAGATCAAGCCATGTACATTGAAGTAAAAAGAATATAGATGGGTCACATTGTGTGTCCTAAAACCCAAGGTACTGCCCGTGTACTATGGCCCGTGTTGCAAGTCTTGTCTTTTATAAAATTGGAAACACGACATGTAGGATAATGAAAAATTGTGATCCATTATCCAGGTAAAACTCTATCTCCACTGGCCATGTGCACATAAAAGGATTCACCCCATGTGACCCTTACCTTGTACCAGTAAACATGGTAGTCTGAGTTCCCATTCCTGTCTAAAAGGGTGGTGGAGTAAATACTATGTACTCCACCTCGTGTATATGAATCTTCCATGATTCATGCTGAGTCCACTTATGGACCCACACACAGTGTGACGATTGTCCCAAGAAGTTTTAGTGCTTCCTATCACCTTAAACTCTTGTCGTTATTGGGTGGGGCCCATATTACAAGTCTACATAATGGAACATCGTGTTCTTCCCTAGGTGCAGTTTGAAAACCATAGATGCTTCCATGCTAATCACACATGGAGTTTTCATTGAATAACATGTCTGTTATTTGGATTTTTCTAGAACATGAGGTTCTCCATTTAATTATTTGTTTGATGATCCAAACTATGATCTGGTCATCTGATCACCATGAATCTAAAGGGTTGAGGTACCACCAACCCCCTAAAGCCACTTCTATTGGTTTCAAACCTCTAATCATCCCAAAAAACACGACTCAATCCACCCCGACAAAGAACGCTTGAAGAATGATTTCTCCCGATCCAAGATAATTCGTCATCCACCATCACCATCGCACCTCTACTAGGTTTTCATAACGTTAGATCTATAACATGGGATAATTTCATTGGGAAATGGGTTTAGAATGATCTATGGATTGTCTCCCCCTGAATAACTCAATGAACACGAGGTATAAGAGGAAGAAATCCAATAAATAAAAGAGGAATGAACGTACACCATTATTCTTCATGGAATTGATTAAATCACATTAGTAGTTTTAATGGATAATCAAATTATAATATAACAATTATCTGAAAAAAATTCCAAGAATCAAAACCCCAGTATAAATAGAAATTAACACCCTCCTGCAAGAAAGCATGATCCATGGATCAACATGTTCTTTGGTTAATATTCATTCATTATTAAATAAAATAACAAGGAAAATAAAAATTCAAATAATAACCCCTACCTATATTTTGTTGGAGGACAATCATCATGTCTCGTTCGTTGGCGAGGTTCAATTGACTCTGAGGTGTGTCGACCAATAACTCCAACATCTCCTGCCAACATGTCCTCCTCCATAGCTCCAACAGTAGTTTCCAACTGACGGTGTTATGCAGATGACCCAGTGAAAAATCCATAAGTATGTGTTTAAAGGGGAGGAATTAGGATATTGGGTTAAAATGGAAATCGTTAAAAAGTAAATTATATACTTATTTTATATCTTTAAAAAAATCCGAAAAAGAACATTTGCAGCTAACCCACACCGGTTGATGGTAGCCCCAAAATATAGTAATGTCATTTATCTGAATGCAACTGTGCCCTCAGATTTCCAATATCGGCAGAGGTTTAAATGTTATTTCACATTTTTTAGAAAACCCCTTACATGTGCTGTTTAAAATTTTAATTTATTGAAAACATTTATTCTCGGAACCACGGGCCTCAAAATCACAAATCCTCACAAATCCTGATCTCTTAATAATTCCATTGATAATTTTAAAATAATACATAGAGAATATGATACATTATAGTATCCATGATAAAATCCAATCCTTGATTAGTAGATGATCCCTCTCCACTATCTACTGGAGTTTGGACCACTATCTAAACCCATAATGTCTCTCCAACATGGCCTATCTATATAAAATATTAGAATGTGAATTATATATCTTCTATTGTAGTCATTCCTTATGGGGTCTCCCTGATCTCTTAGTACCTCTCTTTTAAATTCTCATTATTAAAAATCAACGGTGACCGACCAGGGTAGAATGGTGTAACTTCACAATAGTATTCCTGTAAGCACTACTATAATATCTCACATTCCAATAATAAATGAACCTAGTATAATCATCTCTCATAGAGGATTTATGAGAATACCTATATTTACATGAATATCGCTTTGCCTAATTCTTTTTATGTGACTTCAAATACCTACTGCTAGAAAAATATCTCATAGTAATGAGAGAAATATCATTTATTAGACCACTATGGGAAAGTAGAAAACTTGTTTCTCTGAACTCCTCTTGACTCGTATCAAAGGTGAGGTCCTTGTAAATCACCAATGTGTTTATTTCCAGATAAGAGCATCTAATATGACATGTGAGCTCCAATTGATGTATTATCCCAATATTTGTAGTGTTTTGTGCATCCCTTCAATCCATAATTATAGAAAAAATATGAAAAACAATAATATGATATTAATATACAATTATTGTTAATGAACACTACAATAAATAAATGAACTCTATGGAATAGTCCATCATCATTATGTATGGAATGTAATTCTCAAGAAACATATCCTTGAATATCTCCCATGAAAACCCATATTTTCCTCTAGCTTGACACCTGGTATTTCACTAAATATTATTGGGTCATTGGAAAATGACGGTCTATATAATAACCCACCATCATATAGATTCATGAATCTATTGAATATTATCAAAATAAATTTCATCCAATCATTTATATCCTATAAGACACATGTACCCTTTAATTATGAAGTATGATGGTTCTATAAATCAAAAGAATAATAAATTTTAATCTTATGAATCGGTCCACCTGAGATGGGAACAATATTAAAGAGTCTCATATTAACACACTCTACATGCTATATCATATGTTCCATTATAGGAGTGTGCTTGGGTGTATCCTTCTGCACAATTGGTGGTGGTACATGAGAATCATATGTTGACATAGATGGTGGTCATTTCAAATGTCACTACAGCGGAATCTCTGATGTGATGAAGAAACATAGAATGACTAAAATTGGTCACATTATATTTATGGGATTAAATAAATTTACTGATTAGAGTATACGTTCATCCAATGGTATATCCCTCATAGGACTAACCTTGCAATTCATCCATGCACATAATTTGTAATCAGATATACACAAATAAAAATATAATTTCGCATTCTATATATTAATTCTCGAAAATATATTTCATTGGAGCATAGAAAATAGATATATCACACTATTGGGAAAAAAATATTTCCTAAACTGAATGAAAAATTACAATTATCATATTTATGAAATAATATATAAAAAATAACTAATATATATATATATATGACATGTTATAATTCCTTCCTAATCATGATGCATGACCACACCATAAATATCATAAATTTAGTAACATAAATCCCTTAAATAGTAAATTTGAGGTCCATTACACATGTGTTATCTAAGAACATGAAAAACCATTACTCGAGTCCCATTCATCAATATCATTTATATTATGTCATTAGTTTTTCCAATGAGATAAGTATAATAGCATTCATTTGATAGCTTTTTGTAACACTGCAAACTAGACCCTAGAGTCCGAGTTAGTGTGTCATATAACCTTATTTGTGCCTCCCTATATACAAGAGACTACCCACTAGTAGTGAGGTTCTAATATTCTAGTTGGGATTCTATACACTATGTATAAATTTATAGGAGTAATAATGATATAACATAGTATAAAAAATTAACTAGTGTAAAAAAATAACAATAAGATACCATATTGGTAGATATAATACTTTTCATACAGTAATAAATAAACATGCTCCAAAATTGGAATGAAAAATTAGAGTTTATAAACTGTGAAAAAATAAATGAAATAATAATAGCTGGAGTATGTTTTAATTTAACCTCTTCTTACAATCCTTCACCTCCTCAAAACCCATCAAATAATACTTGACCTGCACTAGATCCCTTAACATGAATTCTAAATGTTCGCTATGAATTCCTCAACATATTTTAATAATAATCCTACTAGAAAATAAAAAATGTATCCTGATCATAAGTGATATATATATATATATGATATAACAGAAGTAAGTCCTAGATAAAAAATACAATCTCACATGTGTTGAGGCACCATGTGCTAACCAGGCCACCTTGAACTCCATCCCCACTTGGTTCAGATCATTTTTAGTATCGATATTAGTGTATGTTAAACAATGTACTACATTTAATCAAACAACTCATTCCACAACATGATGGTAATCATTATCAGAAACACTTCACCCCCACACTGATATTGTTCCCAATCATTTAAGGATGGTAAGTTCCCCAAACATGTTTTCAAAAATTGTATAACTATAAAGCACATGAATAATACTCTCACATATTACCCAACATTATGGATTCATATCCCATGCAATGTTTATGACAATATAAAAAAGCATGTCCATGATCTATCCCAAACAATAAAATGATCCATGTAATGTATCCCTTTTCATGTCAATATGGATCCCCAACAATTGGTTGTGTACAGACCCAAAGCTTGGCTTACATGGACATTACATTACTTTAGCGCAATAAATAATACATAACAAATCCAACACATAATGACCGTAATAGTTTAGTGTCTTTGGAAACTCGGAACATAATCTTATAATCATGGTGAAATATCTTCAACAGTTCCCATAATGATCGTCCCCTTTTGTTTTCTTACCTCAAACATTTCTTTATATCCTGGGGAAAATAAAATATAAAAAGAGTGAGCTCAAATGCTCAGTATGGGTAAACATAGAGAACATAACACAATCCATAGACATTTGAATGTAAAAAACATGAGCATAAAATCTAAACATCAAAATCTTGAGCAATGACATATAACATTGCAGGACATAACTAATATATCATAAAAGAAAATTAATCCTTATAAAATAGCATGGGAATAAAACTTGAAATTATGGAAAAACATTAATAACATGATATTATTTCGATAGTAGCAAAGGCATTGCTGCCAAGACCATCTTAGTGGACAAAGTCCCTTACTGAACCAGGTTTACTCTTCGTTCCAGCCTTGTATTACTGAACCAGATTTACTTTTCATTCCAGCCACGTATATCTCATGAGATATAATTCTTTACCCAATGAATTGGTGGGACATATAGTTCCCACCCATCTCATAATGAAATCATTATTACTTGTGCCACAACATGAACATAAATCATTCATCATTACCCAAAGTATAAAATGGGATTCATAAACATCATCCCATCATAACATAATCCATACAAAAAATAGATATCATTTCATAATAAGAAAAGTGAAACCATTTTAATCATAGAGACATTATTCTTGAATCATGAACATATTGAATAATGCCGTCTTAGATGAAAATTAGTTTTGATAAAACAGTTGAAAATAATTCTTGAGGAAAATATCCTTTCTTCTTGAAAATCATTTTCTTTTCCCAAAATTCATTTAAATTTTAAAGGAATTTTTTTTTTGAAAATAGTAATCATATCATGTAGATTATGGTTCATTAAGAAAAGGCGTTATGAAACCGTAAAAATCTGTTCATGACGTATAAGATAAAAAAACATTTTCCTGGTACTTTTGTCGGAAAAGACAAAAAGTACCTGGTATGGTAAACAAAAGAATGATTCCTTATATACCATGTAGTAAAAGTAAAAAATGGATTAAAAAAAATTCAAACGTACATGAAACCATTTTTAGAAAACCGGGACATGAATGATAAATATAACCCTAGTAAATACTTACGAATAAACAATCTCAGATAAAAATGAGATTGGAATAGTTATCTGTTACATTAGGTCTGACATGCTTCGTACGTATCCAAACCTCCTGTATAATAATTTAAATAATGTCATTGACTTATTACAGAATCAAATTAATTGTTATGATATCATATATGGTTCACTTATGACTTTATATTTCCCATTCTTTTGTATGATCCATCTGAAAGCAGTGTTTTGTGTAAAATCATTTTATTTATCGTAAGTGTTTGGACTTGTTGTTATTGTTATTATTATTACTTAGATCCGGATTTACCTACTTACAGAATGTAAATAATTATTTATATATCATATATATATTCAATAAATATATATATATATATAATGGATATATAAAATAAATGAAATGCACTGTTCATGGAGACGGTAGACCGTACGTACACATGCACGCTGTTTTCCTTTCCTTATTGTCTTGAATGGAAGTAAGTAGATGAAAAATATATATACATCAATCAAGTAGATTTATCATGTCATATATTTCATTAATATTAATTATATATACTTTATAATCATTTTTGAATTGTTAACATTGAGAATGAATCTCATCGCGTCGTGGAGACGGTAATCCGTACGTATACACGAGCGATGATGTCGTTCCCATTATTGTTGAATTGAATTGGAGTGGATGAAATAATATCACAAAATCAATATTATCTTATAATAACTTTATATAGTTATTCTTTACACCATTAAACCCCTTCATGTAAGGTGGTGGTGGGAAAACAGATTACACCACAACGTGGAGACTGTATTTCATACGTACGCACGTGCCTTGACTTCATTTTCTGTAGGATGGATATAAGGTGAAATGGGGTTGTTTAATATTTTTAATAACATATCAGTATATTATTGATACTGATTTTATTAATTTATAATGAAAAAAAATAAGAATATGTAGAAGAAAAAAGAAAACATGAAAGAGTCGGTAGAAGAGATTACCTCTACTTCGATGCACCTCTTTTAAGATTTTTATTTGGGAACTAGAGTTGGTCTTTTGAGAAGACCAGAACCACTATTAAATAACTAGAGATGTTTATAAGAGGAATTGGAAGGGTTTGGCTGAGATAAAATCCTCAAAATGATGTGAAGGGAAGAGGGAAGGGTGCCCTTTTTATAAGGGAGGAGAGAGGCATCTTAGGAAAAACATAAAATATTATTTTATAATAAAGTAATATTCGGTTTCTAATAGCACTAAAATGATTTATATAGAAGCTAAAGTGTGGATGGGTCGAAATACTATCAACCAATAGGTTTTATACAAGTTTAGGTTACTATTTCAACCTTATCATTTAGATTTAACTCTAAGTTATAATATTTAACTTTCACCGTGTATTTTTGTTTTCTTACACTATATGATTAATAAAATTACAATAAAAATCCAAAAGAATCCCATGCGGTTCATTATTAATATATATGACCATATATAAGTCATTTGGAAGATACTTAGATTTTTAGGAATTTAATAACAATTAATAATATAATATTTTTTTAAAAAACTATTTTAGTTTTTTTTTACACTATTTGGTACATGATTTTTGTGAAAATCATAACATCATTATTAGTTAAAAAATAGTTAATCAAATCAATAATAACATGTCATATTAACCTTTAAAATTAGTTTAATTCATTAAAAGTCTCAAATTACATTTATTTGGGTATTTTGAATATCAATTATGTTAAAATTTCATTAATAAGGTAATTACTACATCATCATTGTGTCATAAATAAATTAAATTATGTAATGTCTAAAAAATAAAAATAAAATACCATTATATAGGAAATATCTTTAGCATTCTAATTAATATTTATAGTCTAATTTATCTTATTTATAACCATATATTTACAATGTTTTAGTTATTAAACATTGATTTTAACTATTTTAACTATTCTTTAAATAAAATAATAATAAATGTCCTAATCTAATACAAGTGGACCTAAAGGATAATATTTTATTCCAATGTATTTTTTTGGAAAAATTACACTTATCTAATAGAATTTGGACCTATGTTAGAGTAATAATAATATCATATTTACCCTTAATTACCATATTCACTTTATATAGTGGTAAATAAAAGTAAAAAGATATTATTCACCAAAAACTATTTTTATCTTATTGGACCACATTTTACTCCTTGATATAAGTCGTGTCTAGGATTTTCAAAATTACACTCATAGAAGCGGTAAAATTATGTTTCATGTAAATTTTCAAATTGTCCTAGGAGGTGGGTAAAGACGGTGAAAAGTTCAATTAAACTTATATATATATATCTAAAATTATTATAAAATGACTCCAATGAATTAAATTGAACATATATAGGTATTACGTATCAATTTTGAATTAAATTAAATTTAAATAAAATAAATAATTATTTAAATAAAAAGTCGGTTTTTAAATTGTATTGCAGTATTTTCACTATTCATCAAAAATTGAATGTTTTCAGAAAAATACACAAAATTCACCCTAGGGTAATTTCGATATTCAGAATCCAAAAATGAAGTCCATTTTGAATGATGAAATTTATAAAATTTCCAAAAGTGGGTATTACTATTCATAATGTATAGTTCTTAATAATATTATAATAACATCTTGTTTAGTGAAACTCGGTATTGCGTACTAAACATGCTATCGAGAAAGTTCTTGATTGCGTGTAATGCAAGACACGTCAAGGCATCATGTAGTGAAAGCTTTTTTTTGGTGTTTCATATAAAAAAATAAAAACTTAATTCATCTATACATTAAAAAAATCTATACTTAATGTTGCATAGAATAATTTATACAAAAGGAACATGAAATTGTCTGTAACACGCACCAAGAATAGTGTTACATATACTGCAAGATAATACAGTGTTGTGTATATCACAATTTAATTTTTGTGTAGTGTAAAACACAAGACATCAATGAAATTAAAAAGAATAATTCTCACAAAATCTTGGGTTGTTACATTCTACCCCCCTTAAAATGAATTTCGGCCTCAAAATTTGTCGGGGTTATAAATGGTTTACTACATAAAAGTTTCTTTCATAGAAACCCACATCGTAAAAAGAAATACTAAAACATAATTTTAAAAAGTGAAGTATGAAACATAACGGTTACCCAAATTAACTCATCACTGGGTTTCCACATAGGAGAACATAGGTGAAAATATGGATATGGAAGAGAAATATATCCATCACGGTCTGATGGAAAGTGGTAAGGAATATGGCTATGAGAAAGACAACAATCAAAAATCCTAAAATTTGTGATGATCTAAGGTACCATCTGATTCATGAGATATAAGATCACTAGGACAACATTGTTTGTTTTCAATATCCTTTCGCTAATGTTTAAAATTTTTAATTAGAAAAAATACTCACATGATTTTGGAACAATCTCACTATTGTTTGTGCCTTGAACAATTTTCACTTCATCTCTTAAATAAATGAAGTTGAATTTTTCTTCCATTAAGTGTTAGAAGATGATGCAATAAAATGATAGGGCATTCCTTTTGTCTCAAACATATGGTTAGAAAAAGTTATATTCGTAAGTCTATTTATAGTGAGATTAATTGTATATGGTTCCTAAAATGGACTTATACTTCATCTATCATACATCTTAATAAAATAAAAATGGTTTCTTCTAACCAGGGACTTCCTATAGGCCAGTGGTAGGTGATAAAGGCATGCCACACATCTGTTGTGTGTTCGATTACAACATCCTTGTCCGACACGATGGGTTGTCGCCCGTCAATCAGGTTGTCCTTTTTCTAAAACTGTATTATTATAACATTCCATCAATAATATTGAAAGAAGTTCTAGCCTTAAACAATACTAACTTATGTCCAACATAATACATTCCATTATTTAGGCTTATTCAAAATACTTCTTCCCATGCTTATAGTATAAAGAAAACAATAACTAGACATGGAATGAGCATGTGAATATCATCAGTTATCCACCATATATCATATGATATATCCTGTTTGTCAAATTACAATCATATGAATACCTTAATAATGTATTCTTTTGAAAAATTAATACACATTTAACCTTAGTGAAAACATGAATTCTGTCAAAAGTTAACTCTTTCCATATACCAAAATCCCAAAAATTCTATATATGCAAACCATAATATCACTTAGTCCTTATTTCAGTCATGAGCTCATGAATACTATTAAACATCTCATTTTCTCTTTATCATATCATCTACTTTCCAAATATTTGAATTACTTTTCATGGTTACCAGTACAATATAATTATTTAAAACCATAATAAACCAATACATAGATATTATAATATTCCACAGTACTATAAATTAGATTCCACATCATTATTTTGGAATCTCGTTACATAAAAATATAATCATTCCACTACATCATTGTCATGCTCAACATCTAAAATAGTGATCGCATGTGACTTCCAATTTCCCTTTTCCTTAAGAGGTTTCTAACATCGATCATCATTAACACTTGGATTAGGGCATTGGTTAGTATAATGCCCCATTTCCTTGCACATGAAGCATTGAAGTGTTGGTGGAGCGTTGTTGGTAGTCTTTTCTTTATTCAAATCATTAGAAACCTTTTTCCTGTTACATCAGCACTCAGCTGCTTGATGACCTTCTTTTACACACATGAGACATTTTATAGTACCTTTTAGACAATCTCCACCATGCTTCTTTCCACACTTTGATCATAAAGAAACATTCATCTTCTTTTCACCATTGTTATGTGATTTTTCCATGAACTCCATCTTTCGTTTTTGGTCAAAACCATGAGATGGATATGTAACACCAACTTCTATTTCTACCTTTATATAAAAACGCACAATTTCTTCGTAACTACAGAATTCTCTTATAGATAATGCCCTTGGATGACATGGTTTTATTCCCCTGATGAATCAATCAACTTTACATTCAGGTTGGATGATAAAGCAAGATGCATACCTTGCATGCCTTATAAAATTTTCTTCGTTTAAACCAAAAGATTCGTCATATATTTTATTAAGCTCAAGGAACTCCTTTTCCATCTTTGTTCGAAGAATACGAGGGAAGTAGTTACTGAAAAACTAGTTCTTGAACTCATCCCATTCCATGGGTTCAATTTCAGCTTGGGTACCTGTCTTCTTAATTAGAGACCACCACTCGTCTGCTTCACCTTCTAAATGGTAAATAGCTAGAATGACTTTATAATGTTCCGAACAGTGATGTATGGAAAATATATACTCAATTGTACTGATCCATTTTTCAGAAACAAGTGGATAAAAATACCTAAGGAAAGCAGGTGGTCGTTGCCTCATGAAGGACTCATTATAATATTGTTCCCTTCTCTGATCATTTAGAAATCCAGAATGATTCATATCTTGAGTGAGTATAGAAATAAAAAAATTTACTCCATCTCCCATAACATTTGTTTTTTTAGGAGAACAATCATTGCATTTTATATTACAATGATCAACATGGTTCCTTCGGGTCCCAGCCATCGTCTAAAACCCAAAAAGAATAGTGTGAGAGAAAACAATCATGCTACGGAAAACAACATAATAAAAGGGGAGTACATTCAATATATAACATATTAGGTTAAATTCTAAGTTTGTAACCATAATTCTAGTAATATAACCGATACATATAATTAACCCTACGAACATCCCTAGACAAACCATAGAAATATCTCTAGGGATATCACTAATGTTTTCACATCCTAGTTTCCAAAGGTCAACTAAACCTTTCCTCTAATACCAACTATAGAGACCCAAAGCTTGGTGTACATGGAAATTACATTAATTTTTCTGAATACTTAATACATAACAAAACCAACACACAAGGAATGTAATAGTTTAGTGTCTTTGGAAACACGGAACATAATATTCTAATCATGGTGAAAGATCTTAAAAATCTCCCATAAAGATATTCCCCTTTTTTTTCTTACCTAAAAACATTATTTATATCCTGAGAAAATAAAACATAAATAAGTTGAGCTCAAATTCTCACTAAGGGTAAACATAGTGAACATAAAACAATCCATAGACATTTTAATGTAAAAAACGTGAGCATAAAATCTAAACATCAAAATCTTTAGCAATGAAATATAATATTTGCAGTATATAAGGCATAGGTCATAAAAGAAAATTAATCATGATACAATAGCATAGGAATAAGACATGAAATTGAGGAAAAAAATTAAGCACATGATATGATTTCCATAGTAGCCAAGGCATTGCTGCTAAAACAATCTTAGTGGACAATGTCCTTTACGGAACCGAGTTTACTTGCCATTCCACCCATGTATTACTGAACCAGATTTAATTTCTGATCTGGCCATGTCTATCTAATGAGATATAATTCTTTACCAAATTCATTGGAGGGAGATATAGGTCCCACCCATCTCATAATAAAATCATTCTTACTTGTGCCACGAAATGAACAAAAATCATTCATCATTACCAAAATTATAATATGGGTTTCATAAACAACATCCCATCATAAGATAATCTATACAAAAAATGGATATCATTTCATCATATGAAAAGTGAAACCATGTAAATCATAGATTCATTATACTTGAAACATGGACATACTGAATAATGTCATCTTAGATGGAAAATAGTTTTGAAAAAACACTTGAAATGAATTCTTGAGGAAAATATCCTTTGTTCTTCAAAATCATTTTCTTTTCACAAAATGCCAGGAAATTTTAAAATAAAAGTATTTTGTTGAAGATAGTCATCAATTATTGTAGAGTATGCATCATTAAGAAAAGGAATTATGAAACCTTAAAAAACTGTTCATGCCGCATTATTTAAGAGAACATTTTTCTCGAACTTTTACCGAAAAAGTCAAAAATTAAATCATATGGTAAACAAAAGAAAAATTCCTAACATACCATGTAGTAAAAATAAATTGGGTAAAATGAATTTAAACATAAATGAAACAATTTTTATAAAACAGGGAAATGAATGATAAATATAAACCCAGTAAATACTTAAGAAAAAACTATCTCAGATAAAAATGAGATTAGAAAAGTTATCCCTTACTTTATGTCCGATATGCTTCATACGTATCTAAACCTCCTATATAATGATTTAAATAATTCCATTGACTTATTAATGATTCATATTCACTGTTTTGATATCATATATGGTTCACTTATGAATTTATATTACCCGTTCTTTTGTAAGTTCCATGTTAAAGCAGCATTTTGGTTAAATCGTTTTATTTATCGTATGTGTTTGGACTTGTTTTTTTTGATATTATCATTACATATATCATGATTTACATTCTTCAAAAATTTAAATAATTATTTATATATCATATATATATATTCAGAAAATATATATATATAATAGATATATAAATTAAATGAAATACACCATTCAAGGATATCGTAGGTTGTACGTACGCATGAACGATGTTTTCCTTTCCATATTGACTTGAATGGAAGTAAGTAAATGAAATATATATATACAAAAATAAAGTAGCTTAATCATGTCATATATTTAATTAATATTCATTATACAAACTTTATTATCATTCTTGAACGGTTAACATGGAGAATGAATCTCATCGCATCGTGGAGACTGTAATCCGTACGTACGCACAAGCAATGATATCGTTCCCAAAATTATTGAATTGAATTGGAGTGGATGATATAATATAAAAAAATCAGTATGATGTTATAATAACATTATATATTTATTATTTACACCATTATACCCATCCATGTAAGGTGGTGGTGAAAAAACAGATTACACCACGGCGTGGAGATGGTATTCCGTAAGTACGCACGCGCGATGATTTCATTTTCCATAGGATGGATAGAAGGTGAAATGAGGTTTTTTTATATTTATAATAACATATAATTATATTAGTGATACTTATTTTATTAATTTATAATGAAACAACTAAAAAAGAAGAGGATGATGAAGAATGAAAACTTGAAAGATTCGGTAGAAGTGATTACCTCTTCCTCGAGGCACCTCTTTTAAACTTCTTCTTAGGGAACTAGAGTTGGCATTTTGTGAAGATCAGAACCTCGATGATATTACTAGAGAAGTTGAGAAGTGTAATTAGAAGGGGCTGGCCGAGCTTCAAGGCTCAAAAGGGCCTGAAGAGAAGAGGGAAGGGGTGCCATTTTTATAAGGGAGGAGAGGGGCACATTATAAAAAACATAAAATATTATTTTATAATAAAGTCATAATCAGTTATTAATTGCCCCAAATTGATTTCTTTCTAGGATAAGGTTGGTATGAGTCAAAATAATATATGAAAATATGTTTTAGATAAGTTTAGGTTACTATTTTAACATTATCATTAAGATTCAACTCCAAGTTAAATAATTATCTTTTACTGTGTGTTTTTGTTTTCTTACACTATATGGTTAATAATCTTACTATAAAAATACAAAAGAACCCCAAGTGGTTCATTATTAATATATAAAATTCTATTTAAGTCATTTTTACAAACATAGATTTTTAGGAATAGAATAACAATTATTAATATAATATTTGTTTTAAAAACAATTTTATGTAATTTTTGATACTATTTAGTACATGATTTTTGTGAAAATCATAACAGAATGATTAGTTATGAAAAAGTTAATTAAATCAATAATAACATGTAATATTGACCATTAAAATTATTGGAATGTATTAAAAGTCTCATATTACATTTATTTGTGTATTTATAATAGAAATTATGTTAATATTTCATTAATAAGGTAATTACTGCATCATCATTGTGTCACAAATAAATTGAATTATTTAAATTCTAAAAATTATAAATAAAATACCATTATTTATTAAATATATTTAGCTTTATAATGAAAATTTATTGTTGAATTTATCTAATGTATAACCCAATATTAAAATTTTTTAGTTATTAAACATTTATTTTAACTATTTTAACTCTTCATTAAATAAAATAATAATAAATGTTCTAATCTAATCCATGTGGATCTAAAGGATAATATTTTATTTCAAAGGTTGTTTTTGGTCGAATTACAATTATTCAATAGAATTAGGACATGTGTTAGGGTAATAATAAAAGCATTTGTTACCCTTAATTACCCTATTTACTTTTTACTATGGTAAATAAAAGTAAAAAGTTACTATTAACCAAAAATTATTTTTACCTTATTGAACATCTTTTTACTCCTTGATATTAACCATGTCTCTCGGATTTTTTAAATTACACTCATAGAAGCGGTAAAATTATGTTTTATGTAAATTTTCAAATTCTCCTAGGAGGTGGGTAAAAGGCGGTGAAACGATCAATAAAAATATTATATATCTATAATTATTATAAAATGACTCCATTGAATTAAATTAAACTTATGTAGGTTTTATGTATCAATTTTTACTTAAAATAAATTAAATAAATTAAATAATTATTAAAATAAAAAGTCAGTTTTCAAATAGTAACATAGTGTTTTCACTATTAAACAAAAATTGAATGTTTTCATAAAAATACCAAAAATTCACCCTAGGCTAATTCCGATATTCAAGATCCAAAAATGAATTCAATTTTTAATGATAAAATTTATAAAATTTCAAAAAGTGGGTATTACTATTCATAACAGCTAGTTCATAATAATATTATAATAATAATCTCATTTAGTGAAACTCGGTATTGCGTACTACACACACTATCGAGGAAGTTCTTGATTGTGTGTAATGCAAGCCAAGTCAAGACTGCATGTAGTGAAAACACTGTTTGGTTTTGCGTATAATATAATAAAAACTTATTTAATTTATACTTTAAACAAAATCTGTACTTAATGCTGCATAGAATAATTTCTACAAAACGAACATGAAATTGTGTGCAACACGAGCCAAGAATAGTGTTGCATATATTGCAAGATAATACGATGTTGCGTATAGAACAACCTAATTTTGGTGTAACATACAACACAAGAAATCAATAAAATCAAGAAAAATAATTCTCACAAAATCTCGAGTTGTTACAGGTTGTCTAACCAATGATGAAAAATAATGTCATTTTGATACATTAATCATGGTTTCATTGGATTAAAAACACAACATGAAATACAACTCATCAAAAAAAATTACAAATATGATTAAAAAATATTACGAGGAAACACAAAACCAAATGATCACAGTCAAACATCATCTCACGAGAAATCATATTATAACACCACGAGATATTTATGAGGTAGAATTTTTATTTTAATTTATTTATTTATTTATCTAATTTCTATGATGTCTTGTGGTTTATGGAAATCCAAGATAATTTTATGCCACATTCAACACCATCTTTTTTATGGTATATGCGAAACTATTCTTGTCTTGTGTTATATACAATTTCATGTTCTTTTGAGGAAATTTATTTCATGCAAGATAGAGTATAAGTGGAAAAGAATATATTAATTTTCTATCATATAACCAATTCATTATAATAGATGGTATGAAAAATATTAACGAAATTATGATAGTTTGATTCACACAGATTTATATAATTAATAATATTGTGATAAATTAATTATTATTTAAAACAATAACTTTTTAAAATAAAATGAATTGTTTTTCTGAAAAAAAAATTAATTCCAAATAAGTTAGTTTATAAATTAAAAAATGATACATGGTTTTAGTCAGTGAGAGAATTTTAATCTAATGGGATCAAATTAATTTTATCTAAATAAAAAACTTAGTATTTTATTACCACTATAATAGTTTAATTATGGTAAATATTGGTAAAATTAATATTATAAGAGTATAAAATTACCCAAAAAACGAGTCTTATTTTCATTTTATTGATGTTTTTACAATAAATCAACCTTATTATGATATTACAAACTTTTTAGGAAACTTTGTAATTATTATGACCGTAATTTTGTTTACATAAAGATATTTTAGAAATGGCAGACTCACATTATAAGTAAATCATTAGTAAAATAATTATACATAGAATATAAATTAGGCTATAAATAATAATTATAATGATAAAATTCTTATCTACAGGATGATAATTTATTTATAAGTTATAGACATTGAATATTTAAATTTATTTTTGACACAATGATGATGTAATAATTGATTTATTGAAGGATGAATCAAATAATGATATCAAGAATGTAAAAATGAATTTAATTTCCAATTTTTATTTCTATAAAACTATTTTATGGATTACATTGACATGTTTTGGATCAGTAAAATTATTTTGTTCGATGGAATCATTTTTTATGATTTTCCAAAAAAAAAGTCTCTATAATTAATAGTGTCAAAATGTACTTATTTTATAATATAAAATATAAAATATTAAATTAAATGTTATAAAATATAATAAAATAGTAGATTAAAAAAATAGATAACACTAAAAACATCATCAATGAATAATTAATTGGTTCTTTTACATATTATGGTAATTATTTTATCTCTCAATGACTAACTTACTTCACAAAATGGTAAGAGTTAAAAGCGGTGAAAATTAAAAGTCTAGAATTAAAAAATATTCAATAATTATCTAATTATAATTGGATAATGGGGATTCGAAAAAAATTAATAATAACATATAAATAGATCAATTTGGGACCATTTGGAATAAAAAATGAATTTATATTAATTTATACTTTTTAAAATTCCTAAAGTGCCCCTCCCCTCTCTTTTAAATGGGATCCTATCCTCTTTTATTCACACCATTCAAGACATTTGGTTAGGCCAAACCTTGACAATTAATTATCCAAACATCCCCCACTTATTATTATAGTTCATACATTTGGAATTCAACAAATCAATGGAGTCTTATTGTTAAAATAAAAGGTAGATACTCGAAGAAAGGGTAATTGTATTACCAAATATTTCAAAGTTCTTATCCTCTTATATGTCCGTTTACATAGTTATTTCCATAAAAAAGAAATAACTCTAGAATATAATCCATTTTAATAAATAATTATGATTAATTTTCAACAATATTAGTTATTTTACCCATCCTATGAAAAAACATATTACCATGCATGCATACGTACAACTTACCGTCTCAATGTCATGGTGTAACCAGTTTTTCATATATACTTTATCTTTATAGTTATAATTATGAATATAACAAATATAAATAATAAATGTGAAATGATAATTATTTTTTATAATTAATATACCATACAATTCCATACCATTTAACCATTAATGGAATGATATCGTCACTCGTGCATGCGTTGGACTTATAGTCTCTATGAAGCGATGATATTTATCCTCTAATACAACCATATCAGAATGTTTATTAAATTTTTAATAATGAATAAGTAAGAAATATATGAAATAATTATTATTTTGTAATAATATACACAAATAAAATTATTTTAAATTATTCAATTCAATACAATAAGTAAACATAAACAATTCTCATGCATACGTACGACCTACCATCTCCACCAACGATGACTTTCATTTCATTTACCTCTCTATTTTATATATTTATACACTTAATATATATGATCTGTAAATCATGTGTTACATTATATCTGTAATTATGTCTTGATATAAGTAATAATAACAAGAATAATTAGTTAAAATACAAAAGATAAACAATGTGATTATTACCTGAAATGTCGTTTAATCACGGGATTATCAAATGAACGGGTAATATAACATCATAGATGAATCATATATATGATTTAATATATATTATTATGCTTTATTTGAAAGTTAATAATATTTTTCAATCCATTATATAAGTGTTTTAGACATGTACAAATAAAATTTAACTTAATTTAAGAGATAATTTGTATTTTCATTATTATTCGAGATTGTTTATATGTAAGTATCTTCTGGTGTATATTTATTATCAATGTTCATGTTTTCAATATATTTATTCCAAAATATTCTTTCTTTACTTGTAAAATTTATTATTTTTTTACCCATTGGGGAACATTATTAAATGGTATTAATGAATCTTTTCTCATTTTTGATATGAGGTGCTTTTTGACATTTTGTTAAAAGTACGAGAATAATGTTTTTCATTAACATATATGGCAGGAAAAAAATTTTACATTTTCAACAACATATTTCCATGAATCTCCCTTTACAATAAATTATGGTTATTTTCAAATAATTTCATTTCTTTATAAATTGCGCGACATTTTGAGAATTGAAAATGTTTTTGTAGAATAAAGAATATTTTCCTTAGGTATTAATTTAAAGTGTTATATAATAATTATTTTCCATCTATGATGTCATTCTGTAGTAGGGTAATGTCTTCAAATATACTATCCCTATTATTTTTATGGTTTTATTATGTTTATAATGGAATTTTATTTATGAAATCACTTTTAATTTCATTGAATATTTTATAATGGATTGATGATTAAGAAATCCATTTCATTCCATCCGTTATTCGATGGTGAATGATTTATGATTTTATTGAACACCTAAGAATAATATTATTATTAGACCGTTGGGACCTATATCTCCCTCCAATTAATTGGGAAAATATTTATATCTCATGTGATAGAAATGGAGGACCTTTTCTGCTAAGATAGTCTTGGGATAGAACGTTGAAAACAATGATAGTTATGGGAGTGAAACATGACTACCAAGATGGTTATCTGAGTGAACCATGAAAAACAAGTTAGTATGAGGTATGAACCTATATAATTAATATGTCTTTGGATGTAATTCCTGAATAAACATGGAAACAGTTTTTAAATTGTTATATGTCTACCACAAATTTAATTTTTTTATTATATTTTGATTTCATGGATTATGTTTGTTATTACAATGTTATTAATAAATTATGAACTGTAAAAATTTATTCTATGACTGGATATTTAGAAATATGTAATACATTGTATTATTTTCAAAAATATTTTCTTTTTGTAGAATGATTATCTTTATATTTTGATTGAAATTTTTTTGGTTTACCTATACCAAGCATCTATGCTCACCATTCATACGTTTTCATTTCATCAGGATAAAAAGAAATGATTTAAGTATGAAAATTAAAGGGTAATATATTATAGGATATGTTGAAGATCATTTACCAAATTAGAATAATGTCTTCTATGTTCCCAAGGGCACTAAACTAATCATGTCTTTGGGTTTTTCTTTGTTTCTTTTTTTAATAATTCCTCAAAATTAATTTAAAGTCCATGTTTGTTAATCTTGGGTCACTATTGATGATATTAGAGCAATGATTTAGAAAACCATTAGAATCTATGTAGAGATAATTTAGTGTGGTTCCGAGATATTTTTATTTTGAAATGTCTAGGGTTCCCTCTATGTATATGTCAAGTTATATGTAAAAATATGTGATTATTGGTAATGATAATGGTTATCCATGGAATGAAGATATGATTTCAGATATTGAAATTACTTCATATGGATTATGTTGTCTTCCATGATTGATTTTTGACTCTCATGTAATTTAGTTTGGGTTTTAGACAATGGTTGGAACCCAAAGGAACTGTATTAATTATGAATGAAATTAGAAATGAAATGATTTCCCCATGGAAAAGAAAAATGTTATGGCAGTTTGAATGTAAAATATTGTTGAAATACTTACATAAGCTATGAATAATTCTGTATATCTTCATGATAAGAAAATAAAACAAAATTCTTTTGAATTCTTCCAGATTCAATTTCCACCACGTATCAAGGGGTTTTCCAAACCAAATTTTGATGAAAAATGGGTCAGTATAAGTGAAAAATGCCCATCCTTTAATGTTTGTAAAATAACAAAGTTACTTTTAGAAATTTATATTTTAGAAGGTTAAGTAGACCAGTTGTGGAATTTAATCAATAATACATGGCATAATGATGACATTGAATCTATACAATGGGACGAGTTAAACAAATTATTTTCAATAAATTATTTCAATTCATAATTAAAACAAATGTGTAGGAGTAGTTTCTTAAGATTAAACACAATGAACGTTTAATATGTTGGTACTTATGGTGAAAATTTTACATGGATTTTTTGTTATGATTCTGGTATTATCAATCAAAAAAATAAAAATATTGATTAATTTTTTATTTTCTCGAAACCATGTCTCCAAAGGAGATTATCCATAAGGGACTTTAAAATTAATTAGGTAATCGTTTGATGTTTTCTCATGGATCATATGGATATTGGTGTTAACCATTAGTCTTATGTGATTTATAAATGAATCAAATGTAAATCACAGAGAAATATAAAAACTGCAGTGAATAGAAGATGAGCTTTTGTTAAGGCCTAATGCGTGGAACGAATCATGCAAGAAATTGTCTTATGGAGTCTAATAAGAGATTTAATTGTGTAAAATAGGGTCATCTAGAAAATTACCATCGAATTGATGGAAAAAAGAGTTCTAATTATGCAATGTCTACAAGGAAATAAACTCCCACAATTCAATTATAAAAGTGAAACGAATTGGGAAATTATGCTAACCAATTCCCTAATCCAGGGTTTAACTATGATGATCAGTATCAGCATCATCTTAATCCTAAATAAAATGGAAATTTACATGAACTCACTAGTGGTGATGTAGGGTATATCAAAAAATTATTGTAATTAATGATTCTTTTTGTAATGGGATTCCAAAAATGGTTTTAGAATGACATTTATAGTATTATCTAATAATGAAATATCTATGTAATGTTCCATTATGGATTTTCCACCTGTATTTAATAGTATATGATATGTTGTACTAGTAACCATTAAATGTGATTCAGATATTTTTGGGAACAAAATAAGGGAATGATTACCATTAACATGGGAATAATGATAGGATATAAAAATAATGATATGTTTTATTGTATTAATGATTGTGGGGCTGATATGATGGAAATTCGATTTATGATATCATGGAATAAGTATATTTAATTTTGAGAATTATTGTAAATGGAATGACATAATTTTTAAAAGAAAGCTTGTTTTCACTAAGGTAATATGGTTATTCAAGTTACCTTCATCTTTTATGATAATAAATGATAAAGGAATTCACATATTTAGAATGTGGCCCACAATAGATACCTTATGATATATTTGGAATAAATGTCCATCACATTTAGTGAAACTCTTACTAATGTTTTGGATTTTTAGATTTTAGAAGGATTGTATGGTTTTCAATTTATTGAAATTTCATGTTAAAAAATTGATGAAATTTGTTATATTATTGTTTTATCTCCCCATATGCAGACTTATGCATATTCAAAAACATTTTCTAACCTTATTTTTATTATAAATATAGAAGGAATAACATGTCATTCAACTTATGGGTATCATGATATTCTAGTGCATATGGAATGAAAAATTAACAATCCTTTCTTGGTAATATAATGGATGTGGAAATATATCCCTAAAAATGAAAGGATGATAATATACATAGTCAGGTAAGTAGTTCTTCTCATTCTTTAATGCAATGGAAATGATCTTCATCCAAAAATGATATATTGGTATCATTATTTCTAGTGAATAGATATCCCCTGAAATCATTGATTATTTATGGATTTTTTATTATTATGTTTCTTTACAACTTTTTAACTATAACTCTCCATCAAGAACCTTATTTTTAGATTTATTTTCAATTTCCAAGTTTGTACATTCCTCCTACGTTCTCCTATGTGGAATCCTGGGTATTAGTGACGTTGAATAACTATTATGTTACTCACGTTTTTTTTAAAAATTCTTATTATTAAAATTTTATGATGTGGGTATCTATAAAATAAATATTCCTATTTTAATATTTGTATAATATTGATGAAATTTGATGGAGAAATCCATTTTAGGGCGGTAGAATGTGACACTGTGCGTTTTTATTGAGATAATTTTTTTATTTTCATTTATTTATATTCCATAATATATTTGGGCCATGTGTTGTACAGAACACCTAGATAATAATTCACTCTACACACAACATAGGATTATCCTGTAGTATACTCAACACGATGCTTGGCTTGGTTTACACACAACATCAAGTTAATTTCATAAATTTCATTTCATGCAAGACTGTGTATAACTAAACAACTAAAAATTATCATTTTACCTTATAATGGATCCATTATTATGAAGGTTCTGAAAAATCACAATTGACTTAGAAACTATTATTTACAATCGTCTACATAATTAATTAATGGGAGGTAAATTAATTATACATGAATATAAAATCATTTTTAAATTTGAGGAAATGTTTTTTTGAAAAAAAACTATTTAAATTCAAATAAGTGAGTTGATAAAGTAATAAAATCACTCATTATGGATTTAATTAAAGAAATATATATGTAATATATTCAATATTTTGATTACAAATCATATTACATGTTTTCTAATCATGATATATGAAAAAATATATTTTTTAAAAAATATATTTTTTTGAAAAAGGCAGTTTTTTCACCATTTGATGGTGCTCCCATTTTAAATATAGTTTTGTAAACTTTTATTAGTAATATTTATAAAAATAAATTTCAAATTTTTAATAGTTACATGATTATTTACTTTGGATTATTTTTTAGAATTTTTGTGGAAAGATTGATTTTTTTGATGAATAGTTAAAATTCCTACATTGTAGTTAAAAATTTATCTTTCATTTTAATAATTATATTACATTAAAAATAATTAATTTCATAATTGGTCAACAATATACTTATTAATCAAATTTAGATAAGTAGGATAATATTTATATAAGAAAATTAGATATAAAGACTTAATGAAAATTTGAACACCACTCTTACCAGCCTTCTCACAACACCTTTGAGATTACTGTTAAACTTAATTAATCCAGTTTTGTGAAATTAATTTATAAAAATGTAAATACATGGTTAAAATCAATATGAAAAATTTTATACAATAGGGTCAACATAATCATTTTAATAGTAATATTACTATTCATTTACCATGGTAATAGTGTGAATGAGGTAAATTTGGGTAAAATTAATATTATAATATTATAAAAATACCCTAACACTTTTTATAATTCCATTGGATGAGTTATTTTTGAAAAAAAAACAATTTTATTCAGAAATTTTATCTTATTTTTCACATGGTTATGATTATAACCATTCTTATGTTCTATTTAATGATATGATAAAAATTTCATACTCGTATTTAAATAAGTAAATCCTTTCTAATATATGATTATATAGAAAAAAAATTTGACCCTAAATTGTAATTTCAACAAATAAAATGTATATCTACATAATCATAAATTATTTTTAATTATTTACATTATATATTTGTATTAAATTTTGTCACAATGATAATGGAATAATTGATTTATTAAAGGATGAATCAAATAAATGATATTAATAAAAATAAAATAAAAACAATTTGCACTATTCGGTGTCATCCAAGAATTTTGAAGATGATTTTACAATTTAGGGATGCGTTAAAGTCATTTTTTTGAATTAATCATGTTCTTATGATTTTTTTAAACAATGTCAATTAAATAATTGTGTCAAAATTGACATAATTCACATCTAAAGATATAAATTTTTCATTTAAATGATAAATATTTAATACAATTATAATATTTGGAAACAAATTGAGGTATGTATGAAAATTACATTAATGACATATTAATTTTTATTTTCAGATGCAATGGAAATTATTTTAACTCTCAAAATGTAACTTACATGATAAAATGGTCGGAGTTAAAAATGTGTAAAAAATAAAAGTCAAGGATTAAAAACTATTCAAAAACTATCTAATATTATTTTTGTTATATATATTCCACCATAAATCATCATATCATAGAATAAAAATTATCATTGGACAATTTGGAATAGAAAATGATTTTATATTAATTTAAAAAATAGTATAACTTTTAAAGTACCCCTTCTTTCTCTTATAAATTGGTATATCTAATTCTTTTTAATTAAGACCTCTAAATCCATTTAGTAAGAACAAAATATACACATTTCTCCTCCCAAAATCCCTCACTTCATATTATAGGATAAAATTTTGGATTAAGATAACCTATAGAGTCAATTTGTGAAAATCAGCAAGAGAAACTCAAAAAGGGGAAATTATTTTACCAACACTTTCAAGATTATTATCGTCTAATACATTATTTTCATAATTTGTTTCCATAATATAGTAATAAATCCATTATATAATATATTATGATATTTTTTATGATTATTATACAACCATATTACCCCTTTTACCCATCCTATGAAAAACAACATCACCATATGCATGTTCGTAAGACTTACCATCTCCACACCATGTTCTGTTGTTTTTCATCTATAAATTTTTCATATGTGTATAATGATGATTATAATCAATATAAATAATGTATATTACATTTTAATTATTATTTAAAATTAATATACCATTCAATTCTATACCATTTAACAATTAATCAAATTATATTATTTCTCGTCGGTACATACGGCTTACCGTATCCACAATGCGACGATAATCATCCTCCACTAATACAATTTATGAATCATTATGAGAATGTATATAATGAAAGTATGAAATATGTTAAATAATAATTCTACTGTATTATATATATACACACAGACTAATATATTTCATTTACTTTTTTCCATTGAATATAATAAGAAAAATTAAACAATGTTCATGCATACATAAGACAAACCATCTCCATAAATGTTGTATTCCATTTCATATATATATCTATAATATAAATTTTTATACTAAATATATATGATATATAAATAATATTTTACATTTTTTAAGTATTTATATCATGATCTAAATAATTATATCAATAATGAAAAGTCAAAACACATACGCTAAACAGTTTTATATTTACTCAAAACATTGCATTAACATGGAATTATTAAATAAAAAGGTAATACCAAGTCTAATATGAATCATAAATGATATAATAAATATAATTATTATTTAATGAAATGTTAATATTATGTGTAAAACCATTATATATAAATTTTGTTCTTGTACATAAGAAATCATACTTACGGTATTGGATAATTTCACAATCTCATTAGAATCCAAGATTGTTTATACATAAGTATTTACTAGGATATATTTGTCATCCATGTACATGTTTCACAAATATGTATTCCATAATATTTTTTTATACTTCTAATATTGTTTAATTTAAATTTTACTCATTGGTTAATTTTACAAAATAGTATGAAATGAATATTGTTTCATTATCGATATGAGTTACTTTTTGACTTTATGATAAAAAATGGGTATATTCTTTTCTTTTAAATTATATGTCATGAAATGTTTTATTATTTTTAATAACATCATATTTTCATTAATATACCATTAAAATATTTCATTTTTTTTTCCATATAAATTCTTTTCTTTTAAAATTTCGGGGCATTTTGAGAAAAGAAATCGATTTTAAAGAAGAAAAGATATATTAATCACGAAATATTTTCAAGTGTTTTAAAAAATTATCAATATAATATGGAATTATTTATTAGGGTTATGTTATCAAATATACTATCCATTTCATTTAATTTTTTTTTCTTAAGTTTATAATGTAATTTTTTTATAAAATCAATTTTTAATGGATTGTGTTATGATGGAATAATGTTTAGGAAATACATTTTATTCCAGGGGTTTTGGTATGATAATGATTCATGTTTTTGTAGAACGTGTAATTATTATATCATTATGAGATGGGTGGGAACTAAATATCCTTCCAATGAATATGGTAATGATTTATATCACATGATATTGATATGGAGGACCTTGTTCGTTAAGATGGTCTTGGGTGTAAAATTTCACTATTAAGATGGTTATGGGAGTAAACGATGTCTACCATGATGGTTATGAGAGTGAACCATGACTACCAAGATGTTATGGGGAGTGAATAATACTAATAATATGTCCTTATAATTGATTTCGTGACTAATATGGAAATCAATTTTATATGATTATATGTTTTCCTCCAATTCCATGTTTTAATATTATGTTCTAATTTCATTGTTTCTATCATTGTTTAATTTGTAGTCCTGTATTATGAACCAGAATGATTTATTCCACGAATAAAATTATATTTAGTTAATATGTAATCATATTGTGGACAATTATATCTATAAAGAGTGGAAATTATATTGTAATTGAAAATTTCAGTGAAAAACATGGTACTTTAATTGATGAATTCCCTCATTATCAAAAACATGTTTCTTCAGAATGGAGTATTTAGGATTACTTTTTTTAATGAGAAGAAAAAAACTATGAATAATTTATGAAATTAATAATTGAAAAATAATCAATATAAAATAGGAAAAATATTGTTTTAGTGGGTTATATAAAAGATCATTTTATAGGTGATTTTTTAGCGGCATTTCTGGAAAATATTAATTACTTGATATATATGGTCATAAATTTAATATAAAAGTGGATAAAAATTGGAAATTATTTTATATTGGATATGAATCACTTCGGACATATAATTTATATATAATATTTAATTATATTTAAGGTCTTTTCATCAATTTTATCAATTTAAACACATTTTATATTTAATATTGTAACTTAATTTTTGAATTCGTAACTTAATTTAATGTGTCAAATTAAAAATAGGCTCATTTATTAATTTTTTTTTATTATAATTATTAAATACATTTTATTGTACTAAATTTATAAAGGCTATAAAAATGAATTTTTATAATAGAATGCATATGGTGTAATTTTTTTAGAAAAAAAGATTACATTTTTAAGGATAAAATGATTTTATTTTTTATAATGTTCCATTTAATAAATCTTAGTGGAATGTTTACTGATATTATAAAATATATTTTCATTTAATATAATTTAAATAATTCAATATTAATGATTACTTTAATTTTTTTAGATATCAATAAATTATACATATGAATAAATTCTTTGAAATTATATTTTTAACCATTAAATTATTTCTATTCATTTTTAATCAATCGATAATCATTAAATGATTGATAAATCATTTTTATATGTAAAAAAATATATTTCATTAAATTTAGAACCCAAAATAATAAAAATTTAGTTTTAAAAAACATATATTATTTAATAAATAAATGTACATTAAAATCATATTTCCATAGCCAAAAATAATTAAATTTTTATTTTTGATATTTAATTAAATATTTCATGGTTGATATTTATTTATTTTAATAATAATCTATTTTTATCAAAACATATTATTTAAATCATTCACTAAAAAATAAAATTATAACAAAATTTATATTGGAAATAAAATTTTAAATAGAATTTGATTTTTTTATAATAATGGGTTAATAAATTTTAATTTAATCCCGAGAGAATTTATTTTATTTTGAAAAAAGTTATTTATAGTAGAAATATATTTTATATCTATTAGTCATTTTTTAGATTACATACATACAATAAATTATTATCTAATAAAACGTTTATCGTATTATAACCAACATCAATATACCATTTTTTATTGATCCTATAAATTCTTTTACCACTATTACATCCAATATATTCATTCCTTTAAAAATAATCTAATAAAACATATCATTCCATTAATTTCATGTAACATTTTATTAAGTTATTTCCCTTTCCATGATGTCGTATTTGGAAATGTACGATTAGCTATACTATTGCTGATTATCAAGTTTGAAGATGGTCCATTTGATTATCTATTTATAATATTATTTTTATTATAGTGATCGAGATTCTAGTAACCCAATTCCAATGTCTAAGTTATTGCATTATAACTAGAGATAGTGTGTTGAATATTAAAGGACTAAATATGTTAATAGTCGTGGGAAACTAGATACATATTTAATATCACATTAAAATTGATAACATGAAATACAAAATGTGTTTTATTTTAGAATGAAATTATTCCACTTAACGTATCCCTAAATATCAATCAAAAAATACTTCCTGGTATCCAGGGGAAATAAAACATTATAAGTGGGTGATTTTAGATACTCTGTAAGGATATTCATACCGTGGAATATATCATGATTTAATGATCATAATCAATATGATAACGTAAATAGTTGAAAAATATGACTTTTAATTAATAAATAGAGAAAAATAATAAAGAAATATAAAATGATCCAATAAATCCATATAAATAAAAACACATTATTGAAAAATATACATCGATCTTTTAATTACTCTAATAATCACATGAATGTAATTTATCTTATAATTTGATAATGGATAATGATATAAATCTAAAACATATTTTCAAGACCTTTCATAATATGGTTCTTGTAACCCCAACTCTGGAATCCTAGAGTATATAATTGATTTATTACATTTTCATAATATACAAGGAATAACCTCATGAAGGGATGAATAGTTTAGTAGTCTTTGTAAACTAGAGACATTCACTAATAATTCATTACAATTCTAAACATATATTGCAACATAATTTATTTCTAGAGTAACCCTATTCCATAAAGAATATTATTTCTTATCAAATATATAACACTTCAGTGATTTTTAATAATCGAAAACAATTAGGGTAAACCCAAATTGTTTTTAATTGGATTATTACATAGAATGGTATAATGAATCTATAAGAATAATCAGTACATCAAGTAAAATAACTAAGCACAAATATCATTTAAATAACTATATATGGAATAATCAATATGGTAATGAAAGTAACTGAAACACATTAAATTAAATAAATTATGTTAAAATAAATTAGATCTAGGGGTAATAACATAATTTGACTCTTTTGTATAATAATAAAAAATATCAGAATGAATTTAGAGCATAATTATTGGTTTCCAGTCTCAGGAACATAATGCATCTACCATCAATACATTTCAAATTTTTTTTAAAAAAAATAGGTACAATCTAATTTAATGACATATTAATTTATTTGACTAATAAGACCATCCAAATAATCATGGGTCTATATAATTTCCAGAACAACTCATCACTGCAAGTGCCAATAATTCTTCAAATATCCAATAATATATTTAATTCACGAATAATGTTCCTTATCATTAAATATATGTATTGATTGTAAACTATAGATTTGTCAATATATCCTATATAAAAAAACTCAATCAATATTGAACACAATTTGGGGAATTTTTATACAGCTTATGAAATAAAAATTCCCTTGAAAAAAATATGCAAATTTAGGATACGTTAGAATTATAATGATCACATAAAATTGGATATTTAATTGGAAACATAATAAATATTAAAATCAATCAAGAAAGGGTATTTCAATAATTTCCATATCCAAAATGATCGTAATCAATATAGATGTTGAATAATTTTTGAATCACTACGAGATATCCCTAGAGGATCATATGTTGTTTAAGGGTTGTTTTCATTAATTTATAGAAATACCATAATTAATTTTTAAACACATCATTGTGGAAAATATCAAATTGATTTTTAAAATATTTTTTTTAAATAATTTTCATTAAAATTAACTTTTAGAAAAATTTTCATTTGAAATTTCGTTATAATCCTACAAATTAATATTATAAGTAATTACACTCATGATGGTGGTAATTCCATATATGTCATAAATTAATAAAATAATATTCAATTCTCAATATTAAAAGGTGATGAAGGTGCATTTTTTGGAAAACTATAAAAAGATCCCTCTCATATTTTTTAATAAAAGACGATATTTTTTTTTGAAAACAACATAACATTACATTGAAAAAAATTTATAAATTGTAAAAATATTTGAAAATTTCTTCATTAAATTTTTTTAAAAAAATAATTAAAAAGAGTTTTTTTATAAAACAGGGTTTTGGAATAAAATATATTTATGACGGAAAAGAGAAATTCAATTATATTTTATTAAAAAATCACAAATAATTTATTTAAAAAATAGTGGAAAATGTAAATATTACTTAAAAATATCATGAATAAAAATTGTGGAATGAAATGAAAGGGTTTTTTAGGAAATATTAAAATAATTTACTTCAACAGAAATTCAAGAGTAAAAAATATCAATTTAAATGATATTGTAAAATAAACATTTACCATGAATAGAAAGTTGTTATGTGAATAGATTGATGAATATATTATGTAAATAAACCATAATTAGATATAAAAATTTGTAAATAAATTATAATTTAATAAACAAATTATAATCTTTTTCTTATATTGTCATAATCAGTAAAGTATAAGATCAACCCAATGAAAACAAATTGTTTTAGGAACTCCCTTACCTCATTCATCATTTTTATTGGATGTTATATGAAAAATTGAATCGATGTTTTAAACGTTTTATTAAATTAAAATAAAACTTATATTAAATTTTTTAATATAATATATGAATTTATTAGAAAATCTTATTACTCGTTCCTTAATAATATTACATTATATTCATTGTACTAGGTGTTTATTGACTTGTTTTCTCATACTTGATTTATCATAAAGATATGGTTCATGTTCATATTTTATATTTTTATAATCCCCATAATAATAATCATTTCATAATTATAATATTTACACATAAAGTATACATTGAATTCCAATCATGAATAATTTTGTTGAAAAATTAAGTACGATGTGATCATAGAGACGGGAGGTTGGACGTATAATTGAGTAACTCCCCCATTTTTCAATGATCACTTAGTTAATAAGGTAAGTAATATTTAATCCATAAAAATTTATGATAAAAACATATATACCATATTATTCCCTTAAATATACTTTTATATATCATCAATGTGGTGTGTTTTTAAAAAGATGGCCACATCGGTTTGTGAAGATGGTAGTTGACATGTACATGAACGATATTATCATATATATTATTGTAAAAGGAAAATGATATATCATAAATTAGTAATGTTAAATATTTCTTGAATTTCATTATTATTTCATGAATATAAAACATACTAATTAAATATATCCTTATAACATTCCCTCTTGAGCATTTGTGTT
This sequence comes from Viscum album, assembly GCA_963277665.1. NCBI lineage: Eukaryota > Viridiplantae > Streptophyta > Magnoliopsida > Santalales > Viscaceae > Viscum > Viscum album. The sequence continues at coordinate 1,118,272,916 of OY728133.1, forward strand.
AGATGAGTCACATCATTTTACGAGGTAGTAGTCCACTTTCCAGACTAGCGATGTCATCGTATCCCTACATAATGTATGATAAAATGATATACATGATAAAATGACTCAAACTATATAAATATGTTATAGTTATATTTTATATAATTCTTTATCCATCGTCATTAACAATCATGAAATGTGGTAATAGAAGAATGGATGACATTGGTTCACTAGGAGTTATATCGCCATACACATGAACGATGATTTCTTTACCCATTTGGAGGGTGTGGAGATGGTTACAGGTCATGAAAGTATCATAAAAACTTCTTATTATAAATAATATATTTATGTTATTACAACATCATGTTTTAAAAAGAATTTAGTGAGGCATAAAAATAATTAAAATAATGAGGCTCTTTAAATATTATTACATGTTCATCAAGTATCATTCTTATGATTGATTTAAATAGTAACTAGGTTGAATTATATTCCATAATAATGAATATATGATGAAGGGAGGTAAATTTTTATGTCATTTTACGTTGTCATGGAAAATGGAATATAGTTTTAAGGTGTGAATAATATAGGATTGTTGTGGGCTTTCATAAGTGGGTGAGAGGTCACACATAGTATGTTTGAAAAAAATTGAGTGATCCACGTTTTTTATATGTCCCTAGGGTCCAAAATGGTCAATTATAGAATAATAGAGGTGGAATGGATAGAATATGTCCATAAAATAGTTTTTAGACTATTTTATTTGGACATTCTGATCATTATCTTTTTAGTTTAACCTCTAGGTAAATCAATTCATATATTAACTATAATAATTTAATTTTACTAAATTAACTTTTTATTTTGGCCAAAAATTAATTTGAACTTATTATACCATATTAATTACTCATATTCAGAATATTAAATCCATTCCTCAGAAATTGAATTCACAGTAATGGGAAATTTTAACTTAAAACTAATCTCACAGACATGATGGGAAACCATGATCATTATCTAAAAATGCTCAAATAATAATAATGTTTTTAAAAAATATATTCATTATGAGAAATATTTAAATTTCCTTTACTTGACTAATTATATAAAATAAAACTCATTTTAATTAAATATAAATTCAAATTATATTTTATCATTATAATTTATTTAAATGAATACTCAGTTTTTAATTAAAATCAAATATTATTTAGTATTCATCAAAAGATAAAACATTTCACATAAAAATAAAAAAGTAACACATTGATAATTTGAAAATTAATTTCCAAAAAGAATTATATTTTTTCATATATTTTTTTTTAAATTTTAAAATATTTTTATATAAATAATATGTGCAAATAATGACTAAACTGTTTTTGAAAAAATTATAGTTTTTCAGAAAGTGTTTTTTTCATCTAAATGATTCAGATTTTTTTATTAATAAATAGATAATTTTATTTTTCATAATATAGTTAATTCAATTATTACACTAAAATCCTATAACTATGTAATAACTACAATATTAAAGAATAATATTTTAATAACATGTTATATTATTCTTAAAATCCATGTGGTGTGAAATTAAATATAAACATAGTGTTTTATATATAGTATGTAAAATTCAAATTTTTATATAAATAAAAATATTTAATTTATATAATTTATTTAAATAAATAAATATATCCTAATTATATTGGTGTTATATTTTTTCCATGGTTGGTATTTTTTGTCACATTAGTTATTACATAAGATGATATTCGTTATGAATTTTGTGATATTACATTTTACAAAAGATAAATAAGTTGAATCTTGATAATTTTATCCTGATATTTGTTGACAACTATTTTAGATCGGTAAATACCTCATTGGAAAAATAAAACATCATAAAAAGGATTATCAAAATATCATATTTATAAGAGTCAAAAGGAAGTGTGGAGGTCTTTAGGAATAACAAATAACAATGTACATATGTAAGAGAATAGTGGTGGGAAATGAAAAAATGGTCTATAAGGAAAATGATAAATAATTATACTAATCGATTGATGTCACAGAAAAAAATAAAATGAATAATCATTGGAATTTTATGGTCCTCAAAACCATAAATATGTGATGACTTGAGATACCTTCTAATTCATCATATATGGATGTAATATGTTGAATTTTCTCCAACATACTTTTCTTAATATTGGGGATATATTTAAATATCATTGAATATAAGTAAATATGCATACTTTATAAATTTTTATTTCATAAGTAAAATTTAAACAATTAGTTATTATTTGATTAATTTATAATTCATCACATACTATTAGAAATAAATATAAATAAATGATATTTTTCCAAAAGATGTAAAATTCTCTTTTAACAAATCATAAGACCTATAGAAGGGTGAAATTTTTTTCTATATATTTTATAAAATTTTGCAATACCAATATGATGGGAACATGTTATCTTGTAGTCATATATAATTACATGGTGACGTAATACATTAATCTCTAAAACCTCATTAAAAACTAATATAAACCATTTAATAAATGGTTAACATTATGGCCCATCCAAAATAAAAACATCCATAATAATAGAAAGAAAGTAATTGTATTTAGAAAATCAATGTAAAACTAATTAAAACAATATAATGTAACTCTCACTCGAGACATACCAAACATGTTAATACCTTCATCATTTATTATTTTGAGTCAATTGAAATGAACAAAATTATTGTAAAACAATATTTAAATCATGAAGGTGTCCTTATTACTTCTGCAAGAAAATGATTATTAGATAGATTACATATGTCTAAAAATGATGTAAAATAAATTAATGATAGAATAAAAACATTTTTCAATGAATCACTTATCAGTTATAATGTAGATATACCTATCCAATTTTCATTATCCATATAAATGGTCTCTTTATCCAAAAATCATTTTCACTACATCATGAACATGTTAGAAGACATATTTCATGTAATCATGTGTCTTGAAGGATTATAAACCTTCCATTAAATAATTTCTCTTGGTCATCGACACCGTTTAACATATTATATATATTCATCTATGAAAAATTATTATAGTACAATCTTTATATATTTTATAATTTTAATAACTAAGATATCATTGAAAATATACTAAAATGAAATAATTATTCAATCCAAAAACAATTACAGTAATCATTCTTCATTGTCTCTGGTAATAATGTAAACATGGCCAAGATATATTAGATTAACTTATGATATATTCCCATGACTCATATGGAATTAAATTTCATAGTGCCCTAAGTCCATACATGTAAATAATTTAACATGATAAACTTATCTTATTCCCATAATATCATGATAATAAGGTTATTTCACTCCACACTAGTAGAAATATCTCATTCCCTTCACGAAAGTACCCAAGTGTTTCATTCCACAATTTTCACATGTTGGAAAATATTCATTCCCATCTTTAACTTGAACTTATTTTACACTTCTATCCTCATTATATCTGGATTACCTTAGAAACAATAATATATAGATTAGTATTTCACTTTATTTTAAGTTCATGATATTATGTCCTCACAGGAAAATAATTTTTAGGTGTCAAATTATTTTGGAAATATTTTTTAAAACCATCAATGAAATGAACATTCTTATACATTAGATTATTTGAAATGGTGTGGTTCCCATTCTATCTTATATAATCCATTTATAAATGATGAAACATACTAAATTAAATCATATCATTCTTTAACATAATTTATTATCCTAAAACATGGGTAATACTTAACAGAAATTGATATATTTATAAATTGAAAATCCTATTATCATAAAAATAGTTTCATTGGGGACATCCCCATTTTCAAATCCTTCATAATGGATTGTAAATAAAATGTCAATTATCCTAATAATATCCCCAGACAGATTCAAACTAAATGCATAATAAGGCTTGTATTCTTGCACTAGGTGATAATCAATTCAATCCCATTGTCCCCTTTTAATAGTTATTATCCCTAACTAAATATATGTCAAAACCATGTCTACTTGTAGTATTCATAAGTAGATATATTTCAAGAATAAATGAAAAATATCCACCTTACTATAAAAATATATTTTTTTCAATACTAATCTCAATTGTATATCATAAGGTTATATTCCCTAATATATTTTTTTTTACAAAATATAGTTCCCTTCATTTATAAAAACTTCTTCTAAAGAAAAATGTAGTGAACCCGACTATAGAATCACAGAGTGAGTGTCCGATATAATACATTTTCATAATATACAATAATTCATGTCCAAAATTACTAAATATTTAAGTAGTATTATTATACTAGGTAAATAAATGAGTTAATTATTACATTTGAAAAAATAATACATATATTTTTTCTAGAATGAGTTCATTATTTCTAGAATACCTATGCATATCAAAATTAATACACCTGATGGATTCTTATGAAGGAAAACATGATAAGATTGATCCCAAATTTTTCTACAGATTCTGTATATTAGAATATATAATGAATTAATAATAATAATCAATAAAGAAATGTTAATAACTGAGCACACATACCATTTAAATAACTAGATAAAGGGTAATTGATATTGAATGGTCAATAAGTAAAAACAAATTTAATTAATTAAATGAAACAAAAATAAAATGAATATAGAGATCATATAATAGTGAACGTATACCGAATAATACTGAATGCACTTTGAATTAAGTTCATGATAAATTATTATATGTCATGTCCTAGTCACATGATACATCTACCGTTACAACCTTTCACACGATGGTTCAAACTATAGGTAAAACCATATTTAATACTAGAGTCACTAATTTGTCTCATGAGACTAATTAATTCATTATGGGGATATATTTTCTTATTCCCAACCATTAACCATTAGCCTAAACCATTCATCATATATCAAATAATCATTTTCATTCTTGAATAATGTTCCTTGTCATCAAATATATGTATTGCGTAAAGAATACATATTTATCAATAATTATCTAAAAAATCTAATAAATGTATAACACCATATATATAAATGATATAAATTATAATATATATCAATTTAATTTATAAATAATATGTATATGTAGCTTAAATTTAATTTATAATGATCACAATAATGTTGATATTTCCAGGAAGGATAGTCATAAAAAAATGAATCAACAAATTGAATGTTAATACATTTCTTTCTCAAAATGGACCTAACCCATCCAACAGGAAAAATAAGGATGGTATTGATACAACAACTCCCTAGTTAATAATAATATGAAAAACTAGTTGTTTTATTTTTTATTAGATATAAAATAAAATATATTTCAAACACTCTTTATGAAAATATTATTTTCATTTTGAAAATCATTTTGAAAACTATATTCTTTTAAAATGACTTTTTGAAAACATTTCCCATAAATATTTTCTCATAATCATGAATTTAAATAAAAGAATAATGTTAATTATTTTGGTTAATTACTCACAAGATATAAATGATAAAAAGATCATTTTTATGTGCTAAAAAATAATAGGAATGTTCCTTCTTTTGAAATTGACAAGAAGAATCCATTCAAATTTTCAGTAAAAATAAAATGGAAGTTTCCCTAGAAATTAAATAATATTTCGTTAAAAATGTTTGATGAGTAATAATTTGTGAAAAAATGTTAGTAATTAAATTTTAAAATGATAAAAACATTTTTTAAATAAATGTATATAACAAATTGTTTTGTAAGAAATTATATTTCTGACTAAATACAAAAATATAGTTGGATATTATTATTTAATAAATAACATTTAATTTCAGTACCATATACTGGGAAAATGTAAATATTAATTGAAGATATATTGAGAAACTATAGGATAATATATTGAAATGGGATTTTATGAAATGTAAAAATATTTTCCATCAACTGAATTTCAAAAGAAAACAATATTAATTTGAATGAGATCATAAAATAAAACATTATAATATTCATGAAATTGAAGTGAGAATTAATAAATTTATAGATTATGTGTTTCAACAATAAATAAACATAAGAAATTTGGAAAACATCATTATTTCATAAAATTTGATTATACACATAATAATTGATTTACATAATCAATGAAGTAGTAAATTATCTAAATAAATAGAAATTTATTTATGAATTCACTGACCTCATAATTCCTTTTCATTTATGTTCTTTAACATCATGTATATTGAATGAAAATATTTTATTAACATATAAATAATCCATATTAATATTAATAATTTTTTACATGTTTCCTTTATCAAATATTTTTTCCAGTTCATTAAAAATCATTCACTGTTTTTATATTTTTGGGTGTTTATTTCTTTGTATTCTTATGTGTGTTTCATCACGAATGATAAAGTTATTGTTCATATTATATAGTTATATCATCTATAGAATATTATTTAGGAAATAATTATATATTTATAACTCAATTATAGTATTAATACAATCAAGGATTCTGGTTTTCTGAAATGAAGTATTTTATAATAATGAAGACAACATTCCATACATGCACATGAGTTACATTCACAGTTTTCAATGATGATTATAGAAAAAAAGTATGTAAAAATTTATATTTATATTATAAGAATTATATATTATTTACCATATTTTTACTTTAAATATATTTATCTATATATCCTTAATATGTTTTTTTACGAAAATAGTGTAGCTTCACTTCAAGAAGGAGGTAGTCTATATATACATGAACAGTGCTTTAATCATTTTAACGTAGTAAATAATTGATATATTATCTTCTAAGATAGAGAAATTTTTAATGAATATATTATTTATTTATTTAATATCATATTTAGACATCAAATTTGTCATTAACATTTCCCATGTTAATTATTAGTGAAAGACGAATCACATTTCTATGCAATGTGAAATGCAACTATACACATGATTGAAAATATTATTACACATATTGAATGGAAGGTAACAATATATATATGATACAATGACTCAATAGGTTTAAATTTGTTATAAATATTATATGTAGTATATATATAAATATTTGTCCGCATACAAAACAGTGAAATTTTTTAATGGAATAACGAATGACATCAATTCATGAGGTGGTCGTCCTCTGTACACATGAATAAATATTTTGTAACCCATTTGACAGAAGGAGAGAAGGATGTTGGCCATTACCTTGTTTTAAATCCCTCACAGTATGTCAAAGATACATATTTCATTATATTATTATTTTCTTATAATAATTTTATATTGATGGTGAGAGAATTAAAATAAAGATGCTCATTAAACCAAATTACCTCTTATTCTGGTCTCCTTAATAGATATTTGTAAATCCTTACAATGTAAGATATATACAATAAATAATGATTCTGAAATGAGTTTATGATAGTTGTGAAGTTATTTTACAATGTATTTTCTTATCCATTAAGGTTTCATGTTGTGAAGTATAGAATAGATGGGGTGGACATTTATAACTAGGGGGAGGACATACATGGTATTTTTGAAAATAATTGAGTGCTCTCATGTTTGTCATGTTTCCCAAGGGAAAAAAATTTTCAGTTAATGAAACTTATATGTTTAAGGGTTTAAATATGGGGAAAAAAATTTATTCATCTTTATGTTTCATTTGAACCACTATGTTTTATATTTAACCCCTGATTAATCAATTCTCACCTCAACCATGACAGTAAATTTTTATTGAAATCAATATTACTTTTTGTAAAACATTTAATTTACCTTATTAGAAAATATAAATTAATAATTTTAAATATATTCAATCCTATTTTTACAAATTCAAATTACTATTGTAGAAATTATTAATTTAAAATTAATCCCCCAGTCCTGACTAGAATACACATTTTTGAAGGGAAAATGTTCACAATTTAAAATCGATTTTATATCTAAATTACATATGAAAATGACTAAATTGACTAAAATTGGATTATTGATAACAAAATAAAAATAATTTTACAAAAATATCAATGAAAAATATAATATAACATTAATAACTATTTTAAAAAATAATGTTTTCAGTTAAAATATACTATTTTTCAATATTTATCAAATAATAAAACCTTATAGGGAAAAATCAGAAAATTCACCCGAAGATAAAATTAATAATAAAATTTTGAAAAGGTTTCTATTTTGCATATTAATTTTCAAAATTTGTTAAATATTATATTCAAATAATTTTCATTAAGCACCACTACTCCGACATTTCTGAAAAATAATATTTTTTAGAAAACATTTAATTTTCTTTTAAATGATTCTTATTTTATTACTTATATGTAAATGAAATGATTTTCCATAATTTATTAGGTATTATTCGTACCTACCAATTTTGTGGAAGGCTTATAACAACTATTCTAAATAAGAAAATTTAATTTACAGGTCACATTTTTTTAAAACACAATGTTGTGTGAAACATATTCTAATTTTAGTGTTGTATAATATGGAAGATAAACTGAATGTTGTGCATAACATAAGATATTTGATATATTGAAATTATTTTTAAAATTATGTATATCATAAACACTTGGGGTGTTATATATTTTTCTATGCATGGTGTCTCATTTTTCATACCATAATGAATACAATGATATTCATTTAGAGTTTTGGGGCGTTACAATAAGATGAATATTTGTGTAGCAACCCATATATTTTGTCCATCTAATTTATCTCATGATAACATTCAATGCATTGAAGCGATATATATAATAGACACCAACCTATACACCCAGAAATTAAAATTCAATACTCATATGAAAGATTTAAATAATAATCAATATAAAAATTCATATTTAAAAACTAAAATATTAAATTATAATACATACCATAATCAAATAAGAATAATCATAAACCACCCAGAGTAATATAGTGAATGGTTATAAAATTTCAAATCCGTAGTTAAAATGACTATGAAACATCAAAATACAAAATATAGATGTTATAAATATAAAAATATATCCAATTGATCATAAGTTAAATATTGTGTAAATGTTTTTGATGAATACGAATACCATATGAATTTCATAAAAATCATATTTGAGGAAAATAAATGTTTCACTTTGAAAATTTATTTTTTTAAGTCTAAAATATTAAAAAATATATTAAACAAAATATTATTTAAAATAAACCATTTAATATTCTAACATAATATTTAAAATATTGAGATGTTATGATGATATTAAATTACATTCATTTTAATAGAGATAAATCAAATATTTTAATCATATTTTCAGTAAAATTCAAACAAGTCTAATTTTAAAAATGACATCAATAGTCCTTTTTTATCATTTAAAAAAAATATAATTTTTTTATAAATTTATATTTAATAAATAAAATTTTAATGGTTAAAAACATTTTCAATTTTTTATTAGAAAACAATTATTTTGAAAATAATAGATTTTTGACTGGAAAAGAAAAATATTATTATTTTACTAAAAAACATTTGATAATAATTTTAATTAATAATGAGTGAATAAATGGTACAATTACTTAAAATATTCATGTAGGATTATAATATAATCAAACATATTTGTTAAATAAAAGAAATACAATGAAATTCACCCACGCTAGACTTAAATATTAACATTCCAACATAATGATGAGATTGTTGAATAATCCATTATCACTTTTGAAACATTTCAATCATATAAACCATAAAATAAATAACATAAAAGGAAATGTTAATTTATAGGAGGGAAAATAGATTTATGATTTTAAATATTCCAAGGGTTTGTATATACACCTAACAATGATTATGTGGTGAATATGGTATATGACTAGTTGAAGTAAAAGTGGGATGGGAAGCCCTTACATGTGGTCAAACAACATTCATATGTGTGTGAAACTATGATATATTAAATATCGAATTATTATAAATATCTTAGAAAATAGTAACAAAATGTTTCATTCTGTATATTTAATTATTTTCATTAATGACCATATTTTTTACATTTGTTTATTAAAATCACTTTTGTTTTAATATAGACTTAGTTTTCGGGTATGTTTTATATTTGTAATTTGGGTTCATTTAATTTTATCGTTGTTATATAATATATATAATTTACAAAATTATATTGAAATTATATATATTCATTGTATTTGTTTTTATAGTAATCAAAAAAATCTATATATAGGTAATTCATTAAATCATTCATGGAGATGGTATTCCATATGTATACATGAACGTTGTGTCATCTTTCTTCTAAATATTGAATGAAAATAAAATAATACTAATTAACATTTATATAATAATTAATATTTTATATATATAATATTTACTAATAAAATTCACCATTTTTACCATCCATGTAAGAATAACATTAAAATAAATGCACATCCCTACACGGAGGCGTTAATCAACATGTACACATGAGGGACCGAATTTTTTTAAAAAAAGGATTAGAATATAAGAATTTATGTGTGGTATTATAATTTATGATTAATTTTTATATCATAAATATTAAAAATATTCATTATCATTATCATAACAACCTTTCATGTAAAGCGTATGCAAAAAACTAATCACATCGCATTGCCAGGCGTTAGTCCTCCAAACACTTGAGAAATTTTATCATATCCCCATTAAATGGAATGTAAGAAGCCATATGTGATATGATAATTAAATAATTATAATAGTATCACAATATTCATATAAATTTATTAAATTAATCATTATATACATCTTTTAAATGTGGCGATGGAAATGAAATTACACTGGTTCATGAGGAAGTAGTCCATTGAACCCATTATCGACTGTTTTATTACCCAATTGATTGACGTGGAGATTGATTTGGTACATAAAATTGACATAATAAAATATTATTATAGGGAATATAATTTCGTTATACTATTATCATAGTTGAATAATTTTTTAAATATGTGGATGTAGAAATAAGCCAAAACAAACATTTAGGAATTTTACCTCATAATCGAAGAGACTATTTAAGTTGATACATAATACTACATAAAAGGACTTCAGAAAAAAATAAGGCCTCTATGATGTGTATATATAATGAATGAGGGTAACTAAGTAAGTATGTGATGAAATAAATGTTTTGGATTTGTGAATAAGGGAGGAGAGGGGTGGTATTTTAAATTTGGGGGATAGGACACACTTGGATGTTTTGAAATGATAAAGTAATAACCACTATATTTTATATCAAACCCCAAAATTGGGCCATTATAAAAACTTATAGATTATATGGACAAACAATATCCATAAAATGGGTATTGGACAAGTTGGTAGGTCATTTGAACCCTTATCATCATAGTTTAACCCTTGGTAAACCCATTTTTACCTTTACCATAGTAATATGTTTGTACTATGTTCAAAAAAAAATTTCAAAACATTTTTTGCCCATATTATATAATATTTATACATATATTTATAAATAATTTATTCTTATATTAAAAATTAAATTCAGATCATACGAAGAATAAAATTTATAAATAATCTAGAGATGCAATGAAATAATTGTTTTAATGAAAAAACAATTATCAAATTTAAATGATATTATAAATTTAAATTTGAATATAAAAATAATTCCAATTAAATAAATCTGTAATATATTAATATAACTTATAAAATATCACATTAAAAAAATAAACTGAATTCAAACATTGTAAATAATTTTAACAAAAAAGTAATATCTAATAAAAAAAATTATTTTTAACTATTAAATGAAAAATGAAAAAAAAACACTGTAATATATTACAGATATGATTATTTCAAAAATTTACTAAATTTAATAAATATATTTTCTAAATGTGTTTAAAATTAATTTTAAATTATTTTCACAATGTGAAATAAAACCTATATTTTGAAAAAGACTATTTTATAGAAAACGTTTATTTTTCATTCAAATGATTGTTATTTTATTTATAATAAATAGATTATTATAATTTGTATAATTTATTTAGTAATATTCATATATTCCAAAATAATTTCAAAGTTATAAAAGTTATTTTTATATAAAATTTTATTAGAATATTTTTATACCCTAGGTTGTGTGCATCACAAACTGTAGAAGTGATTTAATTTAATGAAATATATTGTGATGTCTTTGGGCGTTACATTCTCATATAATGTCATTATTTCAAGAAATATATGATATCAAATATGATATTAGTATTTTAAAATTTCAAGGTGTTACATTTCATATCTTGGTGGGCATCGTTAATTTCTATAGGGTTGCCGGATTTTGAAATTTAAAAACAAAAAACAAACAATACACTAAGAAAGATGGTAATATAGTAATAAAATGTTTGAGGTCTAACCTATAAATAATTTTTTAGAAAAAATATGAATTAAATATCAAATAACTAAACTATTTTCAAATTTTTGAAATTAAATTAAAGTGACTGAGCATTGGTTTGTGAATAATGAAAGAGATATAAATATAAAAATGGTGTTTGACCACAATAAACCATCGATCACGGGATAAAAATGTATAAAATAATTAATTAAAATTCATTCAGTTTTCGAAATTAGGTCCCACAGAGTACAATGGTTAGGAAAAAAGTTATCTATCATATTTTCTTCTTTTCTCATGGTCGGGCTCTTAGGATTACAAAGATTGGGTATCTCCAAAACATAACTTAAATATAGGGCATAGTAAAAGCTAATGGTTATGGTGAATGTCTACAATGTAGATTGAATAATAAATAGATACATTGGATCATTCTAGGAAGTGCTCAAACACAAATAAATAAATTAACCAAATTCTGAACCCGACTCACAAAGTACATGCAATAAGGAATCAGGAAAGGGATCTAAATGAGGAGTCAATATGAAATCCCAACATGAATTGAATTCCAATATAAAATACCTCATATAACCAATCCTCATTCATTACACTGTATATTTCCTAAATAAATCAACAACTCAAGGTAACCATAAATGAGTGTAGAAAAATAATGAATGAAAATCGAATAAAATGTGTCTAATAAACAAGTGCGCCATCATTTGGAAGGTGTCCTCATAGAAGCTTGTGACTAGATTGAATCTCGCAGAAGTAACCAACACCGCAATTTATAGGCTATGGATGGCATCTGACTAACACATTTCTTGACATGTAATGTAGTAACCAATCATGTAATCTTGATTCGTGTTTTATTATACATTTCAAAATCCATTTGAATCTCATGAGAATCTTATTTATAGATTTTAGACATTGACTCCTTTCAAGACGTGTAATTAGGAATCAGTATATAAAATCCACAAATAATCTAATCTTGAAAATATCAGCGTATTTCCTAAAAAAACATATATTTAAAAAATTCACATATTGAAATATAATTACCTGATGTGTAATGGTATTTCATAGCATGTATTGACCTCATGACTTTTCCCAGTGGTATTAGTTAAATTCAATAATTACATGATGTGTACTTATGTTACAAAATGTGTAATCGGTCTTTGTCATGTTTTCAGGCCTTTATAATCTTCAAAAATCTATTGTTGTTATCCATCTCATTGCTCATTGCGTGAATTTTCATTTCACACTATTATTCTTCTCTTTTCATTCAGTTTTCAAATATTCGTTGTATGCCTCCATAAATCATAAAAAAAGTTATTTTGTTCACAAACGGGCATCAACATTTTGTTAAATATATAAATTATGATATTTAAACAATATAAAATGTATGCATGATATAAACTTATCAATATTGTATATAGAGAGTTAGGATTTTCATATTTTTATCTATCATTTTTTATATGAATATTCAATCCATTGTACAAAAACGCATCTGAGGTCCATAATAGTTCATGGGCTTTATAATCATTGAAAACAATCTCATTAATTTTGTAAAAGATCATAAATATCTCTTATAAATATCTTCCCCTTTTTTACAATTCACAGTCATACCCTACATTAACATTTCAACAAAAAATGAGAAAGGAAAACATAAGAATGCATTAGCAAAGATACTTAGTAATGAAAAACATGGGAGATACGTTAACATAAATTGAAAATAATGGTATGATAACATGGGGATAAAATATTTAAAATGTACCTTTCATATGTAATATTGGAATCTTGATTCCTGGAATTAATATTAGATGTTTAAAATACATGAATCATAAGGAAATCAATGAACGTGTGCCATGAGATAATAACATCGGAAAAATACATGGAATTGTGGAATACACTTAAGCATTGATATTAATTTAAATACTAGTAATGTTTTATTGGAAATACATATCAAGGGACTCTATTGGTGACTTTATTTCCAAGGATTGATACACCTCTATCCCTAGTGAAAAATATTTCCTATGATTAGAATGGGTTCACTCCATAGACAATCAAAATTTTCAAGGTTTACTCCCCATACCATAATAATGAACAATACTTATAACTGAATTAGGTTCCCTCCGCATTATACTCTATTATATATAATGAGATATAAATCATTACCCAATGTACTGGGGGATCTTAAATGTTCAACACAACATTATTCATAATTTAACCACCATAAATTGTAATAATATTACTATCGTCCATTGTTATAACATAAATACCATTATTTGTTAAAACATAACCACCATCTTTTGCCTTAATGTAACCACTATAACATAATGAGAAAATAATTATCTATTTCACAATTTCATAAATAATCCACCATATTAGAACCCATGAAATTAAATGGGATTCATAAAAAGATAATGATACAATAAAATTCGGAAAATAGATAGATGTCATAATAATTGCATCACTTCATCATAGTATAACTATGAAAAGAAGTGGTCTTCATTAGTATTTAATCATTGTATAACATATAGATAAAAAATTTATTTCATAAAACTATAGTTATAATAAATATAAACCATTAAAATAAATATTATGAATTATTTAATTGGATTACATCCCTAGTAAATATTAATTGACCTCAATGGATGTCATCTTAGATGAATAAATACTTTTAAAGAAAATTCACCTTTATGTTTTCTCATGAAAAATAACCTTTCATTCAATATCTCTTTTTGAAACAATACTATATAAAATATTATGCAAATAGTTTTAATATAAAATAAACATTGAGAAACATTACTGGAATATTTACATCACATTTCAGATATTTCATGAGTTTAATATAGTTTCCACTTTGAAAAAATTCTATTTAAAAAAAATAAAATCAAATTTCAACACAATTTGAATTCAATTATTTATAATATAAATTTTTAAAAAATATTGAGTAAATCTATATCATTAAATATAAATTTTGACACTTGTATTAGATGTATTAAATTATTGATAGGTCATGAAATTGGGAAATACTATTTCGGTCATGCATGTTAAAAATGGTTTATTTCACATTTTCAGTAAAATTCATATTGGAATTGTTTAAAATAACAAGATGATTCCTGTAAAAACATTAAAATTAAAACATGGGAAAAAAATAAATTTATTAAATAATTGTTTTTTTTGAAAGAATATTATTTTTTTTATAAAATCATGGTTTTTGTATAATAATGGGATTTTGACCTAATATTATATTTTTCATAATTTATTAGTAAATATTGAGTGCATTAGGAGAGGAAAATAAAAGTGAATCATTTTTTCTCATGTAATAATGAGAGGACATGAAAACTCATGAGTTTTATCATATATAGATCATAATATTTGACCATTAGATACATATTCTTAATTAATCTCGATAGATGATGAAATAGTAACATAAAATATTGACCAAATTGGTCACTTTTAATTGCCAGCCCATTTAACAATTTTCTTTAAATGATCCCTAAAATAACATGAGAATAAATAAATTCGTAATATTATTTTATAAATTTCTAGGTATAATCCTCACTTTTAATAATATAGACGATTCACTTAATCATATATTTTCAAGTAGGGAAAATGAGAAAAAAAGTCCCTTACAAATTTGAAATCATATAAACTTTAAACATAATAAAAGTGACATCTGAAAATTTATATTAAAATAAAAATAATACAATTTATAATCACCATAATATACATTCATGGACATTATATCCACAACAAAAAAATATCTGGTGGTGTATGTGGAATGTCTCACATTGAAGTAAAACATGTTATAGAGATCACATACCGTAATTATTGATGTATTAAAAAAAATTATAATTTTTTTTATAAGTTTATTATATTAATATTTATATATATATATATCATATGTTATTTTATTATTATATTTTATTACCTTTTTATTAGTAAATCCATTTTAAATTTATGCTTCAGTAAATAAATGCATTATTTTTCTTCTATGTTTTGATAGATTATTTTATGTACTCCTAATTTGAGAATGGTTACATAATATACATAAATTTAAACATGATATAAATATAATATATATTCATTATATTTTTATTTATAGAAATCCATATTTTTTATTGATATAAAATGAAATAAACTGTTTGGGGAGACAATCGGGTATATGTACACATGAAAATTGTTTCCATATACATTTCTTATTTTAATAAAGTGGTAAAAATGATATATTACCATATGGTTATTTTATATTCATCTAATAAAAATAAATTGTGTGTATGTATGAACAATTATACCAAATAAATTCGTTCATGAAATGTAACGTCTTTTATGGGTACCCTTATTAGGGTTTCAAAAAAACATTCCAAGGATGGATTTATGTCAAGAATAATTGTTCCATGATGATAGGATGGACGTTTGATGTTATTATATTAGGTATTTACAACTCAAATGGCTTTGTGGCCTGGATAAGGGGGAATGAGCTACCTTTTATAAGTAATGTGAGTTACACAATTGTAATTTTTTTGAATGATAGAATTTGACCAAGATTTTCTTCATGTCATAAGTTGAAAGTATTGGACCTTTATATGGAATATTTTTTATATGGTAAAATATGGAATCCGATGGGATTTATATATATTTTTTCTTATTTTCAATTCTTATATTTTTAATTTAACGACATATAAACCCATATATACCATAACTGCAGAACCAAATTTTTATTATTTTAAATGTTACATTCTTTGGAAAAATAATTTTCACTAATTATATAATATTAATTATTCTTATTGAAAATTAGTATTTAAATTTTCAAAATTCTATACACTGATGTTGTAAAAAATTGATTGAAAAATCCTACAGAAACTACGAAATAGCATGTGTTTAAAGAGAAAATGATCAAAACTGTCCAAAGTTTCTATATCCAATTTGAACATGAAAATTTACTAAAATAAAATATATTTGATTAATGGACATATTAATGATATATTTAACATTAAAAACAATTTTATATATAATTTAACTTTACAAATAAATTAAACAAAAAAGGCGGGTTTCAATTATAATTCATTGTTTATCACTATTCATCAAAGAATGAAACATTTCTTAAAAATAAAATCAATTCAGCATACGAAATTTTTCAAATAATTATTTGAAAATTTCATATTATTTTTTAAAATAAATATTTTTTACTTCAAAAAATTATATTTAATACAAAACTTGTAGATGCAATGGAAATACAAGTTTTGGATAAATGTATTTTTTCAAGCATAAGATGATTTATATAAACCCGTTGTATAATAAAAATAATATTATGATTCAAAAATAAAATTTCAAGATATATAATATTTTAACTCAATTTAAAACATTCATATTTTTGAATTTTTTAAATTAATTATACAACATAAAAAGAATGAATATTAAAATAGTATTTAGAAAATCCTTTTTAAACCCAAAAATTAATTTATACTAAAATCCAATAAAATGTTGTTTCATAAGTAATTAATTAGATTATATATTAAAAAATAAAACTAATTTTAATTAAAAATACAGAATATAATATATATAACTTAATATATTTAAAAGAAGTTGTTGTTTTATAGAAAATCAACATTTCCTACTATTCACTGAAAAATGAAAATTTTCAAACACAATACCAAAATATAAACATGGGTTAATTTAGAAATTATGATTTAAGAAATCAATATCAATAATAAATATATTATAAAATATAAATTAATAAATTAATTTTTTTTCTTGTAAAATGAAATAAAAATCATCTTTGAATAAAACCAATTCTTGAAAAATACAATAATTTTACTAAAACTTGACTCATTATTTACATAGAATTTATAAATTAATTTACATTGAGTTTGAAATTTTTATGTAACTAAAGTGGGATATTCTATCCAAAACATCATATTTAATTGCTACATTATAATAGTCATATTTAATGTAATACTATTACAGTGGTCGCTCAAATGAAATGAACACTATCATTATTACATATAATGGAAGTTGAACTTTATGTAATATATAACCCAAGATATACTCATTTATTTCAGGTAACATAATATAACATAAAATATTGTTTACATTTAAAAATTCTAAAAGATTAAATTTAATTGGAAAAAATTATTTCAGAAATTCTCAGATTGCTTCATTTTACCACCCATAAAATGAATTTTTCCGTAGAAATTTGGATTAGTCCACAATAGTTTATAATTTCAAATTTCCATCCAAGAAACCCACATATTAAATAAAAATCATAAAATAACCACAAAAAAATATAATGGGGTGTGTAAAATTTATCACCAATAACACATAAAAGTTTTCCAAATATGACAACATGTGTGGGAAGTGAAAACATAATCCAACAGACAAATAACATCAAAATAATGATGGATTGTGGAAGAGAAATTGTCCATATAATGTTAACAATCAAAAATATATAATACAACGTTTTATTATTATGGTAATTGATATTATCAAAAATTATGACAACTTGAAATCATTTTATATCTTGATATTTTTTAGAATGTCGAATAACGTTCATTTGAAGATGAATGTATCTGATTTTATTCCATATTCAAAGAATAATTTCTTCTATAGGTTTTGATTTGATAAATTTCATATATGAAATTAACATCATGAAATAAAAGTTAATTTATTTTCCTGAAGAACAAAAAAATCATAATATAAATAAATAAAATGATATATTCTTCTTTCAATGTATTGTTTTCAATAAAACAAACTAGTTTTCACTGGTTATCTATTATGGATAAATATTGATATGATAAATAAATATATTAATATCTAAAGACTCATATAATGTTCAAATTAAACCATTTTAAAATGTGTTTTCCTTATGACCCATTATAATTATTATTTTCCAAAACAATATATTGAAGTTCACTAAATTTTCCTAAATCAACATAACACTAATAAACAATATATCATAAAGTTTCTCTTTATTTTCATATACCCATCATGTGAATTCCTTCATCGTATATTTTCTTGAGGCTTTGTATTAACTAGAATAACCATAAATCATAAATTAAATTATGATTTTTTTATTCCTTAAATAAATATATATATTATTGATTATTATTTCATAGAACCTATAATTTTTCAAAATCCATCAATTATAACATAAATCACATTATTTAAAAACCGTTTATCTGTTCTAAGGACTTCAATACTATCCAATTTACATTATCCATATCAATCAACTACTTATCTAATCTAAACACCATTTTATAAACATTAGGAGCATATTAATGGTTACCTTTACAAAATCATTATATTACCTTTTAATTTAATAAATTTTCTTCTTAATCATTACCATGTAACATATTCATTAATATAAATAAAGAAAATATATTTTGAAACCATACATGGATGTTTCATTATTCATATAACCAAAATGACATTGATAGAAAACTATTATTTGAATATTTATAACTAAATAAATCAATCCTTACAGTTTCTTAATATACCACTGACCATGCTTTGGAAACTTATACATTAACACTACTTTATTTCATTCATCTATTGTAATCTCTTCATCATTAGTAATATAAAAATTACTCATGAAATAATTACGACTTTTTTCGTAAGATTCCCATTAAATACACTGTTTTTTATAATTCCCATACATTCCAAATTTGAATCACTAAACATAAAAATGTACCTTAGGGATTCCATTATTCTTATCCATTGAATTAACTAAAATTATCTTTTCTCTTCTGGAGTTGATTTCTGTTTCTTCATATTTTTAACATTAAAACATGTTATCTTACCTGTATGACATTCCATTGATTAATTCATCTCATACTCTAAAAATATAAGTATCCAGATCATCTTTCATCCATGTTATCCACTACCCATAATCCCATATAACTATATCCTTATTGGTGACTCTAAGATGTTGTTACAGTGTAGAGTGTAAATCGTTATTTGTGATAGACCATCATGCATAATCACCACCTCCTTCACTCACGTTATCATCTCATTTGAACTCTCAATAGAAAATTATATATCTTATCCAATATTAACCAAGTTCCTTCTATTTCCCATAATTTAACGAAACTAAAAATCATTGTGTGAGAAATTTTATCCAAAATGGTAAAAATAATAATTATGAAAATATCTTATAGGGTTTCTAAATTTGGATAATTTTATTAAATTATAAAACCACAAGTTTATCCTAGGTCATTGATATGCATTATTTATTTAATTCCATATTGATTTTTTGTAAGAAATATGCAAATTTCTTGATCAAATCCCCCAGAGTGTCAATCCTAGTGGGACACATGGCCAATTATGCTACTTTTCGAGATGTTCGAGTATATCTCAATGTAAACATCTTAGAGTTATTAACCATATTTAAATATGTGCTTGAGCATCATTAAAATTTTATATCCATACATGGATATAATTGATTTTAAAACACATTAATTTTCATTTACCAAAATTACAGGATATTTTCCTACACATTTAATCATTCTTAGAATTAACCATAAAGACATACCTAGATATATACATAAAAATATAACTATGTATTTTCTTAATGTTTTATCATTATTTTTTCAAAATGATAACTTATGAATTCCTATGATAGAAAGAAATAACATTCAATCATTTTCATATTTGGATATTATTTATGTTCTATATTAAAATTCAATAAATTACACAAACACATTCCATAGGCCTATAATAGTTTACATCCTTCTAGAAACATGGAATAAGATAATATTAATTTGGTTAAATATCTTTAATGTTCACCAAAATGATCTTCCCCTTTTGTAATCTTTATAAATATACCATACATAAATATTTATTTCTAAACTGGGGAAAAGAAATATAATAATGGGTTAGCTCATATGATCATTAAGGGTGAAAAAAAGAGATACATAAATATTACACGAAGATAATTATATGATTACATGAGAATAACATACGAATACAATACCATTTATATTAGACATTATAATCATATTTCATGGAATAAATATATTTAGTACAATGGATATTAATCATAAGTAAATCAATGTAAATGTTCCCTTATAGAATAACATTTTCATACAACATTGAATTCTGGTATACACATAATTATAAAAAATAATTTATTTAGTAGTCAGGGTTCACTACCAAAACCTATCAGGGAACTAATTAAGAATTTATGCCACCTGATTAGGAAACAACACCATCTATAGTGGAAGTCCATTCCTCTTAGTGTAATGGGATCACTCCCCAAACCCTCATAGTAGTCACATTTCAATCGCATAACTATCATAGTAGAAAAAGACTATTACTAATCAAGGGTCACTCCTCATTTTAGTCCTATCAATATCATGAGATATAAATCTTTTTCTAATTAATTGTAGAGATATATAGATCCCACGTGTCTTCAGATTTAACCAAACTGACATCAACTGATATAACGTAACCACATTCCATTTTTATAACATAACTATCATCCATTATAATAAAAAACCACCATCACACAATTAAAATAATACATATGACTTCTAAAAGATTACAAAACATCCAATATATCATTACCCCTAAAATGAAATGGGTATCATTAAAATTTGATCTTATCATAACGTTTGGAAAAGAGATAAGTTTCATTATGATATCATCATATAATAACTCATGAAAAGTTGCATGTTTCATAAACAATTTATGTTATGGCCAAAGAATTATAGAATAACAAATTTTAAATTCTATTAATATTTATTAATAATATAATAATTTTACATTAAATGTGTAACTTTTTCTAATAGCGTACTCGACACGCCACAACAGGTTTCTCTGAAATATTATGTTGTACATAACATTGAGTTATACAGAAAAATAATAAAATATAATTATTATTATTTTAATTGGTTGTCAATTCCTAGCTATTGGAATGGAGGAAAATAACAGCGTTAAATAAATTATGAAATATGGTTTAAAAAAATTTAAATAATTAATCATTTATTACCAAATTTATTAAAAACTGGAATATAAACCAATTAAATATAATGAATGGTTTTTTTATGAAAATCTATTTAAAAGTAAATAACTGATTTCATAAAATCAAAAAATTATTTTTGAATTTTTGTTTAATGAAAAAATATATTTTATATATTCAATTTAATGTTTTTAATTCATCTAATATGTTTTCTATATATAATATAAGTACAACTTTGATTTTTTAGATAAAATTATTATTTTAATTAAAAGGTAATTTTACCAACTTTTGATAGAGAATCCTATTGAAATTTTTTTGGTGCCTTTATATGTTATATATGAAAAAATATAATACATTTTTCATAGTAGGACATCAAAATTTACCTTGGATGTATATTTATTATTATTCTGTAACTATAATGTTATGATGGATAGTAAAAATATGTCAAATTTTAATTGAAAAAAATTATTTTTTTCAAAATAATTATTATAGATATATCATATTATTTAATTTCATGAAGGTATAATTGGAATATATTTTTATCTTTTTATCTAATACAGGTCATTGGATTTAATTTCATTTTTAAATTACGGAAAATCACATGTCAATATATTGATAGTTGTTACTTCTTAATAAAACACTATTTGGTTTTGACAATAAGAATTAATTTTAAATTAATTACTTAAAATAATTTATTTTTAATTTGTAAAAATTCATTGTATATTTTGAATCATAATATTCATATTGTATAAATAAGTATATTTTATTTTCTTGTACATTATGAATATTAACTTAAGTAATTATTTTATTTACCATGGTTAAAGGGTCCATCTAGTAAATAAGCGTAAAAAATAATATAATAATAATATTAAATTGTCTTAACACATTTCCTAATCCTATTTAATTAGATTTGTACGACAATTTTCATCTATGGGAAGATTTTGGGACCCCATGCCTCCACTTGGGAATGATAATGACATTTTATAATAATTAATGTAATGTAAGGAGAAATATGAAATAAACATTTATCTTTTAATAAATTAATATTTAAATGCGGTTATATATGTGATATATTCTTATATAAATATTAATTATAAATATAAAACAATTTCCTACATCATGCTATTTTATTTATAATTTTTAGATGTTAAATAAAAAAATTTAATAATGACACAATAAAGATGGAATGATTTCTTCATTAATAATGGATTCAAATACATGATATTATAAATATTAAAATAAAAATAAATTTACTATTTTGATTCCATCCAAGAATTTTATGGATTATATTTACATATTATATTTTATTTAAATCATTTTTTAAGGAATCATGTTATTATGACTTTAAAAAAAGAAATTACAATATACTGTCAAAATCAACATAAATGAGTTAAAAAACAATTTTATTAAATGATATAATAGTCCTAAAAATATAGTACTCATATAAATGAATTATACAACTTTAATAATTTAATTAATGACTCACTTAGGGTTTTCTTGTAATTTTATGTTAAATATAGTTACCATATTTTATTAAAAAGCATAAAGATAATGTAAAAGATAATATTTTTATCTAAGGGAATGTGAAAAATTAAATGGTTAAATTTCTGGCCTAAACCCATAAAAAACATATTTTTGACAGTTTTTAGATCCAAAAACATAATATATTTTAAAAAAATTAGTTTCACACCATTTTAAACAGAAAATAAATTTATTAGAAGATAATATTTCAATACCTTTCTAATGTGCCCCTCCTACTTATAAAAGGGATTCACCTATAACATTTTACTCTCTCCTATAAAGCCCCTTGTTACATAAAATTCATGTTAAATTAATCTCCAAACATCAATCCCTTCCTCCTATAATGGTTAGCGAGAGTATAAAGTAAATTAATAAATTCTTTTAGCTCAAATCAAAATAAGTTACCTGATTTAGAGGTAACATCTTATCTCATGTTCTTTTCTTTTATTTTTCGTCTCCACTCCATATGATATTCATAATATATAATTACATATAAAAAATAGTATCCTAAATTTACTTGGATGATATTAGGATATGGATTCTAACCTCTCTTACACACACCTTTATCCAATGGATATGAATGTACTATTGTTCTGTACGGCAAACTAACACCTCACAAAACAAAGATTGTTCAATTTTCTCCTACCAACTCTCATTATATCCATTATGATGGAACATTATTTATATTTTATATATAATATATGTATATTTTCTTCATTATTTTGTATTTTTAATTTACATAATATCTTTATACATCCCAAAACATGTAAATAAGAAAATTTCATTTGAGGAATTGTGGACTACCACTCCCTCAAAATGATATGACTCATTCATTCCATACATGGAATATATAAATGATGGAGTTAATGTAATTATGTTACATTTAAAACATAGATATTATAAAATATTTATTATATACTTATGTATCATTTAGTTTACATTAAATTAAATAAGTAAATGAACAAAAAGTAGTGTTCATGCGTACGTTCGACATACCATCTATATAAATGGTGTATTTAATTTCTTATCTCCAAATGTTGTGGAAAATTATAAATAGATATATAAAGGAACTAAATACATATATATTGGATATATATGATATTGAAATCATTAATTCTATTTTTTAGCTAATTTATTTTTGACCCCATGGATAATTTGTAACTGTAACATGTTTAATTTTGACTCAAGTACTGAAATTAGACAAAACAACAGATATGAACCTGAATTATTAAATGATTGTTTCAGAAAGTAAAAATGTGATAAAAATTTAATCTAAACCTGAAACAGGCTCTTTTGTAATTATAAATTAACTTATTTTTACTATTCATGAATATCATGATTGAATAAGGGAATTCAGTCTCAAGATAAATGAAATTTGTATCCCAATTTCAATTATTTTGGTTTATCTTCCACTAGTATAGAATGCCAATAAATGATTATGTGTGACATTAATTTAGATATCTAATATTTTATTTATACTTTCTTTATGTGTACTTATTGTGAATACAAATAATGGATCAATTTTATTTTCAAAATGACATTTCTATGGGAACTTCAAAACTCAATTTCCACTCATTGGGTTTTACACATACGTCATTGATTATATTATTCCATGATTATTGGTGGAGTCACTACATGTTTATTTTTGTTTTAATTTCAACTTCCATTTTTTTGGATATACTGTTACCACACTTAATCACTCCATTGATAGATTTTTGCGTTATTTATATGAACTTTGTATTGGAAATGAAAACTATATCTCAATTCATTAAGTTAAATATTCGTATCATTGGTCATTTAAATAATATGGGCGAATTACCTTTGATAGTTTTAAATTTAATATAAAGTAATATTGGATGTATTTTTAATTATTAAACATAATTAATTCATTAATTTATCCTTAATCTAAAGATATATTCTTTTTAAGTACTACAACTCAATATCCTATCATTGATGCATATTTTGATATTGTGCATCTTTATAATCCTATATGGTGTATATAATACCCAATAAAATATTATATAAATCTTATAATTATTCTCAAGATATTACACGTTTCATTTACTATTATTATTTAATAATATTTATTCCAAGATTATCTCAAGTGTTATGGGACTCTTTAACAAAAACATTGTTTTAAATGTTTTAATGATTTAATCTTATACATAATTATCATTATTGTACATGTATTAAAATTTATTTTTTGGATTTATTTATATGGAAATTAATGTTTTAAAATTTTAATTTATATATAATATCTAATGTGCTATGGGATACAATGATTCAAAAATATCATTACCAAATGTTTTAGATGGTTTAAGAAATGGATCGAATAGATCAATATATTGAATTGATTTATTCGGATTCATGATTAAAACATTGATAATTTAAATCTTTTAGGAGATATTATTATGTAATGGAACTTATACATTCTATGGGTGGTTACAGGACAAACAATATAAGGTTGGTTCCGTGATAGACCTAGTACATGTACGTTTGTGATAGTTCTTTAATACATTGGGTAACATGGTAGAGGTAAACGTTAATGTTTCTCCTAAGAGATTTATGTAATATAATCATATGGGTATTCAAAATGTAATACCCTATATTTATGTGATGCTACAATTTATGTATTCTATGGATGACATGTGTTACCATTATGACTTATGATTCTTATGTGTCAATCATTATTCATATGATTTCAAGGATTATGTTAAAGAGATTACGTTTTAAGATTGAATAGTATGATTTCTTTTATTTTTATATATTCATGGACTAATGTTTTATTTCTTTATTTTATATCCCTTGTTTTGATTTTTATTCTCAATCCATGTATTTGAAAAAAAAATTAATCGGGTACAAGGAAGTGAAAGAGAAAGGAATAATTCAAGAATATTTTCATCAAGAAAAGAATTCTTGTTTTAATTAGGATGTTTTACTATTGTTAAAATATTTGAAAAACTATATATTTCGAAAATTTAATATTTGAGATTTATATTAGTAGTTATGGACTAATTCTATAAAACTCTAAACATACAATGACCCTCAATTTGAATTCTTTACTTCACCCATGATTGTGTATTGTTTAAGGTTGGGGCCTCGAAGATAGTATTAGAGGAAAGGTTTAGAAATCATTTGAGATTATGATGTTTTCATAAGGGTTAGGGATCTGATAATGGGTATATAAATTTTAGGTATATTAAATGATCAATGAATTATAAACCAATTTTTAGGCTTAAGTTATTTAAAGGTGATTAATGGTATTTTTGGAGACACTCATCTTTGAGAAAATTATGGGTTATTAGTTTTTGTGAAGGAAAATGTGAGGTATAAAATAACCATTGAGGATAAAACATGTAATGTAATTTTTTGAGTATTTTATCTAATTTTTTATTGTTATTATAGTTGTATAGTTTTTTGAAAAATAAAGACACGCCAACCTTTTGAAAACTCTTCACATCAGAAAAATATGTGGGAATCGAACTGAAAACCAATGTGCATCTTGGATTTATCAACTACCAATGGCCAACATGAAGTCCCAGGTTAGTCTGACATATTTTTTAGTTAAATAATTTTATGTATTAATAATATGTATGTTTTAGGAACTTATGTTTCAACAAATGTATAACCTTAATATAAGAAAATTAATTGTTGATTAAGTGATAAATGTGATTTTGGAAGACGTTATTTCTTTTGGTAAAAAAATATGCCTGAGGAAAATAAAATACTAATGGATTTCATTTGAATTGTAGTGGTTGAAATATTATTTTGCAAGGATATATGTTTTTATTACGTATATATGGAGATTCTGGTTACTTATGAAAATGATTAACATATCATAGAGAATATGTGATTTGGTTAATTAATTTTCAGTATGATACATTTTGAGAAGTTTATGTAATTTAGAGAAAAGTGTTATGATTTATGAGGGAATACTATGTGATAAAATCATTCTAAATTTTTGGATTTCGTCTTAGTTTGGATTATTTGATGAATTTTAAGTAGTATTGTGTTTTTAATGGACTTTATTGAGATGTGGGTAATTTAGGATGAATTAAAGATATTAAGAGTAGTATTTATGTTTTTAATGGATTATCCTTTTGAGGATTATCTGATCTTGCACTATACATTTTGTAGTTGGTTAATTTTTTAGAAAAGGATGAATATATAGTTAATTATTATTGGATTATTACATTTTCAAGAAGAAGATTCTTGCAAATAAAGTGTGACCAAGTCATCTTGAATTCTTATAGTTTGGATAAAAGATTTTTCTATGGTAGATAGTTATTAAATATTTAAACATTACTTAAAAAGTAAGTATGTTTCCTTATTTTCATATTTTAAGTTGTAAAATAAATACTCATCTTTATGAAAAGGGTCATGAAACAAAAAAATTATTAATTTACTTTTCCTACTATGAAATCAATGATTGTTTAACCCATAACAATTTTGTGGGTTTCTAGTGGTTCTATATCTCCTAATCATGTTTTCGATCATTCACTTTCGGAATAAGATTGTTAGTTTTATATTCTTTATCTATGTTTTATTACATAGAACCCAAGTATGTGTTATCTCAGGTGGACTTTTTAATAATATTTATTTCTTTTAATGTGGTAGCTTTATTGACTCTTTTTCTAATGTTATATTTTCAATGATTTTTCAAAGACGAATTTTAAAATTCTGAGGATGCAATTTTAAAACGGGGGGAATAATGTAATGACCTGGGTATATATAGAATAATACATTTTCATTTCAAATAATATTAATTAATAAGATATTAATTTCACATTAAATGGTACAGTTTTTCAAATATCATACTCGACACACAACAATGTGTTTTCCCGAAATCTTATGTTTCATACAACATTATCTTACACCGAAAATTAATAATATATTATTATTATTATTTTAAATGGATGTTAATGCATATCTTTTAGAACAGAAGGTAAATTATTGTAGCAGTGAATGTTTTATATTTCATTTAAAATTTTCATATAATGATTCATTTGTCACTAAATTTATTATAAATTGATATAAAAACAAATTGATTATAAATGATTTTTTTTTATGAAAATCTATTTAAAATACAATAATTGTGTTTATATAATCAAATCACTCTTTATGGATTTTAATTTAAGTAAAATATATTTTATATATTCAATTAAATGTTTTAAATTCATATTATATTTTTTTTAGAAACTATATAGGAACAAATTTGATTTTTCATATTAAAGAAGTATTTTTATAAAAATGAAATTCTACCGCCTTTTGATAGAGTACCCTTTTGAAAATTAGATTCTAAAATATTTATGTGTTTTATATTACACAATAAAAAACATCTTTCGAATCAAGACATTATAATTTACTTTCGATGGATTTTGGATATATTTATGATAACTATCATATTTTGATAAATAGCAAAACAACACTAAATTTTAATTGAAAGAAAATTTTTTCCGTATAAATAATTAATATGGTCAAATAATATTATTTAATGGTTTTAAGGTATAAATGGAATATATTTTTATTATTTTATCCCATTCATGTCATTGGATGGAATTTCACATTTAAACTGGACATAAACACATGTTGATATTTTGATAGTTTTTACGTCTTGAAAACCATCTTTTTTTGTAAAAGAAATATAATTATAAATTAATTACTACAACTTCAATGTTCATAATATGGAAAAATTTATTACAGATTTTGAAAATTAAGGTTAACAATCTGTAAATATGTACATTTTATTTTTTGGGACACTATGAAATATGACTTTGGTAATTATTTAATTTATTATGGTTAAAGGGTAAATCTGGTAACTAAAAGAATAGAAATATTATAATAGTATTAAACTGAATAACACATGTCACAATCCTATTGGATTATATATCCTTGACCATTGGTATCATTGGGTCAATTTTGGGACCCATGAATCCACATGGGAGTGATAATGACATTTTATATTAATTAATTTAATGTAATGAGAAATATAACATAAACATGTATCTGTTAATAAAAATTATATGGGGATATTTAAGGGATTTATTTGATTATAAATAGTAATTAGAAATATTTGAATATTTCTTATATCATGGTTTTTTTATTTTTAGATATTAAATATACAAATTTAATTATGACACAATGATATTGTAGTGACTGGTTCTATAATAAATTATTGAAATAAATTTTATTATAAATATAAAAATACATGTAAATTGATTTTTTTGATAACATCCCCAAATTTTATGGATGATATTTATATTTTATCATTCATCTAATTCCTTCATTTAATGATTAAATAAGATACGTCGTTAATAAAAATAAATTACTTTATAGTGTCAAAATTAATTTTATTGAGGATTTAAAAAATAATAATATTTTATTAAATGAAAAAGTAGTCCTAAAAATCTATGATTAGGCCAACTGACTTATATAATGTTTAAAATATATCTACTGATCCACATAATGATCACTTGGATTTATATAGTAAAAATAGTTACCAGATTTTATTAAAATGAAAGAAGATATGGTAAAGGTTAATGTTTTTAACTAAGGGTTAATGAAAAAAATATTAGATTAAATTTGTGAACTAAACATGTTTAAAACGTATTGGATAAGAGTTTTTCAACCCAATAGAACATTTTATTTTAAATAAATGAGTTTGGGTCAATTTGAAATTTAAAATCCATTTAAAATAAAATAAAATTTCAATACCTTCGTAATGCGCCCCTCCTATGTCTTATTAAAGGGCATCACCCCTACCCTTTTACTCACACCTCTCATGAACCATGGATTGTACAAATTATGCTCATATAGGATCCCAAAATTCCTCCTTTCCATCTAGAATATTTACCTTTGGACAATGGGAAATCATGAAAGCATTTGAGATCATATAAAAAAAGTTACCCGATTTAGAGGTAACATCATCCCTCATGTTCTATTCTATTATTTCCATTATGCACTCCCTGTGCTCTTTGAATAATATGATTACATAAAAAACCATATAATCAATATACTATGATTTTCCTATTTGAAATATTTGATCTAGTCTTACACACACCTCTATCTAATGGATACGAACATATTATTTCTGTGTACAATTAACTATTACCTCACGAAATGATGATTGTTTAGTTTTCACTTACCACCTATCATTGTAACTATTATGATGGATCTATATTTATATATGATATATATTATATTTATATTTCCTCTATGATTATTTATTTTTAATTTACAACATACATTTATGGTTTTCTATAATGTGTAAATACGACAATTTAATATGAGGAAGTGCGGACTACCGAGCACTCAAAATGATTTGACTCATTTATTCCCAACATGAAACCTATAAATTAATGAATTATTAAACATTTTTAACATATATAAAATATATATTATAATATCATTATTATATCCTTCTATATGATTTAGTTTTCATTCCTTTTACTATGAAAAATAAATGAAATTAGCATTAATGCATACATATGACTTATCGTCTCCATGAACAGAGAATTTCATTTCTTTTCTCTAAATGGTATGGACTATACTAAATAAATACTTACTAGATAAAAATACATATATACTGGATATATATATTAGTTAAATCATGAATACGATTATGCAGAAAATGGACTTTTGACGACATGGATAATTTGTAATTATAACTAGTTCATTTTTTACTCAAGTTCGAAACGTCAACAAAACAACCGATATGAACTTGAATAATTATATGATTGTCATAGAACAATTTTATATGATACTAAAAGAATAATAAACTTAAAACTTAATTTGAAGAATGTATTAATTAATATCTGTTAATTATTCAGTAATATAAAGAACGAACGAGACAACTCGGACAACTTCTTATCCCAATTTTCAATTGATGGGTTGATATTCTGCTATTTGAACAAGTCATTCAATGATTATGTGAGAAATGGATTAGGATATCTTATCTTATATTTATACTTTATATGATGTGTACATATAGTGAATACATATAAATGATCTATTTTATTTACAAAAAAGACTTTTTAAGGAAATTTTATATACTCAATTTCCACTCTCAAGGTTTTACGCATTCTTCGATGATAATATTATGCCAGGATTATCTATCAAATCACTATTTTATTATTTATTTTTTAATTTAATCTTCCATTATTTTTATATAAATTATTTAAACATGTTCACACCATTGAAAAAATTATTACGTTGTTTATAAGATCATCATAAAAGAAATCGTAACTCAATATCCCTTTATTAGGTTAAATAGTGATGTCATTGATTTTGTTTTACATGAATATGTGTGAATGAAATGTTATTGTTTATTTAATGTTACATACCTATCTGGAAGATTCCTTTTCAAAAATCAGGTGTATGAGGTGTTTCATGAGGTCAAGGTGACAAATCCCCAACACATTTCAATTTTTTTTATTTCCATGAACAGTTATAGCGGTAAACCATTGTGAATAGTTTATCGATAACCTTCTGTGAATAGTTTCATCGATGACCTTCTGTGAATGGTGTCATTGGTGACCTTATGTGAACACTGTCATCAGCAACATTAAATGAACTGCACCACAGTGACCTTGTGTGAACAGTGCATGAGTGACCTTATTTGAACTGTTTCATCGGTGGCCTTATGTTAAAATTTTCATCATTAAACCTATGTGAATAGTGAAATAGAGACCATGAGTGGATAGTAACCTCAGTGACCTTCTGTGAATAGTTTCATTGGTGAACTTTTGTAAATAGTGTCATCAGTCACCTTATGTGAATAGTTCAATGGTGACCTTGTGTGAATAGTGACATCGGTGACCTTCTGTGAATAGTGTCATTGGTGACCTTCTATGAACAATGAAATTAGTCACCTTTTGTGAACAGTTCATTGGTGAACTTCTATGAACTATTAAATCATTGACCTTATGTGAACAGTATCATCGGTAACCTATGTGAACAGTGCTACAATGACCCCGTGTGAATAGTGACATCGGTGACCTTTTCTGAATAGTGTCATCGATGACCTTCAGTGAACAGTGCAATAGTAACCTTATATGAATAGTTTCATTGGTAACCATAAGTAAACAATCCAAAGGTGAGGTTCCAATGGTGACATTTTCTTTCCTTCACCAAATTTCGAGTTTTGTTAACAGTGTTTCCAGAACGGTGAGGTTCCATGGGTGACCTTTTTTTCCTTGGTAGATTTTGAGTTCATTAAACAGTTTATTCAGAATGAAAGGTGTACCATGTTTCAAAAATGGTAAGTGTACATTGTTTCCAGAACGGTAGGTGTATACTGTTTCTAGAATGGTATGTATGCAATGTTTCCAGAACAGTAGGTGTACAATGTTTCCAAAATTGTAGGTGTACAATGCTTCCAGAACGATAGGGTGTACAGTGTTTCAAGCTTTCTATAGTTTCATCCCATTAACGTTTACTTTGACATAAAATTCATTTAAAGCCTCATTTTGAGGACTCTATGGATTATTCCAAGGACATAACTCCTATATTAATTACTCATACGGATTAGGATTTTTTTACTTGGTCAAACAACATGGTTTAATACGATACACTTTTAATGGGAAATCAAGAGTATCTTAACTCGTATATCCATTAAATCATCAAAAAGGACAAGATATCTTCTTCTCTTGTTCTTCCTCCTTGTTCTCTGGTGTGAGAAACTTGATCCTTTGTATCCTTCTCATTGGAATCATGAGATCAAACTTTTCATTGTGGATTGGTTTCCCTCGGTGTCCTTCTTGCTGTAAGTGCACCCCCTATTTCAGTACAACCAAGAAGTGTCATTCAATATTTGATATAAAGTGTAACATCCCAAGTAATTAATGAATAATAGATATTTTTATCTATGTCTATTAATGATTAAGACAGTGTTATGGAGGCTTAAAATGAAAATAAATACAATCTTATGCATGGAATACACTAATATTCTTAAAAGATTGTTTTACTGCCTTTTGATGGCAAACCATTTTTGAATCTATATTTTGACAATTTTATAAACTATGTTTGTCAAAATAAACTTATTATTTATGATTGGGACATCAAAATTTACCTTGTGTGAATTTTTGGTATTTTTCTGACAATGTTCATTTTTTTTAATGAATAGTGAAAAATACTGCATTTTACATCAAAACTGCTTTTTAATCTAATTTATTTATATGATTAGATTATGTTTTGAATTAGTTTTGAAGTGAAATTAGAATATATTTTTACCATTTTATCCAATGGTGGTCATTGGAATCAATTTCACTTTGAAATTAGACTTAAACTGGTGTCAATCTTTTGATACTTATTGTTTTGTAAAAACACGCTATTTTCTCTGGCAGCGGGAATTAATTATTGAATTAATTAATGTGACTTATATGATTTGAATTTTTTAAAATGGACTTCATTTTTGAATTCGGAATATCACATATAGCTTAGGGTGAATTTTTGGTAATTTTCTGAAAAACTTCAATTTTTGATGAATAGTGAAACCACTAAGTGGTAATCAAGCAAACTGATTTTTCAGTTAAATGAAATTTTACCACTAATGTGTACTGAATTTTGAAAATCCGACATACATGGTTGTCATTAAGAAGTAAAATGTGGTCCAATGAGATTAAAATAATTTTTTGGTGAATAGTAACTTATTAAGTTCTTAATCGTGATTAGTGGTAATTAGTGTAGTTTAAGGTATAAATAATTCTTTAATAATATGAAATGACCTAGAAAAATGCCCCAAACTTATTGGTTGTGTCATGGCCGACCAAGAAAAGCCATGAGTCAACTTGGGGACCCCATGGAGACACTTTGGATTGGAAATGACATAAATAACTTTTTATTAAATGTTAAAGTAAAAATGACACAAACAAGAGATGTTTTACGGAAAAAAATTTACATGGGGTTATAAAGATCAGATTTTTGATTATAAATAGTAATTGGAAAGATAAGATGATTTCCTACATCATAGTATTTTTTTTATGATTTTTAGACATTAAATAAATTAAATTATTTATGACATAATAATGATGCACCGATGACATCATTATTTGACGATTTAAATAAAATGGAAAGGTAATGTAAAATCTATGAACTACACATGTCCAAAACCAATTAGATGAGTGGATTTAGAACCCTTATCACCTTATCCACGAATTATATCAATGTGGGAACTTTTAAAACCGAAACACATTTTCAAATAAAGTAATATTTTTTTACTTTCCAAAAGTGCCCCTCCTCTCCTCTTATAAAATGCCCCCACCTCTACCTCATTTAACACACTTCTGAAGCCTTTGGCTCGGCCAACCCCTGCCCATTTACTCTCTCCACATCCCTCTACTCATCCTAGAGGATTCCCTTTGGGCAGAATCCTTTCAAAGGAAGCCTTTAGGCTCAAATCAAAAGGAGTTACACTTTTTAAGGTAATTCATTCTCTCATGTTCATTTGTTTTATGTTGCTTCTCCAACCCCCTAAACTCTTTTTATTTACTTATTTTGTAACAACACCAGTATCTTCAATATACTAGGATGTTGTTATAAGATATATTTGAGCTACACTCTCACACTACTACATCAAATGGTTAAAGAACATACGGTTTCTGTGGATGGCGAAATTCTGCCTCCCGAAACGATGATTGTTCAACACTCATTTAACACCTTAAATGGTGGCCATTATGATGTCACTATTTTTATATATGATATATAATATGTTTATGTTTTCCTTAAGCTTTTGTTTTTTTCATTTTGGGCATACCTTTATGGGTTCCATTATGGGTAAACACGATATCTTCATTTTAGGAAGTGCGGACTACCGCCCCATAAAAGTGATTTGATTCGTTAGTACCATATGTGGGATGTGTAAAGGATAAAGTTAATGATGTTATATATGTTATTATACTGGAATTATAATATACTCTTATATCATTATGATTCCATTCCAGAAAATATGAAATAGAAATGGAAGTAGCGTTCATGCGTACGTACGGCTTACCATCTCAATGAACGGTGCATTTCATTTCTTACCTCTAAATGTGATGTAATATTATAAATGCATGTATGTAATGGATATATATGACATATATGATATCTACATCATGAATACAATTCTGGATATAATGAACCTTTGACCAAATTAACAACATGTAAGTGTAAGAAGTCTATTTTTGACTTCAGAACCAAATACCGACAAAATGAACATTATTAACTTAACTGATTACATGATGTTCATAACATGGTATAAAAGGAATAATGAACATGAAAAAGATTCATAAGAAAGTGGAGATTAACTCAGGTTTATTATTCAGAAGATTAAAGAATGGTCGGGTCAAGTCGGATACGAGGTATGAGACTTCGTCTCAATCTCCTTTCGTTGAGGCATATTTTATTTTATACACAAATTTCTTTTATACGGTGTATAAACCACTTTGACTTTTACGTTTATTCAAAAGGAATCTTTTTTATACGAAGCGTTTACTAAATGACAAAAGGGAATGTTTTTGTCGTACGTATGTGGCGACAACGACTTCTCCGCCGTCGTGACCGTTATTTGAGTTGCGGCTTCCTCTACAAGCCATACCTTTTTTTTAAAAGAAAAATAAATACCATGTTTTACTTTTCTTTTCTTTTAGTATTGAAAATGGTTTTCATAATGTTTTTATATCAATGTGTTGTATTGATATCTCGTGATTGAAATGTGGAAATTTTATGTTTCCTTTATGCATGTTTTATGTGATATGATTATGTTATGGTTCTTGGGCATTATTATGAATACGGGTGGTTCCATGATAAACTAAGGGCAGGTGAGCCCGTTATAGCTCTCCAATGCATTGGGTAACGCGAAGGAGTGAAACGTTAAGGTTTCTCCGAAGAGATTTTAGGGAATATACTGTGATGGGTATTCCAAACGTAACCAAGAGGGTTACTCCCTACGTAAGAATGTTATGAATGCATCAAGTTACCTTTATGTCTTATGATTTCTATGTTTTATTCATGATTTTATGAGGTATGTTAAAGTGCCTATGTTTTATGGGTAAATTATGATTTCATTCTTATGTATATATGAACTCATGTTTCCTTTCCATGTTTTTTTATAACCCATACTGAGTTTTTATGTTCATCCCATGTTTTTGAAATGTTTTTCACAGGTCAAGGGAAAGGTACATGATAAGATGATAGAGTCATGGATGTGTCAAGAAATAATCCATGTTTTATTTTAAATGTGTTTCCATTGATGGGAATGAAGAATACTATCTTTATGTAACCACTTTGTTTATATGTGGAATGTAATGCAAGTTTTATGATCTAATTCTCTAAAACTCTAAACCCGAAAATATCCTCAATGTGTAATATTATAATAACTCATGATTAAGTAAGGTTTAAGGCTGGGGCCTTATAGTTGGTATCAGAGGTCGGTTTAGATAACTTTAGGAGTTATAATTCTATTAAATGATTATCCAAAAATAGTTTTTTTTTAAAATGATATAGAATTTAATGATTACCATGTTACTTCATCGAAGACATGTTTGTTCAGAATGGTTTTCCGCAGAGGAAACAGGGAAGCAGTGCTAGGAAGGCATACAGAAGGAAATAACCTTCCGAATCAGCATCCTGAAATGGTCGTAATTGGAACTGAACAGTTTGTTACAGTAATGGCGCAGTTGACTCAAGAGATAAATGGCGGTGGTATCCATGCACGAGATCAGCCAGATCAACCGCAGAGGAAAATATCAGTGGTGGAACATTTCATGAGGCAACATCCACCATCATTCAGAGGATCATCTGACCCTGTGCTAGCTGAAGGGTGGATTAAAGCACTGGAGACGATTTTTGATTTCATGGGGTGTTCAGACAATCAAAAGGTTAGTCTTGCTATTTACCGTTTGGAGGGTGAAGCAGATCAGTGATGGTCTATGGTTAAAAATATCAGGGACGCCGATGAGATTGATGCTCTTGACTGGATTGAATTCAAAGGTATGTTTCTTGAGAAGTATTTTCCTAAGGCTGTTCGACTTAGGATGGAAAAGCAATTCTTAGAATTGAGGCAAGAGGAAGACGCAGTGGCTGCTTATGAAGAAAGGTTCACTCGATTGGCAAGGTATTCTCAAAATTTTATCCGGGACCTTGATAGTAAAATCACTCGTTTTTACTCAGGATTAAAGCCAAAGTATCGAAGGGCATTAGCTTCTCGTGAGTTTAAAAGTTATGAAAAGCTTGTTCGATGTGCTGAGAAGGTGGAAATGGAGTTTGTTGATGACCAAGTTTTCTATAACAACCAGCAGAAGAAGAGACCGAGGTGGAAGGAGAAAGGTAAGAATTCTTCAAAAAAGTATGATGGTAAGAGAACTAAGTTTCCAGTTTGTGATAAATGTGGCAAAAGGCATGCTTGGGAATGTCTTCTGAATTCTGGGAAGTGCTACCGATGTGGTAAGATGGGACATAAGGCTCGTGATTGCACTGAAAAGGATCAAGGTGAAGGTAAGAACAAATTTGACTTACAGTTAGTGAAATGTTATAAGTGCAATGAGATGGGTCACTATGCAAATGAGTGTCCGAAAAGGAGCTTGAGTGATGGGAAGCAGTTAGACTACAAGCAGAAAGGGGTGGTGAAATCCTTTGCCACTACCTCAGCAGATGCCGGGCCATCAAATGAAGTTGTATCAGGTACTTTGTTTGTTTTTTCAGATTATTCCAGTGTGTTGTTTGATTCGGGGGTATACACATTCTTTCATCACTGAAACCTTTTCTAGTAAAATGGGAATACCATCTCAAGAAATGACT
Source organism: Viscum album (assembly GCA_963277665.1). NCBI lineage: Eukaryota > Viridiplantae > Streptophyta > Magnoliopsida > Santalales > Viscaceae > Viscum > Viscum album. The sequence goes on from OY728133.1 coordinate 1,118,311,363, forward strand.
CCTGAACTTTTGGTAAAAACACCTGGGGGAAATGTCGAGGCAAAAATAATTTATAAGATTCTTCCTATCCTTATCTGTGGAAAGAACCTACTTGCAAACCTTATTGTTCTACCTCTAGTAGAGTTTGATGTTATCCTGGGAATGGATTGGCTCTCTATTTACCATGCTAAGATTGACTGTAGAGCTAAAGAAGTTTCTTTTCAGAAAGACTTTCAGTTTGTTTACAAGAATGAACCCTTACTTTTGATAACATATCAAGAGGCCGAGAAACTTGTAAAAGATGGAAATGAATGTTACCTTGCACACGTCGTTGAAAATAAAGGAACTGTTCAGATTAATGACGTGCCAGTGGTAAATGAGTATCCTGATGTTTTTCCTGATGAGTTGTTTGGAATAATACCAGATCTAGAAGTTGATTTTACTGTTGAATTATTTCATGATGCTAAGACAATTTCAAAACCCCCTTATCGAAGGGCAGAAGTTGAACTTTTAGAGTTGAAGGAGCAATTGCAAGATTTATCAGAGAAAGGTTTCATTAGACCTAGCACATCACCATGGGGTGCTCCTGTTTTATTTGTTAAAAAGAAAGATGGTTCTATGAGACTTTGCATTGATTATAGAGCCTTGAATAATATCACTGTTAAGAACAAATATCCTTTGCCTTATATCGATGATTTGTTGGATCACCTCCAGGGAGCTCAGTTTTTTTCAAAGATTGACTTGAGATTGGGGTACCATCAGCTGAAGGTAAAGGAGGCAGATATTCCGAAGACCGCGTTCCATACGATATATGGCCATTATGAATTTGTAGTAATGCCTTTTGGGCTAACCAATGCACCTGCTGTATTCAGGGACTTAATGAATATAATTTTCCATGAGTTCTTGGATAATTTTGTGGTGGTTTTCATTGATGATATTTTGGTGTTTTCAAAAAGTAAATAGGATCATGAAAAACATTTAAGGGTTATCTTGCAAACCTTAAAAGAAAAGAAACTGGATGGGAAATTCAGCAAGTGTGAGTTTTGGTTGCAAAAAATTTCTTTCCTTGGTCACATTGTTTCTAAAGATGGAATAACTGTTGATCCTGCAAAAACAAAAGTTGTGGAAGAATGGCCAAGACCCACAAATGTAACCGAGATTCGTAGCTTCCTTGGTTTGGCGGGCTATTACCGAAGGTTTTTTAGAAATTTTTCATGGTTATCTAGTCCAATGACTAAGCTAACTCGGAAGGGTGTTAAGATTATCTGGACAAAAGAATGTGATGATTGTTTTCAGGAATTGAAATGAAGATTGGTGAATGCTCCAGTTTTGGCACTTCCTTCCAGGAATGGTGAGTTTGTTATATACAATGATGCTTCATTGAAAGGACTTGGTTGCGTCCTAATGCAGAATGATCAGGTAATTGCTTATGCTTCACGACAGTTGAAAACTCATGAGGTAAATTACCCTACACATGATTTGGAATTAGCTGCTGTTGTTTTTTCTTTAAAAATTTGGAGGCATCATTTTTATGGAGTAAAGTGTGAAATATATACCGATCACAAAAGTTTAAAGTATATATTCACTCAGAAAGAGTTAAACATGTGACAAAGGAGATGGCTTGAATTAATCAAGGATTATGATTGTACAATTCATTACCATCCAGGAAAAGAAAATAAAGTGGCTAATGCTTTGAGTCGAAAAAGTAATGCTTCATTAACAATGTTGCGTTTGGAACGTGATCCTTTGGTTAAGGATTTGATGAACTTTGGAATAGAAGTTGTTGGTGCAGGAAGTCCTTCTGTTTTGTTTCAGGTATCAGTGAGATCTTCTCTATCAGATAGAATCAAGCATGCACAGAAGCAAGACAGTGAGTTGCAGAAAAAGGTAGAGCTGGTTCAGAAAGGTAAGTTTCCTGAATTCAACATTGATAGTGGTTGTGTTTTGAGATTTGGGAAGAGATTGTGTGTGCCTTGTGATTCACAGTTGAAGAGAGATTTGTTATGTGAAGCTCATAGTTCTCCGTTTTCAGTTCATCCGGGCAGTACTAAGATGTATAGAGATCTGCGGGAGTATTACTGGTGGGATGGAATGAAAAGAGACATTGCTGATTTTACTGTGAAGTGTTTGACTTGTCAGCAGGTTAAAGCAGAGCGGCAGTTACTGAAAGGGATGCTTCAACCTTTACCAGTGCCGGAGTGGAAATGGGAGAATATATCCATGGACTTTGTTGTTGGATTACCGAAGACATCTCGAGGTAATAATGCAATCTGGGTTATTGTTGATCGCTTGACCAAATCTGCTCATTTCCTTGCTATACGAGATACTTTCTCTCTTGATCAACTTCCCCGTTTTTATCTTAAAGAGATAGTCAGGTTACATGGAGTTACTCTCTCCATTGTATCATATCGTGATCCTAGGTTTACTTATAACTTTTGGAAAGGCCTTCAGAAGTCGTTGGGTACTGAATTAAATTCTAGTACATATTTTCATCCTCAATCAGATGGGCAGTCAGAACGAACAATTCAGACATTGGAGGATATGCTAAGAGCTTGTTCTATGGATTATCAGGGAAGTTGGGACCAACATCTTTCTTTGGTTGAGTTTTCATATAATAACAGTTTTCATTCTAGTATACAGATGGCACCATTTCAGGCATTATATGGGAAGCGGTGTCGAACTCCATCTTTCTAGGATGAAGTGGGTGAAAGGAGGTTAATGGGACCAGAATTGGTAGAAGAGATGGTAGAAAAAGTTCAGCTGATTCAGAAAACACATGAGAACAGCTCAGAGCAGGCAGAAGAGTTATGAAGATAACCGGAGGAAGGATCTATCTTTCGAGGTAGGTGATCATGTTTTTCTCAAGGTTTCTCCTTGGAAAAGTGTGATGAGATTTGGTAAGAAAGGAAATCTGATTCCAAGGTTTATTGGACCATACGAAATTCTGGAGAGAGTTGGATCAGTTGCATACCGAGTGGCTTTACCTCCGAGTTTATCTCAGGTACACAATGTTTATCACGTTTCGATGTTGAGAAAGTATATTCCAGATCCATCTCGTGTTTTGAGTCCAGAGGTAGTTCAGCTGGAAGAGAACCTATCTTTTGAGGAACAACCGGTCCAGATTCTTGACCACAGGGAGCAAGTGTTACAGAATAAGTTGATTAATCAGGTAAAGGTTTTTTTGGAAAAACCACATGATTGAAGAGGCAACATGGGAATCTGAAAATGCAATGAGGGATAAGTACCCCCATTTATTCGATAAGTAAATAAATAGCGGGGATGCAATTTTCTAAAGGGGTGAAGGATGTAACAACCCAAGTAAGTAATGAATAATAGATATTTGTATCTATGTCTATTAATGATTAAGATAGTGTTATAGAGGCTTAAAATGAAAATAAATACAATCTTATGCATGGAATACACTAATATTCTTAAAAGATTGTTTTACTGCCTTTTGATGGAAAACCATTTTTGAATCTATATTTAGACAATTTTATAAACTATGTTTGTCAAAATAAACTTTTTCTTTATGATTGGGACATCAAAATTTACCTTGTGTGAATTTTTGTTATTTTTCTGACAATGTTCATTTTTTTTAATGAATAGTGAAAAATACTGCATTTTACATTAAAATTGCTTTTTAATCTAATTTATTCATATGATTAGATTATGTTTTGAATTGGTTTTGAAGTGAAATTAGAATATAATTTTACCATTTTATCCAATGGTGGTCATTGGAATCAATTTCACTTTGAAATTAGACTTAAACTGGTGTCAATCTTTTGATACTTATTGTTTTGTAAAAACACGCTATTTGCTCTGGCAGCGGGAATTAATTATTGAATTAATTAATGTGACTTATATGATTTTAATTTTGTAAAATGGACTTCATTTTTGAATTCGGAATATCAAATATAGCTTAGGGTGAATTTTTGGTAATTTTCTGAAAAACGTCAATTTTTGATGAATAGTGAAACCACTAAGTGGTAATCAAGCAAACTGATTTTTCAGTTAAATGAAAGTTTACCACTAATGTGTACGGAATTTTGAAAATCTGACATACATGGTTGTCATTAAGAAGTAAAATGTGGTCCAATGAGATTAAAATAATTTTTGGTGAATAGTCACTTATTAAGTTCTTAATCGCGATTGGTGGTAATTAGTGTAGTTTAAGGTATAAATAATGCTTTAATAATATGAAATGACCTAGACACATGTCCCAACCTTATTGGTTGTGTCATGGCCGACCAAGACAAGCCATGAGTCAACTTGGGGACCCCATGGAGACACTTTGGTTTGGAAATGACATAAATAACTTTTTATTAAATGTTAAAGTAAAAATGACACAAACAAGAGATGTTTTACAAAAAAAATTTCACATGGGGTTATAAAGATCAGATTTTTTATTATAAATAGTCATTGGAAATATAAAAAGATTTCCTACATCATAGTAGTTTTTTTATGATTTTTAGACATTAAATAAATTAAATTATTTATGACATAACAATGATGCAGCGATGACATCATTATTTGACGATTTAAATAAAATGGAAAGATAATGTAAAATCTATGAACTAGAAATGTCCAAAACCAATTGGATGAGTGGATTTCGAACCCTTATCACCTTTTCCACGAATTATATCAATGTGGGACCTTTTAAAACCGAAACACATTTTCAAATAAAGTAATATTTTTTTACTTTCCAAAAGTGCCCCTCCTATCCTCTTATAAAAGGCCCCCACCTCTACCTCATTTCACACACTTCTCAAGCCTTTGGCTCGGCCATCCCCTACCCATTTACTCTCTCCACATCCCTCTCCTCATCCTAGAGGATTCCCTTTGGGCATAATCCTTTCAAAGGAAGCCTTTAGGCTCAAATCAATAGTAGTTACACTTTTTAAGGTAATTCATTCTCTCATGTTCATTTGTTTTATTTTGATTCTCCAACCCCATAAACTCTTTTTATTTACTTCTTTTGTAACAACACCAGTATATTAAATATACTATGATGTTTTTATAAGATATATTTGAGCTACACTCTCACACAACTACATCAAATGGTTAAAGAACATACGGTTTCCGTGGATGGCGAAATTCTGCCTCCCGAAACGATGATTGTTCAACACTCATTTAACACCTTCAAAGGTGGCCATTATGATGTAACTATTTTTATATATGATATATAATATGTTTATGTTTTCCTTAAGCTTCGTTTTTTTTCATTTTGGGCATACATTTATGGTTTCCATTATGGGTAAACACGATATCTTCATTTTAGGAAGTGTGGACTACCGCCCCCTAAAAGTGATTTGATTCGTTAATACCATATGTGGGATGTGTAAAGGATAATGTTAATGATGTTAATGATGCTATATATGTTATTATACTGGAATTATAATATACTCTTATATCATTATGATTCCATTCCAGAAAATATGAAATAGAAATGGAAGTAGCGTTCATGCGTACGTACGGCTTACCGTCACCATGAACGGTGCATTTCATTTCTTACCTCTAAAAGTGATGTAATATTATAAATGAATGTATGTACTGGATATATATGAAATATATGATATCTACATCATCAATACCATTCTGGATATAATGAAACTATGACCAAATTAACAACATGTAAGTGTAAGAAGTCTATTTTTCACTTAAGAACCAAATACCGACAAAATGAACATTATTAACTTAACTGATTACATGATGTTCATAACATGGTATAAAAGGAATAATTAACTTGAAAAAGATTCATAATAAAGTAGAGATTAACTCAATTTTATTATTCAGGAGATTAAAGAACGGTCGGGTCAAGTCGGATACGAGGTATGGGACTTCGTCTCAATCTCCTTTCGTTGAGGCATATTTTATTTTATACACAACTTTCTTTTATACGGTGTATAAACCACTTTGAATTTTACGTTTATTCAAAAGGAATATTTTTTATACGAAGTGTTTACTAAATGACAAAAGGGAATGTTTTTGTCGTACGTATGCGGCGACAACGACTTCTCCGCCGTCGTGACCGTTATTTGAGTTGCGGCTTCCACTACAAGCCATACCTTTTTTTTAAAAGAAAAATAAATACCATGTATTACTTTTCTTTTCTTTTAGTATTGAAAATGGTTTTCATAATGTTTTTATATCAATGTGTTGTATTGATATCTCGTGATTGAAATGTGGAAATTTTATGTTTCCTTTATGCATGTTGTATGTGATATGATTATGTTATGGTTCTTGGGCATTATTATGAAGACGGGTGGTTCCGTGATAAACTAAGTGCGGGTGAGCCCGTTATAGCTCTCCGATGCATTGGGTAACGCGAAGGAGTGAAACGTTAAGGTTTCTCCGAAGATATTTTAGGGAATATACTGTGATGGGTATTCCAAACGTAACCAAGAGGGTTACTCCCTACGTAAGAATGTTATGAATGCCTCAAGTTACCTTTATGTCTTATGATTTCTATGTTTTATTCATGATTTTATGAGGTATGTTAAAGTGCCTATGTTTTATGGGTAAAGTATGATTTCATTCTTATGTATATATGAACTCATGTTTCCTTTCTATGTTTTTTTTATAACCCATACTGAGTTTTTATGCTCATCCCAACTTTTTGAAATGTTTTTCACAGGTCAAGGGAAAGGTACATGATTAGATGATAGAGTCAAGGATGTGTCAAGAAATAATCCATGTTTTATTTTAAATGTGTTTCCATTGATGGGAATAAAAAATACTATCTTTATGTAACCACTTTGTTTATATGTGGAATGTAATGCAAGTTTTATGATCTAATTCTCTATAACTCTAAACCCGAAAACATCATCAATGTGTAATCTTATAATAACTCAAGATTAAGTAAGGTTTAAGGCTGGGGCCTTATATAAAGTATGTTTTATCAGCGTTATTTTTGGTTTTATCTTCTCTTGTTTCTTTTTTATATATTATATCATGTGATCTACATGCTTCATGTAGAGTTTTCTGGGGTTTTGGTTGGAGCAGTCGTACCATGGAATCCTCGGGTGGATGCAGTTATCACGAGAGTAGGTGATCATGATCTGTTTTGTGGGATGTTCTTGTATAAATAACATCAAGAAACATTTTTGTTAGGGGATTAGTTGATTCTATCTTCTTTTTTGTGCAACTATATCATTTTCATGTTTTATCCCACTAGATGAAAATTGTATTGAAATAATAAATATTTGAACCAGATAAATAAATTTATATGGATCATATGGTTTCGTCTCTTCTTCTGTTTGATAGAGTGATATCTATCATTTCCTTGCTCATTTGTTCATTTTGGATATAAATCGGTAAAGAACGTAAACTGGGATTAATTTATAATTGTTTGGTTAAAGATAAAAAGCCATGTAAATAAATTTGGATCTTGTTGTAAATTAATGTTAATCAAATTGGCGCAGTAAGCATGTTTAATTACTGGTGATTACTTACTGATTAAGTTTCAAAAATTTGGATCATGCGAATAGTAATCGTTTAATGCAATATGGATTAAAGAACATGCTATTTGATAAAAGATAATTCATTGTAGGTTTTTGAGTTACCATCTTGATTGTTAAAGGGCCAAGATCCAAATAGTTAAGAATTTTGTTTTCCTACTGTTTGTGTTGTGATGGTAGCCAGGATGGTTGTTGTTATATGTGGGGGTATGGATTCCCTTTTAGTTGTGGTAGTAAATGACTCCTAGGGAATTGAGATGCATCATTTTATGCATGTGGGTCTCGGGGAGGACATCATGGATGATGGAACAGGAAGGATGTGATCGATTGATGTTTTATGTATTTTTTTGTTGATTATCTTTTTTACTGTTCCCCACTTCCTAAGGCATTTGGTCTTCCATACCCTTCTATTAGAAGAGGCTAAGACATGCATGGTATGCCACATGCATTCCGTGCTTTTATTCTCAAGGGATGTTGGGTCTACAATCTTTCTATAGGCGGAAAAGACTTTAGAGGTAGTACATCTACTCACCGTGTTGATCCCCCATGTGTTTAGTATCATAGAATGTTTTTATATAATTCCTGGGAATGTGGGATAGTAATTTTGTAATGCCCCGACCCCAGTTACCCAGTGTCGGTGCATTATTTTAAAACATTGGCATGATTACATGGAATTAAGTCCCGAAGGACCAATCATTTTAGCAGTCATGGAAAATATATTACATACATTAACCTTACATTACAATTTCAAACATAAAACATAGAATAAATAGATCTTTGAGAACGCCATTATTACCATTAGCATAATCTTTCATATCAATTGTAATACACTTCTTGGAATCCTAGGAAAATGAAACATAAGAAAGGGGTGACCTCAAATGCTGAGTAAGGGTAAGCAATACAGCAGAAGATAACATAAATATTAATCATGGTGAATAATTTAAACCACTTGCCTATATCAACAATAAACATGAATATATTTATAGAAAAATTATGAGATGAGTAAATAATGCCCTAATAAAACATAATCATAGATATTCTACTAATTGAATGACCACATGAACGATTAATATTATTTCCATATTGAGGGAATGTATAATGCCTAACATTCTGAAACATTTCTTCAAGGCCTCGGCCAAGATGTCTAAAAATGATTAAGGCCTTGGCCAAAATCATAAATAAAATTGGGAAAGGGCCTCAGCCAATTCCAATTCTAGTTGTCTCAGGAGACCAACCAATGCATGGAGGATCTATAGAAGGCTCCACCTATCACTTACTAAGTCCAATACATTCATCATATGAAAAGGTTGGAATATAACATAAACATTCATATTAAAACTAGCATATGAAATGTCAACACTTTAACCATAAAACATGAATTGTATAGAAATAGAACATCCATAGTCAATCATATCATAACTCATTAAATTCAATATGAAATATTGTATTATAATAAATCAACCTCAATCAAATATAATATCCAATAAAGGATGTTGAAATAGTTGAAAATGACGAGTAAAACGTTTTGAGAGAAATATCATTTTTCTAAATTAATTTAAAAGTCACACATTTATAAAGTAATTAATTTAAAATAGATTTTTGAATAAAAGAATCACATTCCACTATGAAACTTTTGAAAAGAATTATCATTTCAAAACATTCATTTAAATATAAATAAATCCTTAAAATCATTTTGAAAGCATGTACATCAATTAAAAAGATATAAAAAGATAAATCTTTAAAACAATTAAAATTATTATCTTGATAAATAGGACCTTTCACAAATCATTAAAATATTCATTTTGAAATCATTTTTATGAAAAATGGACATGGATGATAATAATGTCCCCTTAAATACTTACACATAAACAATCTCTGATAATAATGAGATTGGGGAATTAACCCTTACCAATTTGGTAACATACGAAACCGACACCCCATGAAAAAATAATCATACAATGAATATGTAAATACACATAAAATAAAGTGTATTATACAATGAATACAATTATGGGCAGTAAATACACCACACAAAAGGTAATTGTGGCAATAGGACATGAATCTCACAGGAATAAGAAGTGAGACGAAAACACCTTACCTTGTAATTTACCTTGATCGAGGGTAGGTTAACCTTCTGTATAATTGTGAAATAATTCCTATTATACTATACAAGAATCATATACATTAATATTATATCATATATGATATTTTAACATTCTTTTTTAATAATATCTTTGTATTATCGTCGTTTCAGGTGTTCACTTACTCATTTTATTTTATATGTTTTGTTACATAATATGTGTTAGTTTTCCATAGGTTGTATATTATTCATATGCAGAATGATATGAAGTACTTATGAATTATTTTTAATCATCAAATGTGAATTAGTCTTGAATGGATACGATGGAGGATGAATGTCATCGCGTTCGTGGAGACGGTAGTCTGTACGTACGCACGAGCGACAATATCATTATTTTGATATTAAAATTGAATATAATTGGATGGTATATCATATATACCAAATCATTATAATTTTATATTTATTATTTACTTCAATTACACATCATTATTATACCCATAAAAATTATAATGTTTTGAATAACAATTTCACCACGACGTGGAGACGGTAGGCCGGATGTACGCATTTATGGTGACATGTCATTCGAATGATGGATAGAATACTGAATATGGTTTTAACATATTTATAATATCATCAAAGTATATAGAATATACTGGATTTATTATTTTATAATCGAAATAACCAAGAAAGAAGAAGTGGAAGAAGAAAAGAAATTGAAAGAGGGTTGTGAAATTGTTACCTCTTCTATGGGTTTTTCCTTTTGATTTGAATAAAAGGGATCCTTAGGATGGATTTCTGATTAAACTAATGCCTCTATGTTTAATTTAGGGACATTGGGAGGATATTTGGGCAGGTTTTCGCCAATCCAAATGGCTTTGAAGGTATGAATTTGAGAGAAGGGGGAGTTCCCTTTTATAAGAGGGATGAGGGGCACCTTAGTAAAATCATAAACAATTATATTATAATAAATTAATATTCTGTGTATAATGGCTCCAAAGTGACTTATTTTGAGGATAAGGTGGTGATGGATCTAAATACATTCAACCAATAGATTTTAGATAGGTTTTAGACACATTATTAACCTTATCTTTTATATTTAACTCTTAGTTAAATAGTTTTACATTTACCAGGTCTCTTTGTATTTTTATATTATATTGTTAATAAATATACTATATACTACCAAGAGACCCCCAAGGGGTCCATTAAAAATAAAACTATCATGATATAAGTCTTTTGGATGAACCTTGGATTTTTAAAAACATCATATCAATTAATAATATAACTTTTGTTTTAAAAACTATTTTATGTTAGTTTTGACCCTATTTAATAATTGATTTTTTTAAAGTCAAATAAACATTATTAATTAGAACCAAATTCACTTAAGAAATAATAACTTGTCATATTAACCAATAAAAATTCGTGGATTTCATTAAATCTTTAAATTATATTTAATTTAACATTTATAATACCAATTATTTGATTATTTCATTAATAGGGAAAATACTGCATTATTATTGTGTGATAAATAAATTTAATTATTCAATGTTTAAAATTATAAAAAAAATACCCTTATGTAGGAAATATTTTCATTTTTCTAATTAATATTTATAGTACAAAATATAACATATATACCCTTATGTAAAAATGTTTTTCTAAAACATATATGCCTATGTCATTTTTGTATTTACATTAACTTTACTAATATAAAGTGTCATTATCCCATACAAGTGGCTCCATGTGGTCCTAAAGTCGACCCAAAGATGCCAATGGTCAGAAATTTAGAAACCAATAGGGTTAGGACATGATTTAAGGTAATTTAATATTATTATATTATTATTATTTTTCCCATATTTACCGGATTTACCCTTTAACCATGGTAAATAAAATATTTACCGAATTAATTATTCAAAATGTCTAAAAATAAAATTTATCTATTTACACAATTTGGTCCTCCTGATTTTAAATAAAAAATCCATTTTTTCAAATTCAAAACACAGATGCGGCAGAAATTAATTTAAAATTAATTGCCGTTGTAAATACAAAAAGCGTGTTTTTACGAAATAATAACTATCAAAAGATTTACACTTTTTTATTTCCAGTTTAAATGATAAATTATGTCCAATGACCAAAATTGTATTAAATGGTAACAATTTATTCTTAATATACATGAAAACCACTCAAATTAATAATTTATCACTCTTTATTATATTGATTTAAAATTTTGTTTTTGATTAAAATTTAGGAATTTTCACTATTCATCAAAATATAAATGTTATCCGAAAAGTTCCAAAAATTTAATGAAACTAAATTTTTAGGTACCGATTCTAATTAAGGATTTAATTTCATTAAAATGAATATATAAAAGTTTCAAATATTTTTTTTAAAAGGGTTTACCATTAAAAGGCGGAAAAACCAAATTTTTCTAAAAAACAATTCTTTTATTCAAAAATTTAATTAGTCATCATATTATGACTTTGAAACAAAAATAATGAATGTTAATATTATTTAGGATATATATATAAAATTAAAATTTTGGTTTTTAATATTCATAACAACATTTAAAATGGCTAGTTTTATAGGTCATGGTCTGCTTGAACTCGGTGTTGCGTACATCACACGTTATCGTACCGTGGAAGCATGGGGTGTTGCATTATCCACTCCATAAATAAATTTCATCCTCACAATTTGAAATTTTTATTTGAAAATAAAATGTTCAAAATATAAAATACCTTTTTGGAAAACCCACATAGGAAATAGGGTTAATAAAAATATAACATTAAAAGAAAGAAGGAAAAGTACAAAGGTCACCCAAGATATCCCATACTATGATTTTTTGAAAACATGGATATGGAGGAGAAACCAACCATCAATGTTTGATGGAGAGTTATAGAAAATAGGATTAGGAGAAATTTAACAACAAGAAAATCACAAACTTGTGATTGGTTAAATGATATTTGATTCGCTAGTAGTAAAAGTTAAACGACAACGTTTTTGTTTTAACTTACCTTCCATAAAGTTGAGGAATTTATTTATGAGATTTACTAAGATCCTAATGAAATATACATTCTTGTCTTGTAGAGTTTCATTCATTGCTAAATTTTTTCCTCAAACCCATCATTCACTCCAAAAGATAATAGAACTCAAAAATATTCTTTTTTCTTAACCGTATAGGGTCCCAAAAATAAATTTCTAATTCTTCTATCATAACATAAAAAATAAATTATACACTCCTGGGACTTCACGTAGTCTAGTACTAGGTGATAAATCCCAATCACACTATGGTTGTGGGTTCGATTCCTGCAGATTTGTCCGACGCGATGGGTTGTCACACGGTATGCATGTTGTCCTTTTTATAAATATCTAAAAATAACCTTAACAATAGTATCCAATGTAAAATATAATCCATTCCAACTTTTATACATATCCAAAATACTTCTATCCAAACTCTAAGTCTAAAAGTTATATGGAAGGTAAACCTAATATAGATCCTTTTTACCACGTAATAACATATGAATACCTTCATCATGTATTCTTTTAAAACACAAAACATCTTGAATTACCGTAAAACCATATTTATTACATTCATGATCCCTTATTCCTTATAGAATAGTGGATATACTTCATCAATCAAAACATGCTGTAAACTAAAAAATGATGGAATATTCAAATCATTAATCAGTTTCAAGGTATTCATGAATATCCAATATAAATTTCCCAAATCAACCATGTCTTATTCAAAAATTATTACCTCAATATTATGACCATAATAAAGATTACATTTCCTCCAACCATATATTTTTCTTTAAAGTGTAGCATACTATTATGTCACTTTACATAGAATCATATAATATCAAATCGCCAATAAAATAGTACTACAGTACAATCCTTATTTATTTCCATAATTCATATAACTAGTATAATTTAGATATAACACTCAAATGAAATAATTCTATAATAATATCATAAGAACAATAGCCATTAATCATCATCTGAGACATTATCATAACTAGATTATTATCTAATAATGCCATTTGTGGTATACTCTTATGACTGGAACATTGATTCATATAGTGTCTCAGCACGTTGTAGATGAATCTTTTTAAATTTGAAAACTTCTTAGTAACCTTGCAATCACGTACTTGGTAACCTTTTTCTCCACACTTATGAAAAACTCCCATTTCCTTCAATCATTTACCATGGTGATTATTTCCATATTTATGACATATGGGAAAATCATTATTTCCCCTATTCCCTTTATCCACCTTTATCTCTACCATCCTTTACTTCTCTTGCTTCCCTTCAAAGCCATTGGACATAGAAATTTCATTACTTATCTTACTAACACATGATATTATTTCTTCATATGATGAGAATACATGGGAGAATATTTCCCTTATAAATATTGTCTTTATACCTTGAACAATATGATCTGTTTTACTCTTTGGATCATATGTATTACTGGAGTCCACATTTAATCTACTGGGTTCCATTTCTATACAATGGCATACACTATGTCAGTTTTTTATTGAATTGAATAATTCCAAAATTGTAAAATATCTAACATAAATTTAATAGTTTATGGATATAATCAATAAAAATATTTTCTTTGAGGAGGTATATATTAGTAGATCATTCATAATGTTTTTAATGAAAATGATAATTATCGTAAGCATATCGCCTTGTAGTTTTGTAACCAAGAGTGTAGAAAGGCCCTTTCTCATGCACCAGTTCTCGTTCGAGTCTAGCTCAGAGCAGTGTTTTCGGGTTTTAATTCTAGGTTCATCTCTTCCAGAGCCGGCTCTACCTGCTCGTATCCAGACAGTGATGTATTGGCAGGGAAAACTCACCAAATCTCTACATTACCAAACTTTTTGGAATATCTTATATACTAATCCTCAAAGTATATCTTAGGGTAATGTTCTCTAATCATATTTTAACTAAATCTAGTTTCCAAAGATATTGTTAAACTTCCTCTGATACCAACTGTAACGCCCCGAACCCAGTTACCCAGAGTCAGTGAATTATTTTAAAACATTATAATGATTACAAGGAATCAATTCCCGAAGGACCGATCCGGTTAGTAATCTTGGAAATTAGATTGCATACATTAACTGTTCATTACAATTTCAAATATAAAACACATCATAAATAGTTCATTGAGAACACCATTATTCCCTTTACCATAACCCATCATATCAATCGTAATAAACATCTTTGAATCCTGGGAAAATGAAACATGAGAAAGGGGTGAGCTCAAATGCTCAGTAAGGGTAAGAAATACAGCTGAAGTTAACAAAAATATTAATCATGGTGAATAATTGAAACATTATGCCTTTAGAAATAATAAACATGAATACTTTTATGGAAAAAATATGAGATGAGTAAAAAATTCCATAATAAAACATAATCAGGGGTAGTCTACTTGTCGAATGACCACATGAACCATTAATATTATTTCCATAATGAGGAAATGTATAATGCCAGACATTCTGAAACATTTTTTCAAGGCCTCGACCAAGACGTCTAAAAATTATTAAGTCATCGGCCTAAACCATAAATCAAATTGGGAAATGGCCTCGACCAATTCCAAGTATAGTTGTCTCATGAGTCCTACCGATTCATAGAGGAGCTATAGCGGGCTCCACCTATCACTTACGAAATCCAATACATTCCTCATATGAAAAGGTTGAAATATAACATAACCATTTGTATTAAAACTATCATATGAAATTTCAATAAATTAACCATAAACCATCAATGGTATTAAAATAGAACATCCATAGTCAAAAATATCATAAACCATTCAATAATATATGAAAGATTGTATTATAATGAATCAACCTCAAACAAAAATAATATCCAATAAAGGATGCTGACAGAGTTGAAAATGACGAGAAAAAATTTTTGACAGAAATATACTTTGTCTAAAATCATTTAATAGTCACACATTTTTAATGGATGTAAAATAAAATATCTTTCTGAATCATAGTGACTAATACTACTTTGAAACCTTTTAAAATAATTATCATTTAAAAACATTCATGTCCATATAAATAAATCTTCAAAATAATTTTGAAAACATAGACATTAATTAAAAAGATTTAAAAATATAAATCATTAAAACATTTAAAATTATGATCTTGATAAAGAGTGCCATTCACAAATCCTTAAAATATTAATTTTGAAATCATTTTTATGAAAAATGGACATGGATGATAAAAATGTCCCATTAAATAGTTACACATAAACAATCTTGGATAATAATGAGATTGAGGAATAAACCCTTACCAATTTGGAATCATACGAAACATACACCCTATGAAAGAAGTATCATAAAATTAATATGTAAATACACATAAATTAAAGTTTATTATACAAATAATACAATTATGGGCAGTACATACACCACACAAAATGTAATAGTGGCAATACAACATGAATCTCGTGAGAATAAGGAGTTAGATGGAAACCCCTTCCTTGTACTTTTCCATGGTCTAGGGTAGGTTAATCTCATTTATAATGGTGAAATAATTGTTATTATATTATAAAAAGTCATATACATTAATATGATATCATATATTATCTTTTAACATTGTTTTGATAATAATATCTTTGTATTATCTTCGTTTCGGGTGTTAACTTGCTCATTTTCGTTTATATTTTTTGTTACATAATCCTTGTTTGTTATCCTTAGTTTGTATCACATTCATATATAGAATGATATATAGCCCTTAATCATTATTTTCAATCATCAAATTAGAATTATTCTTGAATGGATACGATGGAAAATGAATCTCATCGTGTTCGAGGTGACGGTAGTCTGTACATACGCACGAGCGACAATATCATTTTTTGATATTAAAATAGTATATAATTGGATGGTATATAATATATACATAATAATTATAATTTTATAGTTATTAGTTACTTTCATTTCACATCATTACCATACCCATCCAAAAAATAATGTTTTGAATAACAATTTCACCACGGCGTGGAAACAGTAGGTCATACATACACACGTATGGTGACAGGTCATTTAAAGGATGGATAGAATAATTAATATGGTTGTACCATATTTATAATAAAATCATAGTATATAGTAGATACATGAGTTATAATTTTAGAATGGAAATAAAAAAGAAAGAATAAGTGGAAGAAGAAAAGAACTTGAAAGAGGGTTGTGAAAATTATTACCTCTTTTCAGGTTCTTCCTTTTGATTTGATCAAAAGAGCTACATAGGTTGGCTTTCTGATAAAACTAAGGCCTCTTGGATGAAGTGAGGGAAGTTGGGGCGATATTTGGCCAGGGTTTTTCCAATCCAAAAGGCTATGATGGTATGAATTTGAGAGATTGGGGAGTGCCCTTTTATAAGAGGTGTGAGGGGCACCTTAAGAAAAAAAAAAAATTATTTTATCGTAAATTCATTTTCGGTTTATAATGGATCCAAAGTGACTTATTTCGAAGATATGTTTGGGATGGGTCAAAATATTATCAACTAATATATTTTAGAAAGGTTTGGGTCACTATATTAACATTATCATTTATATTTAACTCTTAGTTAAATAGTTTGACATTTACCATGTCTCTTTGTATTTTTATATTATATAGTTAATAAACATACTATATACATCCTATAGTCCCCCCAAGTGCTCCATTAATTATACACCTATCATGATATAAGTTCTTTGGCTGAACCTTAGATTTTTAGGAATAGAATATCAATTAATAATATAATAATTGTTTTAAAAACCCTTTTATGTCAATTTTAACACTATTTAATAGTTGATTTTTTAATGTCTTAAAAACATTATTAATTCGGAAAAAATTCATTTAATAATTTCTAACAGGGCATATTAACCAATAAAATTCGTGTATGTCATCAAAACTATAAATTATATTTATTTTAACATTTATAATACCGATTATTTGATTCATTCATTAATAGGGAAAATAATGCATCATTATTGTGTTATAAATAAATTAAATTATTCAATGTCTAAAAATAATAAATAAAATACCATTATGTAGGAATCCTTTTTATATTTCAATGAAATATTTATAGTTGAAAATATAATATATAGAACCGTATGTAAAAATAATTTCTAAAAGATATATTCTTATGTCATTTTTGTATTTACTTTAACTTTATTAATATAAA
Organism: Viscum album; assembly: GCA_963277665.1. NCBI lineage: Eukaryota > Viridiplantae > Streptophyta > Magnoliopsida > Santalales > Viscaceae > Viscum > Viscum album. The sequence continues at coordinate 1,118,329,041 of OY728133.1, forward strand.
GTGTCATTACCACATACAAGTGGCTCCATGGGGATCCAAAATCAACCAGATGATTACCATGGTTGTAAATTTATCAACCAATAGTGTTAGGACACGTTTTAGGGTAATTTAATATTATTATAATATTATTATTTTAAATTTAGTTACCGGATTTACCCTTTAACCATGTTAAATAAAATATTTACTGAAGTAATTATCCAAAATGTCTAAAAATAAATTATATCTATTTACACAATTTTTACCACTTGATTATAAATATAGAATCCATTTTTACAAATTTAAAACATATAATTCGAAGAAATTAATTTAAAATTAATTCCTGCTGTCAAAAGAAAAAGCATGTTTTAATGAAATAATAACTACCAAAAGATTGAAACATGTTTATGTCTGCTTTAAATTAGAAATTACGTCTAATGTATAACATTTTATTAATTGGAAAAAATTTATTCTAAATATACTTTAAAACCACTCAAATAAATAATTTATCACTTTTAATTTATTGTTATGAAAAATGTTTTTGTAATTAAAATTTAATAATTTTAACTATTCACCAAAATATGAAAGTTATCCGAAAATTACCAAAAAAATTTTGGAACTAAATTTTTATGTACCGATTCTAAATAATGATTTAATTTAATTAAAATTAATATATAAAAGTTTCAAATATTGGTTTTAAAAAGAGTTCTCCATTAAAAGGCGGAAAAACCGTATTTTTCTGAAAAATAATTCTTTTATTGAAAAATTGAATTTGTCTTCATAGTATGTCTTTGAAACAAAAATAATGAGTGTTAAAATTATATGGGATATATATATATATATATATATATATAATAAAAAATTTGGTTATTAATATTCATAACCACTTTTAAAACGGCTAGTTAGATAGGTCATGGTGTGCTTGAACTTGATGTTGCGTACATCACACGTTATTGTACCGTGGAAGCATGGGTTGTTACAAATTATGTAATGAATAATTGGATAAATGGTTTTAAACCATGGGGTTGGAAATTTATATAACATAATGATGAGGATGAAATTTTATAGCGTTAGTGGACTTTGGGTGTGATGCTAAAGAAATTTAATGTGCAATAGTAAATGGTTAATTAATGTTTAAAAAATTAATTAACATAAAGTGGAATAGATAAAAAGAGAATGAAGTGAGGAAATAATTATTTTTAAATGGTTGTGTGTTTATATGATACCTAGTCTTAGAAGTGGCATCCAAGAGTCCAAGATATGTTAGCTGGATTTGAGTCTAAGAATAGGTTATGCCCATAGTGTGGTTGTGAACTATAGTATATTCTGTACATTTTTTGTTTCTATATGCTACTCCACCCCATTAATAAGGTAAACTAACATCCCGAGGATTTTGAGACGGGGGGGGGGGGGGGGGGTCGCCAACATTTTGATGGGAGGATGGATGGCTGACTACCCCCTTTGGTCCCGCTCACTTCTCTTGGAAGTTACTTGTTCTTGTTGGAACAGTGGTTAGTTTTACCCATATATGTGTGTACATGGATATAAGGGATTGTTGTTATTCACACACATATATTATAGATATCGTATCATATGGTCTACTGTAGCTGTAATGTGTTTAGGATGTGATGGTTTGAGGATATTTACAATGTTTATGGGTTGTAATGGCTTGAGTTATAGTACCTAATGTATGATACATGTTATGTGAGCTGTTGCGGATCATGGAAACTACATACCTACTTTCTTGCATGGACGTGGTAGTTTTGTTGCATGAGGTGCATATTGCAGTGCTTCGCCTAGGTTTCTATGAGAAGGAATTTTTGGAGAAAGATACATAGGATGTGCGACGTTGGGGCAAGGTGGAATACTAGTGGGGAATTAGTAGCGGGGTACGCTTGATATTATTTATTATATTATATAATCTTGTACGTGTTACTTGGTGAGAGAACCAATGGTTAGGATTGGAAAATAGTATACCTGTTTAGATGGAGAGTTAGTTTCACATGTTGTTCACTGGGCATTTGCAATCTTTCATTACATTGCACGAGAGGCTTTAGGGAGGATCCTACTGAGTATACTATTATACTCACCCAATGTATATATAAACTGTTTTTTTCATCCCACTTAGAGAAGGATGGAGATCATGCTGGTTTCTAATTCCTTGGGGTTGCAGGAACTATTCGGCATTGTTGTTACTGTTGTTTTTACATTATTTTGTGTACTTTCAGTTTCCCCCTTCTAGATGTAGTACTTCTTCATGACATTAAATATGTGAAATTTATTTTCTTTTTAATTTCATTTCTATGTTGGATATGGCTGATTCCTATCATATCTCTCTCATCTGCATGTGTTATTTTAGAGGGTAATGACTCCCACTTGTTTGTTTACTATAACCTTAGTGCTAGTCGCCAACCCTGGTCCTACTAGAGGCAGGACTCGGGGGGTCATTATCTCGCTTCTCACATTGTCAGCCTAGGAGGGGAACACTTTGTGGGGACGGGGTCATGGAAGAGAGGTATCAAGGGTCTGGTTAAGGGATAAGATTTAGTTTTGAGTTAGGTACAGGTGAGGTGTCATGGTTTCGTAGGGCAATGTTGTGTTTCATGTTTATAAAGTGATGTAAGTAGTGGATAATGACTACGACATATGTGTATAGCTCCACCTATGATCTGATGTATAGACCATTATGTTTACAATGTCTAGTAAATGAGATGATACTAGTTGCATTGTAGAGACATAAGAAAGGATCCCGCATCATTATTCATTGATCCTATGTTTGAATGGGGAGACCTTTGTATAAGTTAATCTAAAATGAAGTAAAAAATGAATTAATTAAATTATGTTGAGTCATCAATATTCCAGGATTAGGTGCCCTAACTGTTTGTTATTTTATAGGTGTGTCTCTAGGTCAACGTCCTTTTCAGGCTCACATACAATATGTTCAGCAGGCTGTTCTAGCAGATCTCCACATGGTAGAGGATGACGATGATGACACTTCGAGGACAACACACACCAATAGTTTCAGTGCCAGTGTCTACAGAATTACGGGGGATATATTTCTGATACAGTCATAAAAGAATTCTTAGAGGAGGATGTGATTGCATTCAGTTAGATCTGTGCTTCGTAGGAGTAATGAGAGTCCTTGTATGTGACTATGTTGCGTCGATCAGTGAGGCATCAGTGGTTCTTGTTCCTTGGAGAATGTGAGGAGTTAGTGATATCATGGGATGATTTCTAAGACAGGTTTAGAGTTGAGTTTTTTTCTTCGACCACAACGGTGTCTAGTCACTAGGAGCTTCCTACCCTTTGACATGGGAGCTCCAGTGTGAGAGCTTTTGAAATCTGTTTCAAGAACCTTTTATGATATACAACGTACATGTTTCCAGACGAGGAGTCCAGGGCGAGGCATTTTGAAGCGGCTTTGCATCCAGATATCAAGCATCAGGTCACCCCATATATGCTGAATACATATCTTGAGGTGCTGGCGAGGGCAGAGGTTGTTTAGATGACTTTGACCAGAACTGAATGATCACGATATGGGTGGCATCGTGATTCCTTACAAATAGAGTTATGGTCTGGGGTTTCCTATTTTCAAGGAATATGTGTTTTTGTTTAGCTGGGGGTTGGTCCCAACCCTTCGCATCTCTTTCCTATAGAGGTAGAAACTATCAGGCCTATGCCAAGGGATGATGCACTTATTTTTCCTGTGGTGGTCGAGGTCATTAGTAGCAGGAGTGCCCGAACATTCAGAGATGTCATCGTGCACAAGGTGCTCCACTCCAGGTTCCACTGTTGAGGGAGTTCCAGCCGAGGCAGCAGTAGTAGGTTGCACCAACTTTAGATCAACAATAGGGTAAATGGTGCAGGAAGAGGACATCCCCTTGACTCTCCCCATCCTCAGAGTGAAGAGCGGGGCCTTTGTGGTAGTCCTCATCAGGGTTAGAGAGGTCGTGTATGAGTTCAGGGTCAGCTTCATGCTCTAGCGTTTCCAGCTCCAGGTGAGCCAGACGTAGTTCTAGGTACCGTTTGATTGTTTTCTACCATGGTGTATGCCTTTTTTGATTCACGAGTGGCACACACCTTCATCTCACCTACCCCTATACATTCTTTGGGACGTCAGGTAGAGAGTCTTTTTATGCCCATGGTGTTGACTACACATGTTTGAGGTTGAGCAGACTTGTTTATAGTATGTAGAAACTGTGAGCTAGTGTTGGGTCAGCACAGCTCTTGGGGATATTTCCTATATTTACATATACAACCATATTATGATATCCATTACATGGATTGGATGTATTTAGTGCAGGCTATCGTGGATTTCATTAGGAAGAAGGTCATTTTCTTTGGTGCGGATGGAGAGATGGTGGTGTTTTTTGATGAGCGAGTTCCTCTGAAGGGACATAGGAAAGTTCCATATTAATCATCCATGATGGTTGAGGTGATGTTGATTTCCTCAAAGGTTCAGCAGTTGGCATTTACTAGGGTCATAGAAGAGTACCCTGATGTCTTTCCAGAAGAGGTTGTAGCATTACCCCCTCGACGAGAGATCTAGTTTGGGATCGAGCTGCAACTAGGAGCGTCTCCTATCTCAATGTCTCCATATAGGATGGATCCTTATGTGTTACGAGAGATACATATATAGCATGATGGTCTGTTCTAGTGTTGTTTTGTTCGGCCATGTCTGTCACCATGGGGTGCACCAGTTTTGATCATGAAGAAGGCTGACGACAGTTTGTGGTTGTCTGTCGATTTTCGTTGCTTAAAAAAATTGACAATAAATAATCTCTATCATCTTCCCTCAATTTATGATTTATTTGATCAACTGAATGGTTCCAGTTGCTTATCAATGATTAGCTTGCGTTCAGGATATCATCAAATGCTTGTGAAGGATGAGGATATCCTGAAGACTCGTTTATTGTTGTCGTCATGGGAATTATGAGTTCATTGTAATGTCGTTCAGCATGAATAATGCTCTAGATTTGTTCATGGGGTTAATTAATTTTGTGTTCTTTGAGCTCCTGGACCATTTCAGGTTAGTTTTAATCGACGACATCCTTGTGTTCTCCACGTCTGAGGAGGAACCTGCAGATCAAATACACACATTTTTGGGAGTTTTTTGTCAACATCAGTGTTTAAGAAGTCGTCGAAGTGTGAGTTATGGGTTTGAGAAATCTATTTCATGGGGAATGTTGTGTCCCATTAGAGATTAGTTGTGGATCCATCGATGATAGAGGAATTTATGTATTGGGAAGCCCCAAAGACTGCGTCGGATGTGCGAAGTTTCCTAGGTCTCACAGGCTACTGCAAGAGGTTTGTATCTCATTAATCACTAGTTGCGACTCCTCTAACAAATTTGATTTTGGAGCCTATGGCATTCATATAGACTGATAAGTTTTAGGTTGCATTTGATTATCAAAAAGAGAAGTTAGTATGTTCTTTAGATCATTGTCTTCCATCTGAGGGAGTTCAGTTTGATGTTATCTACGATTCTTCGCATCTGGGGTTAGAATGTGTTATTATACAGAAAAGATCAGTTGTTTCTTATGGGTCTCATCAGTTACATCCCCATGAACGTAACTATGCCACTCAATATCTTGAGTTGGAATCCATGGTGGTTTTTATGATTTTTTTGGATACATTACCACATTGGTGAGCGCTTTGTGGTTTTCACCAATCATAATAGATTATGGTATGTTTTCTCCCAATGTGAATTGATCTTACGACAACATCGTTGGACGGAGTTATTATAGAAATACGACTCTGATATATCGTATACACATAGAAAAAAGAATGTTGTAGCTGATGTGATGATTCATAAGTCACGTAATGATGAAATGAGTGAATTTGGTGAGTCCTGCAGAGTAATGGATGAACATTCAACATTGCATCTACATATGAGAGAAGTTGGGGGCATAGGTTGTCTTTTTCTGATGATGGTGTAGTCATGTATTGTGAAGCAAGTGGATGTTTCTCAGTTGGTCTATGTTGAGGTGGAGTTTTGGAGATACTGAGTTTTTTGTGGTGAGGCCCCTGATGGTTGGTCAGAGGATGAAGAACACAAATTCTTGTGTCATGAAAGTCATTTTGGTGATTTGACGATGCATGAGATGGTTCTGAGAGAGTTTCATAGTTCTCTTTTAGCTGTGCATCCTAGAGTGAAAAAGATATACCAACCCTTGAGGAGAAAATATTGGTGGTCGGGACTGAAGCGTGTGGTTGCGATGATTGTGTCTTGATGTTTGGTTTTCCAAAAAAGTGATGGTCGAATACTGTGTTCCTGGTGGTCTGTTCCAGCCATTAGAGATTCATTAGTCGAAGTGGAAGGACATCTCAATTTACATTGTTACTAGTTTACCACGAGCTCCGTGATGACATTATTCTATTTGGGTGGTAGTGGATCACTTATCAAAATATGTGCACATTATTGAAATCAAGGAATCAAGCTCAGTGGTAGTTTTGTCAAGGAAGTATCTAGAGGAGGTGGTGAGACATCATGGACTCCCGAGGACGATCATTTCAAATTGAGATCATTTCTTTACTTCTAGGGCGTGGAGAGGTCTCCATCTTTCTTGTGGTTCCCTGCTATTCCTTAGCACTATTTTTCATCCTCAAATGGATGGTCAGATAGAGAAAACCATCCATACTCATGACGATATATTAAGATCTAGTGTTCTGGATTTAGGTGGTTTGTGGATGAGGCACATACCCTTGGTGGAGTTTTTTTACAATAATAGTTATCACTCTACCATAGGTATGGCAACATTTCAACCCTTCTGTGGATGACCATGTAATTCTTCATTGTGCTGGACTAGGGTTGGAGAGTCAGCAATTCTCAGACTGGAACTTGTGTATAATACTATAGAGATAGTTCAGGAGATTCATTAGAGGATGAAGAGAGCGCAAGATGGCCAAGAATCATATGTTTATCAAAGAAGGAGACCCTTAGAGATTAATGTTGGGGATCATGTGTTTCGGAAGGTGACTCCCCATTGTGGGAAATGAAGGTTTGGTCATGGGAGTAAGCTTGATCTCAGGTTTGTGGGGCCTTTTTTAGGTGTTATCTCATGTTGGAGTTGTGTCATATTAAGTAGGACTTCCCCCACAGATGAGTCAGATACATGATATTTTCCATGTATCACAGCTTTGTCGTTATCTTCATGATGACTCTCGGGTCATCTATTGGGGAGATATCGATGTTAATGATAAGGAAACCTTTGAGGAGTTACCTGTGGAGATCCATGACCGCAAGGAGAATGTGTTTATTGTGCATTCTATCCCATTGGTTAGTGTCTTGTGGCGACACTGTGGCATGGAGGAGGGTACCTAAGAACATGAGTCATAGATACATGCTCAGTACCCTTAGTTGGTTGATGTTTAACTCTTTCCATGTAATGATGTCCCATTGTGGTTAGACCTTTCATGTTTATATTATGGATTTCATTTGGAGTGTCTTTTGGCTTGCTCTCTTTTGAGAGGTATCTTGATAGGTTGTTGTGTGGACCCAGTTTCCTTATCCATTTAGGTGGGTTTTGAATTCTCGAGGAAGAGAAAATTTTGACAGGTATCTTTTGTAATGGTTCAGACCTCTCTAGTCCATTCCTTTGCGACAATCTGGTGAATGGGGTGTTGTAGCAGTTCAATGTGACGTATCCCCAACACTTTAATAATTTTTCAATTTCGGTGAATAGTTACAATGGTAGACCATTGTGAACAGTGCATCGGTAACCATATGTGAACAAAGTCATTAGAAACCTTCTGGGAATAGTGTCATTGGTGAGCTTAGGTGACCAGTGCATCAGGGTACTTCTTTGAAAAGTGTCATTGGTGACCTTATGTGAATAGTTTCCTCGGTCACCTTATGTGAACAGTGAAACAGTGACCTTGTCTGAACAGAGAAACAATGACCTTGTGTGAATAGTTCAACGTTGACCTTGTGTCAACAGTGAATGAGTGACCTTCTGCGAACAATTTAATCGGTGACCTTATGTGAATAGTGCAATAGTGACCTTGTGTGAACAGTTCATCGGTGACATTCTCTGAACATTGTCATCAGTGACCTTCTATGAAAAGTTTCATCGGTGCCCTTCCGTGAACAGTTTCATCAGTAATCTTATGTGAATAGTTCAACGATGACCTTATGTGAGTAGTGACATTGGTGACCTTATGTGAATAGTTTCATCAGTGACCTTCTCAGAATAGTTTCATCGTTAACCTTATGAAAACAGTACATCAGTGACCTTCAATGAACAGATTCATCGATGACATTATGTGAATAATATCATCAGAAACCATATGTGAACAGTGAAATCGGCGACCATTTATGATCAGTTTCATCTGTGACCTTCTTCGAACAGTGCAACAATGACCTTATATGAACACTTTCATTATTAACCTTAATAAGTTAATCCAGAGGTGAGGTTCCAACGGTGACCTTTACATTCCTTTTCGAAATTTTGAGTTCTGTGATCAGTGTTTCCAGAACGATGAGGTTCCAATGGTGACCACTTCTTTCCAATTCAAAATTTTGTGTTCTGTGAATAGTGTTTCCAGAATGGTAGGTGTTCAGTGTATCGAGAATGGTATGTGTACTGTGTTTACAGAACGATGGGTGTATAGTGTTTTCATAACGGTAAGTATAAACTGTTTCCAGAATGGTAGGTCGATAATTATTCAAGAACGGTAGGTGTACAATGTTTCTATAAGGGTAGGTATACCGTGTTTCCAGAATGGTAGGTGTACAATGATTCTAGATCTGTATGGTGTACAATGTTTCCAGCTTCTTACAGTTCACCCCATTAACATTTCCTTTGACATCAAATGAATTTAAAGCATCGTTTTAAGGAATATAAGGGATATTAAAAGGACATAACATTTATATTAATTATTCCTAAGGCTCAGGATGTATTTACATTATCAAACTGCATGCTTTAATGCTATCCTCTTTTAATGGGAAAACAGCTGTATCTTAAACAATATCTCGGTTAAATCTTAAAAAGGGACAAGATAACATAATACTTTGTTCTTTCTCCTTGTTATATGGTTCGAGATGCTCAAACCTTTCCTTCCTACCCATATAAATCATGAGATTAAACTTTTCTTCATGGATTAGTTTCCCGCGATGTCCTTCTTGCTGCATGTGCACCCCCTATTTCGGTGCAACCACGATGTATCGATCACTCTTTGATATAAGGTCTGTTTTATCGTCAATATTTTAGAGTTCATCTTCTTTTGTCTCTCTATTCCATATTATAGCATTTGGTATCCATGATTCTAATGGATTTTCTTGGGTTTTGGTTGGTGCAGACATTCTGTGGAATCCTCAGGTGGATGCAGTTGTCGTGATAGGAGGCGATAGTGATCCACTGTGTGGATTGATCTCATATAAATAAAATCAAGAACTATTTGATGTAGGGGATTCATTTCTCCTCTCTTCTTTTATGTGAAACAGTATCATTAGCATGTTTTATCCCATTGGATGACAATAGAATTGACATAAAAAATATTTGAACTGGATAAATAAATTGATATGGATCATATGTTTTTGCCTCTTTTTTTCCTAGATTGTGTGATATTTATGCATTATTTTCTTATTTGTTTGTTCTTGATGTAAATGGGTAAAGAATGTATACTGATATTTATTGATAATTGTTTGGATTAAAATAATAAGGCATTTAAATGAATATTTTTCTTGTTGTAAATTGATGTTAATCAATTTAGCGTAGTAATCATGTTTAATTATTTGTGATAACATACTAATTTGGTTTCCTGAATTTGGAGCATTCGAATAATAATCGGTTAATCCATGCTTGATTAAAGAATCGGTTGTTTGATAAATGATAATTCCATGTAGGGTTCTCAGTTACCCTCTTGATTGGTAAAAGGCCAAGAGCCAATAAATTTAGATGTTTGTTTTCCTACTGCTTGTGTTGTGATGTGAGCCTAGATGGATTTTGTGATATGTTGTATCATGGAGGCCCTTATGGTTGTTGCATAAAATGACTCATATATAAGTGAGATTCATTGGTTTATGCATGCGGGTGTCGGGGAGGACACCGAGGATGATTAAACGACATGGATGTGATTGTTGGGTTCTTGTTGTTTATTTTTTGTTGATTATCTATTTTACATTTCCCCACTACCTAAGTTAGTTGGTCTTGCTAACACTTCTTTTGAGATAGGCAAAGATTCATGGGGTATGACACGCTCTTTCCCTGTTCAGCTTCTCAAGGAAGGATGGGTCTACGCTCTTGCTATAGGTGGAAAAGACTTAATGGGTAGTATATCTACTCACTCGGTTGAGCCCCCTTGTTTTTAGTATCATATAATATTTTTCTATAATGTCTGGGAATGTGGGAATGTAATTCTGTAATGAATAGTTTAATAAATGGTGTTAACCCATGGGGTTGGAGTTTGTTGGAACATAATGATGAGGTTTTAATTTAAGGGGTAGTGGAATTTGGGTGTGATTCTAATGAAATTTAATTTGGAATTGTAAATGGTTAATTAATGTTTAAAGAATTAATTAATGTAATGTGTAAGGGATAAAAAGGTAATTAAGTAAGTAAAAAAGCATTTTAAATGGTTTTGTGCTTATAGGATACATAGTATTAGAAGTGGCAATCAGGAGTCCAAGAGACATTAGCTGAAGTTGAGGATAAGACTAGGTTATGCCTATAGTGCAGTTGTGAGTTATAATATATTCTATAAATTTTGTGTTTATATACACTACTCTACCCAGTTAGTAATGGAAACTGGCACACCATGGATTCGGAGCCCAGGGGGCTATTTTACACAACATTTTGGTGGGAGGATGGATAGATGACTACCCCATTTAGCCATACTCTCTTCTCTTGGTAGTTACATATACTGGTAGGAAAATTGGTTAGTTTTCCTTATATATGTGTGCAGAGGTATGTAATGGATTTTTGTTATTCACACACATATATTCTAGATATAATATCATATGGGAAACTATAGGAGTAACATGTATAGGTTGTGATGGATAGAGGATTGTTACTCGGTGTATGGGCTATAATGGCTTGAGTTATAATACCAGATGTATGATACATGTTGTGTGAGCTGTAGTGGCTCCCAGAAACTACCTGTTTACTTCCTTTCATGGATGTGGTGGTTTTGTTGAACGAGGTGCATATTATTGTTCTTCACCCCAGTGTCTGTGGGAAAGCCGTTTTTAGATAGAGATGCTTAGGACATGCAATGTTGGGGAAAAGTGGAAAACTAGTGGGGAAGAAGTAGCGGGGTACCCTTGATATTATTTATTATATTGTATAATATTGTATGTGTTACTTGGTGAGAAGATCCATAGTGAGGCCGGAAACTTAATATATCTATTTAAATGATGAGTTAGTTTCCCATGTTGTTCATCGTCCTTTAGCATGCTTTCTTTAACTTTTCATGAGAGGATTCAGGGAGGATCCTACTGAGTATACTGTTATACACACCCTATGTATATATAAGCTGTTTTTTTCTTTCCACTTGGAGTTGGTTCGAGATCAAGATGGTTTCTACTATCATGGTGTGGTAAGACCTATTAGGGCTTGTGGCTGCCATTGTTTTTACATTCTTTTGGGTACTTTTAGTTTTTCCCTTTTAGTTGTAGTACTTTTGCATGACATTACAAAGGTTCACTTGGGTTTTATTTTATATTTCAGTAATTAGTTGGAGTTGGTTGGTGTCTATCTTATCTCTCTCTTCTATATGTGTTCTCTTAGAGGGTAATGACTTCTATTTGTGTGTTTATTATACCCTCGGAGCTAGTCGCCAACTCGGGGCCTACTGGAGGTGGGACTCGGGGGTCATCATCTCCCTTCTCACATTGTCGCCCAATAGGGGAACATTATGTGTGGAGGGGGTCATGAATGTTTTAATTTTAATATCCACTTATATTATGTGTATATTTATTTCTCACACAAAATTATGTCATTGATTTATCGTTAATATAATGACACAAACTTTTTAAGTGACTAAATCTCAATTTATAATAATTGATGAATATCTTGATATTGAGCACCTTAATTATCATATATGGTTTATATACTACCCTTTGAAATATTATATCATAAATCTATTTAGTCTCATGATATTATTGGTTTCATTTATTGTTATTATTAATTTTTTTATTCATATATTTTATCAAGTTGCAAGGGACTCATTAACAAAAACATTAATTTAAATGTTATATAGATTTAATCTTCTTAATATCTCTCATTAATGTCCATTTTTTAAAATTGTTTTATGTAATTATTAATATAAACATTATTGTTTTCAAAATTTTATTTACTTTAATTTTTTCAAAGTGTGATGTGACAATTTGATTGAAATATATTTTTATTAAATGTTGTAAATGTTTTTAGAAATGGAATGAATATTTCAATATAATTAATAAATATCTTCTTATTAAAGAGTCATATGATGATAATTTAATTATTTTATATGTTATTATTTTGTAATGGTACATGGCAATTTGTCAGGTGGTTACATGATACCAAATACAGGTGGTTCTGTGATAAACCTAGGGCGGATGAGCTTGTGATAGATGTTCAATGAATTAGGTAACATGACTGAGGTAAACATTAATCATTCTTATTTGAGATTTAGGTATTATACTATGGTGGGTATTCGAAATGTAACTACCTATTTAGATTTTAAATCTAAAATGTATGATTGTTATTGATGAAATAAATTACACTTATGATTTATGATTTCGATGTGTTATTTATAAAACATATGATTTCATGAGGTATTTTAAAGAGCATATGTTTGATGATTGAAAATAATGATTAATTTAGTTTTTATATCTTCATGGAGTATTGTTTTATTTACTTATTTTATATCCCATATTTTGATTTTTATTCTCATACCAAGATTTTGTTATCATTTTCACATGGTATAAGGAAGGGATGGAAAAATGAATAATTCAAGATGATTTTTATCAAGAAAATAATTTTTTATTTAATCAATGATTTTTATTGTTGATAAAACATTGGACATATTAGAAGTGTCCACATTGTAATATTTTTGATTTAATGTAAATTTTATGGCCTAATTATCTAAAATACTTATCCTAAATATATCCTCAATGAATCTTCTTGGATAAAATCAAGATTACTTAATGATTATTGCAGGGGTCTTATATTTTATGATGGTATAACATGTGGAAGAGAACTGGGTTTCCAAAACAACAAGGTATCATAAATAGATTCCATTTATATGAAGAATAAAAATGATATATTTGGATCATATCAACATAAAATAATATGTATCCTCTATTTATGTCATTTAGATAGAGAATGATTTTGAAATAAAAATCACATAGAACCTTTGTTAAAGAAAATAAACATGTTTTGAAAATAAATTAATAAAAATAATCATTATAAAATAATTTGAAAATACTTTTCACTATAATCACTCATTTATAACATATAAAATAATATTTTAAAATCATTTAGGACATTTTTTTGAATAAAATACCCTTTCGGCATTGAAAAATACTTTTTTAAACATTATAACACATTCTAAATAGTTTTTATTTTGAAATAAATTATTTAAAATATAATTATTTACCAAATATTGGGGATCTAGTTTTCATAGAAAATAATATTAAAAACATATATGTAATCTTGAAATAATTAAGCATTAATGACCTGGGGAAATAATGTTCATGACATTAAAGTTAAAATAATTATTCTTTCCACATTTTTGTAAAATCCAATGAAATATTGTATTGAAAAAAATTACGATTACATTAAATAATAAATTTAACACTTAAAACATGGGATAAAATTTATTTAAAATATTGTTTCAAAAATGATAATTACATTTTGGAACTTTTCTAGAAAACATGGTTTCAGATGAAAATTGGGTTTTCGACGAAAAAGATGATTTTTCATAAACACATTTTTTTTAAAATGTTGAGTAAATCAAGAGAGTAAAATGATGAGGGAGAATTTATTTTAATGAAATAACTATAAGTGAATGAAATTCATGTGTTTCTTGAGATATTTATCTGTCATCTCGACTTTTTTTTACATAACTTCTCATATACAATGACTAAAAAGTTGATCATTTAATGTTTTTTTCATGGAAATGTGTTCCATAATACAATAAACCATATAAAATTATCCTAATCGAATAAAAATTCTTAAAAATAAGTTTATACTATATATATTTACTGCATATCATAAACTTGGGACATAAATTAAAGTAAATGGTGAGTATAAGGCCTAGTAAGGGAAAATAAGTGTAAGAGTTTATAGGAGATTTTGAGAAATAACCGTTAAAACATGTGGATTATAATAATGGAATGATAACTAGGAATATAATAATAATAAGAAAATGAAAAATAACAAGGAAAGGTTGATAAAACATATAATGGAAAAATTCAGAAGCATATACTTATGGTTTGTCCCAGAAGTGTCGTAAAACATACCAAAGTTGGTCAATAAGGTATCATAAAACATATCATTTATAGATATTATGTTTTTTACCCAATGCTTTGTATAAATATATGGGTTAACCCTGAATATTTCTTAATTATTTCTTTCTACGTAGATCATTATATTAATTTTCAAAAATAATAGGTTTAGAATAATGGAAATGGGTTTCCAATAAAACACGACGTTATAAAATGTTCATAAAGAAAAGATCTTTATGTTATTTATAAAGCCTGAAAAGTAAATTAGGGTTTAATTTATTTTCATTACCAGATAAATTAAATAATTTTTATATATTTTTTAACACACCTTGAAAATGCAGAGGTTTGGGAATTCAAATAAATAAAAAAATGGAACTTCGTAGGGAGAATAGAGAAATTTCCATAAATAAAATCAGCTACGTAACAATTATAAAAAATTATTTTATAGAATTATAAAAATAAAGGGCTCATGGGTAACCCATTTATTAAATTGATATAATATAGTAAATTTATAAAATAAATTGTACAAAAGTAATTAGTTTGTAAATTTGAAATACATACCACAAAAATAAAAAACATTAATGAAAAGAAGAATTAGAGATTTCCCTTACCATGATGATTATTTACAAAAAAAAATATGGATCGGGACCTTTGGGGGCTTGAGTAAAATTTTTGAGGACTGATTGTTAGGTAAAACTATAATATATTCATGGTAAAGATTAAATATGTATGGACATGGAGAAATTCAAGAATATTTGTAAAACAAGTGAGGTATTTTTTTATTAGTTTCTAAATATTGGCCTTGGAAACCAAGGTAGTGTTAAATGAATAACCTTGGCCTTGACCAGGGTTCATTAAAATCCTATTTAAAATATGGGACACCATTTATGTTAATTTATTTTGAAAAATAATTTTTTTAACAAAATATAATTTTTAAAGTTAAAGATTCCATTTTAGAATTTTGAATGAAAATTATATTTTCAAAAATAGATTAAAGTCAATTAAAATCAATAGTATTATTAAAATAAAATATTTTATGTCATTTAAGGTGGTTAATTATTTATTACATCATCATGACATAATTATTATGTCATTAAACATAAAAAGTAATCAACCAGTATTTTTACAGTACAGGAAAAAATAACTTATTTTATAAAATTCTCAAAAATTCACCATAACATAATTTCAAAGTAATTATTTTTAATATTTTATTTTTATTTACATAATAAATATCTAAATATAATAGTTATAACTATTAATTATAAAAATCCTTATTGATTATAAATAAAAATGGATTGAAAATCTATAGTAATATTTCTAACAATTGAAAAAATCATTTATTTTTCAATAAAAGTAATTAAATCTTACTATTTAGTTAAAATAAACTTAATTCATGATATAATTGTTTATTATAAAAATTTTAAATTATATAAAATGTAAAATTATGTCCAAAAAATTAATTTATCATGTTTGTCATATTTTTTATTAAGAAAAACTATTTTAAATTAGATTTTATAGAACCAAAAAATTATTTATACAGTAGGATTAAACATTAATGTACTAAGGCCTCAACACATAACCCCTTATAACACCTACATATGACTGAAGGATAAGGTGTGTGATGTTGATAGATTCATGTGACAACATGGATAACATCTCTATAGTTGTAATTTCATCTAACATGATCTTCTCCATTAGGAGGTTTCAATCAAGATTTACTTTTTAAATATAATCATTGAATTTTAAATGAGAAAAGCATAGTGACACTAAATCCCTCCCATGTGCTGTAAAATGGGGTTCATATGATATGACTACTATTTCATAACATTATTTATCCTTTCTCAATTAATTATACTCATTAATTTCTACTTATAAACTCTAACTACGACATTATACAATTTTTATCATGTTTAATATTTTGATGGTAATAATTGACCAATGATCATAATTGGAAAAAATCATAATTGGCCAGGAGTTATAATTGACTTATGGTAATAATTGACCAACAGTCATAATTGAAAAATGGTTATATATCTGTTGAAACTCGATGGTCACATTTCAAAATATATTCACTTAATTAATAAATACATATGGTTTTATAGTTTATGATACAACAATATATTCCTTTTAAAGAAATAATTTAATTATAAATTGTTTGGGTCATTACATTTTCTGATATAAGAAAATTAGTCCCTGAAATGTCAACTCATTTTCATAGTTGAGAAAATGTGTGGGTACTTCTACTTCATAGTTTCCATTGGTTCCCGCATCACATATTCATATTTATAGTTCCAAAATTACACTTTGACAGGGTGGGTAGTCATTTTTCATAGATACTAGTCTCTAATGACCAAGATATACACTGTCTTCTCCTCGTAATAAAGTTCCAGTTTCATTTGTACCACCTCAGGATTCACAATATGTGAAGGTTCAGATATGTACTCACTCAAGAGGGATATATAGAATACATAATTAAATTTAGATTGATTTGGAAGAAATACATGCCAATATGTCAATGATTCTATGAAATTAATTATTTCATTAGGCCCATTGTACCTAGTGCTAAGATTTCATTTCTTCCCAAACCAGATAAATCTTTTCCAGCATGAAATTAAATGGAATACTCTATCATAAACATAAAAACCAACTACCATTGATAAACGTCATCATGGCTCGTATGCTAACACTGACCATCCTTAATATTTTGTTGGATAGAAAAACCCTTTTCTATCATCTCCTGCACAATATCTGACCTAAGAATCATTGTGTCCCCAAATCACTCCCAAAAAGTAGGTGTTATACTTTTCTTCCCATAAAGTGCTTCAAAGGGTTTGATTTGAAGACTTGAATGGACATTATGGTTGTATAATAACTCATCTAATTTTAGATGTTGATGATATAAGGACCCAGCCTAAAAATAATACATAA
Organism: Viscum album; assembly: GCA_963277665.1. NCBI lineage: Eukaryota > Viridiplantae > Streptophyta > Magnoliopsida > Santalales > Viscaceae > Viscum > Viscum album. Next base: position 1,118,346,376 of record OY728133.1, read on the forward strand.
TCTTGACTGATATGAATAATTTACATCGAGGACCTATTAAGTTTTATATAATTAAAGAATTATGCAATAATATATAAATTGAAATTTGAATATTACAAATAGAGATGTCTACTCAGTTGACATTTTTTTCATAAAATAAAAACTCATGAAAAAAAGGATCATTTCTAGTTCCAAGTTTTAGACATCTTGATTTTCCCTTGATCCCATCCTCGACCCTATTAATCCTTAAGTCCAATTAAAATTATTTGAAAAAAAACATGGGATGAGCATAAAAAGATCAGTAAAGGATACACAAAGAAGAAAAACTGATAGTTTTTTAAAACAACATGTAATCCATGATTTCTTTATCATAAGTAATACTTTTCATCATTATGATGTAATAAATACTCCTCAATAAATAAAAGATCATTTCTTACAATTTGGTATCCAAATGATTACCATAAAACCCATATAAATCCATACGACCTACTTCCATACCCAATGGGTTGGAGGTTATAATGTAACCACCCAACCTGATTTTTCATGGCACTATCCATCATTTTGTTTATCACATAACCACCCCTCAAATTTCCAAGTACCATTATATAATCATAACACATGAAATATTCCAAATATAAATATTTCACAAATAACATTTCATTAGAAATCAAAATAAATCATTTCAATATATTAATATAATAAATCAATTTCTAAAACGACATTCAAAACCAAAGCACCCAAAATTACCGAATAAGGGGATTATATTTCATTTTAAAAACAGTAAGGATTTTTGAGGAAGCCAACTAATGATTTGGATGTCAGAGAGATAATTGTCAACACAACTATAAAAATAATTTCATTTGTCATTTATTAAAACACTTCCTATAAAAATATTTCCATTGGAATGAAATTAAACGTTAGAGGGTTTTATTATATACCATATAAAACAATGTTGGGTATAAATCATATTATTCTTCAATGTAATGATATTGAGATGAAGTCCCTTACCTTGTGTCCGAATTGACCTGTTCATTCTATAACATCCTTTATAATAATCATAAGTTAATTTATACTTCCTTAAGAACTTTTTTAAATTTTTTTATTCCTTGTATGTAACTTATTACTTTTCTATATCAATTGGTTATTAATAAAAGTTAATATCAAACAACTTGTCGACATTCAAAACTTGAGTTAAAAATGAACTTCTTATAATTATAAATTTTCCATGTGGGAAAAACTCAACTATATCAAAAATGATATTCATGATTTATATATAATATATATACTATATATCCAGTATATATATATTTATTTATCATAGTACATAACATTTGGAGGAAAGATAATAAATCAATTGCACCGTTCAAGGAGACGGTATGTCGTACGTACACAAGAACACTACTTTAATTTCATTTTTTATTTTAATTAAATGATTAATTTATTATACATCGGTATATTATAATTTTATTATAATATATAATTTCAGTAACTTCGTCGTTTATACGTCCCACATGTGGCATGAACGAGTCATATCACAATGAGGGGGTGGCATTCCACACTTCCTCAAATTAAATTATCGTGTTTACCCAATATGGAAACCATAATGTTATGATATAAATTTAAAATTAAAAATCATAAAAACAATATAAAAAACATATATATTACATATAAATATATTTCCATCATAATGGCTACCATAATAGATGGTAGTAGATAATCGAACAATCATCATTTCATGAGGCAATAGTTTGCCGTCTACAGAATAAAAATGCTAATCTCCCATTAGACGAGGGTGTGTGTAAGTTTAGATCTAAAAATTCTCATAATAACAACATAGTATATCGAGAATACTAGTTTTTTTATAAATTAAATGAAAAAATATATTAGTTGGTTGGAGAAGTAAAATAAATTAAAAGAACTTAAAATAAGACATCACCTTTAAATCTGGTAACTATCTTTGGTTTGAACCAAATGGATTTCTTGAAGTGCCTTATAACTATGGTATGGTTCTAGGATAAATATAGGGAGTTATGGAGATTAATTAGGGTATATGATTGATGAGCCATGTGGCATGAGTGGTGTGAGTAATGATTTAGAGTTTTGGGCTTTTTATTAGGGGGAGGAGGGTCTCATTATGATTGTTTGAAAATATTATTTTATTATAAAATTATTTTCAGTTTATAATGGTAAAAATCTCATAAAATTTTAAGATAAGTTGAGTAATGTTAGATATAAAATCATATAATAAAAATTGGATAGGATTTATATATTTTTTAAAATTTATAATATAATTTTTTAAAATCATTCTTTAATGTGGTAAACAATGTATCCTTATTGTGTCAAAACTAATTTTATTTATTTGAATTATAAAAATTATAATGAATTAAAAGGATGTAGGATATATTGTTATCTTTCTAATGGATATTTATATTCTAATATATAACTTATTTAACACCATGTAAAAATTGATTTACTAAAATATATATGTTGAAGTCGTTCCTGTCATTACATTAAATTTATTAATATAATGTATCATTATCACTCTTTAGTGGCTCCATGGGGTCCCAAAATCGACCAAATGATGCCCATTTTCATACTATATTCATCCAATAAGGTTACAAAAAGTGTTTAGGTATTTGTTTTTATTATAATATTCATTTTACCTTGAATTACCATATTTACCATTAACCACGGTAAATAAAAGCCAAAAGTTAATATTCACCCAAAAAATTGATATTATTGAACCAAATTTTACATAATAATAACAAACATGTATATAAGTTTTTAAAAATTAAATTCACTGATGTTGTAAAATTAAATTATTTTGAAAATTTCGATGTTTTAGCTACTACTCAATGTTTTAACTATTCATCACAAATTGATGTTTTTTAGAAAAATACCAAAAATTTAGTGTAAGCTATATTTGATATTTCAAATTCAAAATTTATTTCTATATTAACAAATAAAAAAAAGAGACTCTGGATTAATTAATTTAAAATTAATTTCCAATGATAAAACAAAAAAATGTGTTTTTAAAAAATAATAACAATCAAAAAATTGACAATTGTTTATGTCATATTTCAAAGTCAAATTACATCGAATAACAAAAATTAAACAAAATGGTAAAAATATAATCTAATTACACAATAAGACTAATTAAATTGATAATATAACTATGTAAATAAAATAAATTAAAATGTAGTTATGAATTAAATTATAGATTTTTTAAATATTAATTAAAAAATGAATTTTATCAGAAAAATACCAAAAATATAGCCTAAGTAAATTTTGATGTCCCGATTCTAAAGAAAATTTTATTTTGTCAGATAGAACATATGAAGGTGACCAAAAATCAATTTAATGAGTGTTCTTCATTAAATGGCTGTAAGTCAACCTTTTAAAAAATATTTGAATATTTTGGCATAAAATTAGATTCATTCACATTTTAAGACTTTAACATTTATATGATAAAAGTAAAAACATTTACAAAACATGTATAATTATATTGTAAGTAGTTCTATTCATTCAAATGAATAAAATGGATAAGTATAATTCCATTAAAAATAATATTATATTATTATTTTTCAGTATGACCCAATGTTGGGTGCAACATATGATTTAAAAAAAACCTTTTGTTGTGTATGAGGTTCGCCATCAAACGTATCATCCCCTTTAATGTAAAAATTATATTTAATTCAAAAATATTAATAAATATGAAAACTTCATATTCTTTCTTTAACTGGGCTGTTATATCCTTACCCCTTTTGGAAATTTCATCTTTGCAATTTTATTTACATATCAAATAAATGGGGGTATTTCTCTCTCATACCATTTTTAGATTCTAATGTATCCTCTTAGACTATGTTTTTTTCCACAAAACCATTACTTTATTAATTACCTTATTCCACAAACCTTGATCTCTATGGTAATGAATATAGAGTTTTTGTTCCTCATAATAGATATTCTCTTTCAATTGAAGTACCTCAGGGCTCAAAACATGAGATGGATTTGGCAGAAACTTTTTTCTACATTGAAACATGAAAAAAAACTATGTACCTGGGATATACATAGAGTTAAATCTATACAATAATAAACTAATCATACTTTATCTAGGATTTCATAAGGTCTAATAGACATCAGACTAAACTTTACCTTCTTTACAAAACACATCACACTTTTTCATAGAGAAACATTCATAAAGACATGATCACCTAACTCAAAAGAAAGATCATTTCTCTAGTTATCCGCATAACTTTTATGCATGCTCTAAGCTGTTCGCATGTGATTATGAATCAAATGAACTCTCTATGCCATCTCTTTTACCAATTCTGGTCCCATCAGCTTCTGTTCACCTACTTCTTCCCCAAAAGCTAGGGTTCAACAACACTTTCTATATAATGCATCAATCAGAGCCATCTTTATGCTGGCATGAAAACTGTTATTATAAGAAAATTCATCCAAAGAAAGATTTTGGTCTAAAATTCCTTGGTAATCCATTGAACATGAAAGTAAAATGGCATCCAATGTATTACTTTTTTGTTCTGATTTCCCATCTGATTGAGGTTGAAAAGCTATAAAAAACATTAATTCCATACCCAATGACTTCTGATGACCATTCAAAAAACATAGAAGTTAAACTGGGATCATGATCAGATAAAATAGAGAGGGGAACTATAGGTAACCTGACCATATATTTAGCATTCATCAAAGAAATTTGATCTAGAGACAATGTATATCAAATATGAAGGAAATAAACAGATTTAGTCGATCAATCAACAATAACCCATAATGCATTTTTACCTCGATAGGTCATTAGTAATCCCACAACGAAGTCCACTGATATATTTTCCCATTTCCACTCGGGCACCGGTATAAACTGAAGCGTCCCTTTCATTAAATACCACTCTACTTTAACCTAATAACAAGTCAAACACTTCAATGCAATGTAAAAAATATCTATTTTCATTCAATCCCACTAGTAATACAACCAAAGATATTTGTACATCATAATATCCCCGGATGAATTGAAAACAAAGAACAATGAGCTTCACAAAATAACTCACTGTTAAACTACAAATCACAATGCACATATAATATATTTCCAATCCTCAAATCACAATCTATGTCAATGTTAAATTTAGGCAACACAGTATTCTAAACCAATTGTACCTTTTTATGAAACTCACAATCTTCCTTCTATAGTTGCTTAATTGTATATAATAGATATGATTTCACAGACACCAGAAACAAAAAATAATAATTTTACTGCACCAATAACATCAATGCCAACGTTCATCTAATCAAAAACAAATAGGCATTGTTCCAAACATAGTATTTTTAATTAAGCATTACATTTTCTAGTGTAATCATTAGTAACTTTATAGGCCTCTCATGGATGGGAATAAATTTTGAAATCAAAATCCTTGATTAATTCATGTTATCTCCTATGTCTCGTGTTCAATTCTTTATAAGTAAATATATACATCAAACTTTTGTGATTAATATATTTTTCAAATTTTATTTCATATATAAGATGCCTCCAATTTTTTATTGAAAAAACGATATCATATAATTCCAAATAAGGTGTAGGGTAATTTTACTCAAGAAGATACAATTGACGTGAATCATAATCAATTACCTAATCATTCTTCATAATGACCCATCCAAGTCCTTTCAATGAAGCATCATTGTAGATAAACAACTCACCATTTATAGAATGAAATGCCAAAACAAGATCATTCCCCTAATATTCTCTTCAATTCCATAAATCATTCATCACATTATTTTGTCTAAATGACCTTAATGCCTTTTCGAGTAAACATAGTCCTTGAGCAAGATAAGCATCAAAAATCTTAAGCAACCATCTGGTATTAACCCGCTAAACCATGTAAACTACAGATCTAGATTATATTTGTGGGTCTTGGTCATTATTAAACATTTTTTGTTTTAGTAGGATCAATATTTAATCTATTTTTGGATATAATGTGACCAAGGAATGAAATTTGTGTTGTCCAAAACTCACACATTCTGAATTTCCCTAACAGTTTCTTTTCTTTTGAGGCTTCTTTAAAAATCCTTAAATGACTTTTATGTTCCTTATTACTTTTAGAATAGACCAAAATATCATCAATAAACACAGCCACAATTTATAACCTGAGTCAGAAAATCCATCACTGAAACAAACTATTCAAATCTGATTCCAACCATCTCCAGAGGCTAATTTGGAATGGTCATTTCCCTCTGTATGCCTTCACATCAGAAATGGTTGGTTTCCTCTTTTAAAAACCATTCTGAACATATAAATTTCATAGGAGAGGCAACATGGAAATATGTAAATCCTATATTATTTTAATCTTACCATAAATTAAAAATAATTTATGGATATTAATTTAACAATATCCTTACCTCTAAAGTTGTCTAAACTGTCCTCTGATACAAACTATAAGGACCCAACCTTAAATCAGTACATAATCTTTAATTAAAGGAATAATTTAGCACAAGGATTTTTTTTATGTTTATAGATTTATAGAATATGGCCATAACATATACAATGAAATTTTAATTTTATAAGTAGGCACTTTTTCTTATTATACTTTTTTATAAAATAAAAACTCTTGGAAAAAAGAATCATGTCTGGTTCCATATTTTAGACATCAAGACTAATCCTTAATCCTAACCTTGATCTTATTCATCATTATGTCCTATGAAAAAAATTCAACAAAAACATTGGATGAGAATGAAAATCTCGGTAAGGGATACACAACGATATAAAACTGTTTTCTTTAAACAAAAAGTAGACCACATATACTTTATCATATGTAATACTTTTCACATTTAGAAAGTATTAAAAACTCTTCAATGAATAAAATATCATTTCATAAAGTTTTGAAACCAAAATATTACCATAAAACCCATATAAATAATATATAACATATAAAGGTATCATGGGACATAAACATACTTAAATGGAATAAACATACGGTTGACTTCCACCCATATCACTAAATGGAATAGCCATATGGCCAACTTCCATACCCAATGCATTGGAGGTTATAACATAACAACCCATCCTGTTTTATCACAGAACCACCCATCCTATGGTGTCTCAAATAACCATGCGTCAAATGTCCATGTAATGTAATGACCCAATATTTTTAAGTAGTATATTAACTTACTCTTAATGATTTAATAAGATGTTAATGGTTAATGCAGAAAGAGGAGTCGATGGCTTCATCCAGTAGACCCGAACCATATGAAGACCACTTATCAGATCTTGGGAAGGATGTAGAATCTGTGGGCTTTACTTTGGACCAAGCCCAAGCCGAACTCCAGCGTGTCAAGCTTGAACGGAAACGCCTGCGGGAGAAGTTCAAGTAAGTAGAGATTACTACTAGGGAAATGTTATCTGAGCCTCCCTCAGATTCTATCACCATATCACACCTTACACTTAGGTCATATGCTGGTGTTATAAGGGGCTATGTGACGAGACCCTAGCTTCCTTGTGTAATCCTTTGGGATGAATAAATTGAGATTTCTTCCTTCGGTGATGTTTGTTAAATTTCAATTGTTCTGATAAATTTAGGATATATTTTATTGATGAATTTTGAAAAAGGTCTTTTTTATATTATTTATGTAAACCCTAAATAATTAATGATGTGTAATTATTTTCAAAAAATGGTCTTCTACAAAAGTGTTCAGTAAGGAATTTGGAGTCTAATAAGATCAACTTAATTTTTGATGAATAGTAAATTATGAATACTGATTTTACGCTTAGGATTAGTAATGTGACCAAATGGATTAGTAATTTCACACAATGAAAGATTTAATATAATTCAGACACCTAGACTAAGTAATGTGATTCAATAAAATGGGTAAATAACCACTTCGTAAATTATTAGCCAAGTATTAGTTTTTTCGAGTGAATAGTTTTTTTAATTAAAAATTTAATTAAAAATAATTAATAATTTTTTTTTATAAAAATGACTTTATTTTTGAACTCATAGCATCGATATTATGTTATGGTAATTTTTGGGGAATTTTCTGAAAAAAATGAAATCTCGATGAATAGTGTTTTTATTTAAAAATTAAATTAAAATATTTTGAAAATTATTTTCATAAAATTGAGTTCATAAATGTAATTAGAGCATCGATATTTGGTTTAGGTGAAATTTTTTGATTTTTCTGAGTAAGATGAATTTTTTTTTGGGGGGCCCCATGTGGCCTAACTCCATGGTAAATTCCAAGAGAGAGCACATGGTTTTGAGAAAAGCACTTGTGAGGTGTCCCTTGGCCATTAATGCCGTGTCCCCTCACTTTCCCTATAAATACCCACCTTTTCCTCCTTTAGTTTTCACTCCCAACTCTCCCCCAACGAAGTTCTAGTCTCCTTACCTCTCAAGGAGTCCTCCCAAGGTTCCCCCCAAGCCCTCAAGGATCAAACCATTGAGTTTTAAGAGTTACGTTTTAAGGTAAGGGATCCGACCTCTCTCTTTATTTTCTAGTAATCTCTTTTATGTCATTCCTTTTATGCTCCATGTTCTTATGTGAGAGGATGTTCATTCATATTCCTCTTACTTCCCTTTTCATGTTTATATGATGAGAGATCCCCTCTTACTCTCATCATTTCGTTTTATGAAAGTTCAAGTGACGCCGTTAGGCTGCCGAATTTTTAAGGGATTCTTTCACCCTTCTCAATTTTCATGTTCTATTTTCATATCAAGTCTTTCAAGTTCCTTTTTAATTATGTTGGGGTATGATCTCTATATCTGTCATACTAAACTCTTATGTTCATATGATGAGGGACCCTATTTGAAATTTTCAATTCATTTTTGTTGAAGTTTAAGTGACGTCGTTAGGCTGCCGAATTTTCATAAGAGAAATCTAATTTTTGTCTTCCTTCCATGTTTTTCATTTAAAATGGTATGTCCTTCAAATTTCATTACCATGTTGATATATCCTTATTATTCTGTCCCTATACTGTTTTATGGGTCATTTATGAATGTTTTACCATGTCCACTCTCTTTTCAATGTTTTCTAAAACCCCGAAACATAGCCGTTATGCTGCAGAAATTTCGTCTCAAAATGTCTATCTCTCTTTTATCAAAATTATTTTTTGTTATAAAGTGAATACAAAAAGCTCTTATTTCTAGAGGGGTATTGACATATATATCAAAACGTTCTATTTTAAATTCGGGGATTTACATACATGAAACTCGCCTTCCCTTTTCGTGGGTATAAAGTGACATAAAGATCACGTCTTTAAAACAGTTTTTAAAACGTTATAGTTATGAAATGAAACCCATTTATTTTATGCTATATCGGTTTTTTATGAAATGATTGATGATGATATATGTGGCTCACATGATAATAAATACATGTCAAGGGTGCTCCCAGATAGCACTCCAATGCATTGGGTAATGACTTAATCTCTAGAGATGACCATTTTTAACGACGACTTGGTGAATAACCTTGGTAATTTTTAACGACACCTTGGGGATGGACCATGGTGAAATTAAACGATTGTCAATATTCAATGTTGTATCCACATCTTTGTAACACCCCGATATTTTATTAAAAATATTATTTTAATTTCATTAATGTATTGTGTTGTATTCTACATCAAGATTACCTTGCGCTATACGCAACACCGTATTAGCTTGCAGTATACGCAACACTATTCTTGGACCGTGTTACACACAATTTTGATAAATGTTATTCTACGCAACATTGAGTATATATATATATATATATTAAATGTATAAATGAAATATGGTTGGATTCTGTTATACGAAACAACGAAGGATTCTTTCACAACATGCAACCCTGACTTGGCTTGCATTACACGTAATCGCGACCTTCCTTGATAACGTGTGTTGTACGCAATACCGGGTTTTAATAAACAATGATATATTATAATAATATTGTCATGAACTAGCCATTATGAATATTATTAACTAAATTTTGAATTTTATAACATTATTATTCATCTGACACATTTTCTAGAACATGGTATAAGAACAAAATAAATTTTTCGGGTAAAATAAGTATTTTTTAAAAAATGCAGTTTTGCCGCCTTTTGATGGGGCACCCACATTAAATCTAGTTTTTGACATGTTTATATGTTCAATTTTACAAAATAAAATTATTCTTTTGAATTAGGATGAAAAAATTTACATTATATAATGTTTTGATATTTTTCCGATAACTTTCATAATTTAATGAATAGTAAAAACACGCTATATTTTAATTAAAAACAACTTTTTTCATCATAATATATTATGTGGTTAAATTATAAAATTGAATGGTTTTAAAGTATAAATAGAATATATTTTTACCATTTAATATAATTTATGTCATTAGCATTGATTTTACCTTCAATTCGTAGGTTAAATCAATTCAATCTTTTGCAATGTTTTAAACAAAAACCCGTTTTTATTCGACAACGAGATTAATTTTAATTTAATTTCTACAAATTCTGTGTATTGAATTTTAAAAAATGGATTCCATATTTGGAATCAGTGGGTCAAAATTATGTTAATATGCTACTTTTTATTTTTTGCAATTAGGAATAGTAACTACGGTAAATTTTATTTACCATAGTTAAAGGTAAATCAGGTAATTAAGGGTAAATATAATATTATAAAATTACCTAACAAATGCCAAAATTCTATTTGATGGCTAAAAGTTAACCCATATCAAATAAGGGTCGGATTAGATTCATTTTATGGACTTTTGACCATGAAAATAATTTAATTATTATTAAAACCAAAGAAAGTGACAACATGTCACTTTTTTAAATCTTATAAGTATAATAATTTAAACTTAGTGATAAACATCATAATATTTCTAACACGAATAGTATACAGAAAGCTAACAAAATTATCTACATCATGAGAATTTATTTAGAATTTTTTGGGATTAAATAGTTATCATTAGTTGAGACACAATAGTGATGCAGAAATTATTTATCTAGTGAAAAATCAAGAATATAGTTTTTATTAAACTAATAGTGACCATAAAAGGCACAAAACCCTGACCAAAACTTATTGGTCATGTAAATTGAGACTATAATCATCCAATGGTAGAATATGTGACCATTCGGAGTCTTATACAAGCAATTATGACAGTTATATTATTTTATTTTAAATGATGCCAAAGTTGCCACCTTCATAATTTAATAAATATAACAATTTAAATATTGTGATTTTAAGATGATAAATTAGAGTACAAGTATTATTGTGAAAGGTAATATATTTATCTTCATAATAGGATTTTATTTTAATATTTTATGCAACAAATAAGTATATTAAATAATTATACAAAAATGATTAAGTAATTATTTTATTAAGAGATAAACCAAATAAATGGTTTTAAAAATATTAAAATAAATATGATATGAACTATTTAATGTGATCCAATAATTTTATAGATACATATGACCTTTTATTAATATATTAAATATTTTATTTTGAACATATCTTCTGTATATATTTTATTTAAATTCAAATAAATGAATAGTGTCAAAATTGACACTATTGTTATTTTATAAAAATAACATATTATAAAACTGTTTAAAAATCACAAAAATATTTAAAAATTATAAAATTAAATTTATATGGTCTATAATGTTATAAAGTAAACAATTATGGAAAATTCACAACATATAAGTAATTATTTGTTATAATTTAAAATTTAGAATTTTATTACCACAAATAAACTTAAATAGATTAAATAAGGATAAATCAAAATGATAATGTTTAAAATAAGATCCAAACATGTTTAAATTTGATTGGTTGATGATATTACAACCCTATCTCATCTAATCTTTGAATATGAGTCATTTTTGGAGGTTTTTAAGTGGTTTTAGATTTATTATGAATTAATATTTTTAAGAATTCCAAAGGTGCCCCTCTCCTCCCTTATAAAAGGGAACCTCCTCCCCCTCCTCCTCACACCAATTTGAGCACTCATGCTCTGCCAACCCATGCCAAATTCCCTTCTCCACTTCACTATAATAATCCTAGAGGTCCTGGTATTCTTCAAAGACCAATCTTAGTTCCCTAAGTGGAGGATTCAAAGAGGAGTTTCAAAGAAGAGGTAATATCCATTACCGATCTTTTCAACTTCTTTCTTCTTCAACATCTTCATCATTAGTTGTTTCATGATAAAGTAATAACATCAGTATTACTTACATACTGATATGTTATTATAAATATGAAACAACCCTAATTCACATTCTATCCATCCTACGGAAAAATGAAATCACTGCGCGTGCGTACGTACGGAATACCGTCTCCACGTCGTGGTGTAATCTATTGTCCACCATCACCGTACAAGTATGGGTATAATGGTGTAATGAGTAACTATATATGATTATTATAAATTTATATTGATACTAAAATGGTATAAATACACTTAAATACAATTCCACGATCATGGGAACAATATCATCACTCGTTCGTACGTACGGAATACCGTCTCCACGATGTGATGCGACTCATTCTACATGATCATCATTACATAGTAATTATATAAATGAATTTAATGAATAAATATTATATATGTTACACTAATACCATTATGGATATAAGGTATCTATAACCTTAAAAGAAAAATAAGAATTTATTTGGCAAAACACGCATAAGAACAAAAGGCAATAAAGACCCGAGTAACAAGTAACAATGAAATATTACTAATAAGAAGCTACAAGTATGACCATATATGATATAATATCAATATGTATGATTCTGGAATAAGTCAATAACAATATTTAAACCATTATACAAGAGCTTCAGACACGTACAAAGCAAATCGGACCTAAGGTAAGGGAAATATCACAATCTCATTTTTATCCGAGATTGTTTATACTTTGGCATATACTGGGGTGTATTTTATCATCCACATCCATGTTTCCTCAATAAGTAATATTTATATCCTTCTACAATAGTTTATATCCAATTTTACCCTTCGTTTAGTTTTTAGTAAAAGATATGAAAGGAATCTTTTGTTGTTTTTCGTACGAGGTACTTTTTGACTTTTCTGACAAAAGTACGAGAAGAATGTTTTTTTAACTTATACGGAATGAATGGATTTTTAAAACATTATTTACAAGAATCTTCCTTTAAAAGTTTTCAAGTTTATTTTAAATCAACTTCTTTTAGTTTATAATTATATGACATATTAAGAAAGGAGAAGTGTTTTTGAAGAAGAAATGATATTTTCCTCAAGAATTCATTTCAAGTGTTTTATCAAAATTATTTTCCATCTAAGATAATATAGGGTTCTGTTTTTATACCTATTATTACATTGATTTGATTATGGTGTGATGGAATTATTTTTATGAATTCTTTTATCTTATATGAATTGTTTTATGATGTTATGTTGTTTAAGAATCCCATTTTTATTACATGGGTTATGCAATGATGTATGGTTTATGATTTTGTGGCACACATAAGAATGGTATCATTATGAGATGGGTGGGACCTATATCTCCCTCCAATGAATTGGGTAAAGATTTTATATCTCATGAGATAGACATGTCTGGAATGGTAGGTTATACTGGTTCAGTGAAACAGGACTGAAACGAGAGTGACTCGGTTCAGAAAGGGACTTTGTCCACTAAGATAGTCTTGGAAATGAGTCTTGACTAACAAGAAATGATTCTATATGATTATGTGTGTATGCCACAAAGTTTCATGTTTTAAGTTATGATTATTGGTATTACATTTCACCGCCATGATTTATCCCATGTTATGAAATTATGATCTCTTTTGCAGGTTAAGATGTGATTGATATTTCTTTTGTTTACCCTTACTGAGCATTTGAGCTCGCCCTTTTATGTTTTCTGTTCCCCAGGATATAAAGAAAGGTTTTACGTATAAGAAAAGGAATATCTTTATGGGAGATGTTGAAGATCTTTCACCAGGATTAGAAGATTATATTCCGAGTTTCCAAAGACACTAAACTATTGCGATCCTTGTGTGTGTGTTTTTGTAATGTACTAAGTATTCCGCAAAAGTAATGTAATGTCCATGTACGTCAGGTTTCGGGTCTCTAGAATCTTCAAGTTATGACTAATGTTATTTTTATTATGATATATCTCATGATTTCTTTCTCATGCCTTAATGTTCTTTTCATGTCTTTATTGAAGTATCTCAAGTTCACATGTAAAATGTTTCTCTTGTTTCCATTACTGGGCCTTCTGCTCACCCTTTCTTTTGATGTATGTCCCCAGGTTATGAGATGCAGTAATGAACCTAGGATGAACTTAAGGAGAATACTTTCAAGTGTTTAAGAAGAATGTTTTATGTTCTTTTCATTTATTATGTTCCTTGTTTCCAAGACACTAAACCTTAAAGATCCTCAGTTCCGTGTATGGAAATAAAAGTTATGTTATAAAAAGACGGGATGCTATAGTTGGTATCAAAGGATGGTTTAGTTATTTGTGGAAATAAGGACATAAAAACTTTAGAAAGAAACCTATATAAAAGTTTAAATATAGGAAAACTTCCTGGTATTTTGGTAAGTATTGAGTAAGTGGTTTATCAAACAAATAAATTCATGTCTATATACGAGCTGGTAGAGGCGGCTCTGGCACAGATGTACATAGGGGTAAAACTCGAAAACACTGCTTTGAGCTAGACTCGAACGGTAACTAGTGCACGATAACAGGCCATGCTGCACTCTTGGTTACGACACTCCCGGGGGATATGTTTGGTTAGTCACAATCTTTTTATGAATCATTATGAAGGAATTATAGAGAAGTGTAATTGTCTAAGAATGAAGTCTTAGTAAAAAGAATCATAAATGAAATAAGTTTCTCACTAAGGTTTTATTATTTTAGAAAATAGAGGCCAATAGGAGGAATCGTGCAGATGGTGACCGCAATGCACCATGTGCTGATGGCCCTCCGATGGAAGCAGGAATGGAAACATTCATGTGAATGATGAACCAACTGACTCAAGTTATGAGTAATAACATGAATCAAGCTGAGAGGCCGACCTCACCACGAAGAGAACAACACTTTGTTGAGTCCTACATGTATCAACGACCACCATCATTCAGTGGATCTACTGACCCTTTGGTTGCAGAACAATGGATAAGCTCCATTGAAAAGATCTTTTCTGTACTCCTTTGTTCGGAACAAGAAAAATTCACCCTTGCTGTTTATCGCCTAGAGGGAGAAGCAGATCAGTTGTGGTCACTGGTCAAAAAAATGAAGCCTAGAGGAGGGATGGAAGCTATGGAGTGGGAAGAGTGCCAGGGAA
This sequence comes from Viscum album, assembly GCA_963277665.1. Lineage (NCBI taxonomy): Eukaryota > Viridiplantae > Streptophyta > Magnoliopsida > Santalales > Viscaceae > Viscum > Viscum album. The sequence goes on from OY728133.1 coordinate 1,118,361,621, forward strand.
TATTCTTTAACAAGTATTCCCCTTGTTCCATGAGAATGAGAATGGAGAAAGAGTTTCTTGAGCGAAAGCAGAAGGAGAACGAATCTGTCGGAAGCTATGAGATGAACTTCACCCGACATTCATGATATACCTATAGCTTTTTCATGGATCCAAGTGGGAAGGTTGATAGATTTTTCGGTGGACTAAGACCTCATTTGTTGAAGAATTTAGCCAACCGGGACTACGATATCTATGAGGAGATTGTGCGGAGTGCAATGAAAGTCGAGCTGGAGTTTAGTGAGACGCAGTGGTCTCATAAATCAAATGAAAAGAAGAGATCATTGGAGCCCAGTTTAGGGAAGACTTTTGACTAGGGAAGAGGTGGGAAGCAAATGCAACTTACCACATGCAATAAATGTGGGAAGAACCATCTGGGGAACTACTTAAATGGAAGTTGAATGTTCTACAAGTGTAGAAGAGGAGGCCATATTTCTCGGAATTGTCTTAGGGAGGAGAAGCCTCAACTCCCCAACACTAACGACAGAGGAAAGATGGTTCTGGACTTACCCAAAGTCCATTACATCAAGTGTGGACATCTTGGGCACTATGCTAATCTATGTCCAAATCCAAGGGCAATGGGGGGGAATCACCATCAACCTCAGCAAAGGCTGGGGGAGCAAGTCGTGCTTTTTCTATCACAACAACTGATGTTGAAGCCTCGAATGACGTGGTAGAAGGTACTCTCGTTGTCCTCTCAGAACTAGCAACTACTTTTTTTTATTCTGGTTTAACGCATTCCTTTATTTCCTCCAAGTTTGCAAAGAATATAGAATCAATCCCTGAATTTCTTGAGGTAGAGTTGTCAGTCAAGACTCCAAGTGGGATTATCCATGCATCAACAGTGTTTAGAGACTCTAGTGTTTACCTTAGTGAGCACAATCTTATCGCAAATCTAGTAGTTATTCCTATGTTGGAATTCGACGTTATACTAGGGATGGACTGGCTCTCAAAGTATAATGTTATAATCAAATGCATAAGTAATGAAATCTCAGTATTCTTGAATAAAAAACATACATTTATCTCCCAAGGAGAGATATCCCAAACTGATCCCTATCTAGAATCACCTCCTATAGCTTTCTTTATGGAGTTAATCGGTGATGATGAAGAAGGAAAAGAGAGCATACCAATAGAAGATGTTCCAATTGTTCAGGAATACATGGATGTATTTCCCGAGGAGTTACCTGGACCTCCCCCAAAAGAGAGGTAGAGTTCTCCATTGAACTCGTACCTGGGTCTCAACCGATATCAAAGACTCCGTATAGAATGGAAAATATGGAGCTAGAAGATTTAAAGAAACAACTCAAAGACTTGTTGGAGAAGGGGTTTATCCGTTCGAGTGTGTCTCCTTGGGGAGCACGAGTTCTCTTTGTGACGAAGAAGGATGGATCAATGCGGATTTGCATTGATTATAGAGAACTGAATGGGATCACAGTGAAGAACAGATATCCTCTTCCAAGAAATGATGATTTATTTGACCAACTTCGTGGGGCTCAATTCTTCTCTAAGATTGACCTTCGATCTGGTTATCATCAAATGAGGGTGAAGAAGGAAGATATTCCAAAGACTGCCTTCCGATCAAGATATGGGCATTATGAGTTTACTGTTATGCTCTTCGGCTTGACTAATGCTCATGCTATTTTCATGGATTTTATGAATAGAGTCTTTAAGGACTACCTTGATATCTTTGTGGTAGTATTTATTGATGATATTTTGATATATTCAAAAATTCGTGAGGAGAATGAAGATCATCTGAGGGTTATTTTGAAAACTCTATGGAAGGAGAGGCTCTTTGGAATGTTCAGCAAGTGTGAGTTTTTGTTACAACGGGTGGCTTTCTTGGGGCACATCATAACCAATGAAGGAATCTCGGATGACCCTACAAAGACAATGGTTGTGGAGGAGTGGCCTCAACCCACAATAGTAACTAAGATTCGTAGTGTCCTTGGTTTAGGGGGATACTATAGAAGGTTTGTGAAAAACTTTTCACGGCTTTCTAATCCACTAATCAAGTTGACTCGATAAGGGGTTAAGTTCGTCTGGACAAAGGAATGCGAGGAAAGTTTCCAAGAGATGAAGAAGAGATTGGTTACTGCACCTGTGTGAACACTACCCTCTATCGGAGAAGGATTCATTATTTTTAGCGATGCATCTCTGAAAGGGCTTGGGTGCGTCCTCATGCAAAATGACAAGGTAATTGCTTATGCATCTCGGCAGTTGAAGATTCATGAGCAGAATTATCCTACACATGATCTAGAGCTCGAGGCAGTTGTTTTTGCTCTAAATATATGGAGGAACTATCTTTATGGGGAGAAATGTGATATATACACTAACCACCAAAGTCTAAAGTATATTTTCACACAGAAAGAATTAAACCTGAGACAAAGGAGATGGTTGGAGCTTATTAAAGACTATGATTGTTCAATTCATTATCACCCTGGAAGAGAAAATAAAGTCACGGATGAGTTAAGCAGGAAAGATCCTGTTGTTATGGTAACAATGAGGATCCTAGGAGATCCCTTGATTAAATATCTAGTAAAACTGGACATGGGAATTATAATGAACGGGACATCATCAACCCTATCCCAAATGATTTCTCAACCTTCATTACTAGAGATGATCAAGAAGGCTCAAAAAGAAGATCATTTGCTACAGGAGAAGTTGGAGGCTGTAAAAGATGGGAAGTTGCCTGATTTCAATATTGATCAAGAAGGTGTATTGAAATTTCGTACAAGACTATGTGTTTCATCTATTCCTGAGATAAAGAACGAACTGATGGATGAAGCTCATAGCTCTAATTTCTCTATACATCTGTGAAGCACTAAGATGTATAGAGACCTTCGTGGTCATTATTGGTTGGATAACATGAAGAGGGAGATTTCTGATTACACTACAAGTTCCTAGTGTGTCAGCAAGTAAAGACAGAACGACAACTTCCTAAGGGGGTATTACAACCGCTACCCATACCAGTATGGAAGTGGGATAATATCACTATGGACTTTGTAACTGGTCTCCCAAAAACATCCAAAGGAGAAAATGCGATATGGGTTATTGTGGACCGTCTCACCAAGACATCCCATTTTATCTCTATTCAGGAATATTTATCTCTGGATCAGCTTGAAAAGATATATGTGAAGGAAGTGGTAAGGCTACATGGGGTACCACTATCCATCGTGTCTGATCGTGACCCAAGATTCACATCAAAATTCTGGAGAAGTCTTCGACATTCTATGAATACTGAATTGAATTTTAGTACGGCTTATCATCCTCAAACTGATGGCCAATCTGAAAGGAATATTCAGACACTCTAAGTCATGCTGAGATTATGCTCAATGGAATTTAATGGTGGATGGGATCAACACCTCCCATTAGTTGAGTTCTCCTATAACAACAGTTTCCATTCAAGTATTCATATGGCACCCTATGAAGCTCTGTATGGAAAGCGATGTAGAACTCCCACTTGTTTGGATGAAACTGGTGAGGGAAAGCTTCTTGGGCCTGATCTTGTTCAAGAGATGACAGAACATGTTCATGCCATCCAACAACACATAAAGGCTACTCAGACTTGGCAGAAGAGCTATGCTGACAATCGTCGAAGGGACTTGGAGTTTGGTGTTGGTGACAAAGTCTTCCTTCTAATTTCTCCCTGGAAGAGAGTCATGCGGTTTGGGAAGAAAGGGAAGATCAGCCCTAGGTACATTGGCCCCTATGAAATCCTTGATCGCATAGGAGCAGTGGCCTATCGTCTAGCACTTCCACCAAACCTAGATCAAGTTCATGATGTATTCCATGTATCTCTCTTGAGGAAGTACATACCCGACCCTTCGCATGTACTGAACCCAGAGGTGGTACAACTGGAACATGACCTCTCTTATGAGGAGCATCCAGTGGAGATCTTGGACCGTAGAGACAAGGTCCTACGAAACAAGACTACCCACCTTGTGAAAGTGTTGTGGAAGAATCATAAATATGAAGAATCCACTTGGGAACCTGAGGAAACAATGAAGAAAAAGTACCCTCACCTTTTCTACTAGGCCTCAAGTATAAATTTCGGGGACAAAATTTCTTAAGGGGGGAAGAATGTAACGAACCAATATTTTTAAGTAGTATATTAACTTACACATAATGATTTAATAAGATGTTAATAGTTAATGCAGAAAGAGGAGTTGATGGCTTCATCCAGTAGACTCAAACCTTATGAAGCCCACTTATCAGAGCTTGGGATGGAGGTAGCATCTGTGGGCTTTGCTTTGGACCAAGCCCAAGCCGAACTCCAGCGTGTCAATCATGGACGGAAACGCCTGCGGGAGATGTTCAAGTTATTAGAGAATACTACCAGGGTAATGTTATCTAAGACTCCCTCAGATTCTCTCACCATAACACACCTTACACTTACCTCATATGCTGGTGTTATAAGTGGCTATGTGACGAGACCCTAGCTTCCTTGTGTTATCCTTTAGGATGAATAAATTGAGATTTCTTCCTTCGGTGATGTTTGTGAAATTTCAATTGTTCCGATAATTTTAGGATATATTTTATTGATGAATTTTGAAAAAGGGATATTTTAAAATATTTATGTAAACCCTAAATAATTAATGATGTGTAATTATTTTCAAAAAATGGTCTTCTACAAAAGTGTTCAGTAAGGAATTTGGAGTCTAATAAGATCAACTTAATTTTTGATGAATAGTAAATTATGAATAGTTATTTTCCGCTTAGGATTATTAATGTGACCAAATGGATTAGTAATTTCACTCAAAGAAAGTTTTAATATAATTTAGACACCTAGATTAAGTAATGTGATTCAATAAAATGGGTAAATAACGGCTTCGTAAATTATTAGCAAAGTATTAGTTTTTTCGGGTGAATAGTGTTTTTTAATTAAAAATAAATACAATATTATTTTTATAAAAAGGAATTTATTTTTGAACTCAGAGAATCGATATTATGTTATGGTAATTTTTGGGGATTTTTCTGAAAAAAATGAATTCTCGATGAATAGTTTTTTTATTTAAAAATTAAATTAAAAATATTTTGAAAATTATTTTTATAAAATGGAGTTCATAAATGTAATTAGAGCATCAATATTTGGTTAAGGAGAAATTTTGGGATTTTTCTGAGTAAGATGAATTTTTGTTTTGGGGGCCCCATGTGGCCTAACTCCCTGGTAAATGCTAAGAGAGAGCACATGGTTTTGAGAAAAGCACTTGTGAGGTGTCCCTTGGCCATTAATGCCTTGTCCCCTCACTTTCCCTATAAATACCCACCCTTTACTCCTTTGTTTTTCACTCTCAACTCTCACCCAACGATTTTCTGGTCTCCGTACCTCTCAAGGAGTCCTCCCAAGGTGCCCCCCAAGCCCTCAAGGTCCAAACCTTTGAGTTTTAAGAGTTACGTTTTAAGGTATGGGATCCGACCTCTCTCTTTCTTTTCATGTAATCTCTTTTATGTCATTCCTTTTATGATCCATGTTCTTATGTGGGAGGATGTTCTTTCATATTCATCTTACTGCCCATTTCATGTTTATATGATGAGAGATCCCCTCTTACTCTCATCATTTCATTTTATGAATGTTTATGTGACGTCGTTGGGCTGCCGAATTTTTAAGGGATTCTTTCACCCTTCTCATTTTTCAAGTTCTATTTTCATGTCAAGTCATTCAAGTTCCTTTTTAATTATGTTGGGGTATTATATCTATATCTATCATACTGAACTATTATGTTCATATGATGAGGGAACCTATTTGAACTTTTCAATTCATTTTTGTTGAAGTTTAAGTGACGCCGTTAGGCTGCCAAATTTTCATAAGAGAAATCTAATTTTTGTCATCCTTCCATGTTTTTCATTTCAAATGGAATGTCTTTAAAATTTCATTACCATGTTCATATATCTTTATTATTCTGTCCCTATACTTTTTTATGGGTCATTTATGAATTTTTTACCATGCCCCTCTCTTTTCAACGTTTTCTAAAACCCCGAAACATAGCCGTTATGGTGCAGAATTTTCGTCTCAAAATCTCTATCTCTCTTTTATCAAAATTATTTTTTTTTATAAATTGAATAATAAAAGCTCTTATTTATATAGGGGTATTCACATATATATCAAAATGGTCTATTTTAAATTCTGGTATTTACATACATGAAACCCGCCTTCCCTTTTCGTGGGTTTAAAGTGACATAATGATCATGTCTTTACAGCAGTTTTTAAAACGTTATGATTATGAAATTAAACCCATTTATTTTATTCTATATGGGTTTTTTATGAATTGATTGATGATTATATATGTGGCTCACATGATAATAAAGACATGTCAAGGGTGCGCCCATATAGCGCTCCAATGCATTGGGTAAATACTTAATCTCTAGAGATGACCATTTTTAACGACGCCTTGGTGAATAACCTTGGTAATTTTTAACGACACTTTGGGGATGGACCTTGGTGAAACGAAAAGATTGTAAATATTAAATATTGTAGCCACATCTTCAAGTTATGAAAAATGTTATTTTAATTATGATATATCTCATGATTTCTTTCTCATGCCTTAAAGTTCTTTTCATGTCCCTATTCAAGTATCTCCAGTTCACATGTAAAATTTTTCTCTTGTTCCTATTACTGGGCCTTCTGCTCATCCTTTCTTTTGATGTATGTCCCCAGGTTATGAGATGCAGTAATGAACCTAGGATGAACTTACGGAGAAGCCTTTCAAGTGTTTAAGAATAATGTTTTTTGTTCTTTTCATGTATTATGTTCCTTGTTTCCAAGACACTAAACCTTAAAGATCCTCAGTTCCGTGTAATGAAATGAAAGTTATGTTATAAAAAGACGGGATGCTATAGGTACCATTATAAAATCATAACACATAAAATATTGAAAATATAAATATTTTGTTAATAACATTACATTTTAAATAAAAACAAATAAATTCAAGATATTGAAATATTATATTGATTTTAAAACTCCATTTTCAATACCAAAACACCCAAAAAAAGAATAAGGGTTTTTTTCATTTTATAAACACGAAGGAGAATAGAGGAATCCAACTCACTATTATGGAAGTATAGAGGTCTTTGTCACCAAAAACATTAATAAAATTCCTTTTTTTGATTAATAATATGATTTGTAGAAAAAATATTCCTTTTTAATTAAATTTAATTTCAAAGGTTTTTATTATATACTGTATAAAAGAAGGTCATGTATAAATCAATGTTTTCCTTGATGAACAGAAATTGAGTCGAATTCCCTTACCATGTGTCCGATGTGACTCATTTATTATTTATTTTCCTAAATAATATACACAAGTCAATATATAATTTCATATAATAAATTTCAAGTTAATTATTCCTTTTATATCACATGTTTATTTTATAAAACAATATGTTAATTATTTGAGTTCATATCAGACATTTTGTCGATGTTCAGAACATGAGTAAAAAATGAAATTGTTTTAAGTATACATTGTCTATGTGGTCAAAATTATACAATATCCATAATGATATTCATAATTTATATATCATATATATCATATATATATAGTATATATATGTATTTATAACAATACATTACATTTGGAGAAAAAATAAGATATGAAACGCAACGTTCACGGAGACGGTAGGCCGTACATATGCATAAACATAACATTCATTTCTATTTAATGTTTTAATGTAATGAAAACATAATTATAAATAGGTATATTATAATTTTATTATAATATATAATTTCATTAACTTCATCCTTTAAATGTCCCACGTATGGTATGAATGAGTCATATCGCTTTTAGCGGGTGGTAGTCTGCACTTTCTCAAATGAAATTATCGTGTTTACCCATTATGAAAACTATAACATTATTCAATAAATAATAAATACAAAAGTATTTAAACAATTTAAATATAATATATATCACATATAAATACAGTGACATCCTAATGGACACCGTAATAGGTTGTTGGAGATAATCGGACATTCCATGTTTCTTGATGCAGTAGTAAATTGTCAATAGAAATAATATATTCTTCACCCATTAGATGGAGGATTGTGTATGTGTAGTTCTAATAATTATCATAAAAACAACCTATAATTTTGAGTATACTATTTATGTTATAAAATAGAGGAATAAAAGTACTTTAGGGGGTTTGACAAGTAAAATAATAGAAATGAACTAAATAGAAGATGTTACCTTTAAACAGGGTAACTCCCTTCAGTTTGAACCAAAATGAATTATTGATGTTCCTTCTACCTATGGTAAGGCTTATAGATGGAAGATAGAGATGTAGAGAGATTAATTAGATAGATTTTGGACAATCCAAGGGGCTTCATATATGTGAGTAATTAGTTATAGGTGAGGTATTTTTATAAGAGGAGGATGGGCTCTTTAGGAATGTTTGAAAATATTATTTTATTATATAATGATTTTTCTTTCTATAATTCCAAAACTCATAAATGTATGAGATAAGATGAATCATGTTTTAAATAAAAACATCTAATAATAATTAGATAGGGTTTACCTATTTTTTAATCATTGTAATCTTGTTTATTAAAATACTTCATTAATGTAACGCCACGACCCCAGTTACCCAGAGTCGGTGCATTATTGCGTAACATTGGCATGATCACAAAAGATAAAGTCACGAAAGACCGATTACTTTAGTAGTCTTGGAAACACTAGATACATTCATAAGTCTTACATTACATCATAAAGTAAAACAAAACTACAACAAATTTTTGTCTTCGTATCCCCTGATACTATCCCTACAGGTCATTAATAATATACCATTTCACATCCTGGAAAAATTAAAACATTGGAAGGGGTGAGCACATATTCTCAGTAAGGATAACAATATAGCATAATCTTTCATAAATAAACATTAACATTTAAGGAAATGTATAACTAAAACAAAAGCCTTTTAAAATTGAACATCGGCATAATATGGAAAAAATAAAATAAAATAATGTCATTTACATATTCACATGGATATTCTTCTAGTTGATTAATCACAAGAAATATTAATAACCACTTTCATAATGAGAGAATGCATAATTCCAGACTATCATAACCACATAGCTAAGGCCTCGTTCCATGACCACAAATAAGATTTTGTTAAGGCCTCGTGCCAATACAATAGTTTGTCTCACGAGGCCTACCGATGCATCGAGGAGCTATATAGGGCTCCACCTGTCACTTATTATGTCCAATTCATTCCTAATATGAATAGGTTTAAACATTTCATAATCTACAACATAATCGTATCACATAAAACATTTATAAAGGAAACATAACATTTCCACATTTCAATCACAAGAAATCAATACAACACATTGATATAAAAAAAACTTTCAAAACCATTTTCAATACCAATATAAAAGAAAATTAAAACATTGTTATTATTTTTCATTTAAATAATTTTATTGCTTGTAGAGGAAACCAAAACTCAAATAATGGTCACGGTGGCGGAGAAGTCGTAGTCGCCGCATATGTACGACAAAAAAATAGTCCCTTTTTTTGTTCAGTAAAAGGCCTCAAATAAAAAATACTCCTTTTGAATAAATGTAAAAGTCAAAGGGGTTTATACACCGTATAAAAGAAAGTTGTGTATAAAACAAAATATGCCTCAATGATAGAAGATTGAGATGAAGTACCATACAAAGATCATTATTTTAAAATAAAATAAATCTATTATGTGTATTCACTATAACTACACATAAAGAAATTACAAATACAATATATGACCTAATAATATCATGACATAATTTGAAAATAGGATATTAACCCAAAGAATAGAAATTGGGTTAAGAAGATCCCTTAAAAAGATCATTTTCTAAATAAAATAGATCTATTATGACTATTCAATATAAGTACACATAATGAAAGTACAAATAGATGATATAACATAATAATATCATGACATAATTTGAAACTAGGAGATTAACCCAAATAATAGAAATTGGGTTAAGAAGTTCCTTTACCTCATGTTCGACTTGACTCGATCATTCATTAACCTCCTGAATAATAAACTAGAGTTAATTTATAATTTATTAAGAACCTTTTTCAAGTTAATTAGTCCTTTTATATCTCTTATTACCATGATATGAACATTATGTAATTATTTATGTTAATAATGATCGTATTATCGATCTTTGGTACTTGAGTCAAAAATAAACTTCTTATAATTACATGTTGTTTATGTGGTAGAATATCCATTATCTCAAGAATTATATTCATGATTTAGATATCATATATATCAAATATATATCCAGTATATACATTAATTCATAATATTATGTAACATTTAGAGATAAGAAATGAAATGCGCCGGTCATGGAGACGGTAAGCCGTACGTACGCATGAACACTACTTTCATTTCTAGTTCGTATTTAATGGAATGAATTCATAATTATATAAAGGTATATTATAATTCCAGTATAATATCATATATAATATCATTTACCCCATCCTTTATACATCCCACATATGGCATTAACGATTCAAATCACTTTGAGGGGGCGGTAACCCACACTTCCAAAAAAGAAATTATCGCGTTTACCCATAATAGAAATCATAATGGTATGCCATATATGAGAAATATAGAAGCATAAGGAAAAAATAAACATAATATATATCTTATATAAATATATTGACGTATTAATGGACACCATGAGAGGTGTTAAGAGAAGATTGAACAATCATCGTTTCATGAGGCCGAAATTCACCAACCATAGAAAGAGTATGTTCTTTAACCATTAGACGAAGGTGTGTGTAAGTGTAAACCAAATAATTCACATAACAACATTATTTTATATTGAAGATAATGGTGTTTTTAGAATATAATGGAATAAAAAGAGTTTAAGGGGTCGGAGAAGCAAAAGAAAACATAATAACATAAGAGAAGACATTTCCTTAAAATCGGGTAACTCTTTTTTTTATTTGAACCAAAGGCTTCCTTGGGAAGACTTCTACCTAATGTGAGGCTTCTAGGAGTATTATAGGGATGTTTATAGAGTATTTGGGCAGAGTTTGGCCAATCCAAATGGCTAGAAGGGGTGAATAAGGTGGTAGTGGTGGGGGCCTTTATAAGAGGAGAAGATGAGGCACTCTTGGAAAGTCTTGAAATGTTACATTATTATGAAATGATTTTCGGATTTTAAAGGTCCCAAAATGATATATTTCTAGGAGAAGGTGATATGTGTTCGAGATCTTCCCATACAATAGGTTTTTGAAAAGTTTATGTCTTAGATTTAACATTATCTTTTCATTTTATTTAAATCGTTAATTAATGAGGTAATCACTGCATCATCATAGTGTCATAATAATTTTAATTTATTTAATGTCTACAAATTATAAATGAAATATCATGATGTAGTAAATATTTATATATTTCTAATGAATATTTATAGTCGAAATAATAACTAATATAACCCCAGGTAATAATTGTTTTAGTAAAACCACACATGTTTGGGACAATTTAATTTTTTACTTTAAATAAAAAGTTATTAATGTTATTTTCTTACCCAAGTGGCTCCATGGGGTCCCCAAGTTGACCCATGGATTTTATTGGGCCATGACTCATCCAATAATTGTAGGACATGTGTAATGATATTTTCATATTTTTATAATATCATTTTTACTGTAAATATCCCTAATTACCTTTAATCGTGATTAATAGAACTTAAAAGTAACTATTCACGAAAAATTATTTTAATTACATTGATCCACATTTTACATCTTAATGACAATGATGTATGTCATATTTTGGAAATTCAAATGATAGAGGTGGTAAAATTTCATTTAAATGAAAAATCAGTTTTTTTAACTACAACATAGTGGTTTCACTATTCATAAAAAATCGACATTTTTCAGAAAAACACAAAAAATTAAACATAAGATATATTTTATATTAATAATTAAAAAATCATGTCTATTTTACAAAATTCATACCTTATAAGTTGAATTAATTAATTTAATAATTAATTTCCGTTGTCAAAACAAATAGCGTGTTTTTAAGAAAGATTATCAATCAAAAAATTGACAATTGTTTATGTCCAATTTCAAGGTTAAATTAATTCAAATGACCAAAATTTGAATAAATTGTAAAAATATATTCTAATTACACTTTAGACTCAATTTTATACTTTATCACTATAAATTATTTTGAATAAAAAAGTTGTTTTTATGTATTTTTCACTATTCATAAAAAATTGGATGTTCTCAGAAAAATACAGAAAATTCAACATAGGCTAATTTCGATTTTACAAATCCAAGAATGATGTCCATTTTGAAATATAAAATTTATATAATTTCAAAAGGTGGGTATTACTATTCATAACTGGTACTTTTATTGGTCGCGGTGTGTTAGAACTCGAGGTTGCGTACAACACATGCTGCTCTATTATTAAAGAGGAGCGTACCATGGATGATTGGGGTGTTACATTCTCCCCTACAATAAATTGCATCCTAACAATTTAAAATTTGTCATTGAAGATATAAGGTTGAAAATAGAAAATACCTTTGTGGAAAACCCACCTCGGAAATATGGTTAATAAAAATATAACTTTAAAAGATAGAAAGGGAAGTACAAAGGTCACCCGAGGTATCCCATACTAGGATTCTATGAAAATATGGATATGGAGGAAAAAAACCATCATGGTCTAATGGAGAGTTGTCTAAAAAAGGATTAGGTGAAAGTTAACTACAAGAAAATCAGGAACTTGTTATTGGTTAAAAGGACATTAATTCCCCAATTGGAAATGTTAACCGACAATATTTTTGTTTCAAGTTACCTTTCATAAATTTGAGTAATTTATTTATGAGATTTACTATGAATATAATGAAATATACTTACTTGTCATATAGACTTTCATTCTTTAATAAATTTTTACCACAAACCCGTCTTTCACTCCAAAGGGTAATAGAACTCAAAAATATTCTATTTGTCATAATTGTATATGTTTCCAAATATTAACACATACCATTTAGATTAGGAAATATTTTTTGTAATAACTAGGGGCATCCTGTAGGTTAGTGGTATGTAATAAAAGCCTATCACACTATGGTTGTGGGTTTGATTCCTACAACTATGTCCGACGCGACGGGTTATCCCCTAACCCACAGGTTGTCATTTTCCTAAAACTATAGTATTATAATCTTCCAAAAATAATCATCATAAATGTTTTAACCTAAAACAATACTATCCAAAGTTCAACTTAATACATTCAAACCTTTATAGTTATCCAAAATACCTCTACCAATACATTCTCTAAAAGGTCTCTAAATTGCAAAATCAATTGTATTATCAGATTCGTCAAACAAATTAATGGTTCTATTATTGTATCATATAAAAATATGATTACCTTCGTCATATTAAAACCTTAATGAAAACAAAAAAGTATTGTAGTACAATATATCACATTATTCTTAAAACCAGAATATAATCCTTGAGTCCAAAATCACTAATACATTAATTATTACTCTTCAACTGTAGTAAAATCAAATGATTGTCCTTGATCCCTTGGCCTTTTTTGAGGTACGTTTGCTTGGTCCTTAGGACATTCATTTGAATAATGCCCCATTTCCCCATAATTATAGCATTCAACATTGATAGCCTCTTTCATTCCCTTGCAATCACAAGCCTGGTGACCTTTTTCTCCGCATTTATAACAAACTCCCATTCCTATTAGGAAAGTACCGGGGCGATTCTTCCCATAATTATCGCATAATGGAAAATCCTTCTTTCCATTTTTTCATTTATTTGTCTCTTGTTCCACTGTTCTCTTCTTCTCTTGCTATACTTTATTGTCATAAGACATAGAGAATTCTTTTTCCGTCTTGATAGCACACGAGAAAATATCTTCGTATGACGAGAAGGTTTGTGAGACTAATGCTTGACAGAGAAATGGTTTTAACCCATCAATGAAAAGATAAATCTGAGTTCTTGGGTTACGTATATAATCTGCAGCATGTCTTGCTAACCATGTAATGTTGGCCTCATACTTTGCGACAATTCATCCTCCTTCTGCCTCAGACTCAGAAATTGCATTTCCATATCTACTCGATGGTCATGTGGAAAGTATTTTTCTTAGAAAATTTCCTTAAACTCTGTCCATTCCATAATTGATACTTCTTCATCTTCCTTTGTAATTTCAATCAGTGACCACCATTGATCAGCATCTCCTGTGAGGTGGTAAACTACCATTACAACCTTCTCCCTTTCGCTACTCCCCAAGGCGTGGAATATTTTCTCTACAGAGTTTATCCATTGCTCAGATACTAATGGATTTGTACCCCCATTTAATGTTTGCGGTTATTTCCTCATGAAGCGGTCTAACATTGATCCTCCTAGTTGCAGATCTGGGTGCTCCATATGAGTAAGGTTATTTTTCATAACCTAGGTGAGTTTCCCCAGTATGGTGATAAGCTCATCAGAACCAGTTGTATCACCAACTTCATTATAACTATCTTGATCAGGATGAAAATCCCTACAGGGAGTGCGTGCATTGATACAGTTTCCATTCCTCCCACTAGGTGCCATTTCTAAACAATGGCATAAACTAGTTTAGTTTATGAGTCAAAATACATAATTCCATAGTTGTAAAAAATGTAACATAAATTTAACTATAATCATAAAATTGTTTTCATAGAGGAAGTATATACTCATAAACCCTTCATAATGGTTTTTAAAGAAAATGAGAATTATCCTAAGCATATCCCATGGGAGTGTCGTAATCAAGAGTACAGCAAGGCCCGTTGTCATGCACTAGTTCCCATTCGAGTCTAGCTCAAAGCGGTGTTTTCGAGTTTTACCCCTTGGTACATCTATGCCAGAGCCACCTCTACCTGCTCGTATCCAGACAGGGATGTATTTCTCAGAAAACCCGGATAATCTCTATAATACCAAATTTCTAGGAAGTTCTTCTATACTAATCCTCAAAATCTATCTTTGGGATATGTGCTCTAATCATATTTTATCTAAATCTAGCTTCCAATCATAGTACTAAACTACCTCTGATACCAACTGTAATGCCCTGACCCCAGTTCCCCAGAGTTGGTGCATTATTGCGTAACATTGGCATGATAAAAAAAGATCATGTCTCAAAATACCGATTAGATTAGTAGCCTTAGAAACAATAGATTCATTCATAAGTCTGACATTACATCATAAAGTAAAAAAAACTACAATAACATCTTGTCTTCATAACCACTCATATTATCCATGCAGGTCATTCATAATATAATCCTTCACATCCTGGAAATATTAAAACATTGGAAGGGGTGATCTTAGATGCTCAGTAAGGATAACAATATAGCAGAAGCTTTCATAAATAAACATTAACATTTAAGGAAATGTATAACTAAAACAAAAGCCTTTTAAACTTGAAATTCAGCATAATATGGCAAAAATAAAATGAAATAATGACATTTACTTATTCACATCGATATTTTACTAGTCGAATATCACATACAATATCAATAACCACTTTCATAATGATGGAATGCATAATGTCAGACTATCAAAACCTCATAGCCAAGGCCTTGTGCCAAGACTACAAATAAGATTTTGTCAAGGCCTCATGCCAAGACACTAGTTTTTCTCATTAGACCAACTGATGCATCGAGGAGCTATAGTGGGCTCCACCCGTCACTTATTAAGTCCAATACAATCCTCATATGAACAAGTTTTAACATATCATAATTCATAACATAAATGTATCACATAAAACATGAATAAAGGAAACATAAAATTTCGACATATCAATCACACGATATCAATACAACACATTGATATAAAAAAACACTTTCAAAACCATTTTCAATTCCAAAAATAAAAAAAATAAAACATTGTAAATATTTTTCATTTTAAAAAGGTTATGGCTTGTAATGGAAGTCGATACTCAAATAATGGTCATGGCGCCAGAGAAGTCGTAGTCTCCGCATACGTACGACTAAAAAATTCCCTTTTTTCGTTTAGTAAAATGGTTTGTTTAAAAATGATTCCTTTTGAATAAACGTAAAAGTCAAAGGGGTTTATACACCGTATAAAAGAAAGTTGTGTATAAAACAAAATATGCCTCAATGAAAGGATATTGAGAAGAAGTCTCTTCCAAAGATCATTATTTAAAAATAAAATAATTCTATTATGTGTATTCACTATAAGTAAACATAAATAAACTACAAATACAATATATTACATAATAATATCATGACATAATTTGAAAGTATGAGATTAACACAATGAATAGAAATTGGGTTAAGAAGTTCCCTTACAAAGATTTTTTTTCTAAATCAAATAGATCTATTATATCTATTCACTATAATTACACATAATGAAAGTAAAAAATACAAGATAAGACATAATAATATCATGACATTATTTGAAAGTAGGAGATTAACCCGAAGAATAGAAATTGGGTTAAGAAGTTCCCTTACCTCGTGTCCTACTTGACTCGATCATTATTTAACCACCTGAATAATAAACTAGTGTTAATTTCTAATTGATTAAAAAAAATCATGTTAATTATTCTTTTATATCACTTATTACCATGTTATGAACATTATGTAGTTATTTAAGTTAATAACTTCCATTTTGTCGATCTTTGGTACTTGAGTCCAAAATAAACTTCTTATAATTACAAGTTGTTTATGTGGTAGAATATCCATTTTCTCCAGAATTATATTCCTGATGTAGATATCATATATATCATATATATCCAGTATATAAATTCATTCATAATATTATGTATCATTTATAGGTAAGAAATGAAACGCACCGTTCATGGAGACAGTAATCCGTACATACGCATGAACACTTATTTCATTTCTATTTCATATTTAATGGAATGAAATCATAATGATATATAGATATATTATAATTTCAGTATAATATCATATATAATAATATTTAATACATCCTTTATACGTCACACGTATGTCATTAACGATTCAAATCACTTTGAGGGGGCGGTAGTCTGCACTAACTAAAATGAAATTATCTCGTTTGCCCATAATGGAAATCAGAGAGGTATGCCATAAATGAGAAATAAATAAGTATAAGGAAAACATAAAAATAATATATATCATATATAAATATAGTGAAATCATAATGTCCAGCATGAGAGGTGTTAAAAAAATATTGAACAATCATCTTTTCGTGAGGCAGAAATTCGCCAACCACAGGAACATTATTTTCATTAACCATTAGATGAAGGTGTGTGTAAGTGTAAATAAAATCCTTCTCATAAAAACACCCTTGTATATTTACGATACTTTTTTTGATACAAAATAATGGAATAAAAATATTTTAAGGGGTTGGAGAAGCTAAAGAAGACAAAATAACATAAGAGAATACATTACCTTAAAATCGGGTAACTCTTTTTTTTTATTTGAGCTAAAGGCTTCCTTGGGAAGACATCTGCCAAAAGTGAGGCTTCTAGGAGTAATAGAGGTATGTTTATAGAGTATTTGGGAAGAGTTTGTACGATCCAAATGGCGTGAAGGTGTGAATAAGGTGGTAGTGGTGGGGGCCTTTTATAAGAGGAGAAGAGGGGCACTCTTGTAATGTCATGAAATGTTACATTATTATGAAATGATATTCGGATTTTAATGGTCCCACAATGATATATTTCGTGGATAAGGTGATATTGGTTCTAAATATACCTATAAAATAGGTTTTTGACAATTGTAAGTCTTAAATTTTACATTATCATTTCATTTTATTTAAATCGTTAATTAATGAGGTAATCACTGCATCATCATGGTGTCATAAATATTTTATTTCATTTAATCAGTCAAAATTATATAAAAAATATCATGATGTAGGAAATATTTTTATATTTCCAATTGATATTTATAGTCTAAATCTTAAGTTATATAACCCCATGTAATAATAGTTTTAGTAAAACAACAAATGTTTGTGACAATTTTTTTTTTACTTTAAATAAAAAGTTATTAATGTCATTTTCTTACCCATGTGGCTCCATGGGGTACCCAAGTTGACCCATGGATTTTCTTGGTCGTCCATTACTCATCCAATAAGGTTAGGACAAGTTTCAAGATATTTTCATATTTTTATAATAACATTTTTACATTAAATTTCATTAATTACCTTTAATCGCGATTAATAGAACTTAAAAGTTACTATTCACCAAAAATTATTTTAATCCCATTGATCCACATTTTACATCCTAATGAAAATTATGTATGTTGGATTTTGGAAATTCAATCACAAAGGTGGTAAAATTTCATTTAAACGAAAAATCAATTTTTTTAACTACCACTTAGTGGTTTCACTATTCATCAAAAAATCGACGTTTTTCAGAACAACACGAAAAATTTACCCTAAGCTATATTTTATATTCCTAATTCAAAAATGATGTCTATTTTACACAATTCAAAACATATAAGTTTAATTAATTAATTTAATAATTAATTCCCGCTGTCACAACAAATAGCGTGTTTTTAAGAAAAAATATCAATCAAAAGATTGACAATTGTTTATGACAAATTTCAAAGTGAAATTATATATAATGACCACCATTGGATAAAATGGTAAAAAAATATATTCTAATTACACTTTATAACCACTGAATTGTATAATTTATCACTATAAATCATTTTGATTAAAAAATTTGTTTTTAAGTAATTTTCACTATTCATCAAAAATTGGAAGTTCTCAAAAAAATACCAAAAATTCAACATAGGCTAATTTCGATATTCCGAATCCAAAAATGAAGTCCATTTTGAAATATAAAATTTATATAATTTCAGAAGGTGGGTATTACTATTCATAACTACTATTTTTATTGGTCGCGGTGTGTTAGAATGCGAGGTTGCATACAACACGCGCTACTCTATTATTCAAAGAGGAGCATACCATTGAAGATTGGGGTATTACAATTAATGAGGAAAACACTAGATCATAATTCTGTCATAAATAATTATATTTATACTATGTATAATAATTATAAAAAAATACGATGATGTAGGAAATATTTTAAGCTTTATAATGGATATTTATTGTATAAATGATATCATATATAACCCCATGTAAATATTGATTTACTAAAAGATATATGTTTAAGACATTTTATTACTTTAAATTACTTAATATAAAGTCTCATTATCACTCTTAACTGGCTCCATGGGGTCCCAAAATCGACCCAAAGATGTCCATGTCCATACATGATACAACCAATAAGGATAATAAAAGAGTTAAGATAATTGTGTATTATTATTATATTCTTTTTACCTTGAATTACCCTCTTTACCTTTAACCGCGGTAACTAAAAGTCAAAATTTACTATTCATAAAAAATTATTTCCAACTTATTGGACAACATATTACATACTAATAAAAAAATTTACGTCAAGTTTTCAAAATTAAATTCACATAAGTGTTAAAATATCATTTAAATGAAATAGTCGATTTTTAACTACTACTTGGCGTTTTCATTAATCATAAAAAATTAACGTTTTTCTGAAAAATACCAAAAAATCAGCCTAATATATTATATGTATTTTTTATTAAAAATTATGTTTATTTTTACAAAAGAAAAAACATAAAATTTTGATTAATTAATTTAAAATTATTTTCCTCTATCAAAACAAAAATCTTGTTTTTGAGATATAATAACTATCAAAATATTGACACTTGTTTATGTGCAATTTCAAAGTGAAATTACTTCCAATAACAAACATTGGATTAAATGGTAAAAATATAATCTAAAAACAATTTAAAACCAATTAAAAATAATAATCTAACCATATAAATAAATTATATTAAAATATAATTTTGAATTAAAATACAGTATTTTTTATTTTTCAATAAAAATGAATTTTAACTAAAAAATAAAAAAAATTGACCCAATGTAAATTGTGATGTCCTGATCCTAAAAAAGTATTTTATTTTTTCAATTAGAATATATAAATGTTACCAAAAGTATATATAAAGAGAGTTCTCCATTAAAAGTTGGTAAATCATCCTTTAAAGGAATATTAAAGTATTTAAGCTTAAAATTTGATTCATTCACATTTTAAGCCTCTGACTTTTATTAGATAAAAGTAAAAAAATTTAAAAAAAATGTATAATTATATTGTAGTTAGTTCTATTCATTCTCAAAAATATATCATCTAGGTTTTAACAACCATTTAAAATAATATTATATTATTATTTTTTACTATGACCCAACGTTATGTCCAACGTCAGATTTCAATGAAACTAGTTGTCATGTATAACGTACGGGATCGATCGTAGCATCTCCTTCAAAGTAAAATTAATATTTAATTTAAAAATTTTTATAAATATGAAAATTTATTCTTTGTTATTTAACTAGGATGTTACTGATACCATCAACCATTAAATTCAGTTAAGCATGTACTCTGGTGTTTGAATACTAATTTTCAACTCACCTTAAATATTGGGATATATGGTGTACTAAAATTCAATTTGGTACTCAAATAATAATGAATTATTCTACAAAAAATTGATGTGATCCCAGTATCTTGGTTATGAATTATATGAAATGGGACTCCATGCATCTTCACAACATCCTTTAAATATATCCAGGCATGGTGGTCAAGTGATAAATCATCCTAAGCCACAATGAAATGGGATGTTGTTGTGAGATGATACACTATAATACATATCACATTGTTTTATTTTTATGTTCTCAATAGACCATTGTGAAATTCCAAAAAGATATCGTCTCACATAAATGTTGTTATGGGTTGTGATTGTAATATAATATTATGATGTTTTCAACCATCTTTCACTTTTTTAAACATCAGTAACCATTAGTGAAGTTGATAATATCCATTGTCTTATTATCCCAACAATAATGATCCCAAAGGTCCATATACATTTTTTTGCATCCAGGACATATAGAGGTTATGAAGCTATGAGCTTCATATGTCAACTCCTTCATTATTTTCTTAATATATAGACCACATCCTTGTACAAAATATAAGTACTCATTTATAGTCACTATTGGACCCATTAAACGTCACATATTTGAAATCCAATATTTTTTTCAAAAAAATGAACATAACTTTGAGATTTTATGATCATCACTAGTAATTACTATTGAGGTATCATTTGAGACTGGGTTTATGATGTCCCTTACCTCATGATTCTTATGTACAATTTTACAAGACTGTTAATGAAATTTTATCCTTGAATCCATATCTACAATCATTTTTTATAAATCACTTTTTTGACATGTCTGAACATTACAAAATCATTGTTCCACGCAAACCCTAGAAACCAATTTCAAATTAAAATTTCAAAATTCAAAAATCAACATTCAAACAGTATCGAACATCATAGTCTCAGGCCACCACCCACCTTGTGATTCATACCTTGACTCACATCAACCATCGTTACACCAGATCACCTTTATGGAAGACCATGGTAGTCTGACGCCGTCATCATTAAAGTAAAATTTCCGCAATAAAAACCACCCAATTGAACACTATAGAACTTCAGATCCCCCATCAAAGAACACATCGTCATGAAATATTGTTCCACCACTTGGAGACTCATTTCAGTCAATCATCAATGTAAAGATCACAGTGAGATTCAAAGGACCACACCAGAGAGCCTCATAGAATGTTGTCGGTAGCTCGAACCACACCTCCCAGATCCTCCTTCCGAACAAATGTAGTAGACCATCACAGACATGAGCATTGGACCTTGAGGTCATGGTAGAGTTGAGAGACCATCAAAATAAAAATACAAGGAGAATAGAAAAGGATACTATGAACCATAAGAGAGACACATCACTGACCCATGGCCGTGAACCACATTTTCATTCCATACCGGAGTGAAATTTATTGAGCATGATGGAATTTTTGGTCTAAGATGGTGGATCCAGAAGATAGAGCAGTCGAGGATAGAGATCTGTGTATCAAAAGTAGGATACAAGAGTCCAGAGAAGGAATGAACCCAATGAGGTTAACCAAGGAAATGGAGAAAGTGAGGCTAGGGGAATATCATATCACCAATGAAGAATCCATCATGCCACACTAGGAGAGAGCATGGCCGAGAGATTCCCAAAGAGATGAACTGATAAAGATGAAAACAAAAGTCCTGGAGAAGAAACCCATATAGTTGAAGAAGAATTCCACCAACCATAGTAAAAATAGATTAAGGGACCACCAGAAAATTGAAAACAAATCACAAATATGTCCATATCCCGTGTCACAAATGAATGAACTACTTATTAATGCTCACTACATTTTTAACCTCCACAAACAGATTTGATAATATACTCAGCTACACCATTCCAAGGCATCCAAATGAAGTCTAAGGCCATCCTAGCATCGCCACTCCAATCACTATCCTCCATTTCATACCTCGCTCGAGATTATTAGCCATCAGAGATAAATCTTCCATTGCTATATGAACCTAAAAGAGAAACATTGCAGATGAAATAATCCATGTTCCATGAGGAGATCTTCCATAACATCCTTTTATAGGATGAAATGGTCATTAGGGGGAAGACGAGGAACCGAGGAGGGAGGACACCAACCCCTTGAATCTATATCTTTTTTAGAACAATGAGGTATTTACTACTTAATGCATCAATGACATTATTTCTACAAAATGGGGGAAAATAAATTGAAAAGTCATAGTAATTAATGTTTTCCCAGCATATCAACTATATTTTTTTTAATTACATTTCTGAGGAAAAATACTGCAAACATTGGTGGTTATTTTATATATCAAATATCCCTCCATATAGATAGTTCCTCCATATATTCAATGAAAAAAAATCCATTACTCACTCTGGGTCATGCTTAGAATAAATCTCCTCATGTTGATTTATTTATCGAATTGCATATTCAATCACATTTTCATTTTTTAAGGGGACTAACCTAATCAATTTTACAAATTCAATGATTAAAATAATTAATCCCCCCTGACAGATGGTATAATTAACACAATTTTAGTAACCAATAAATTCTTTAACTCTTTGAATCATTCTTCACACTATTTTTTCCAAATAAAAGTATCCCATCTTGTGTGGACATGGTTAGTGGATTATAAATCCTTGAAATGTTTTTAGAAAACTTTATATAATAGCTTGAAAAACCCAAGAATCTAAGAATAAATGTTACTATTATTGGATGAGGATATTCCTCCGCAACCATTGTCTTTTTAGGGCCAACTGAGATTCCAACATTTTTTATATTTTTACCCAAGAATGAAATTTTTTGTAACCAAAATTCAGAATTTATTAACTTTCCAAATATCCTTCCATTTCACATCATTTAAAATATTACCCTTATATTATCATCCTATGCGTTTCATATTTTGGAATATATAAATATATATTAAAAAAATGAACCTAAAATTTATCATGGAATTCCTTGAATACAGTAATCTTCTAATCCATAAAAATTGTATGATCAGTAGTCAAGCCTAATGGAATAACAACAAACTCATAATGACCATATCATTATGAGATTGTGGTCTTGGAAATATCATCTTTCTTTTCCCTCAATTAATTATAATCAGATCGATGATAAATATTGGAGAATAATTAAGCCCCTAAAGCTGGTAAAATAAATAAAAAATCCTTGGAAGAAGTTACCTTTTCTTCACACTGATCCTGCTATGTTCTCTATAATCACTGCATATATGCATTAAAACATCCAATTTCTTTACAAATAAAATAGGTAATCCCAATGGAGACACACTTGATTGGATAAAACCATTCTCTAAAATATCATAAGGTTGTTTATTTAATTCCATTATCTCCATATTTATCATTATCTAATGGGTATTTAATATCGACATGGTTCTAGATATGAATACAATTTATAACTCAAACACTATTTCAAGGATATGTCTATGCTTATCCTAAGTGAGTAAATCAATTTATTCCTATAATATGGGTACATTTTCTATTCGTATGGTTTTATTTCCTTATTAATATTCACTGATAATTACCATAATGAATGTTATTGGAGGTACCTCTAGACAATGTTCAGGTAGATATATCTATCCTTTGAAAATAACAATAGGTTATCCATTAAATAATATAAATATTTCCATTTTTCTGTAATTGATCTATGCAATATACTTTGAGATATAGCAGATCCCTAGTACAGTGTTGAATTCCAAAATTGGAATGAATACTTGTAGCGGTCTGGAATTACTTCCAGTGGACTATAATTGATACCTATTAGGGCACTCCATGGGCGACTACACCCCCTGGGTGGGACACACCACCATCCCCAATGGCTGCCATTTCATCATGACGCCCTTGGGTGAAGAGCCATTCTTCATCTAACGCACACATGTGAGAGTTCCCAAGGATCAGATTCATTCATACCTACTTTGCCTCTAATACCAACAGTAGATACCCAAAGCTTGGAATACATGGTAATTACATTTATTTTGCGGAATACTTAATACATAACATAAACCAACACACAAGGACCGTAATAGTTTAGTGTCTATGGAAACTCAGAACATAATCTTCTAATCATTGTGAAAGATCTTCAACATCTCCCATAAAGATCATTTCCTTTTGTTTTGTTACCTAAAACATTTCCTTTTATCCTGGGTAAAATAAAACATTAAAAGGGTGAGCCCAAAGGCTCAGTAATGTTAAACATAGATAACATAAAATAATCCATAGTCATTTGAATGTAAAAACTTGTTCATAAAATCTAAACATCCAAATCATGAGCAATGACATATAACATGAAACTACATAAGGAATAGATCATAAAGAAACATTAATCATGATAAAATAGCATGGGAATAAAACATGTAATTGTGGAAAACATTAACCACATTTTTTATTTCCATAGTATACAAGGAATTACTACCAAGTCCATCTTAGTGGACAAAGTCCCTTTCTGAATCGATTTCACTCCTCGTTCCAGTCCTGTATCACTGAACCAGATTAACATCCCATTCCAGCCATATCTGTATCATGAGATATAAATCTTTACCCAATGGATTGGAGGGAGATATGGTCCCACCCATCTCATAATGAAATAATTCTTACGAGTTTCACAAAATAAACAACATTCATTCATCATAACCCAAAGAATAAAATGGGTTTCATAAACATCGTACCATCATAACATAATACATACAAAAAAATAGATACCATTTCATCATAAGAAAATTTAAACCATTTAAATCATAAGGATATTATACATGAAACATGCACATATTAAATAATTACATCTTATATGGAAAATGGTTTTGATAAAACACTTGAAATGAATTCTTGAGGAAAATATCCTTTCTTCTTCAAAATCATTTTCTTTTCACTAAAAGAAATGAAATTTTAAATGAAAATGAAATTGTTTAAAATAGTCCTGAAATATTGTTGAGTAATGTTCATCAAAATAAGGTGTTATGAAACCATAAACATCTGTTCGTGCCGTATAAGTTAAAAAAAACTATCCTCATACTGTTGTCGGAAAAGTCAAAAAATTCCTCATGTGGTAAAAAAAAGTAAGATTACTTTCATAACATGTGGTAAATTTCAAAAATGGGTAAAAAGAACATTAAACATACATGAAAAAATTTAGAAAACATGGGCATGGATGATAACAATAACCCCATCAAATACTTATGAATAATCAATCTTGGATAAAAATGAGAATGGAAAATTTATCCATTACCATAGGTCTCATATGATTCGTACATATATGAAACTCCAGTATAATGATTTTAATAATTTCATTGACTTATTAACAGATAATATTCATTGTTATGATATCATATATGGTTCACTTATGACTTTATGTTAACCGTTCATTTGTAAATTCCATGTTAAAGCAGCGTTTTGGGTAAAATCATTTTATTTATCGTACGTGATTGGACATGTTGTTCATGATATTATTATTACTTATATCAGGATTTACTTACTTCCATAATGTAAATCATGATTTATATATCATATATATTCAGTATATATATATACACATAATAGATTGATAAATGAAATGAAATACACCATTTATGGAGACAGTAGGTCGTACGTACGCATGAGCGTTGTTTTCTTTTCCTTATTGACATGAATGGAATTAAGTAGTTGACATATATAAATCTATACATAAATCCAGTAGCTTCATTATTTCATATATTTCATAATTATTCATTATATATAGTTTATAATCATTCTTGAATGGTTATCATGGAGAATGAATCTCATCTCATCATGGAGACGATAATCAGTACGTACACAAGAGCGATGATATCCTTCTAAAAATTATTGAATGGAATTGTAGTGGATGATATAAAATCTCAGAATCAGTATGATGTTATAATAACTAAATATAAATATTATTTACACCATTATAAACATCCATGTAAGGTGGTGGTGGAAAAACATATTACACCACGGCATGGAGACGGTATTCCGTACGTACGTAGGAGCGGTGATTTCGTTTTCCGCAGGATGGATAGAAGGTGAAATGGGGTTGTATGATATTTATAATAACATATAAGTATATTACTGATACTTATGTTATTAAATTATAATGAAACAACTAAACAAGAAGAATAAGGTGAAGAAGAAAGAAACTTGAACGAATCGGTAGAAGAGATTACATCTTCTTTGACACACCTATTTTAAGATTCCTGTTAAGGCACTAGAGTTGGCCTTTTAGTATTCTAGAACCACTATAATGTTTCTAGAGAAGTTGAGAATGGAAATGGGAAGGGTTTGAATGAGCTTGAAAGCTCAAAATTGTATATAATGAAGAGGGAGGAGGTTCCCTTTTATAAGGGAGGAGAGGGGCACCATTGGAAAAAACATAAAATATTATTTTATAATAATGTTATTCGGTTTATAATAGCTCAAAATTGATTTATTTAGAAGATAATTTGGGTATGGGTCAAAATAATCACAAAAAATATGTTTTAGACTAGTTTAGGTTACTATTTTAACCATATCATTTAGATTTAACTCTATGTTAAATAATTTAACTTTTACTGTGTCTTCTTGTTTTCTTACACTATATGGTTAATAAACATACAATAAAAATCCAATAGAACCCCAAGTTGTTAATTATTAATATATATAACCTTATATAAGTCAATTGTAACAACTGTTTATTTTTAGGAATAAAATAAAAATTATTAATATAATATTTGTTTTAAAAGCTATTTTATGTCAATTTTGACACTATTTGGTAATTGATTTTTTTGAAATTCATAACAGAATTATTAGTTCATAAAAAAATCTTTAAATAAACAATCAAAAGTCATATTAACTTAGAATATTATTGGAATCCATAAAAAGTCTCAAATTACATTTATTTGGTTATTTATAACATCAATTATGTTAATATTTCATTAATATGGTAATTACTAGATCAACATTGATTCATAAATAAATTAACTTATATAATTTATAAAAATTCTAAATAAAATACCATAATATAGTAAAACGTTTAATATTTATAAGGAATATTTATAGTCTCATTTATCTATTGTATAACCCTATATTAAAAATGTTTTAGTTATTAAACATTGATTTTAACTCTTTTAATTCTTCTTTAAATAAAATATTAATAAGTGTCAAAATCTATTCCAAGTAGACCTAAATGGTCATATATTATTCATAAGGTTGTTTTTGGTCGAATTAAACTTATACAATAGAAATTAGGCATGTGTTAGGGTAATAATAATATCATTTTTACCCTTAATTACCCTAATTACATTTAACCGTGGTAAAAAAAGTAAAAATTTACTATTCATAATAAATTATTTTTATCTTATTGAACCACATTTTACTCCTTGACATTAACTGTGTCTCTCGTATTTTCAAAATTCCACACACAGAAGCAGTAAAATTATGTTTTATGTAAATTTTCATATTCTCCTAGGAGGTTGGTAAAAGACGGTGAAAAGTTTTATAAAATTTTGTATATATCTAAAATTATTATAAAATGACTCCAATGAATTACATTTAAATTATATAGGTATTATGTATCAATTATTACATAAAATAAATTTAAATAAGATAAATAATTATTTAAATAAAAATCTGGGTTTTAAATAGTAACATACTATTTTAACTATTCATCAAAAATGTAATTTTATCAGAAAAATACCAAAAATTCACCCTAGGATAATTTCGATATTCCGAATCCAAAAATAAAGTCCATATTGAAGATAAAATTTATAAAGTTTCAAAAAATGGGTATTAATATTCATAATGGCTAGTTCATAATAATATTATAATAATATCTCGTTTAGTGAAACTCGAAATTGCGTACTAAACACGTTATCGAAGAAGGTATTGATTGCGTGTAATGAAAACCAAGTCAGGGCTGCGTGTAATGAAAGCTCTGTTTGGTGTTTCATATAACATTATCAAAACTTATTTCATTTATACATTAAACAATGTCTATACCTAATATTGTGTAGAATAATTTCTACAAAATGAACTTGAAATTGTGTATAACACGATCCAATAATAGTGTTTCATATACTACAAGCTAATACGGTGTTGCGTATAACACAATCTAATTTTGGTGTAGCATACAACACAGGAAATAAATTAAATTAAAAAGAATAATTCTCACAAAATATCTGGTTGTTACACTCTACCCACCTTAAAATGAATTTCACCCTCGAAATGTTTTGGGGTTATAAATGGTTTTGTACTTGAAAGTTTCTTTCATAGAAACCAACATCGTAAAAAGAAATACTAAATAATTAGTTTAAAAAGGAATGTTAGAAACATAACGAATATCCAAAGTAATTCATCACTGGGTTTCCACATAGGAGAACATATCTGAAAATATGGATATGGAAGAAAATTCTATCCATGAAGGTCTGAGGGAGAGGTTTAGAGAACACGGCTAAAAAAAATCCAACAATCACAAAGCCATAAATTTGTGATGATCTAAGGTAACATCGGATTCATTAGATATAAGAACATTAGGAAAACATTTTTTATTTTCAAGATCATTTTCCTAAACTTGTAGAATTGTTCAAATTAAATAAATACTTTATTTTGGTACAATCCTATTGTTGTTTGTGCCTTGAACAATTTCCACTTTATCTCTTAATGAAATGAAGTTGAATTTGTCATTCTTGAAGTGTTAGCAGATCATGCGATAGAATGATAGGTTATTCCATCTATCTCAAAAAAGGATAGAAAAAGTTATTAAATATACATAAGTCCATCTATAGTGAGGATAATTGTATACGGTTCCTAAAATGGACTTACACTTCATCTATCATACCGCTTAATAAAATAAAACTTGTTTCTACTAACCAGAGATTTCTTGTAGACCTTTAGTAGGCGATAAAGGCTTGTCTCAATTCAGTTGTGGGTTTGATTTCCACAGCCTTGTCCGACGCGATGGGTTGTCGCCCGTTCTGCAAGTTGTTCCTTTTTATAAACTACAATATTATAAAATTCTATCAATAATATCGAAAAAAAAGTTCTACACTTAAACAATAAAAACTTATGTCCAACATAATCCATTTCAATCTTTAGGCTTATCCAAAATACTTCTGTCCATGCTCATAGTATAAAGAAAACAATTACTAGAAATGTCATCTACCAAGCATTGAATACAATCATTTATCGCTCGTATATCATAATATATATATATCTTGTTGGTCACATTCCAAACATGTGAATTCCTTAAACATGTATTTTCATGAAACATAAACAACCACAAAATCATAGAGAAAAAATGAATTCTGTCAAAAGTTACCTCTTTCCACATACCAAAATCTCAATATTTATATATACTCAAACCATGATATAACATTGTCCTTATATTAGTTATGAGCTCATGAATCTATCATACATATTAATTTCTCCTAATCCCTTCATTATGTGCATATTAGGTGCTTTACAAAAATATTTGAATAACCTTTCATGGTTATCGATACCATTCAACATATACTTTCAAAACTCATGTAATGGTAATAGTGTAACAATCCTTTGATTTTTCATTATTCCATAGTACCATACATTACTCTTGATAAACGTACAAGAATAAAACTACCTTCTTAAAAAACCTGACTAAGATTCATCATTTATATCATCTCATAAATCATTTGTAGTCTCTTCATCATCATCCACATAAATACTACCCATATGACCATGATGAATCTCTTTATGAGATATCCCTTAGGGAATTTCATTGCATAATGCCCGTACATTCCACATTTAAAACACTTAACCATTGTCGATGTCTTAGTAATACCATTATTCTTGTCTATGGTGTTAACTGAACCTTTTTCTTTAAAATTACTTGTTTTTTGTCCTTATTTTCCACACCCAAATCATCTTCCAGTTCCTTGGAAAAATTCTCCCTGATGCCTCTTCCAACATGATTTACATGAGGGAAATTGAAATTTCTTTCCTCTATGATCATCATAAATCTACATCTTTCTCTAATTAGCTGAGTCTGGAAACTTACGAAAGTTGAGATTATTGATAATATTATAATATTTCTGATTAGGAATAATAATGATATGTGGACTTCAAGATCCAATTTCATTTGGTTGCTAATGATGAATATCATTCCATTGTCCATCGTAATCTCTATCGTGAATCGTCCTGTTTCCAGACATTTTCTAAAACCAAAAAACAATAGTGGATGAGGAAAAAAATAATAATCAAGGGGGTGTAACTTCAATATCTAACATCTTGTGTTTAATTATATGATCGTTACCATAATCCTAGGACTATATCCTATAGTTTTACTTATCCTTAAAGACATCCCTAGGCATACCATAGAAATATCTATAGGTATATCACTAATGTTTTCGTATCATAGTTTCCCAAGGTTAACTAAACCTTTCCTCTGATTCCAAATATAATGGTCTGGAATTAATTATAGTGGACTATAATTGATACCTATCAGGTCAATCCCTGGGCGTCTACACCCCCTGGGTGGGACACACCATCATCCCCAGTAAAAGCCATTTCCTCATGAATCCCTTGGGCGGAGAGCCATGATTCGTCCAACGCTCACATGTGAGAGTTCCCAAGGATCAGATTCATTCCTACCTCCTTTTCCTCTGATACCAATTATAGAGATCCATGGCATGGAATACATGGACATTACATTAATTTTGAGAAATACTTATTACAAAACAAAAACCAACACACAAGGACCATAATATTTTATTGTCTTGGGAAACTTGGAACATAATATTCTAATCAGGGTGAATGATCTTCAACATCTTCTAAAAATATCTTCCCCTATTGTTTTCTTACCTAAAACCTTTCTTTATATCCTGGGGAAAATAAAACATAACAAGGGTGAACTCAAATGCTCAGTGAGGGTAAACATATAGAACATAAGACAATCCATTAACATTTGAATGTAAAAACAGGAGCATAAAATCTAAACATCAAAATCATGAGTAATGACATAAAACCTGACAGTACGTAAGTCATAGATAATAAAGAAACATTAATCAGGATAAAATAGCATGGAAATAAAACATTTAATTGTGGAAAACAAAAAGACATTGTTATGATTTCCATAGTAGTCAAGGCATTACTGCCAAGACCATCTTGGTGGACAAT
The DNA here is from genome assembly GCA_963277665.1 of Viscum album. Lineage (NCBI taxonomy): Eukaryota > Viridiplantae > Streptophyta > Magnoliopsida > Santalales > Viscaceae > Viscum > Viscum album. The sequence continues at coordinate 1,118,393,181 of OY728133.1, forward strand.
GTCCCTTTCAGAATCGAGTTCACTCCTCGTTCTAATCCTATATCGCTGAACGGAATTAACATGTAGTTCCATCCATGCCTATATCATGATATATAAATCTTTACCCAATGCATTAGAGGGAGATATAGGTCCCACCCATATCAAAATGAAATCATTCTTACATGTGCCACAAAATAAACATAATTCATTCATCAAATCCCAAAGAATAAAATGGGTTTCAGTAACATCATACCATTATAACATAATATATACAACAAAAATGGATATCATTTCATCATAAGAAAATTGAAACCATGTAAATAATATAGACATTATACATGAAACATACACATATGAAATAATTCATTTTTATATGGAAAATGGTTTTCATAAAACACTTGAAATGAATTCTTGAGGAAAATATCCTTTCTTATTTAGAATCATTTTCTTTTCCCAAAAACCCATTAAATTTTAATAGAAAAATATTTTTTTGAAAATATTAAGTAAATCTTATAGAGTAATCTTCATGAAAATAATTCTTTATGAAACCATAAAAATATGTTCATGCTGTATAAGTTAAAAAAACATTCTCCTCGTACTTTTGTCAGAAAAGTAAAAAACTGTATAGTGTGGTAAAAATAAGTAATATTCCTTTAATAAAATGTGGTAAATTTAGAAAATGGGTACAAAGGAATTTAAACATACACGATTTTTTTATAAAACATGGTCATGGATGATAACAATAACCCCAACAAATACTTACGAATAAACAATCTCGAATAAAAATGGGATTGGAAAATTTATCCCTTTCCATAGGTCCCATATGCTTCGTACATATCAGAACCTCCTGTATAATGATTTAAATAATTTCTTTGACTTATTACAGAATCATATTCATTGTTATGATATCATATATGGTTCACTTATGATTTTATGATACCCATTATTTTTTATATTCCATGTTAAAGCAGCGTTTTGGATAAAATCATTTTATTTATTGTACGTGTTTGGACTTGTTGTTATTGATATTATTATTACTTATATCATTATTTACTTACCTATATATTGTAAATCTTGGTTCATTTATCATATATATTCTGTATATATGTATATACACACACACAATAGATAGATAAATGAAATGAAATACACCGTTCATGGAGATGGTAGGTCGTACGTACGCATGAACGATGTTTTCTTGTCCTTATTGACTTGAATGGAATTAGGTAGATAATATATATATATATATATATATATGTATACATAAATATTGTAGCTTAATTATGTCATATATTTAATTATCATTCATTGTATGTACTTTATAATCATTCTTGAATGTTTATCATGGAGAATGAATGGCATGGCGTCGTGGAGACGGTAATCCGTACGTACGCACGAGCGATGATATCGTTCTCATAATTATTGAATAGAATTGGAGTGGATGATATAATATATCAGAATCAGTATGATGTTATAATAACTATATATAGTTATTCTTTACACCATTATACCCATCCAAGTAAGGTGGTGGTGGAAAAACAGATTACACCACGGTGTGGAGACGGTATTCCGTACGTACTCACTCGTAGTGATTTTGTTTTCCATAGGATGGATAAAAGGTGAAATGGGGTTGTTTAATATTTATAATAACATATCATTATATTATTTATACTAATGTTTTTACTTTATAATGAAACAACTGAAGAAGAAGAAGTTGAAGAAGAATGAAACTTGAAAGCATCGGTAGAAGAGATTACCTCTTCTTTGACGCACCTCTTTTAAGATTCCTCTTAAGGCACTAGAGTTGGAATTTTGAGGAGGCCAGAACCAAGATAATGTTTCTAGGGAATTTGATAATGGAAATGGGTAGGTTTTGGCCGATCATGAAGGCTCAAAAATTGTGTAAATAGTAGAGGGAGGAGGTTCCCTTTTATAAAGAAGGAGGGAAACCTTAGAAAAAAACTAAAAATAATATTTTATAATAAAGTCATATTCGGTTTATAATAGCTCAAAATTGATTTATTTCGAAGCTAAAGTGTGTATGTGTCGAAATACTCTCAACAAATATGTTTTATACAAGTTTAGGTTTCTATTTTAACCATACCATTTAGATTTAACTCTAAGTTAAATAATTTAACTTTTAACGTGTCTTCTTGTTTTCTTACACTATATGGTCAATAAAATTATTCTAACAACCCAAAAGAACCCCAAGTGGATCATTATTAATATATATAACCTTACCTAAGTCATTTTTCCAAACCTTATATTTTTTGGAAAAAAACATATTAATAATATAATATTTGTTTTAAAACACATTTTCTGTTAATTTTAACACTATTTGGTAATTGGTTTTTCTGAAAATCAAGGCAGCATTATTAGTTCAAAAAAAACTAATTAAAACAATAATAACATGTCATATTAACGGGTAAAATTATTTTAATTCATAAAAAGTCTCAGATTACATTTATTTGGGTATTTATAACATCAACTATGTTAATATTTCATTAATAAGGAAATTAATGCATCATCATTGTGTCATAAATAAATTAACATATAAAATGTATAAAAATTTAAATAAAATACTATTATGTCGGAAATTGTATTAGATTTATAATTAATATTTATTGTCAAATTTATCTTATGTATATCCCTATATTAAAAATGTATTAGTTATTTAACTTTGATTTTAACTCATTTAATTGTTCATTAAATAAAATATTAATAAGTGTCCTTAACTAATCCATGTGAACCTAAATGGTCATATTTTATTCCTATGGTTGTTTTTGGTTGAATTAAACTTATCCAATAATATTAGGACATGTTTTAAGGTAATAATAATATCATTTTTACCCTTAATTACCATATTTACTTTTAACCGTGGGAAAAAAATTAAAAAAATACTATTCAGCAAATATCATTTTTATCTTATTAAACGACATTTTACTCCACGAAATTAACTATGTCTCTCATAATTTCAAAATTCCACTCACAGAAGCGGTAATATTATGTTTTATGTAAATTTTAAAATTCTCCTAGAAGGTGGGTAAAAGACGGTGAAAAGTTCAATAAAATTTTTATATATCTAAATTTATTATAAAATGACACCAATGATTTACATTGAACTTATATAGGTAATATTTATAATTTTTTATCTAAAATAAATTTATATAAATTAAATAATTATTTCAATAGAATGTCGGGTTTTAAATAGAAACCTAGTGTTTCTACTATTCATCAAAAATTGAAAGTTTTCAGAAAAATACAAAAAAATCAGCCTATTATAATTTCGATATTCCAAATAAAAAAATGAAGTCAATTTTGAATGATAAAATTTATAAAATTTCAATAAGTGGGCATTACGATTCATAACGTTTAGTTCATAATAATATTATAATAATATCTCATTTTGCGAAACATGGTATTGTGTACTACACACGCTATCGAAGAAGGTCTTGATTTCGGGTAATGTATGCCAAGTCACGGCTGCGTGTAGTGAAAGCTCTGTTTGGTGTGGCGTATAACATAATCAAAACTTATTTCATTTATACATTAAACCAAGTCTATACTGAATGTTGTGTAGAATAATTTCAACAAAACTAACTTGAAATTGTGTGTAACATGAGCCAGGAATTGTGTTGCGTATACTGCAAGATAATACGGTGTTTCGTATAGAACAAGCTAATTTCGGTGTAGTGTACAACACAAGACATCAATGTAATTGAAAATAATAAATCTCACAAAATCTCGGGTTGTTACAATATGTGATTTTGAAGATATTTTTCACACTAAATTGAATACTTGTGTATCTATACACAGTGGATGATGGGTTAATCCCACCAATGTCTTGATTGAAAAATATACTTCTAATAGTTATATGATTTACTATATATTAATTGAAATTATAGAAGAAACAATGGAAATACTAGAACAAGAACCGAAAATTATACATTCTATCTTCGAGAAAACATTAAGAGTACCTACCACCATATCATTTTGAGCCTCCACTTCATCCGCTGTGATAGAAAAATACTGACCTTTCGCCCTTGGCCTATGAGGGGGATGATAGTGATCCCCCTACATTTTTCTTCTCATTTGAATCGTTTGTGGAAAATTAACTAGAAATACTTACTTGATTCATTGGGCCTTATAATGGGTATTCACAATCTTCCACATGTGGTTAATGTTTCAAATATGAGGCTTCACCTCACTATGATATTTCCATACTATATATCCATCTCATCCACACTTTTATCATTTCCAAATACTGAGAAAGTAGTTCCCTAAATGATTCATTCCAAATTTGTTACACGTGGCACGTTGAACTTGATTTCCTCCTCATCCAGGATAAATATTCAAACCTAATATTATATCTAGTGATATCGTCTTTTAATTATATTTTTGAGACATAAATATCTCACCGAACTCATGTTCATCCTTCATAGCACCCCAAGATCTCTCCTCATATATTCCACAGTCTTGATAGGATATATCCCTTCATACATTAGGTCTTAGAACATAATATAATCTATAAACCATTCCATTAGATCCATGAAAAATCAATAGGTGTAATGTGAATTTATTGTAAGGTTCATCTCATTTCTTCCCACATATTCTTTTTCGTTCTAGTTCCTCTTTCATAATTCCTTCTCCACTCTCTATCATATCGAATGGGAGAAATATTTTTTGAAAATGATCCCCAGATAATCTCTCACTCCATAACATCAATATACCATCATATCATTGTGTTTTAAACCAGTTTCCACCAATAATCATCTTATCCCCATAAGCAGTACATATCCACGATGAATTTCTATTTTTACAAAAAAATGGATTACATATAAGATATTTTCTATATATCTAATCTATTATTATGAAATTAATGTGTTTCTTTATCCACTGAGAGAAGGTGGTCTATATCATAAAAAGGACTCAACGGAATTGTTTTTCCCTTTGTTGTGAATCTTCCCACTCAAATGGATTTATGTTATTCTTTAGATCATGAGTTTATTGATTCATCATTCTAATAATGTTTTCCATGTAATCTTCCAAATGAGGGTCATCAGTTCAAATACCCTTAATATAACCATTAATATGATTCCACCTATTTCCAAAAATAATTCTAAATGAATAAACCCTTAGTGAAAGATGTGATTCTTTTGAAAATATTCTAATTCTTAAACAAAATTTGGACTTAATAAATCATGGTTAAATACGTTATTTTTTTATAATAATTAAATTTTCTATAAGTAATTCATAATGTTTCATCAAATAATCATGATTAACCAAATAAAATTTCTTGTAGTGTCAAACAAGGATTGATGTAAGACCGATTGTCATTCACAATTTCCCATTCAATTATAGATCAAATTGGTTTTTTCATGTATAACAATTAAATACATATATTCTAGAGACACATCCCTTTATTTGTATCAAGACATGGATTTCCTTTCCCGAAATCCACTTATTTAATATTTATCTAGAAATACCAGGTTGTTTTCATATATTTTAACATGACCCTAAGGTTCTTTCTAATTTTTTCAAATCCTAATTTCTAAAAATAAATAAACCTTACATTTATACTAATACGGAATCATGCATTTTCTTCACATAACTTTTTATATTCATTGTAAAAATAGAAGATATTTTAATGATATGTTTCTTATAAATAAGGTATATAATACATGAAAACATAAAAAATTATTTTAATACACATTATTGGATTCATAATTGGTTCATACTATGTACATTTACAACATCGTATATCATGGGTAAGTACATCCCATGAAGGGGCGAGAATAAGTCCATGTTAGGGAATGCAAGTGAAATAATTTACATATGATCTTTAGATATATCAATAAAAACAAGAGTATTAACATAATAGAATGGGAAAGTGGCAAATCATAATATTAAGAACATGAATCATAACCTATCAAATTGGATAAAAAATTTAATGAATAAATTCATAAGCATATCACCAGTAATTTTCACTATGTATTCACAAAAATAACCATTGTTATTCACCAAGGTATCAGAAAACATGTAATCACTGTAGATTAAATTCATTTCCAAATAAATTGGAGTGTATTTGGGTGAACCCTTCCAATATATTAATAAACTTAAGCCACATATAACATAATAAAAAATTTCATTAATAATCTGAAAAGAATATAATAAATGGATATCATTTAGAAATAATGGCATTTCAAAAATAACTTAATGGACATATCTTAATATAATTTATAACCCACTAAAAAGAAATGAGGGATTTATTTATTTTAGTACCACAATAAAATAAATATTATTTAATATTTATTTCATAATTCATGAAAATAAATATGTTTGGATATTCACATAAGTAAAATAATAGAGAATATCATGAGGGAAGGTACAAATTTTGAGACGTAAAATTGGAAACATAAGGAGTATAAAACATGGTTTTTAAAATGGTTAAAAATATAGGTAACATTGTTCTACCATTAAAAATATATTATTAATAATGTTATGGGATAAATTAATTTGCACATAAAAAATTAGTTTGGAAAATTTAAATTCATTTGACATAAAAATGAAACATGAATGGAAAAGAGAAGTGTAGATTTCCCTTATATTGAAGAGTAGTTACTAAAATTTCTAGATCCAGACCTTGGGGACTTGATAAAAAATTGATAGGAATTATTTGGATTTTATAATATTATATATTCATGGAGGAAGAATGGGGAATGCAATAAAATGATAAAATTGGTCGGTATTTACAGAAAAAGAGAAGGGTTTGTTCATTAATTTCTATATTTAGGCCTTGGACACCTCGGTAGTGGTTAGTGGAAAAACACGATCTTTCCCCAGACCATTTACCATGGAATTGGACTATTGGTAAACCTTTTATATTATTCAAATCCAAAATTGTTGAAAATAATTTCCTATTGCTTATTTTGGGAAATAATAATACAGTTATTACAAAATAACTTTTTTAAAGTTATTACTTCCATTTTAGAATTTGGAATGTAAATAATAAATTTATAAATTCCTTAAAATATAATAAAAAATATGATAATTATAAAATTAAATATTTTAATTCTTTTTTTATTAGTTATTACTTCATAATGAATTAATTTTGAAGTCATTTAACATGATGAAAAGCTCACATTGTGTTTTTATTATTCACGAAACAAATTTATTTTATAAAATTCTAATAAATTCACCATCAACTATTTTTTGGAGATTATTTAACAATTTGATATTTTTTGATTTCATAATTTTATAAATATTATAATTTTTAATTTTTAATGTAAAAATCCTTACATATTAAAAATAATAGCAGATTCAAAATGCATATCTAGATTTGTGGCACTTGAAAAAATTGTTTTATTATTTATTTTTATATAAGAGTGTATTACTGATAATATATAATTAAAATTAACTTTATTTATAATAGACTATAAAATCATAATAATTATGAATTATATTAAATGTAATATTTCTTTTTCTAAATTAAATTTATAAAATTCAGAATATTTTTATATTAAGAATAATTATTCTTAAAAAAGAATGGATGGAACAAAAATTTTATTTATACTAAGTATTTATATATTAAGAAACAATGAAATTGACACATAACCACTTATCAAACCTATATACGATTTAAGGTTAGTGTGTGAGATGGTGATAGATTCATGGGGAGAATCACATAACATATCCTGGGTGGTAATTTCCATTAACATGAACTTATCATGTAGGAATTTTCATTCTAGTTTCACATGATGAAGCTATGATTTGTATAGGTCAAGAGAGAAGCTTAGTGACCCTACCTACCTCCCATATTCTGATAAATGGGATTCGTATGACAAAACTCTTAGGGTTAAGGCCATCATTTATCCTTGATGCATTAATTATCCATTACCAGTTCTTCTTGAATGTAGTAATTATAATGTAACCTTCTTATTACGAGTACTGTTTCTAATATTAATATTGTAAAACTGCCATAATTGACTAATGGTCATATAAAGGTCAATACCTAATTGTCACATTTCAAATAATACACACTTCATTGTTGAATTTTTATTATTTTGTTTTGTACGAAACAATAAAACATATAGTTTTAGGAATCAATTGTCACTAAAAACATCCGTGTCTTTACAATGGATCATAATATTTTTTTCATTAAAAACATATTTATAGAAAATATGTATAAATGATGGAATTTTAACACCAAATATTTAGCACTTTTTAACACTAAAAATAATCCCCATTAAGAAATATCACTATAATAAACATAAAATATCATGAGGATAAATAATATCATAATATCACATGTCAAAAAGCGTGTATATAAATCTCTTCAAAGAAGATACATGTATAAGATAATCATATATATCAAATAATTAAAATTTAGACAAAAATACCTTAGATATTTGGAATCTTCTGAAATAAAAACCCCATGGAAGAATTATTCTAAAAACCAAAACAATTATAAATAAAATTACATTTGTGGATGAATTAAAATAACTATTTGTATTAAGTTTAAATAAAAAACATGTACACATTTTTTAAAATTATATACTATATATTTTAATATATTTTTATGCATCATTACCATTTATAATATAGTTATTGTAAACTAAAAATATGATTATTAATAAAATAAGTTTTTGATAAATACAATTAACATAGAAAAAGGAGTTGATGGAAACAACTAGTTGGATTATATACTATGAATCCTATTTACCAGAGATTCCAAGGGAGATTGAATAAATTAGATTTTTCCCAGTCCAAGCCTATAGATTCGACAACTGAAGCACGAGAAACATTGTTTATAAGAGACGATTAAGCTCATCAAGATCTTCTCCCGAGCAATATATTGAAAACAACCAATGAGAGTATCACCATAACACACCTTACCCATAGTGAATTTTGTGGTGTAAGAAAGGAATACTTATCAATAACCTACGAATATGAATATTTATATTTTATATAAATATATTTATTTATTAGTGTTGTTATATATATAATAGTTTTTTCATTTTATTTAATAAATCAAAATTTTAATTTTTGGGTAATATGTAATTTCAATTAAGAATATACTTTTGATAAATTAATTAATTTTTTAAATAAATTATATTCTAATAAAATATTATTATAGAATACTATTTATTATGTATTATTGATAATAGAATTTTACAAAGTGAAAAATAAATTTTCATGTGTTTGAAAAATGATATTCTCTGAAAAAACAACGTCACTCAATAAATGAATATTATTATATTGAATTTGTAAATTCAAGTAATTATAAAATTATTTATATATATAATTAATATTTTTTAATCATATATTAAAAATTTTCAAATGGTGAATTGTTTCATAATTTTTTGAGAGATTCAAATTTTTGGGTAAAATTTAAATACAATATAAACACATGTTATGTATAATGACATTATGTAGACCCATAATTGATGTAATAATCAAAATAAACAGTATCCAATACCAAATAAATGTTTTAAATTTTAATTATTGTTTTCTGAGGTTGTTTTTTAATCTTATTTTGTCCTTTGAGAATCCTACAAAACATTTATTTTATATTTAGGTATTAAAATATTTTCATTTAAAAAATGACACAATTACATATAATGAAGTGTAATGTTTTAATGTGTAACGATCTTGAAATTATAAAATAATTACAACCTTACTCTTGTGAAGTAACCATGTGTGAAAACCGTTGGAATATTTTTGGTTCAGATTACTTATTGTATAGAGTCTAAAGACCATTGTTTGAGAAATAATAAAGAACTCCCTTCTATTATCCTATATTAACCCACCCATGATCCCATTATAATTAAATAAAAATCCATGCATAATTCCCTCACTCTTCTCTATCCTCTAAATATACTCCCCCTAGGTTATCCTATTCTATAATGGAGCTCCTACAATGATTTTGGAATATACCTTTAACTGTGTGGGACCCATTCCCTCTTCCCATTATTCAAACTTTTATTCATTTTATTCCTTTTCATTCAAATTACGAATGATGGGATCCGATTTTTCACATCCATCATAGATTAAATTTGATTTTAAAATTATAATATATACATTTATCTATGATTAAACAATTCAATAAATCATTATGTACTGTATTTATGATTTCAAAATCCGACATCATTTTTTCCATACAATCCCCATTTCTACTCAAGGGTATTCACCTAAACATACCTATACTCCTTTCATTTGGTAATTACATGTATGTATTCAAAACAAGATGATCATGTAAATAAATAAGATGAAATATTATCTAGTTTTTAGTGTTCTATGTGGCGCCATTATACACACACATAATATAAAATAGATGAGCCGGACCAAAATTATATATTGCTCCAATTTATTAGGTCATCTTTTAATCTCATGAGACATCATGAAATGGGTCATGGAGAGAACTAAATATCTCAATGGGATTTCTAAATCGGTATATTATATCCTAGAGATTATCCTGTAACATTGTTAATTATTTCATGTTCAATGTTTTTTCCACATTCCAATGTAACATTTATGATATCATGCTATATCATGCATCATTGTTCATGTTTATGAATCCCACTTATTTTATGTCACATTCATATGAAAATATTCTATTACATAATTTATTATTAATGATTTTCCAGGATTATTACCCTATAATGATTTATTTCTCACCCCTTTCTTCCTTAAGTCCCTAGGTTATCTCTAATTGTTTTAAGTATGATCGAATATTATGAGCCTGTTAATAAGGGTTTCACTAATGGAGATGTACCCTATGTTTTAATTTGTTATGTAATGTTCATAGTTACCTAATGACACTATAATTACGAATATTATGCATTGTATTTTGTAATATTTTATCTAATAAATCATTAATTGATATGTAATTAATACTTGTGTTGTAATAGTTAGTATAAAGGAAATTTTATATATTTTAGGTTTAGGAATTGAAAATTATATAAAAATCATTAGGGATAAGAATAAATATAAAAAGAAATAATTAAGTTTGTTACGTTATAGAGTGTGACTTTCAATGAAAATGAATCTTTGTATGGATACTACAAGTGGGTGTGTCCCTAGAATTGTTGCATGTAGGGGTAAAACCATAAGACACTACATTGAGCTAGAATCGAATTGGAATTGGCACATGATAATGAGACTTTCCACAAACATGGTTTGAAATTCATATGGGATATCAATTTTTAAATTCTTAATCTCATTATGGACAATTATTTATGGAAAATAGCATCCCATAAATATCAGTTATATCAAATAGAACATTGATAAAGTAGACTAAATCCTATAAATTATTATGTTATAGAATACATAACATTTAAAAATAATATTTGTAAGTCTTTTGGATTACTAGTTAGGTGTTATTAGTTTAAAACTAATCATCCATAATTTTCCCTTTATTGTATCCAATGGCTACAAATAGGTGGAACTGTTTAAAAAACCAATGTCTAGTGAAATGTGATTACTTCTCCAATGAGATACCCATCCTGATGGGATAAAAATCTTGAAATTTTCAAGGATACATTCTTAGGTGACTTATGATCAATATAAGAACCTGAATATGGAGAAAATCTCAAATCCCCCTAACAATGAAAAAGATGAAATTGAAAACATTAAGAGACAAATTCACAATCTTTCAAAGGATCATTTGATCCCTTATTCATGGATCTACTACTCAAATCAAATGAGATGATATTCTCCATCCATCAATGTTCTACTAAACAGATGGTTATACTGGTAGATTATTATATGGTGGTAGAATATGATCAGTGGTGGACATTGTTCAAGAATATTGTGCCTAAGGAAGAGATCAAAGTGATGGGGTGTAAGGAGTTTCTGAATTTTTATTATAAAAATATTTTCCTCACCAAATCTAATGTAAAATATTGTGGTAATTCCTTTCCCACAAGAAAAATGATGATGAATCTATCACAAAATATGAGGGAAAATTAAAAATACATATATAATTGGTCATTGACTATATACATACCCATGAATGGAATGTTAGTCACATATTTGGGGGGGGGGGGTAAACCCCATATATGTAAATCTATGTGATCCGAGACAATTAATCATATGCCAAAATGTTTTATTATCCCCCCCCCCATTTGAAATGAAGAAGAGTGAATCTCTAGGGTCACATAGTGATAAGTAGTGGAATTTGTTGATTAATCATAGTTTTTTGATGAAAAAATGTAACGGTGAAAAGCAATTTAAATATTCCACATCTCAAAAGTGTAGAAAGAATAATCCAAAAAAATACCTAGGATGGATAAGGAAATACTTTAGTTATAGAAAGGAAGGGATCCTTGCGAGTAATTTTATAGAGAAGCATCCCACAAATGTATTGGAAGAAAATAATCCTCCAGTAATCCTTAAAACAATTATCCAATGTTTCAACTGAAACTATTATGGTCACATTAAAAATCTATACAATAATCTAATGTTGGTCAGAGATAATCCACAAAAATAGCCACTATAGCAAAAAGGTTGAGCTATCCCATTACAACCATCAAGGTGGATCCTAACAATGATGTGGTGAAAGATATTTCATTTATTCATTCAGGAATAGAGAACATAATTTTTTACCATGTTTCTACACATACCTTAATATTGCATTATTTTAGTAAAATTATTCTAACCCCATCACAATGAATGAATATTGAGCTATTTGTAAAATTTAAAAATGGGGAAAATCATCCTGAGTATATAATCTATCCAAAATCAAAATTTTAGTGATGATTATCCTAGTAAACTTTATGATACCTACTTAAGAGTAATTCTGTTAAAATATTTTTATGTATTGGATTTACTTATATGGATCCTATATAAATTTTAGTGAGATGAAAATCACCCTCTATATTGTGAACCACCCTATGAATCTTTACAATTATAAAGATGAGGATAAATTTTCTTCTACACCAATATCTCAAGAATCAAAAAGTTTACCCAGTGATAAATTTTATATACCTAAAATTGTAGAGTCTATGGAAAATATCATCCTTGATGAGATGCCAATTGTGAGGAAATATATTTATGTGTTTCTCAAATAATTTATAAGACTTTCTCCTAACAGATAGGTTGAATTATCAATTAAGATTAAACATGGGGAATTTCCATTAACCAACAATGAATATAGAGTGGGTATTTTGGAATTATATGAGATGAAATAAAACTATATTATAATTTTTATAATGGTTGAATATGCCATAATGATTAATCATTGGATGATTTTCCCTCTTTTGAAAGAAGATTATAAATTTACTTTGCATTGAATATCATGAGATCAAAAATGTCACAATAAAGAAAAAGTGTCCTCTTCCAAATATTTATGACATGTTGGATTATATATATAAATCCTAATATTAATATTAGGAGAATCATCGATTAGGGTATTATAAAGAAATTTTGAATAAGGGGGATATCCATAATAATTCCTTCCATACATGGTATGAGAACTTTGAATATATAATAATTCCCTTCATAGTCAATAATTCTAGATATCATATTGTACATGATGAATAATTTTTTTATAGATTACATAGACAATTATTTTTTAGTATTTGTATTCCATATTTTAATATACTCCAAAATTAATGAGTAATAAGAGTGGTATTTGATCACATTGGTGATGTACTTATAAAAAGGGATTCTCTATTTAAAGTACTGCTAATATGAGTGGTTGTTTAAGGATGTATAATTACATGGAAATATTATAACATGTAAAGGGGTATCCATTAATCCTTCAAAGATATATGATTTTTATTGATGGATAGATCCATAATATGTAAAATAAATCTAAAATTTCCTCAGGGTTTCTGGGTAATATTATAGATTTGTGTGAAATTTACCATGATTAACAAACACTATAAATATGATAACATGGAAATGAATGATGGGTTATCTGCATATTTAATAATATATGTTATTGACGGGTTCAAAAACAGGCTTATCAATGAACATTTACTTAAGTAACCAATTATTTGTGTACTTTTATTTCTATATAATGAGTCTCTAAAAATGGAATTAGTTCTGCGTTACTAAAATATGAAAAAGTGTTATCCAATGCTTCTAGGCAATTTGATTTTCATGAATATAACTACCCAAAAAATTATCCGTAGTTGGTAGGATTGATCTTCTCCTTGAAAATATGGTTGCATTATCTCATTGAGTATAAGTGTTAAATATATACATATAATTAGATCTTTATGATCATATTCACAAAAAAAGTGAAAAATATGTTCTAGTGAATATTGTTTGAGATGATTAATGATTTGAATGATCATTCCACTGTCGTCCTTAGAATGATAATAATGTGGAAAATGAATCAAGTAGATGGGGTCGAACTAGTTTATTTTTGAATAGAACTAAGACGAATTGAATCCTATCTGAATTGAAAATGATATATATGGGAATCATAAATGATAGAACATCATAATTCAATTACCAAATAAGTTCTCAACCATACGTTATAGATAAGATAAAGGATTATCAAATAGATGGTTTAATAAGATAGAAGAATGTTGATGATATTTAAAAATGGAAATCCTCAGATATCAATATTTATAAAGATGTATCTATAATATTTTGGTCAAAACGAGGTGTACCATAAAATCCTAAGTTAATGAAGGATGTGTTGGATGATACACATATCTGGCCTACTCTATCTATCCAAGGAGTATAGATATTTATCAATGTCTCTAAGAGACCTTTTTTTTGGTAAAATATGAATTATGATATCATAGTAGATAAATCAAAGTTTATTATATGTTAACAAGTGAGGGATGAAAGGAAAAAATAAAAAGAGAAGATGCCATCAAAACTCATACCTTCATGGAAGTAGAAAATCATAACCCCTGAAACTGTCATTTCCCTTCCAAATACATCAATATAAAATAATTCCATATAGGTTGTGATGAATTGTATTAATAAATATTCTCACTTAATTGCAATTTTAGAGGACATCTCACTCAATTAATCATCATGGATATACATTAGATAAGTGGAGAGAATACATGGAACACAAAAATATATGGAATCCAATTGAGATCCAAGTTTTTCCTCCATGATCTATGATAGTATCCAACATTCTCAAATTAATGAGTTATTCATCCGCACATCTTATCCCTATGAAACATGATATCAATATGATTGGACTATCCAGACACGTGAGGACTTTTCAAGATAAGGATAAATTGACATAAAGGGAGGATGATATCACCATATTCTTCTAGATTAGTTTTTATATAATAATAGTATCTACTCAAGTATCCAAATGGCTCTATATGAATCCCTTTATGGGAAGAGGTGCATAATACAAGCACGTCTGGATGTTGTTTGTGAATTCAATCTGATATGTTCTGTAATGGTCTAAGAAATTGTTGAAATGACAAGACCATCCTACATCACATCAAGATGCTAAGAATTGGTAGATGTTTTTTGATAAAAATTATAGGTGATACATAATGTTAGAGGATAGAGACCATGTATTCCTCTATATATCTCTGTGGAACAATTTTTTGAAATTCGGGAAGAAGGGAAGGTGTATTCCAAGATACATCGACCCCCTTGAGGTCATTTGTTGCATCAGATCATTAGCATATTGATTAATAATACGCCCTAAACAATCTAAATTACACTATGTGTTCCATGTATCCGACATGAGAAGTACACACTAGAACACTCACGAACTCAATACATATTTGGTATTTTTGGAGAATAATCATTCATATAAGGATTAGTTGGAAAAGATATTATATCATATATACAAATTTATACAATATAAGACAATGAATCTTATCAATGTGTAATGGATAAACCTCATGATTGATGAGGAAATGTGGGAACTAGAGTTTATGATGAAGCAAAGTTACCCTCATATATTCTAGAGTGTGAAATGTAAATTTTTGTGGGGGATTTCTATGTGGGGAAATCTTACAACCAACAAAATGATTATAAATAAAATTCCATTGTGGTTGAAATGAATTGCCTATTATTTACTTTGGTTATAGAAATAAAATGCACATATTTGTTTTTATTATATCCTATATCTTTTAAATTGATGTTATTCATCATAACCCTTGACAATATATCTATTGAACAATTATCATATGACTAGTATAAATATATTGTTTTGATAAATCTAATGAACATATACAAATAAAGGGGTGGAATCAACCAAAAGAATAATTCCCTATGAATACCCTTTAGTAGATTATCTAAGGTGTATTTCAATAGTAGGATATTCAATTAACCAACACCATGAAAATATATAATAACTAGAGAGTAAGTGAAACCATTTATGGAAGTAGTTCAAGCTCAGTAAGATCATTTCCCAAATTATATACAATGAATGACCCCATGAATGTCTCACAATCGCACCCCATAACCATATTGTGTTTTATTGGGTAATTATTGAATATATATTAACACCCCAATAAATAAATATTCATATGGTATATAATTAAATTTACTTCTAATTGTCATTTCATTATAAATGATATTTATTTTGATTTGATACAACAAAAAGAATTTTTTTGTGAAATATGTACTATCAATCATGGAAATCATTTTCATTAATTAATTAATTTTGGAAATAAATGTTAATTTAATAATATATTATTTTATTAATAACATTTATTTATATATTTAATAAAATAATTTTATAACGTAAAAAATAATTTTTATAAGGGTATGAAAACTGTTATTGTAAAACCCAATAATTTCCCAACAAATGAAAATTCATATTTTAAAAGTGAAAGAAATGATATTTTTAAAAATATTGGGATGAAATAAATTTTATTTATTTGAATCATAATTTTAAAATTATCCAGCATATAAATATTCATAGTTTTTTAAGGGTGTTAAATTTTATTGAAAAAATTATATATGATATAAATATATAGTGTGTATTATGGAATCATAATGAACTAAAAATGATATAATAAATAAAATAAAACTTATAAAAGAAAAAATAATTTTTTATAATTTAATTTAATTTGTTTTTATTATAATTTATTTATTTTATAATATTTTTATGAATCCTCTAAAACCTATATTTTATTTTTATGATTTTAAAATCATTTATTTAATAATATGACTCACTTCTACATCCCAAAGGGTAACATTATATTGAGTTCATCACATGGGCATATAAAATAATGAAAAAAATATCTTATTTGGAACAAACCATGGGAAATAACTTTGACAAGGTTTTTGGGTTTTATTACTTTATTATATAGAGTGTAAAAACATATGTTTGGGAAATAATATAGAACTACCATATCTTTTCCGAAATCAACCCATACAATAAACCCATACAATATCCAATTAATAGTCAATAAAAGAAATTGTATATATCCTATAATATTATCTAACTTTAATAGGGTCCTCCCAAGGTTTCTGTAAGACCTCAATAATCTTACCCCATGCTTCTGGAATCATCCTCTCATGGATAGGGATCCTTTCCTTCTCCTCTTATTGTTAACTTGTGTTCATGATGGCATGTTTAGTGTTGCTTCCACATTACAATTATGACTTTATGTTATCATGATATATCATTCCTCATTGTGAATATTTAATAATGGAATATATTTTTTCTAATTGATATTCCATTTTTTTATAATGTAATATAATTTTCAAGGTAGGTTATGTTTATTCCCTTGGTAGGATTTGTTGCTCGCAACATTATTATGTATATCACGACGTCATCCCATTCAAATATATATTAAAATGAATATTATGATCATGGTAAAATAATAAATAATTGTGATGTATCCCTTATTTTATGTTGTTAGGTGATGAACCTAATTACCCAATGACACTAGATTTCATGATCTTATTGGTTGTATTGGGTTAATATTTATTTAATAAATCATAAATTATTTTGAAATAAAGACATGTGGATTCATATTGATCCTAAAATGGATATTTATAAATTAATAATATTATGTGGTTCCATAAAAAAATAAATTCAAGGGATGTATATTTGCCACATTAAAAAAATATATGATTAATATTCTTTGTGTCTCACAGAAGTTAGAAAGTGATAAAAAAATTCCATTACCATTAGTTATAACTTAAATTATACTCATTCAATCCTCATGTATAATTAATATATGTTTATTATAAATCTAATAAGTAATATATATATATATATATATATAATAAAATATATGATTTTACTATGACATTATATTACCCACAAATTTACAATTCAATGTTAATGTTACATTTTAGGTAACAAGCGCATGTTTTACATGTATATTTTAATTTTTTATTTTTTGTCCTAATTATTTTATCATCTTTCCATCACATAAATAATTTAAACCATGATATTAATATCATATATATTTAGTATATATTTATTTCATGTAATATATAAATTTTAGTGATTGAATATAAAATACTCTATTCATGGAGACTGTAGGATGTATGTATGTATAGACACTATTTATGTTTTATTGTTGGTTAAAAAAATAAAAATAGATGATATATTACCATTAAATTATTATATTTGATTCATATATATAACATATGTTCATAAAATCTATTCATAATACCTTCCATGTAAGGCGTGATCATATCATGTCATTTTTTAAGCTTGTAGTTTTTCTTGCACATGAGTGATGTTATCATATTCACAAAATTGGAATGCATGATGATATGTGTGAAATAATTATATATGAATTAAAATATTATAAATTTTCTATAAAATATTAAATCCATAATTTTTTTAACCATTATAGGTGGAAATGAAAAAAAATAACATCTGTTCATTAGGTGGTAGTCTTCCAAACACTCGAACGATGGACTAATAACCCATTAATGGAATTGGAGATGGGTTTTGGTCATTAAAATAACATAAAAATTTCTATTTAAAATTAATATATTGTGGTTGAAATATCATTATTCTATAATATAATTTAGTAATGTGGGTGTGGAATTAAACAAAAATGCTCATTAATGAATGTTTCCTCTTCTTCGGGTTCCTACTTATGTTTTCACCGAAAGACATCCTTAGTTGGATTTTTATCTAGAATATGGATTCTAGGATGAGATAATGAAGATGGTAAGGTATTTATGAATCTATTGGACAATAAAAGTTTATTTATTCTATGAATAGTACATGACAAAGGGGGGACTTTTTATGTGATGTGAGTGGCACACCTGTGAAATCTTTTCCAGAAATAATACCACCAACATTTTTATTCAAGTCATAATTCTCCAATAGTGGAACATTATTGAAAAAATAAGTGAGAATGTATAAATATTTCTATAAAATGGGTTTTTTTAATGTTCTAGTTATTATAAATTCTTATCTTTTTGGTTAATCACCTCAGTAAACCAGTTTTTACATTATCCAATTTAAATAATTTTTTCTCTTTCACTATTCATTTGGGAAAAATTTAAATTCAAATTATTATATAGAATAAATTATTATTATTCAAAATAAAAGAAAAAATTTTTTAATTTCCATTCACCAAAGTTGAGTGATTTAATTTAAATTTAATCCAACAGACCTGATGCATAATAGTGATTTTAAAGAGAATATGTTCAAAAGTTTTAAAACAATTATATCCAATTTCATTATGATATTAATCAAATATCTTAAATTAGATTAATTTATATATATATATTGAACTAATTTTATTATAATACAAATTCAACTCATAATTTATATTTATAAATTGATAAAATTTAATGTCAGATTTTCATTAAAATTTATTATTTTCCACTAATCATAAAAAAAATTTCAGAAAAATACAAATAAAACATAAGATAATTTTGAAATAATGATTAAAAAATACATATTATTTATTAAATTATATTTAATAAAGTAGGTAAAATTAATTTTAAAAAACCATGTAGACTCAATTGAAAAATAGATTTTTGTGATGTGTATTTGTTTCAAGGATAATTTATTTATTTTAACTCTTTTTGTAATAATAATAATTGAATGAATTAAAATTGAAATTTATATATATATATATAATATAAATATCTTTTCAAACAATTATTAGTATGTATTATTTTAATTAAATAAAATGGATAAACATTATTCCACTTTAATCAATTTTATAAAAAACCACACTTTTCAAATCCAAAAATAATATTAAACAAAATAAAAAATATCGTTAGTCCATAATTAATTATTTTAATTTAGTTTAAATATATAATTATTATTTTATGTTCAAATTATATTTATAAATTAAAAAAAATTAATTTATTGAATATAAGTTCTTATTTAAGAAAATTAGAACTCACCATTATTCACTAAAAAATAAATATTTTCCAAACAATTCTAAAAAAATGCATGATATGTTAATTTATAAATGATGATTTGAAACAATATATTACTATTATAAAATAAATTATTTCAAAGGTAAATTTATTATTGATAATATTGTCTCATAAAAATCAATAAAAACATTTTAAAAAAACTATTTTTGAATATCATAATTTTTAACTAACAATTGAATAATTACTTACAATGAATTCATAAATAAATTTATATTGAGTAGGATGTTTATAAGTACAATTAATAAAATAATTTAGATTATTCATGTATAATTATATAATAGATATGGTATAGTGGTCAAATTTAATATAATATTATTTCATTGTTTGTTGATAATTAGTCTTTTGGTTCGATCATTCTATTATTGTTGCACGTAATGATATATAAACATAGTGTTGTATATAGCATAAAATATACTAAGTATTACATGTAATTAATGGAAAAAATAAATGTTTCTCTTAATGGTAAATATTAAAATGATTATATTTAATTTAATAATATTTACACAATCTATAGGTGTTAAATTATATACAATTTAAACAAATTACATCCCCATAAATTAATTTTGGTATATGTAGTCAAGGTATTGAAATATAAAAATACACTTCTTGGAACCGATAATCATAAAAAGGTATAATATAACATCATCTCAATAAGAGAGGATGGAAAATATGAAGGTCAACTTGAATGAAACAGATTAGGTTTCCAAAATAAAAGAACATTGGTGGATAGTGATGTTATGGACATGTTAAAAAATATTAAATAATTATATAGAGTTATAAAGATATTTTATATGATGAATGTAAATGATCATGTAAATTTAGTGACATAAAATCCAAAAAACCATGGTGGATATGAATAATATCAGTTTAAAATAATTTATATTATTGTGATAACATATCTGTTTAAATTACCAATAATAAGATTTGCGAAATTATTTAACCATCTATATTGATAATTTATGATAATATACACACTTTATATCACTATATTTCATTGACATGGTTTCATTAATTGATTTTTCTTCAATAAATTCCAACTTCAATTCATACTCTATTAAATAAATATCCTAAATGATTTTCATGCTAGAATATTATTTAAAATATCATTTGAATAAAAAATAATTATTTATGTCCCTATATATTTTTGAAAAATAAAATCGGTAGCTTAATATATCCAATAACACCCAATGTTCAACCAAATCCATTCAATAACATGGTAACCTTAATGCTCATCAAAATACATTGGAAATAAAATAATAATGATGATTACTAAATCAAAACTATATTACCCAAATAATATAAAGAGGCTCTAAATGTCACATTCAATATATGGTTATACATTGATCAATGTAATACCAAAATCAAATCATTCATGCTTCCAAAAATAAAATCTCATGTTGTATTATATATTTCATAAGAAAAAACATGTCGTAAACTCTTGTAATGATCACATGAGCCATCAATTCAATAACCAATTTAATAGACCTTGTTACTAACACAAAAATAACTATTTATCATTATAAACTCAAAATCAATCACTAAATAAGGACAATCATCCCCACGTCATGTATTTTTTAAGAGGATTAACTTCCATCATAATAATTATTCTTGGTTATCTGTATTGGTCACCATATGATTTTGAATAATTAAAAAAATTGTATTTAGTAATCCCCTTATAAATTTTATTACTATTACAATAATAACATAATTTAATAAATAATTTAAAAATATATTTTTTGAATTCATCTAAAAATAATATAATCATCCATATTTGCATATGTCAATAACATAATCCTAACTTCAATACATAGGCTTCATTAATGATATATTCCCTTGACATGTTAGAATTTGTTCGCAATTAATTTTCACATTATAGTTGAATAATTAAACATTGGAAACTTATTTCATTTCCTTTAAATAAAGATAATTGTGGCCTATCTCACGATATTCCTTGGATGATATCATTCCCCTCATGCATGTACCAGGTTGTTTCATTCCACAATTATCATATGTGGTATACTCATTCACTCCCTTCATCCAATTATCCATATTTTCCTGAACCATAATCTTTTTCTCTTACATTCCTTCAAAGAAATATTTCATGTAAAATTATATATCAATCATGATTGCATATGATAAAATGTCCTCTTATGACGGGAATGTTTCAAAGATAAATTATCTTTAATTTATTTTCTATCACCCATCCATGGAATAGTAAATAATACTCTTTGGGTAATGTATGTAGTATATATCATATCTTTATTAAATTTAAATTTTGGATCCATACTTTTCATCATTTTCCTATTCCTTTTAACTTATACAAAATAATTTTCTCTCATTTTCCACTCATTTATCATGAGTAAATCACTTTTCTAAGAACTATACATTGAAATTGTTTCTTTCCATGTTTTATATTTTGTCATTACAATTAGTTTATTGAATAAATGGCCACCAATGATCTATATCTGGAGATATATTATCAAATTATTCAAAATCGTCTCCATTTAGTCACATCAAAATGTAAAAAATATGTTCTCTAACGAACTAATTCTATGATCATCTAAGAATGGAAATGTATTACTATTGAATGACGCATGTTATTGATGGATAACGTGGTTTAACACTATTAAACCACATTTTGGATCTTATGTCTTATCAATATAGGAAAGTTTATTTCTCGTAACATGAGTCGTCATCCCTAATATGGTAATAATTTCATCAATTCTAGTTGTAGATTCATTATCATTTCCAGGAGGGAAATCCCATCATGGGTTATGTGTATTGATATTGATCCATTTAATTCAACTAATAAACATATATAGTCAATGGAATACAGTATTTTAGTTCATTAAATAATGAAAAAAATTCACTATCCTAATACTGAAGAAGTACATGACACAAATTGAAATATTCATGCATGGTTAATATCTTAATTAAAAACATCGTTTCTTTGGATAAGATTAAAAAATAAAAAATAAAAAATACATCAAAATTGATTGGGAATAAAATGTGAATTATCGTCAAATTTTATCCAAAGAGTATCAAAAATGATATGTAGTTAGGCTTATTTTTTTGTACCAAGTAGCTATTGATTCATGTAGAATGTTAATTTTTTTTGTTATTTACCCTAGTTATATATTTTCCATAACCACATAACCTTGTAGTATATATAAATGGTTTTATTTCAAGGAATAACCAAATAATATATATCTAACAAAATAATATTATGTGACTCTATACATATCCTTAATGTCTATCCTAGGGTAATATTTCATAATCAATTTTTTTTATAATTTAGTTCCCATGTTTTCTTCAATACTTACTCTAACATGAACTGTAGAGACCTAGAATCAAGTAACTGATACCTTGTTTCAAGTTTATTAGATTTGAATTACATACATGCTATATTATCTTAATGGAATAAACTATTTTCTAATCTCAATACACTAGATAAATAGTTCCACATCATATTAAAATTGTAAATATAAAATAAACAATGTGTTTTCTTTTAGAACCCCATTATTTCTCATAGTGTGTCCCAACATACCAATCACTAAACACCTCCAAGTATCATGAGAAAAAGATAAAATAATTAAGCAATGAAATCAAATGCTGAGTAAGGGTAATAATATAATGATCAATATTATGAATAAATAATCATAATAAATATTATAAGGTAAATAACTGAAACATATTTTATTTTCTAAACAAACTGATTACAATATAAAATAAATAAATCATGTCCAAATAAATCCATATATATATATATATATATATATGTATTTATGTATTTACATAATTATGAATCTTATCAATGTATATTGTATCTAAAAGAGAAATCACATGGTTATAACTATTATAATAATGTGGGGATTCAAAATTTTAGTCATATAAAACATAGTATCAAGACCAATCATAATATTGATTAAATTTGTGGGTAGAATCAAATCTTATTTATCCAAATAAATTCCCTAATGAGACCTCTCGACACATCAAGGGATTATATATAAAAAGTGATCATATATCACCCACTATTTCTAATGAATTTATTTTATGGAAGGTGTGAATCATGATTAATATAAATAATTTTATTCATAAAGTATCGAATAAAATCCAAATACATGCCCTAATCTAATAAACAATATCATATACTATTTATAGTAATTTTGAAAAAGGAAATAAAATTATATACTCTTAATAAAAATGAACATAAACCATCCATATTAATAAAAACCATTATTTCAATAAAATATATCCATAGTATATAGTTAGTATTATAACAGTTGATTGATGTTGATGAATATAAATACCAAAGGATTTTCATTAAAAACATTTTTTAGAAAAATAGAATTTTATAATTAAAAATACTTATTTGAAAACTAATATTTCAATTTTCTTTTGAAAATAACCTATTGAGACTATAAATTTATATTTAATACAAGGATTTGTCATTGTGTATGTATATTTTGTTTATGGTGTACACGGTAAAAATATCATATCACATTTTTGATAAATTCCAATGATAGAATGTTTTGAAAGAGACATGAATATTAATATAAAAAGTAAAAAAGAATGAAAAACTCATTATAAACTATTATATATATGTTTAAAACCTTTTTTTGAAAACATAGATTTTGATGACAATGGATTTTTGAACGAAATGAGAAAAAAATTTGGGCTTTTTTAAACCATTATATAAAATAATTCATATTAAAAAATATTATAATAATGATAATATAATATTAAAGTATTATAAATCACCATATTATAAGGAAATAGACTAGCTTTATTTTATAAATACAAAATAATTCTCCCATGGGAGAGTAATACAATACAAATCCAGAATAATGATGAGATTGAGAAATAAACTCTTACCACTTCGCTAAATTTTAAATCATAAGTACCATTAAAGAGATAACATAAAACAAAACATTAAATTCCATGAATAAAAGTATATTAATGATATAAAATATCAAAAATTTCATTATATACACAACACAATGGAATAATCTTATAATATGTTGTACGTCTCATGAAAGGAAAAGTGAGCAGAAAAACCATTTCCTCTAGTTTTACATCCATTATATGTTTTCATATACCCAATATAATAAATTTATGTATATTATAAATATATTAAAGAAACATAATCATATATCTCATTTCATATTGTATTTAATAATATTTTTTTATCACCCATTTATTGACAACTCTTCGTTAAAATCATTATTTCATGTGACAATTGCTTGATTTTTGTTGTATGTTTTAGTTATGAAATTTTGTTCCTTTTAATTTTATTAATTTCAAAAAATAATATAAATTATTATACATGGAATAAATATGATATATATTTAATATATACGTATTTCGATGAATCTATTATAGTTAGTGATAGAAAATTGATTACATCATTCTTGAAGACTGTTGGTCATACAAATGCATGAATGTGGTTATCATTTTTCTAAACATATTGATCAAAATTATAATAAAATTTAATTAAAATTTCGTGAATCACTATTTTTATTTTTTATAATTTATTTTAATAAAATAAATATCTATTAACATCCATACAAAAATAAAATAAAAAACATTTAATATCACTATCCATAAGTGGTAATCTATAGGTACGCGTGAGAGAGATTTTTTTTTCAATCAATTAGAATGAAATAATTTCGAGGTTATCTTATATTTTTATAAGGATTTTTAGATCATAAATATCAGATATTTTCAATAAATTGTACTTTAATACCTTTCATGAAAAGCATACTCGAAAAATGATTGACAACACATCGTGAGTCGATAGTCCGTCGTAGACACCAGTGACATTATTATATCCCCCAAATGATAGAAATTATAAAGGAAAATGTTATATTTTAATTATAAAAGTAAATTAATTTCATAAATTTCATATAAAAATTTTAATTCCATCATTAAATCTATCTGTTAATGGTGGTCTTGGAAAATGAATTACATTGATTCGTGAGGTGATAGTCTGCCATAAACATGATCGACGGTTTCATTTCCATTTTGATAGAAGATAACATGATGCTCTGTTATTAACATAATATAATAACATATCAGTACATATGATAAAATATTTTTATTATATTATAACTTAGGAAGATGTTTCGTATGATGTGTAAGATGAAATAAAACTAATATCCATATTTATGTTTTTTTATTCTGAGATCCTGTTTTGGATTATACATAATGCATCATTCATAGTTATTATAAATGTAAATTTTTCCTATATAATGTGGGTAGATAATAATTATATAGATTTTTTAGGGACTTACCTATCCAAAAGGTGTTGTATGTGATAATAATGGAGTAATCGGGTGGCATTTTATAAGTGGAGGTGATGAAACAAATGAAATGTTTTAATAGATATAGTAATACCAAAGTTTTTATCTTTCTAAAAGACAAAATATATGTCATTATTACAAAATATTTACATTAAGTTAAAAAATGGACATAAAATTCCTTTTGGACATGTTTTTATGTAATTTTTATCCATATTGTATTGTGTTATCCATCCGTAGCCCATTTTTACCTTAACCCTGATAATTAATTGTTAATGATTTTATTTATAATAATGATAAAAACAGATGATTAATGTTTATATAAAATATAAATTATTATGATTAAAAATATGGAATCATTTTTTTTTTAATTTCAATAAACAGATGTTTCAATAATTCATTTAAAATTAAACTGCTTATGCGATAAAAGATCAGTTTTCCACTGAAAAAAAATCAATATGAAATTCATTCAAATGAAATAAATTAGTTAAATTGGAACATAAAACAACTAATATAACATTAGAAAATGTAAACATTAAATTTAAATATTAATATAAATTAAAATTATTGTCATTTTCAATTAAAATGTAATTTTCACCATTCATCGTAAAAAGATATATTTTTAAAAAAACATAAAGATTCACCCTTCAATAATTTTGATATAAATATTTAGAATATTTTTTATTTTTATCAAATAAAGTTTATACAAGTAATAAAAATAAATTTAAAATTAAGTGCTCAAAAACCAATGAAACCACATTTTAGAAAAGTATATTTTTGAAAAAAAATTCCTTCTTATTCCAATTGATTCTTATTATATTTCAAATCAATATATGATATTAATTTTCACTATTTATTCAGTCATATTTATAAATAAAATATTAATTTCTAGAATACAATTGTCATTTTTGAACAATATTTTAACAGATTATTCTATTTTAAATACATTTGTGCGTAAATCAAAAGAAATCAAATAGAATGAATATAATGACGTATATACTAATGTTTATGGGTGTTAAATTATCATATAATCTTTAGTCTGCGTTTAAATTTTTTTCTTTCAAATTTTTTTTCCACTTTTAAAATCTCATGGTGTTATAATTATTAAATATTTCGTGTCGTTTTTATATTTATGAACACTTAAGGGATGTAATGATTCATTTCACATAATATTTTTTGGTGTGTATTAGCTAGTTCAATGGAATGTAATTTTAATGTTCCATTATGAAATAATAAAGTATTATTTATTTTTTCTATATATTTTATTAATTATTTTATAATATACTTCAATTATATTAAAATTAATTATAACATTTGCCATATTTATGAGAGACTTTTCAATCATATACACTGTGAAATTTTTCTCATTATATGGTCTTCCTTTCACTTCGGTTAAATTGGATCCAAGAAATTATTCATTCAATAGAAAAATGATTCATCAATAAGGTTATGAAAAGTGCAAGTGCTTCACTCGACACATTTAAATACAATTCCAGATAGTTGTTGAATGTGTTAAATCTATCTAAACAAAAATACACAACTGCGAACTTTACAAATATATCAAACCAATATTATAATAGATTAAAATTATAATGATTCTATGAATTTACATCAGTTCATTCCTCATCTCATACCCACTAGGCACGTACAAAATATTACTAACACATTGAAGAAATAAAAAATAATTTTTTACCCATATCATCATCCACAAGAATTCTCCATCATAATAAAACTCTCAATCATGTATTCATTCAATATAAATTATTTTTTTTTATATTTTTATTTCTTTTTTACCATCGTTAATGACGAGAGGATCTTGAAATGATTTAAACCCTAACAATTCTTAACAACAATCTAGCACCATTCGAATGGCCTAATCTACCATAATCATATGTGGATGATCCAAACCCCTGAAATTAACTTCTTTTCTGAGATCCATACCCCAGGATGACACCTACAAAACTAAAAAATGAATAATCTAAACCACTTGATAAAATATGTGTATCCACCACAAAATAATAGTGTCTATGCAATGGGTAAAATTATATGATATCTTTATAATCTTCTAAATAGATGGAATATATTTCCAATAGAGGAGTTTTATTATCATTTTCATTATTTTTTTCAATACAAACACTATGGGAAAACCTCTATAGTATTATGAAAGGGCGAAACATACTCCCTATATTTATGAAATTCCATTCGGTTTATTTTGTGAGAGAATCTGGTTACAATAGACCACTAAGCTCTAATCAACACCAACAATCTATCTCAAATAACGGATGAGTGATTTGAACCCACCATTGGTCATACCAGAAAAATTTCCCCCTCAATATGCAGGAATCGACATCCATAAATCTAGCCTCCCAAGCGCATCCTCCATCAATAATTAAATCATTTCTATTCTAAAAAAGTCATCCATCATTCGAGTAGTTTAATACATTGATCTAATCACCCTCTATTATTTAACTATACCAATGGATAACAACTTGTTTATAAACTTGTATCCAATATCATGATAGTTTAATGTATAATTAAAACTCGGACGGTGAAAATGTTGATATTCATATAACATCAGACACATTTCACCATGAATCGATACCACCAAATATGCATTCCACATTCTATATATGATTCACAATGAGTTCATTATTCATATGAACAATAATTTAATTCCATCCAATTGATTAACACTAATTCATACATCAGTATCCCATTAAGGGACGACCCTAGGTAACCAGATGCATACATTCATTTATTCATTCACATTCAATGAAACTGAATTCTCATATAGTAACATTGCCTTTAAATCCATGCTTACCATCAAATTATAAGAATAATAGAACTTTGTTGTTCTAGGATATGATTTTCACACTAAAGGGGATCCGTAACACCCCTGTGGGTGGTACAACATCATTCAATCGACTGGATATCACTACACAATAATGATATATTTAGTTAATCTATACCAAGGTAGGTACCACTGTATATCATTTTTTCTGTGAACAAATCACATAAAATACATCTTTATCCACTAATGATGATGTTAAATTGCCGGTGGGATTGAGGGAATGGTCGTTTCAATAAGCATATATTTTATTCCCACCAACATTCTAGTTTATAGGTCTATTATAATATCCAATGGATAATTATACGGTGCATGAATAATAACTCAGTAATGATACATCATGTGTAATGGTCAATGAAGAGAGGACATTCATTGTATTACAAAATGAATTTAATATCACCTGGCCATACCCTTAAATAACAAAAATCTTTCAATATTTCAATATTTCATCATCATATGTGTGATATGAACTAATAATGCGTAGTCATTGTTGGACTGGATAAATGAATAATTCTTATTTGATTTACTTTACACCACTATATATTTCACAAAACATCTCTTAGTAAGAAACATAACATAAAAAGTGTATTCTTTAAGATAAAAAAACATTTTCCATTTGAACTTAAATGTACTTAGTAACTCTTTCTATCATTATGTGAAACAATTGGAATATCCCAAAACCCATTTTAATATCGACAAACAATAATAAATAGCCAATGCATTAACGAGTGTCCTTGGAATATGTGTTGTTGTATGACCAAACAACCAAAAATCCAACAAAATTCACAAATGACTTAGACTGAACCATTGAACTCAAACAATTAAACTATAAAAAATTTATATGGAACACATCATGTTGACCACGAGACACGATGTATCTGAAGACATGGTAATGATACCCTATGGAAGATATTAGACCCCTAGATAATAATAAACCATAGAGATAGGTGAATAAATCTACACACAGAAGAGCACTCCATCGTGAGTTTTGATAAAAAAAATCATTCAATACTGAGTCACAATTCTATATAGGGATCTAAATTCAGGAATCATCATATGTTAAATTAAATTACAAAAAATATAGAAATTTATGTATGGGAATCCTATAAAACATTTTTTTCATGAGATTCTTACCCAATTTTCCAACCCATGAGTATGATGTAGTAATAGTTCACGTAGAATATCAATCCCACTGTTAGTCTCCTTTATGTCAGTGAAAAATTTCTTATTCTAAATAAGAAATTGTACTCCATGGCCAAAGGGGAATTGGAATATCATATCCTATGAGAAAATATATGGCCATCAATTCACTAAAATAGAGATTTAAATATCCCTATCTGGTAGTGGGAGGACCAACTACATGTTGGGTCTCTTCATGGACATTTAATCAAAAATATGATTCCAAATATTTTGTAAAATGGTTATTTAGATTCAATGAACACAAAATAATTAGGGTAGATTAGGATTAGATGACACAGGAAAACAACAATGATCAAATTGACCACAATATAACATATGTACTAACATTATTGAACCCTAAATACATTTTATAAAGATAAGGATTGAATAATATGTTATTATGGTATTAGAGAAATGATATATTAGTTTTATCACAAACACTAGTCTCTACAGTTGGATAAAAAAACTGAAGATTACCTAAACATTATTAAAAAAAATTCAGAAACTAGTCCTCACATGATTCCAAACTCCAAACACTCTCACTAAGAATCAACTACTCTAATACCTCATTTACATGAACCAAATTAAAAGGAATCCTCCTGGGAAAGCATAAATCTAAGTGTACCATCTATAGCCAACCTATAGCAGTTTGAGACCGAGTGACTAGGACAATGTTGGGATATCACAAAAAAATATAGGCCAGAACCTATATCAATCTGAAACAAAAAAATTTATTCAATATATAAAATAACTAGTAACACTAGTAGAATATATATACAAATTATATTATATAAAACATAATATTGTTACCTTAAATACTGGTATAATGCAACATAAGAATATAATAATAGGGTTGTGCATCCAACAATGCACCAAATCTAATACAACAAAGGATTCAGAATGTTCCTCCTAAATATCTGTGTTCCTAGATCAATGTCCACCTATTATGTTTATCTCCACTATCATGAACATCAATTCCCCATAATGTGTCAACAAGCATCTAATGATTCCATCACTAAAAATTTCACACCTAATCTATTTCTAGAAATACAATCTCTAAACTATTCATTGAATTAATTAACAAAACACATATATGAACAAATATCATTCATGGGTGATTATACACATGACAACATGAAACCTCGAATACATAAAATATATAAAATAAACATGTTTTCATACACTATAGTATATAAATCAATTAGAAGAATATAAAGAATGATCTAGGTATAAAGAAACACTATAAGTCATAAAGATTAAATTAATGTATCAGTATTCTACACTTCACTCCTCAAATGACATATATAATGTGAAAATTTAGATTCATAGAGTTTCCAAAATCATTCATAGACTAAATAAAATTTGATATAAAAAAATCACACCAAATGGAAATAGTGGGGTAACTATCGAATAACAAGACTCAATGTATCAGAACTTCTTTACATCCCCAACATTCAAATTTCCATGAAAACCAATAAAATAGTATTTACTCCCCATTTATGCATGCTAGATTGTCAAGGCAGTACCACAATATACAATCCATCATCATTGAGTCACCATTAAAGATACCCTTAGGGGAACAAAAAAATAAACCATGTATAATTATTGGCCAAGGGATTTCTAACCCCTACAATTATATCTGCCCAACTAGGATAAACCCCACAAAACCTCGTAACAATTGTAATGTTGGATCCACACCGCATTTAGTAAATCTTTGATAGAGTGAGTACTAAACCTATTAAAGAACCTAACTTATTATATAGAGGACATGATAACTAATAATAAAAAAATTTGGTATCTCATTTTTGAGGTTCATGGGGGGGGTGCATAGGTCCTCGATTCTTAAGAGTCTTATTTTTATGATGAATCATAGTAGCTGAGATTGTAATTGGTGACTTATTTTGGTGACAACAAGCCCACATAAGGGATGTTCCAAAATATTGAATGTGGATGGAACATAAATCAGTAAGCTAGGGTTTTAGATCTGAATAGGAAATCATTCCTTATCATTTTGGATTTTTTTGATGACCTTGTTCATTCCTATGATAGATGTCCTCTCTCCTTCAATATTTGTAGGTTAAAAATTTCTCGAAGGTCCATGGAGGTTCAACGGGACTATGAGTTACTAGTGGTTGTGGTATATATTTCTCTCCATAGTCTCCACTTATCATTCCTGTACAAATCATTCTAATAAAATATTAGAAACAAAATTGGTGAATATTTTTCTATAGATGAGTATAATCTAAACCTCATGAACATTGTGGAAGCTTGGATTGTTATAACGATGTACATTTTGTCTACCCCTTCATATTATATTTTTATTCAGGTTGGTGATGTGTTTAAATAGAGGTAGGTTATTTTGTTTCCCTAGGGTCCCATTTTCCCCCTTTTATCACATTGTTGGCCATGTGAAGTCATTATACAAGAAATTCAATTCCTCACCAACTTCGAGACTCTTGACAAAGGACTCTTATAAACCCTCCTCATCAGGGGGATTTGTAGTCTTTGAACTGGTCGTTAGGGAGCATCCTTTTCCTCCTTTCTTCCACCACCACTTTTCCACCCTCTCACCTTCTTAATGATCTATCCTCCTTCAAGGGCTTTTTATAGATTCTATGCCTCCTTCCCCTTCCACACCCCCTAAACCCTCAAGCCCTCCATACCTCTCTTCTTGTCATTACCTTAATTATTATATTACTCGAGACACATCCCCCTACCTACATTCATCCCTCATTCATCTCTATATTTGGTAGTTTTTTTTCTAAAGGAAAATGTATTCTCTATGCTGATATCCCCTTGTCCCCCCAACATCTAACCTCCACTTTGTTTTTATATCCTTGTAAAATAGCTAATGTGAATGACTGCATTCAACTACTCCTTTTCTCTTTTTTTTCCAAAACTATACCAGCCTCATAGCCTTGTCGCTAGTCCTCACCTATGGTGCTATACTCCCTTCCTATACCTAGTTCTCCCATTAGAAGGATGTACACAATATCCCTGGCTACGTCTCAATGTATATCTTTAAGGGAGTAAATTTATTGACTTTATTCTCCTCGGATCAAGACCATGAGATCCAGATATTAATTATTTCTTGGAAATTTGGAAATCTTGGGCTCTCGGGGTTGGTGTCACTTTAGATTTCATACCCAATGTATTCATAAATAATAAATTTTATCATTTGGTCATCTTTAAACTAACAGTAAACTATTCCAAAACTATGGTCTTTTCTATGAGATCTTAATTTTGGTTCTATTTTCATGGTGAGCATGAATATCATCACATCGGGTTTTATAAGATGACCCCTATCTCAGTGGTCATGTTGGTGGAATCAGATCAATATATTTTGATTAATATGGATTGTAGATATAATTTTTTTATCTTTTCATATTCCAAATTTGAGACATGCCTTCATGAGATGTTATAGCCTGACCTTAACTCCTTTTTCAGTGAATCTAATCTTTTGATGGTGGGGGTGACTTCAACAGCATCTTTGAGTTGTTGGAAAATATGTGGGGTGTTATCTCCTAATCAGTGACAACATTCATTTATCCTAATTTACGGATCCGGAGAGGCTCCAATATCTAGGATTTGATAGTGATAAATTCAGAGGGTGAAATAACTCAATTTGAATCCGGAGGAATTAGTGTAGATTGTATTGATGCTTTGGGAATCACGAGGTTATCTCTGACTTCTCTTATTCAGAGGTCATTCATTTGGCTCGAGCTGTGTCAAATCACTCTCTGCTTCTTGTCCATTTCAGTTCTGGTTCCCAGTAGAATTATCATATATATTTTCTCTATAATTTAGACGTCTCAACCTTTGTTCCTTAATAGGTTGAATCAATATTGGAAGACTAAATACCATCAAAGACATTAGAAATTACTCCAAAAACATTTTTTCTTCTTAAATAATGACCTCTTGGAGTGGTCCAGTGTCCTCCTATAAGAGAATCCATCATTGCGGGATATTAAATTGTATATTGAGAGAGTATAAGAGAGCATATACGAATACTAAGAATTTGATATTATTTTATCTTCATGCCTCATGAAGCATCTACTCATCTATATTTTGTTAGAGTATGATAGGTGCCTCCAAGATCACACTCAGACCAATTGGATTAAAAAGGGTGATTGAATTTCAGTTTATTTTCATGAAAACTTTAAAGAGAAAAAGTGATGTCATGTTCTAAATATCCAATTTTTATAATGGATCATTTACCAAAGACATGGATGTAATATGTGACATGGTTGGATGTTATTTGAAATCACTATTATGCAATCTTATCTATCATTCGAAAAACGGATATCCCCAAAATCATACCGACCTGATTGGTTCAGTCACAATGGTTGTCTTAGCTCAGACCAATCAATTTCTTGATACTGAATTAGGTAAGAAGAAGGTAAGGGACTCTATTATAACCCTCAACCAGGAATGTGCACCTAATCCCAATGGATTTTTCAATTTATTTTTTCATCAGCATTTAGGCCTATTAAAGGATTAGTTAGTTGATAAAATAAAATAAAAATATGTGGTAAAGGGTTGCCTCAGGTTGTTACTACCACAACCATGATTCTTATTTCTAATGTTAGTGATCCCACCTCCATTACTCAGTATTAGCACATAATCCTGTGAAACTACACATAAAATGTGTTTGTGGGAAACATCAATTGTATATTTTCTAAGATTAACCATAGTTTGGTTGCTAAAGAGAATAAAAAAACATTTTAGGGACGTTATGTACAAGGGGAAATGAAAATTGTGTATGAGATGATTTCTGAGATAAACAGAAAATCACAGGGGTCCACAATTTTTATGAGGATGTATATGGACAATGCTTATGATATGTTAATGTGATGGATTATAATTTGGGCAATGAGGAGCATTTTAATTTCTAAATGAATCATTTACAAGTTATTATTATTATACAACTCTCATTAGAATAATTTTTCTTTTATGGGGAGGCAATGAAAATTCATAAAACTGGTTAGAGGTCCTAGAAATAGTGACTACGTTTATACAAACATATTTATCATTGTTAAAGATTTCCTAATTATGTGACCTCATTTATTTAACTTTGACATGTCCTTTGTTATTATTTTGGTGCTCATGATTTGAAAGTATATCATATCCTATATGTGGAATAACTTGTCTTCTTTAGCAATGGTCTTAGTGAATTTACCATTGTCTTAAATAACTTCATGAATGAGTATTCCAATTGGAGTATGAATATTATAAACATGGATAAGAGCGGGGTTTACCTATCATCTTCCTACCCATCCAGTAATAGGGAAAATATTGAATAAATCATATGAATTATAACCAATAATTATTATAATGGAAACCATGGATAACCAATCTCCCCTAGTAGAATATGATGTAAATATTTCGATGTATTGAATATAATGATCCCCAATCATATCAATAATTTGCAGAACATGATATTTTCATTTGTTGGCTGGATCACTCTAGTTAATTGTGTACATTCTTATATAACTATTTGCTTCATATCCACCATCATGGTTCCCAATACTATTATTTGGATGATTGTGAATATCATGAATGGTTTTATTTGGGATTCCAAATGTGATGGAAAATTCCAGATGGATTCCTGTAGTAAACATGTTATGTTGGTGGAGCATGGAGTCATAGGATTTTGGGAAGTGGGGTAGACTATGTATTAACTATAGGGTAATATTACATGGGATTTTATTTAGGGATTCTCGGTATGGAGCCGAATTATCATAGGAATGTATGCCTTTGTCTCACCTAAGAATGGAAGATCTCTTTCATGCATATAGAACACCCTTTGTGTTCACATTCCTGTACATATGGATCATTCCCAATGGATTCTCTACCAGGGTGACGTTTTGATTTATTATTGTGATTGGGGGTAGTATATTGGATTTCCCAAGATTCATAATTCACAAATTTTCATTCAAGGAATACAACTCAAACCCCCATTATCCAGGTGATTCTCAACCCCAACCAGATTCTTTTTCTAATAGCATCTAAACGGATGGGTCCCACATCCAATGTTTTTTCATTAGACCATCATGTGAGATGTTTTCAGATAAGCCTTCTAAATAGGAATTTCTTGTATAACCTGTGAGTGACAAGTGGGGAGGTTTCTCTGGTGCTATGATATTCGTATTAAAATTACATTCCTACTATAAAAAATCTACAACCATGTTATCCCCATAGAGTATGCGAATAATGTAATGGGTGTTCAACTTGTATCAAAATTAATCAACTTCATGTATCCCACATAGGAATCTATAATGAATTTATTTCTCCAAAGAATAAGGGCTAGAATGATGTTGGGTGATCTTGGTGAATTCTCTTCACCTACAAATACAGGGGAGTCACCAATGTGTTTCTTCATGAATTGGGTTTGTAGTTGTCAAAACAATAAGAAGGAGGATATGTCTCAGGTGGTTATTTCAGTTGATGTTTATTGTTGCATATGGATGGTGTGAAACCAGGCTCTGCATGTCCCTTATTAATCTGGTCTATCCCTTCTGTTTTGGACCAGATGTATATCTTTAGAGTTGGATGTTCTCTTGAAACAGTGTGTTGTTGCACCAATCCTCACATTATTTTTCCCTAGAATACCCATTACGAACTGATCCAGTCATTGGATGTGGGACCATTGGGTTTTCTAGTCTTCGCATTCTCCAAGCCTCAAACTCTATGTTGATAGTGCAAGTTGTCTCAGTAGAATGTGTATTGGTGGTGTGGTATGTGACTCTTCGGGATCAGTGATCTTTTCTTTTAGTTCCTTCTATAGGTTAGGTAACTCCCTTATGGAAGAGGAACTGGAAATGCTTAGTGCCCTATATCTAGGAAAATCAAAGAACATCCACCTATCCATATTGGAAAACAGATTCCAGAATAGTGTGTAGAGCTCTCATTAGAGCCTTATACTCTCTATGGAAAATCATTTATTTGATCCATGAATGATAGAACCTTCTTTCCAATGACAAGAATATTCATCATATGTGGCATAATGGTAATAATGTTTCTGATTTTTTTACTACAATATCTACCCAATAATTCTCCATCTAAGAGTTGTGTAACCCAAGAACCCTTCCCCCATCTTGTGTGGGCCATTTTATTAGTGATTTACTCGATCTTCTTTTATTTAGGCCACCATAAAATGTTTTTCCCTTATTTCCATTAATAAAATAAATTATTATGATTTTACATATAGAGGAAATTTTTTCTAAGTATTAAATTTATTTACAAACTCTTAAAAAGTATTGTGGAATAAAGCATTATGAATTTCATGATCGTGGAAAAGTACATACATTTTGTACTCTCTGATCATATCACATGAACACATTCATTTATTCAACATCGGTAAGGAAGATAAAATACATGTATCACCACACATTAAACATAGGATAGTAAATAAAATAAAATTTTTCCTACTAAATGTAAAAATGTTTTCATGGATGAATTACAAATAAAATTCAGGGCCTTAAGAAATGGTATACAATACGTAACTAATGATAGAAAATTTGATGACATATAATCTAGGGGTATAAAATGTGTACCTCCTATGTATCCATCTTGTCATGTACAACCTCTCCCATTGGATGTGGAGTCAATCTATACAATATACCCTGTGATGTACATGTCTTTTGGGAAATGTGTGTCATTTACTCCCTGACTACATGTCACAACTCCCCGATAACACGATGTGCATTTCATTATGTTCCCATTGGTGTGTACCACTATCCATGTCAAATCACATAAGACATACATGGTGTACAATAAAATTACATGCCACAGATATGGGAATGTACTCAGCCTCTCATATCAAAACTAATGATGTATGAGTCTATAATACACACCATGTGAAAATTATAATTTCCCTAACACTAGTGCCACAATGAGGGTTGAGTACACTATACTAAAAAACATAAATTTGATTTCTACCATGTAAAGGAAAAATAAAATTTTCAACATAATTTTTCTTTGTTTTTATATATTATATAAATATAATCTATGAATTGATGTAATGGAAAATATTTTTTCTCAAAAAACATTGGTTACCCCATGGAAAATCACTAATTCATATTAAACCCTTATAAAAATTTCCTTGTATTTTTTTGTTCAATTATTCAATCTTGCGGGGACTTTCTATAAGATTTACATGATATTGTAAGATCTAAATGTATATGTTTTATTGGTAAATAATCCCCTTTTTTAGGATTATGTCTATAAAACTATTTAGGAAATACATTGGTACATTTCTTTATAATAGGAATTCCTTTAAGGATAACAATTTCATGTTCCTTAATCAAATGGACATATATCTTTCTTTATATGGTGACCATATTGATAAATAAAAAGAATATTCCTAAAGATATTAATATATATTTTCTAAATTGTATAAGAATTTTGGATTCTTTTTTAAACATACGGTTATTTCTCTATCATGATAGTGAATCTCAACTCTATTTATATAAATGTTTACCTGCCCAACATTACATTAAATCTCTATAAGGGAGCATGAATAGATTCATAAAAAGATTATCAAAAATATAATTACTTGATAAAGAGTTGTGTTCAGGTGATATAACAATTTTACCACTTGATCCTTTTAATGATATATCGAATTCCATGTCTTGAGGTGGGGATTGGGTATTTCATTATAATATTCATTATAAAAATGAATGAATAATGCATTAATAAAATAAGGAATTTTCAGTTCATAAATGGATAATATGAGCAAAACTTATCCGTTTTGATTTTAGAAATAATTATTTACTAAAACAAAATAATATTTACGGTTGTTAATAATCAAATTAATTAGTATTCATTAGGAAAATTGTAATTCCCCATGTCTCGATGTATTGAGAAATTGAACAGGAATCTGAATATTTCATATAGTGGACTGTCTGTATTGAGAACTCATAATGATGTTTTGATAGTTTTAAAATAATAAAATGTGTTTTAAAATGGGTAACTAGGTTCAATTTTAAATTATTATTTTCAAGAGATATATGGATAATAGTTTGAGGTTTTGGGTTTGTAGCAACTGCCATTGGCCATAACGTGAGCAAAGGTGGGCCAACCAGTGGGATCTAGTCGGTAGTCATATGGGTTGGATGTAGTATTTTTTATTCAAGAATTATAAAAAAATTTATGATTCACCTAATGATCTAGGAGGATGATGTGAAGGGGAGAAGACCCTTTTTTCAGGTTATCCCCATATAATTCCACAGATGGTTACCCTTGATCAAGGGTTATTCCATTGATAATTCCATAGAAAAATTATGGAATGATCATCAATTTATCATGTATGCAAAACTATTTTCCTTTTCCACATATATAAAGTCAATTTCAAATAAGAATTTGATGATTATTTCATCATATCATGGTAAAATAACACAAGATGGATATAAATTTTGATCGGATTATCTATAGAGTGTCTTAAGAGGATCATTTAAAGATGTTGCATTCCATATTGATTGAGTTTTTGTTCCCAAATATTTCTCATTAATATAATTCAAAAATTGTGTAATATATACCATTGTAATTTCTATTAAATTTTTATAATTTTCCACCATCTTTATTGAAGAATTTGATACATAGTGTATATGTCATCTATCAATGTCTTGATGATGTTATGTAACGTTGATAATTTAATCTAGAGATATTGACTATAAAAATTTATTTAAAAACTATTTTGAAGATGATTTACATATAACAGGTATTCACATGGGAAGAGGGTGAATATTTGACTACAAATATACTTATATATTCTGTAATAGTGAGTTTCAAGACTCTAATATAAACCTAAAATCCTCCATATAAGATTATTGATTTTTATGAATTAATATATGGTTTAGGTAGTCTAAATAATATATTTTTTATGATGTGTGATATATGGTATCAAAACCATAGGTTATTGATCCTGATATCAATTTATTATATCAATATAAATGAAATTGAAATAATTATAATTAATGGAAATACATGTAATGATAAATTGTTAAGTGTCACAGTGGGCCTTTATACACTAGATGGACCTCCATGTCATCGATGGCATGGATTATTATTATAACCATGTATATTGTGAAATGTGAATTCCATTACAGGTATTATATAAATAATTATTTTTAAATACTAGACTGATATGTCCACATAGATCCATTTAGTTGGGAGAAGCTATGATTTGAACTAAATTTCCATAGAATCCATTATGAGATCGATTGATTCCATAGATTTATTAAACTATATTACAAAATTGAGAATAAAATGGACATATATGACATACATGGGTTGATTTCTATTTCCCCATGGGTGGGATTGGTGATAGACTTGTATGATTTATCCTAATGATTCAATCTAGATCCTAGGATAATTTAAAGTGAGCATGAGGAGGCTAAAGCTTCTTCATTACGTTTTTGTTGGGATTGTGGGATGTATTAATAATGAATCATGAATTATTCACATGTAAATGTATTGGTAAATTATTAATTTATTTCATAAGTTGATTAAGACACCAACTATGATTTGATACATGATTTAAATATTAAACATTGGATTAGATAATTTTATTTAATGTGATGAGGATTATTATAATATAATGGGACCTTGATGTAATTTCATGGATCAGGTATGCCCATTATTTTTACTACTGGGGGAACTTGGAAGATGTTTCAAGGGAGTGGTTTCCCATTTATTTTTATATAGTTGAGTGAACATGATTTTATTCAAAGGATATTTTATTAAATTTTTTATATTATTGGGGGATCATGGATTTCGTACCAAGAATCAAGTGTTCCTATTATTACTATATAGAAGGGGGACCATGAAATTATTCCAAAGAATATTTTAAACCAATTAGTATACTATTGGGGGAACTTTGACATTTTTCCATCACATTGGAGTATAAATTAAGGTTATATTAAATTGGGGTACAATGGAAATAGTTTGTTGGATATGTTGTTCCCATTTATGATTATATTTCAATGGGGGCATGGACATAGTCCTCAGATCTAGTGTATTAATATTTTTATTATATATGATTATGGAACTATGGATAATGATATCTGGAAATTTTTAAAGGCAAGTCCCATCCTAAGAGATGTTCTTCACTCAAGGATCGATTACGGTTGTCAATTAATTTATTAATTATATAAAAATGTAGTTATATATTAATTTATTCAACTCAATTTGTAAAATTCACATATCACTACATTCACTATATATGTACATGACAATATTTTTTGTTGTCTGCTATGTTTCATACTCACACCTTTCACAGGAATCAATTACACATGGGTACCTTATAATCCTTAACAATTTAGTGGTTTTGGTTGGGTAGTGGTTTGGAGTATCTCAATCGAGCATGATAACATGAATGGAAATGTTGTATGGGATTAAGTGATGCATGATGATGTCGTAGGTATATGTGCCCATGTAGTGTAACTGTATCATTGAGAGAGGGAGTGGGTGAAATTGTGATATATTTTTGTCTTATGTTTCAATTGAAACAACCTTCGCTTCTTGTTAATGATTCAATTCCCCGATGAATGTAGTTCAAACACACATCCATAGGAAGAAAATTATTTATATGGTTCAATTTTCAATACGTATACCTATATCCTTAGTATGGTTTTGAAATGATCTAATACCACACAATACACTAGAAAACATTCCTTCAATAATAACGACTAGGATGTGTAATTTCACACATATAGCACTATGAAAACAATCTCAATCGTGTGATTACACCCTCTTAGCATAAATATAGAGAAAAAATTGTATATCAACTCATGTTACATGTTATTATTTTCAATTAAACAAATTTATTCAATTGAAATATAATTATTCAATTCTTGGCCTATAATAATGGTTTGATCCTCCTAAAATTTGTTATGAAAACACAGTTATATATTTTTTTTTCTGATTCTCCATGTCTGATTCCTCTAAGTATGATTCATCCATAACAATTCTTCCAGACTGATTATCTGATTGAATGAAATAGAAATAAATTGGAACCACTTCAATTCCTAACTATGATATACTCATTATGATTCTTACTCAGTATTAGAAACCCAATATGGAAATCATGAGGCTCATTAATTGAGGTCAATATAATGATTAGGGAAATAAAAATTTTACCTCCCTATCAAAACCTCTTCAAAAAATATTTGATACAAAGTCTTATTTTTCAATCTAAAAAACATGGATCTTATATCTCTAATGAAGTTAATATGATCAACATTCATAATTTATTATGTACTTATCCTTTTGAAGGTTACCATAGAAATGATTTAGTGGGAATGATAAAAACCATTCCCTCTAAAAAAATCATCCAAATTTAAATTTTCCTTGAAATATCAGGATGCATTTTGACTTTCAGAACTCTTCTCAATGATTTTTTATTCTTCATCAAACTCTAAAAACATCATCTAAAATTATATTGAATAATCAGTATTCTATCAATACATGAGTTCAATTTTTATCATTCAGATTTCATTAATACAAAGTATAATATCCTTTTAAAATATATAAATAATGAAATGGATAATATTATTATTTTTTGAAAATGATTATCAAAT
Organism: Viscum album; assembly: GCA_963277665.1. Classification (NCBI taxonomy): domain Eukaryota; kingdom Viridiplantae; phylum Streptophyta; class Magnoliopsida; order Santalales; family Viscaceae; genus Viscum; species Viscum album. The sequence continues at coordinate 1,118,436,386 of OY728133.1, forward strand.
TAAAATTTAATAAAAATCATTCATTTGAATGAATATATACCACTTGAAAATTCATTTAGAAACATCCTTATCATTTTATCTTGAATAACATGATATTCAAAACATTATCTTAATATCTTCTCTTGACCAAGATGGAAACCTACAAAGTATTTCAATCATTTTAAAATGGTTGGCTAAATTTTTTATCTCATTATCTCTAACTCTTATATTGTCCCACTTAAAATAAGATCATTCAAAGACATGTTCATTTATTAAAACATTATTCATTATTTTAAATTAATTTGAGAATATCTTTAGCATCATCAAACATAGATTGGAATGTATCATAACATTCCATTCATTCCAGCTACATTCTTTTATTCTCAACCTGAGTATGATATTTCATGAATATGATTGGTTTAGATAAGATCATCATGGGTAATAAATCATTATGGATTTACACATGGAAAACTGGATAGTATAGTAAATCATAACCTCCTTTTCATTTGGCACAACCATTTTAATCGGCACCACCTCTTAAATCGACAACCCCTTCTCAAAAGGCACCACTTCTCCATCTTCACCACCTTTTCAATTATTCTGGGTATTATTGAATTGCTGAATGTCTTTTTATATAACTTCAGATGGAAAACAATATGATATATTAAATTTTCACCTCTTATTCATTTTTCATTAGCTATAACCCTTCTTTCATCCAGATATTATTATTCTGGGTACGCTCTCTTTTCGATCGACATCATCTATTCTTGTCTAATTCCCTTTCAATATGATTGCATCACATGTTCACAATTCATATTTGTTATTAATGAGAATTAAATAACAAAAAATATCAATCATTTCATTCATCATAGTATTTATGACTCTGATTATTCATCAATACCTTGAAATCTATCACATTAGATCCAGAGTGTATTTGAATACCATTTACTTCTAGAAGGATGTATTTTGTTTCATTCTTATCTTAGTTGAGTATAATCAAAATCATTTATCTAAAAAACTTTTTCATAGTACGATGGACATTCATTGTTAGAAAAATTCTTCTAAAAACATTACTCAGATTCATTTGAATACACGAGTCAGATTTTTTTCAATATATTGCTCAAAACAACTGTTCCTAGAAATGATGTGATTTATAATTCCATTCTTATTTCTGATAAAAACCAAAAACCCACAGTCATCTTTCTGATTATGATGGGGAATTCAATTACAAAAAGTTACTGACTTATTATCAATATCCAAATATGATGGATCCTATTGACTCATCCAAATACCAAGAATATGATTGAAAACATTATTCAATCCCTTTAAATCTGAATTCCTATTCATAATCCTCTTAGTATCCTTTCACTCTACAACAAACTGATCTATTGACAACTTATACAACCAACACTCAACATGTGACTTAAAATATCTACATTTTTATTTCATTTCAATAACCACCCAAATTACTAAAACCACATGAAAAAAAATTAGTGTTACAATTTTTTTTGTTTTCGCCCTTTTTATCTAAGGGGTACTATATTATATTTACAGTTTTTATACACTCTATCCCTTTTAATATCCCCCTATTTTATTTATCTCTCCCATTTATTGACAATAAAATTAAAAGGGTCCACCATGATAAGATTATCGATTATTTTCAATTGATCTACATTCCCATGTATGGTATATTTTCCTCATCCTAGGTGTCACATGTGTTTCATAACAACAAAACTTTATCTAAAATACTATATGTTTACATTGGCAAACCAACTATTGAAAAAAAGTGTAAATCATGGTGATAAAGGTTTTCCTTAATAAAACTATAAAGTAATACCTTTTAATGTTTATTTAAATATTCTCATGATGGGGTAAATCATTGAAAGGATCTGTTAATGATTAAAGGAACCTATACACATCTCAAAAAACATATCAGAAAGATCAAGTGTGTAAAAACACCAATTTTTAAAACCTTATAATTTTTATAACCTCATTACATTATTTTTCAAGAGTAATAAGATACCCTTCAATTAAAGATTCCATATATTCACTCATTCAATTCCCTAAATATTAGCACATTTATCAATTGATATTGGGAATAAGGATGAACCTTGATTTTCCTATATAAATAACAAATTGGACTAAGAGTCTTCTATTAGTCAGGGATTCTTCTTCTTTTTATTGGATTATTCATTTGATTTTCTTTGATCCTTATATTCATCCATGTCATGTCTTATAAAAATAATTTCCTAATCATTAGAATCTAATAATTTTAATGCCAACCATTCTTCATATTCAAAAACATAGTTGTTATAATTAATTTAGAACATTTTTTACATTCTGGTGTTTTCTTCTAGCAAAAAAGTTGAATATCTTTTGATATCATGCCTCACTTTTTCATATCCTCAATATTATGAAACAATTTTTTCAATATTATATATATCATCATATGTTTTTTCATCCTCTTTTATTTCATTTTTTTTGCATCATCGAATCTCATTCCCAAGGAAACTTTTTATAGATCAATAACTAATCACTCTTTAGTTTTTGACTCAAAAGTTATATTTTTTAACATCCAAAACATCCAGCATATATGAATTGTTTAGAAATTTTTTTTCTGATAACAACAAAACAAGACATCCATTTTCAAGCTGCCTTGGTGGATCACATCATCCAGAAATTGTTTCCAATAGTTGGAAACTATTTTCAATATTTACTTCTCTCTTCCCATGTCTCTTCAAAAAAACCTTATCACACTTCTTTCTTTGATGGGATTTACTTCCCCTCATAATTTTTCGAATAAAATATGAAATAATATAAATGTTGTTGGTTGATCCAACACATGTTTTCCAGGTGTATGAATTTCTCCACAAAATTAGGAATTGTCATAGAAAGAATATTTTCCATTAAAACATCAATCAGTCCTGAATTATGAATATGTTTTTCAGAAACCATGTTTTTTGATCCTTCAACATTTCTAATTTCATTCATATTCTTATTCTTATGTATAGTCTTAATATAATAAGAATAATTTCAATCTTATAAGGATCCATAAAACCATTTTTGAACATATGATGTTTTGTAACCACAGAATACTTTATTTTGGACACTTTTATAAATTTCCACGTATTCTTGTTTTCATAAAAAATTCCATTATTCTACTCACACACTAAAGATAACATTTGTTAATCCTTCTCAGATTTATCTTTATGAGGACATTCACAGACATTACTGATAGATTTTTGGAGAATTGTAATTTTCACTATTACATTATAAAGTATTTATTAGGAAATAATAATACTTCTTCTATTCTGATCAATTTCTCTTCTAGATGATGATAATAAAAAATTATTCTTTAAGATATTTCATTAAATAATCAATCCCATTCATTAGATTCTCATTTCCATCCGATAAAATATTATTGATTACAGTTTTGGAAAAAATCTTCTTCCACCATTTTTTTCATTTCAAGCCATACGATCCTTCTCAAACATTCATTAAAATCTTCTTTTAAACAAATTTCATGTTGAGTTTCTTCTTCATCATAACTGTTGTCTTTGGAATTATTTATCATACATTATTTCAATATAATTATTTCAACATCACGCTCAATTGATTATTTGGATTTAGCTTCACTTTCTTAAACTTCTTCAGAACAACAAATTTCACTTCTAGAAGAAAGTTTCATATTAACAATTGAAATAAAAATGTTTTCATTAGAATCATTTTTTAATTCCTCACTATCGTATTTCATTACAAAAAAATTCTCATTTTTTATTTGGAGAACATATTATCTTCTGTCTTTGAATATATTTTTTCATTATCACTTTTTTATTCATCGTAATTTTGTCCTTCTTTATTATTATTCACTTTCATCCTAATCACATTCTTCTTCATTACCTCTTAAAGAAAAATTGGCGTCAAAATTACCAATGTCTCTACATCAAATGAACATTGTGGGATGTTTCCTTTAATAACTTTATATTCCACTTCATTTCATTCCTAGAAAACAAAGATAAAATTGTGTCAATATTTTTACATAATTTATTTACAAAAAATGTATCCCCATCTTCTTCTTCTTAAAAAATCACTTTTGACATTTCTTTATTGATGGCCTAGAAATACATTTCAATATCATAATTTTTTTCTTATCAAATAATATTCCATATCAATTCATACGAAATGAGATTACTATGCATATCATCTATAGAAAATGTTACAAGATCTCTATCTTCTAATGAGGAAATGTTCTCATTAATTTATTTTTTTAGGATTCTCATGATCTCCTAAAAAATTGTTGAGCCTTCTAACATTTCACCAAGACATAGTATAACGATTACAATGTCATTTACCAAAGTAAAGATTTCATAAATGGATTCATGATCATCCATATTGAGATCGTCATACTTAAATACCAATATTTTTAACATTTCATTCTCCACTTTTTCATTGATTTCATATATTTTATTTATCTTATACCAGATTCCATTGGATGTATATACTATTACTGTAAGAAAATCACATTAAGGGACTTATTAGAGTAAATAATTATTTTCTCTTTAATCATTCTAAAGATTTTCCTTATCAGTTTTTATGAGAGGAGTATGTTCAATAATACGAGGGATAACATCTATAAGATATCTTGATACAACATACCCATGAAACAAAATATATGTCATCATTAATCCTTTAAATTTGTGATAATTATAATTAATTAATATTATAATTCCCTAAATTTTCACAAATCCCAAATTATCTATAACATCTTCATCATAAAATACATTATTAATGAATGATTGAAGGGAAACTCCACCAATAATACCAATTATAAGTGACCAATTAGTGTAATTGAATCACTGAGAAGGGTAGGGGTTAATTAGTGATACCATATTCTTTTTGTTTCAATTCAAGAAACCTTCATCTCTTGTTAAATATTTATTTTTGTACTGAAATCATTTCAAACATTAATCCACAAGAAAGAAATTATTTAAAATCTTCACTATTCAATAAGATTAGTTATGCCCTTTGTATGGTTAAGAAATGTTCTAATACAACAAATTACACTAGAAAAACATTCCATTGATTGAAATTAGTAGGATGCACCATTTCACTCGTTTATAATTATGAAACAAATTATAATAGTGTGTGTGAAACCTCTTAGCACAAATAGGGAAAAACATTGGGTAACAAATCATGTCACTTGTGCCTCTTTTAAATTCAAAAAATATATTAAATTGACATAAAATTCATCAATTCCATATCCTGAATAATATTAATAACCTCTGTGGCTTTTTTATGAAATCTCGGAATAATTTTTCTAGGTCTATTTACCCGTGTCTGATTCTTGTGAGTTCGATTCTTCCATACCAATTCATCCATCTTATTTTTGAATAAAATATAATAGAAATGAATCAGTGCCACATAAAATCTTTAGTATGATAATACATAGTATGATTATTCCTTAGTACATGAAACCCTATACGTAAATACCAAAGTTGATTAATCCATCATAATAAGATGATCAAATGAAAAACAAATCAGTTCTTCATCAAGACCTCTTCAATAAAAGATTGAGATAAAATCATATTCTTCTCTATATAATACATAGAGCTTATATATATACTATAGTGACCAGTACCTATAGTAAGAGAATACATATTACTTGTCCTTTTATATGTAAAAATTGAAAGGATTTTTCGGTAGTCACAAAAAACATTCCCACTCACAATGATTCATCCTAATATCAATTTCCCCTAAAATAATAGGATGTATTTTGACTTCTTAAACTCTTCTAAAAGATTCTTGATTCATCTTAAAAATTACCTCCTTCTATAGAAAATCAATTGAAAAATATATATGATTTCAATACATGACTCTAATTTTTCTGAATCTGATTTCATCAAAATAAAGAAAAATATCTATTGAAAACAACTAAATGTAGAAATATAAACCATTCTGATTTGAAAAAAAAAGATCATCAATTTTTTTTTGAATCCATATCATTCATTAGAATATATAGATCCCCAATGATTATTCATTCCAAAATCTATTTCACCTTTTCTCTTGACATGCATTCTTTTAAAAACATCCTTTTCTCCCCCTTTTTTGACTATGATGGAAACATAAAAAATAATTCAACACTTTTAAAAAGGTTAACTACATTGTTGATCTCATTATATCAAACTCTTCTCTTGACCCACTTAAAAAAACATCATACACAAACATGTGTTTGTATAATTCCTTTCTTTATGTGTTTATTTTCATTTGATTATAGATTTAGCATCATTGGACATGGATTCTAATGTGATGTAACATTCTATTTATTTTAGCTACTATCATTTCATTTAACCCGAGTATGATATTTTCTGAATAAATTTGATTTTGATTCGATCATAATATTTATGAAACATTTATGTCATTATTGATGGAAGACTAGACTGTATAGTAAATTTATCTCGGTTTTCAATTTGCATAAATTCATCAATAGGCCCCACCTTCTTAATTGGCACGACTAATTCAATAGGCACCACATTTTCATTTAGATCCACATATCGATCTTCACGAACTTTTAAATTATTCTAGGTTTTATTATCCTGATGCTGATATTTTTATATATATTTAAATGCAAAGATTGTTTCTGTTGTAAATTTTCACCTACAATATAATTGGCACCAGCTCTAACCCTTCTTCCATCTAGATATGATTATTCTATATACGATCCTTTTTAGATTGGTATGATCTCTTCTTCTCTACGTCCCATTCAAAGTTCATTCATCACAAGTTCTCAATTCATATTTGTGGATTATGATAATTCCAAAACAATAAATCATAATCACATTTCATTCATTATAGTCACAAGGAATCCTATTTTTCCTCCACACAATGACATCCCCAAAATTGGATCCATAGTGATGTAGAAGAACATTTTCGTCTAGAAATACGTATTTTCTTTAATTATAGAACCATTATGAGTTTGATCAATAGAATTTATTCCAAAAATCTTCTTCCCATTATAATGGACTTTCACAGTGAGTCGATCTATTTTGAAATCAATAGTCTGATTCTTTTTCAATACATGATGTTAATTATTTTCAGAACAACGGTCAATAAGATTGTTCATAGAAACAATGAGATTGTGAGTTCTATTATTATTTACAAGAAAAACCTAAAACCCAAAAATATATTTCCATTTACAATGGGGAATTAAAATAAAAATAGTTTTTGACTTTTTTTCAATATCCTAATAAAAGTGATCGTATTGACTCAACAAAATATTATAAATCTGATTGAAAACATTATTCAATATCTTTAAATATGAATTATTATTCAACATCATTCTCAATATTATCCCTTTATTTATCATACTTATAAACTTACATGAAATAATACCAAAAACAAACATGTTCCTATCAATCTACCCATTTGTATTTTTTGTGAATTACCACAACAATTACTTCAACCACATGTAAAATAAAAAGTATTAATGTTGTTTTCTTTTATCCATTTTTAGATATGTGGTATTTCTTTTTTCTTTTAACATTTTTTATTCACTCTATCTCTTTCTTAGTCAACCTATTTATTTTATCTCTACCCCTTATTAAAAATAAAATTCAAAGGGGCCATCACGATAAATTTATCCCTTACTGAAAAATGATCTCAATTCCTAGGGGTTGGAATGTTTCTTCAAAATAGTTGACACATGTGATTATTGACAATAGACCATTAACTAAAAAACACCATGTCTATGTGGGAAAACCCGGTGTATAAAATAGGAGTATACAATCATGATTATCGATGTTTTCCATGATAGAAATTTCATGAAATGCCTTTTCATGTTTATTTCAATATTCTCATGATTGGGGAAATCCAGGAATGGATTTGTTTAAGATAAAAGGATTATGTACACATCTTGAAAAAACATATAACAATGTTCAAGTGTATAAAAACACAACTTTTTAAAACCTCGTACTTTTCATAACTTCATTACTATATTTTTCAAGAAGAATAAGAAATTCGTTAATTATAGCTTATATATATTCACTCCTTAAATTTTCTAAAACTTAGCACAAGTATAAAAATATTTTAGGAATTATGAACCACCTTGATTGTTCTATTTATACTAAAAATGGAATGCGAGTCTTCTCTCAACTATGGAATCTTCTTAATTTTCATGGATTTTTCATTGGTGGTTATTTCATCCTTATGTTCATTGTTGTCATGTATTATAACAATAGTTTCATTATTTGTAAAATATACCAATGAGTATGTGGACATGTCTTCATCTTTAGAAATATCATTGTTGTAATCAGTTTATAATTTTTTTTTCCTTCATGTCTTTTCATTTATCAAGATTGTTGGAAATAATTTCAAATCATTACTAACAATCTCATTTCTACAATCTGTTGATAACTTTTTGTCAAAATTTTTTATATCATCGGATTTGTTCCTTACTCCCTTCATTCATGGGTTAATGTGCTTACACTAATTTCATATCTACGTTAATTTGTAATGGATAGATAACTAATAAATAAATATTTTTAGTATGAATAATTTTTTTTCATAACATCCAAAACTTTTGGATTCTATTAATTACTTAGAATATTTTTTTGTTCCATCAATAAAACAAAACAACATTTTTTACGGTGTCCAGGTAGATCACATCTTTCACAAATAGTTTCCATGTGTTGGAACCAATGTTCAATCATTAATCCACTCTTGTTATATCTCTTAAAAAAAACATTCTCAGATTTTTTTATTTGTGGGGGTTTACTCTCCCCATAAACATTTTTTTCCATAATACATGGGATAATAGAAATGTTGTTGGTGGAACCAGAACATGATTTCCATGTGTATAAATCCCCCACAATACCCGCAGTAGCCATAGATATAATATTTTTCTCTAAAACATCCAAACTAACCAAAATTGTGAATACGTTTTCGGACAACTTATTTTCTCATCCATCATGCATTATATTATCATTCAGATTCTTATTATTTTTTTCATTCTTAATAGAATGATAAGTATTCAAAATATTTCTGTATCCAGAAAAAACATTTGTTGACTCCAGATTTTTTTTACATAAAAATTCATTATTTTTTCCACATACATAACATTCCAATTATTATATTTTTAAGAAACAATTATATTAATATTCTCACCCTTTGATGTTAAATTTTGTTGAAGCATATCAAATTTATAATTATTATTAAATTCACCAACATTATTTATAATGTTTTGGATACTTGTAATTTTATCTTCAACTTTAGAAATATTTCATTGGAAAAGTTCTTACCATTCTATATTTTATTTCAATTTCCCTCCCAGATTCCTATTACCAATCATTGGTTCTTCTAGATATTTCATTAAAAAATCAATCTATTTTTCTAATTTCTCATTTTTATTTACAAATTATTATTTATTTTAGTCATAGGAACATTCATCTTGCATCATTTTTATTTTTCTTTTCAAGCCTTCTAATATTTCTTAAACATTCTTTCAACTATTCTTTTAAATGAATTCAACATTGAGTATTATCTTCTACAAAACAATTCATTTGGAATTATTCATCATTCATTGTGGAAATAAAATTATTTCCCCCGTCACGATCAATTGAATTTTGGATTTGACTTTACTCTCATTTTGTTCTTTTTCAGAAACACATGTTTCACTTCTAGAAGAACATTCCTCATTAACTATTACAATAAACTTGTTTTCTTTACCATAATTGTTATCATCCTTAATATCATATTCTTTAGAAAAAAACAACTCCTTATAGATTTGAATAACATCTTATCTTATCTATTGGAATATAATTTTTCATTATCACTTTTTTGCATCCATGATCTTCTTGACCTTATTTCTTCTACATCACTTTCGTTTTAAACACATTTTTTCATTACCTATTTGAGGAATATTGGAAAAAATTTCCAATGACTCCATATAATAATCACTTAATGGAATTTTCTCTTTATACCTTCCTATACATATTTTTACATTCATAAATAACAACGGTAATATTGCATAATTTATTTTACAAAACTACTTTTGAGAATCATAATATCCATCTTATTGTCCTTCAAGAATCATTTTGGACGTCCCTTTCTAGATTTTCATTAAAATTCATTTAATTATCACATTTTTCCCATATAATATAATTTTCAAATCTCATTTAATATGAAATGAGATTATTGTGAAAATCATCCAAATAAAATGTTTCAAAAAATCTATCTTCTAAAGTGGAATCTTTCACATCAAATATTTCTCGAAGGATTCTGATGACCTTATCAACAATTTTTGAATCTTTTAACATTTCACCAAGATATTAGATATTGCTTAAAATTTCATTTACCCTTCTAAAGAAGTCATAAATAGATTTATGCTCACCCATCTTGATATCTTCATACTTTAATCTCCATATTGGTATCTTATCCTTCCTAACATTCACATTTTTTTCTATATGTTGTTCAACATATCTATGATTCCATTGGTAGTGAATCCTCCTTTTAGTCTTAGAATCACACATTCAAAAGGTGGTGCGTGTAAACCATTATTTTCCTTTTCATCATTCATATGATTTTCCTTATCAGTCATTGTGAGACGAGCATTTTGAATATGTGGATAGAAACCATCTATAACAAATCCTAAAAAATTATACCGGAAAAAACCGAAGACATGTGATCAATATTCCTTTCTAGATATGATAATTCCAATCATTTAATATTGGAATACTCTTACTGATCAAAAAACTCAAAACCTTCATAACAAATTCTTCATCAAATGATTCAGTAATGAATGCGTAAAGCTAACGTCCACCTCATATTCCAATTGTAAGTACCCATTTACTGTAATTGTTTCACTAAGAGGGGTAGGGTGAATTAGTTATTTCATTTTAAATTATTTTTCAATTGAAACAACCTTCTCCTCTTGTTAAATATTCAATTTACTACTAAAATCATTTCAAACACACATCTATAGGAATTCTAGTATTTAAAAATATTACTATTTAATAAATATAGTTACATCCTTTGTATTTTTTTCAAGTGATCCAATACCCCACAATACATTGGAAAAATAATCTTTATATTAAAAAGAGTATATTATACACTTTCACTTATATAGAACTATAAAAACAATCCCAATAGTGTTGGTGCACCCTCATTGAACAAATAGGAAAAACATTTTGGTAAAAACCCATGTTACATGTGCTTCATTTCAATTCATCAAATGTATTCAATTGAAATGAAATTCATCAATTCTTTACCCCTAAAAATGTTATGAACCTCTTCAACTTTGTAATAAAAACTCTGTAAAATTTTTCTAGGTCCGATTCTCTTAGTCTAATTCTTCCAGGTATGATTATTTCAGAATAATTCTTCTAGTTTTATTTTATAATAGACTATAATAGAAATGAATTAGAATCACTTAAATTAAATATTATTATAAAACCCAATACGAATATTCCTCAATCATAGAATTCGAATGCATAAATACCAAAGACAATTAATCCTTCTCGTTATGATGAATTGTTGTACACAAATTTCACATCCCGGTCAAAACCTCCTCAACAAAAGATCAATTTAAAGATTTATTCATATTTCCAAAAAATCAATCATTATCTGTATACATTATTGAAAAAATCAAATAGTAAAAAAGTACAAATTTCTTCTATTTTTATAGGTGACCCTCAAAAGGATTTGGCAGGAATCCCAAAAAATATTCTCGGTCACACAAATTCATCATAATTTCAATTTCCTATAAAACTATGGGTTACATTTTGATTGCTTAAAATCTATTTGTATGATTCTAGATTCTTATTCAAACATCATATCCTTCTTCTTATATTAAATTGATTCACTTGTACGGTTTTAGTACACGAGTCCGACTTTTCTCAATCTGGTATCTTTAATATAAATATTTATTTCAATTAAAAACAAATAATGAACGAAATTGATACAATTACTATTTGTTGAAAATGATTTTTTGAACATATATGAATAAAAATTATTCATTTGAATGTATATATACCCCTTGATAATTAATTTATCATCGTTTTTATATTTTTCACTTGACTCACTTGAGATTTAAAACATCATCTTATCCTCTTATATTGAACGAGTTAGAAACCTACAATGTAATTCACCCATTTTGAAACGGTTGACTACATTATTTATCTCATCTTGTGCTTCTCATATATTGAACCACCTAAAAACATAATTCACAAACTTTTCCTTGTATCACAACATTCTTCATGACTTTAAATTCATTTGAGAACAACATTTGGATCATTAGACAGGGATTGGAATGTACTATAACATTCCATTAATTCCAGCTAGATTCTTTTCTTCTAAACATAAGTATGATCTTTTATAAAAAATATTTTTTTTCATGTGATCATCCTAGATATGAAAAAACTGTGTCATGTTCAATTGATAATTGGACATTATAGTAATTATGCTCCACCTTTTTCATTGACACCACATCTCTAATCGGAAACACAAATTCAATCGGCACTACCAATTCACTCACCAACACTTCTCAATCATCAATAAAGTTTAAATTATTGTAGGTATAATTATCATAATATCAATATATGTATATATAAATTGATGAAAATAAGATTATATAGTAAAATGGAACTTCCTCTTCACTCAGCATAAGCTCTAACCCTTCTTTCATCCAGATACAAATATTCTGCGAACGATTTCTTTTCAATTGACATCATCTCCCTTTCTCTACATACCATTCAACATTAATTCATCATATGTTATCAATTTTACATTGTGATTTATGATAATTACAATACAACACAACATCATCACATTTCATTCATCGAAGTCACAAAGACACTGATTTTTCTTCAAAACAATGACATCTCCAACATAAGATCCATAGTGATGTTGATGACCATTTACATCCTACAATATGTATTCTCCTTCATTTTGAACCCAATTATAGTGTCAAAAAAATAATTATGTCCAAAAATATTATTCTCATTATGATGTTCTTTCACAATGGGACAACTTCTTTTCAAAACATGAGTCAGATTCATTTTAAAATATGAGACTAATTCTTCAGAAAACATGAGTCTGATTCATTTCCAATTAATTTTCAGTACATATTTTTCATTAAATTATGTGATTCAAAATTCCTTTCTTCATTCCCAGAAAAATTGACCACTCAAATACTTATTTATGAATATTATGAGGAATTTAATTACAATAGTCTCTAGATTTTTATCAATATCTGAATATGATGTATTATATTGACTCATCTAAATATTATGAATCCGATTGAAAACATTATTCAATATATTTCAATCTGAATTCTCAATCACCACCTTTCTAAACGTGCTTCCATTGTTCAGCGTACTGATCGATTGAGAACATTTACAACCAAAACACAACTTTGGTCTCCCAGTAGGAACTAAATTTATTTTTTTCATTCGTATATTTTTTATTTTTAACTTTTCTAATTAGAGTTTGGTTTTTTCTATCTATGTATTTTGATCATAATTATATTCAATTACTGATTGTCGTTAATTTTCAATTTCAAATACTCTGATTTTCAATACTATATACAAATTCTTTTTTTTAGTTGTTATTTATTTTTTCATATGGGGATATTAAATCCCTGAAATCACATATTACACCCTTGTTACTTGTTGGTAGCCTTTATCCTATAGTTTATCATTCCTAAGTCCATGTATTGATCCGATGTGGTTACTATTTAGAATGAACTTTGGAGGGGATATTAAAATTTTGTATCATAGAATTAATTTTTTATTTCACTATTTTTAGAGTTATTATATTGTGGATATAAAAACTTATTAGATCTTTTGATGTATATATAAATGGTGTGTCATAAACAACATTTTAGATAAGAATTACGGGTTACCATATTCTTGGAATTTTAGTTCTTAATATTTCTATTATAGTTGACTGATTTCACCATGTAAAATGCATATGATATTTTGATTTATGATTTATTTTATGTTTCTGTTCATTTAAAAATAGTGAAGACAATGTACTTTTTACTCTTATCCCATTGAGATGAGGCATCTCAAGAATCATATTCATCAAGTTTGTCATACATGGAATAATCATACTTGTGATTTATATATGAGATTCTTGTCCTTATGAAAAGTCAGGTGGAACTATAGAGATATGCCATATGATGATTACTACATAATTCTTTGGTGTACGGATGAATAAATTCTCGTGTATGAAGATACACAAATTTTATTTCATAGTGAATGACCCCTTGAGTTTGGATATTAAATTGTTTTTGTTATATATATATTCATATGAATTTTATATATTATATTTTAATAGAGATTGATGGGGACATTCTACTTATCCAAAATGTGGTTTGTGATTATGCATCATAGATCTTTTAGAATGATGACATTATTTAAAAACACACCCAAATGAAATCACAAACAAAAATGCAATCACTCACATATATATATATAATATATATATATATATATATATATATTAACTCATGAAACTGTGATTTTTAAGGGGTAGTACTATATGTCAATTTTGAGTGGGAATTAGCACATTTAGTAGGCTGATGACTAGCCACATGATGCCTACTATGTTTTTATTCATGTTACCCTATTGTGGTTAGGGTAAAAATGATTTGAAGAATGATGTAAAATAAATGAAAAAATATGCATTAATTATGATCGATGACATATTTTAGATGTTAAAAATTACTTTGGAGAATGATACTTGTGCCTTGAGACTGGATCTGGACATTGGTGAGTTGAGGGATATGATTAAGAAAAAGTACATTTCACTTGATATTATTGATATTTGAAATGTGAATGTATCCAAATATTGAGGATAACTATAGAGTAGAAGTACCTTAGAGGTGGGAAGCATGAGTATGTTATTCTAGTTATGAGAATAACTCATGTGGTGTGCTACAATATTTATAGTGAACACATTTTTTGCATATAAATATTTATATGATAGGAATATTGAGTGTAGGTGAATTTAGAATTGAAGAGGTAATTAAATAGAATGAGCAGAAGGATACCATTCCACATGTATGTTACATGATGTTTTATGATATTTCTTGAATTATATTTTGAATCTTTCGATTTATTAAAATATTTCAATATAGACGTTTCATCATGGTATAGACATGGTATGGGTGAAATTATTAATTTTTAAGAGGATTTCCAATTGTACATCTAAAATTAAGAGATTGAAGTGTTGATTTCTAGGTTAGTGGTTTGAGATTGATATGATTGATATGATTATGTATGACTTATTATGGAGAGTTAGGTTCAATTAATTGGTTATAAAAGAAAATACATGATTGGGATCAACTTAGGACTTTTTTTATATTGAATAAGAACAAGGCTGTAAATTTTTTTTGAGTATTAATTTTTATTGGATACAGATAATTATGCTTAAATCAACATTTTCATAAAAAAACGGCTTGTGATTCAATTTCATTCTTGTGACCTTTGCACTGATAGAACTAATTTTTTATCCTATAAGAGTCTATTCCATGAAACATGGTTCGTGATGTGAATTGTTTTAGTGATATTTTA
Source organism: Viscum album (assembly GCA_963277665.1). NCBI lineage: Eukaryota > Viridiplantae > Streptophyta > Magnoliopsida > Santalales > Viscaceae > Viscum > Viscum album. The sequence goes on from OY728133.1 coordinate 1,118,451,934, forward strand.
TGAGGATTTCCATCTATAATGAATGAAGAAATCCAAAATGGAATGGTGCATGGGGATGGAAGTAGATGAGAAAAGCCTGAAAAGATCATCAAACATGTAACGATTATACCTGATTAGATTAGTCATGATGATCAATATAAGGGTAACCATATATTAGGGAGTAAACAATTGGTTTCATTAGAGAATAACCCATGAGTTCGATAGTTTTGTTTTATCCATCACTAAAATTGTTTTTTTTTGAATTTTAGGTTTGGATTAATTGATATTTTTTGTTTTCATTATGGTATGGATGGGTTGAACACTTGTTTTAATAATTCTCAGAAGTGGATAGATAAGAGATTTTGGTAATTAGAAAGTTGGTTCATTGAGGAAAAGATAGATAAAATCACATGGTAATTAGTGTTATGTTCATCTCAACCACGAACCACACTCTTGAAAAGTTGTTTATTTAATCATTCTAGTTAATGGATAGAAAATATGGAATTTGAATACTAGTCTGATAACAAAACCACCTTGTCTAATTTCATTTAAACACTATATTTGAGATTATGATTTAGTGGTGGAAAAGGTTAACAATTAGTAGCATGGTTCAGAGACATTGATGTTTCTCAACTAGAATTGAATAAACATTGTATCTATAATCATAATGACATCTTGGATGCCAATTGGATGGTAAAAAAATTACCCATGTAGATTCAGTAGATTTTAGGATTAGACATCGATGTGAGAATTAAATAAACTCTGGAGTCCCATGAGTGTCATCGAATCAGGATTGAGTGTGTTTATTAATTATTAGTTGTTGAATCCATGCATTTTTAAAGAGATAACTTGGTGGAGGTTTGAAAAAAACTGTTTTTGGTATAATCAGATATTTTCAGTTAGAAAATATACCTCATTCATAGAATTTAATAAATAAAATAATTTATGAGAATTTATCACTGAATTTCAAAAAAAAAATAACTTTAACTCGTATTCTTGAAAGCAAATAGATTATTTGATTTAGATAGAATCAATAAAAAATAGTACCCAAAGTATGATATGTTCATATAACTGAGGATGAGTGTGTTGATGTATAATCCAAACTATGTGATTCATTAGACTATGTGAAATTAATTTCGATTGGTTATTCTACTTGTGGTGTGCACCATGGCTCAAAATCATCCATTATGATTTATTGATTAGGGAATATATCACAATGTGATTGATGAAAAATTTAATGAAACAAGCCATGTTCTAATAGAATAGAAAATAATGGGTGATAATTTTCTGGTATATTTGGTGATAGTATTGTTTGGTGGTTATTGTTTTTTAAATTAAATGTTTTATATTTAGATTAGTGTAGTCAAATCATGTTTGGCATCAAGATATGGAACATGGTCCTTTAGCATTAAATTAATTTCCAAAATTGGTCGGTAAATAATGTTTAATGACTAATGAGACTTCTCATTTTAAATAAGTGTGATTTTTGGGAGACTTCTGTACTCCATTGTAAATTGATTTTTGATATTCATGGTAATTTGAATTTTGTAGTGATTATATGGCTTGTTTATATTTCTAGATATCATAATGTGTTTCATAGATATTGAATCTTTTAAAATGTGTTTTTAAATATCAGTGAGGAGTATTTTGTGTTGAATATGATTTACAGAATTGCAGAGATGAGTCCAAGGTGGCCAGTTTGATACAACAACTGATGGATGGCTAGTGGGTAGGGAATTTCTAACAGCCCAAAATTTTAGTATGTATTTACCTATGTATATATTATAACAATAACTTCTTCTAAATGATATTTTGAACTAAATCAAAACCATGTTATGTGGAAATAAATTTTTAGCACTATAATATATCGATTAAATTAGTGGGAATAAATAGAAATAACCATATTATGAAATATGTGAAGAAAAAGGAGAAAAACGACATAAATTAGCAGAGGTATCACATAAGAAGATAATTTTAATAAGCTTGGAAATGGTGTAGATTCATTATAATTTTCATTAGACCACGGAAGATCAGAACCAAAATAATTACAGAATGTGCAAAATCATATTTCATATAAAATCAAACTCATGAATATTTTTAGGACATCCACGTTCGGGGAATCATTTCAATTGACTACTACTAGAGATTACCTTATAATTATATATTACATTTAGGTCACTAGAAAAATATAACAAAATATTACTAATATATAATCAAGTTATTACTAATTCAATATGTTATTTATGTTGTGTATTTTACACATTTTTCATTTTTAATTTTAAATAAAATGGATATTTATTTACTTATTCAATGATAATAATAATAATCTCATCTTATTTAAAAAAAATTTCTCTAAAAAAATTTAATTCTATCTTCCATGGATCACGAAACTAAATATGCAATATATTTCCTATATGAATAGTATAAATAATAAAATGAATATATTTTTATATTTATTTTTATTTTTAAGTGAATAATATTTAGAATTGTAAATAAATTAGAATGTTATTTTGAGATAAAAATATAATCACATTAGTTTTTATATTAGAATGTAAAAAATAAAAAATTATTAAAATTAAATTTCAAAAAATAAAATACAATTTTTGGATTTCGAATTTCAATACTTGATTATGATTATTTTTTTAGATTATTATCTAGTAATTTATTTTTTGGTGAATAGTGAAAAGATTATGTGTTTACAAATTCCATGAATTTTATAACATTCATAATTTATACGTTTGAAATAGATATTTAAGATACTATTTCCATCATTAAATCTATTTTTAAAATTTAATTCATAATATTGGTTTTAATTTTTAATTTTATATTTTACATTTTTGAGTGAATGTATAATTTATAAAAATTACTCTAATACATTATATGCTTTTAATTTTAAAATTGACTTCAATAACTTTTATGAAAAGAATAAAACAAAACTGATATAATTTATTGAATTATAGTCTTTATTATGTAATAAGACCATGTTGTTTTGTTATTAGATTGGCAAAATGGTAAATAAATTTAACCTAGTGTATAAATTGTTATATGTGTTAAAAACATGTTTTTAATTGACTTGTTCCGGTTTGGATCAAACCACCCATATCTAAAATAAATTATTTACCGTTGGGGTAGCCAATGGGCATGTTTATTATGTTCCACCTTAATATTAATCTATTATACTTATATAAATTTTATTCTCACCACTAATAGGTAATCCCACTATCCGCCCCTTCACGACCACTCCCAAAATAAGGGTTCCACCTAAAAATACAACAATTTGTATCATTTTAAAAGACTGTTTATTTTCCTCGAGCCTCTAGTAACAATATATTGTCTTAATACATCTGTTTCTAAGGAGTCTTCCAAGGGAAACTAATTTTCTCATTGTGCATAATGTTTTCCATCACTTTGATTCCTTTAATCCTAAGCTTCCAAATCGTATTTTATAATTACTATGTAATGAAATCATATATGATTTTATAATGAATTTTAATATTAATAAAGAATTACTATTAAAAAATTATTCATTTTCTTATTAAGATAAATGATTATTGTATTCCTACATTTTCTGGGTTACCACCACCATGAAGCAGCAAAATCTATATTTTTTACCACCGATAAATTTTTCTGAATTTATGGGCTATATGGATAAATAATTGGAAAATATAATATATATTTTTTATTATTATGATAAAAATTATAATCCAAATTATTTATGTCTCCTTTTTAGAAATGAAAATTTTAACTCTGTGTTGTTTTTACTACCCCTCTACAATGTAACATGTCCAGTTTATTCATATATTTTATTTATTTTTTATGAAAATTACATAAAAAATGAATCCAAAAATAGTATGTATATAGATAATATCATTACAAATAAATAATAATTTTATTATTTTGAAAATAATCCACTTTAATAATCATAATAATCCAATAATTATCATACATTCATGTTATTCACAATATAACCATTAACAAGAACCATGATATAAAATAAAAAAATTGATAAAAATAAGATATCAATTATTGATTATAAATTATATAAATACTTAAATATATATTGTATTTTTTCATTAATAGTAAAAATATTAATAATCACATTAATTTAAGAACAAATTTTCGTTCGTTAAAAATCCCTAAAATATCCTTGTCATCAATTTAATATACAAGAACCATATCCAAAACTAACATAGAATTAAATTGTAACAATATACAAAACTAAAAAACAACAATTCAAAAATCTTATATTATTCATGAATGATTGACATTGTTATAGAATTTATGAGTAACGATTATTCAATAGAACTAGTTCAAAATGAACTGGATTACTCACACTCGACAGTCAACTTAATTATTAGCAATGAAATATATTTGTAGATAAAAATTAATTTAGTTTTTTATAAAAGGTTATCTATTTTTATAAGTTTTAAAATTATTATTAAAATTTTAATTTATTAAATGTATGTTCAAGAGGTCTTGTGAAAGTTAATAATTAATGTAATTGGTTTTTATTCAAATTTTTACACATTCACTTATATTTTCTATTATACTGAATTTTTTTATAACGGTGGTTGTAATACATAATTAATTTTTTATCAATATTCATTTAATTCAATAGTTAGTTTTATACATATAATGTACTATCTTTAAATGGATCTCTATTAAAATGATATCAGAGTAGTAATAATTGTTTTGATAACCCAACTCCATTCATTTATTTATAATGCTTCCTCTTGAACTTATTGTTTCAATGATTGGTTTTATCCACCATAACATATTATTTCATGGTATAGTATTATCCACTATGGTTTATTGATACCTTTAAATTCATATATTTTACCTCGATAAAATTCCATACAAAAAATTTGTTTCAATGTTGAGAATAATTCCCATCCACTTTATTGATGGTTTTTCTTCCATGACATTAATTTTTATTCACACCAATTGTATTCTTTAAATTTGAAACCAAAATATATGTTATCTCATGTGGCCTCTTTATTTACTTTATCCTCATTGAAAACATATTTTTTGATACTCATTTTATGTTGTGGGTTTTAAAAAAATTTATTTCAAAACATTAAATATAGATTCACATCATTTATAATACATTGATTTGTCTTCCACCTCACATTTAATGAGGATAATATTTATGTCCTTTTAAGGATCTATTATTTGTGATTATTTTTTCTCATTAATTTTTTCTCAATGTTTTCTATTCACATTTTTTAAAATAGCATTTGAATGTGACTAGTAGCATCAACATTTTACGAATGTGTTCTAAAAAATATTTTTATCATTTTTCTGTGTGAACAGATATTCATACCACATTTTATGTTTTAAATGAATCATTCCCCTTATAGTTTCTCGATTTTTTAAAAATAATATTTTCTCCATGGTTTATAAAATATATTTTTTCTAAAATACATTCAAATGAGAAAGTATATTTGTTATTTCCTGTTTTATTTTCTTCAAATAGATAAATATAAATATTATGCTATTTTATAATTCATTGAAATATCTAATAAATTAATAGGGGAAGTCCTGATATTATACTATACTCATTATTTCTCTATATAGATATTTTTATTTTCATATCTTTTGGAGAAATGATCCAACATCCCCTTTATCTATTATAATCATATATTGTGTGTAAATAATATATATCATCCAATATTTTCCTATGTGAAAACTGTACTTTTCCATTATCTTATTGAAGGGTGTTCATGAAAATTCCATACAAAAATTAGTTGATGAATTTAATGTCTTTATTATATAACTATTATCTATATATTGTAAATATGACATTCATATTTATATTGATTGAATGGTAGTCATATAGGATATAACCAAAAATAATATGATTCCTATTTATTTTACATTGGATTATCCTTGTGAAATGTCGAATGAATATATTATGTGATTCTATTTGAAAATGATATGAATTTAACATTAATTATTTACGTTCTTTTTTTTCTAGAAAAAGATAATTATTTTTATTTGAATTATTTATTAATCCAAATTTACTTCCATAAGTTATTTATGATGCCTTATGTGAATTGTTTTCAAGTGGAACATGAAAGTATATAAGATATTGGTTGGTGTCCTATATCTACCTTGATCTCATTTTATATAATTTTATTTCGCATGAGATAATTATTCACAAGTGCATTTTAGTGGCTTGAATGAATGGGCACTGATGTTGTGGATCATGATAGTATTGTTTCCCAATATTAATGTTTGTATAATATTTATAATATGAAATTATTTTTAGATTAATATTGTTGTTATATTATTCCCTAATAGTTTATATTTCTTGAATCATGTTACATATCTCTTTTGATTCATATTTTTATTTTATTCCATGATGTATGCCATGATTTGTGATCTTTTTATTTTATGTTAAATGTTTGTAAAATATCTTGATTTTAAAAATATGATGTTCTGATGATCACTAATGATATTTAACTATTATTTTATATGATTACCATCAATGAGAATCTGAATTTACCCCATTAGAATGTATTAATTTACACATAAATTGGCGATGAGTATACCTTTTCCGAATTCTATAAAGAATCATGTGTGGATCAATTGGGATGAAATGTTATCATGTATTTTAAAATAAATTTCTTATAGAGTTGGGACCCAAATATATTAATATAGTAGTTAATTGGAGTATGATAATTCTTTTTGAGATATAATCTTTAAAATATGGATGTGATATAAATAAATATATGTTTATATTTGGGCCTTATAGCTGCTATCAGAGTAGGTTTATGTTATTTGGGAAATTTGTTTTCATTTTTTTAGAATGGACTAGAGAACAATATTGAACTCCCAATGTATTATATTATGTGTTATGTTTATATATTGGATAGAATTATAATATGTTATTAGATTTGATATTTCTGGTTTCTAATATAAATTAAATAACATTACTTGTACTGTAATGTTGATGTAGTTATGGAATATATTATCCTAGGCGAAATCACCCATAAAACTATTGGTTGAGTTTGAATTCAATATTTACTATTTTATATGATGAGGAGGCCTATTACCTCTCACAAGGCTATATTATTTATTGGAAAATTATTTAACTTACCAAATTCTCGTTAAAATCAATAATGAATGATCTACTTATTTATTATTATATGGGATTATGGTATGAAATTTGAAATAACACAACATAAATAAAAATATATTTAATTGAGGGTGATTAATGTTATTTTAAATGTTTACATTATAAAATCAATTAATATAAAATTTTAAGGAATAATTTTCAATGTAATTTTCATAAAATAATTATTTTTAGAGTTAATTTTTACTTACTCCTAATTGACCCATTTTGTTATTGTAATGTTCGAAGCCTAAATGATAAATTTTAATAATGGATTACCTATAAATTGTGTATATTTTCACTGCGAAAAGTCTAATGGGATTAGTGTTTCATAGATTAATATTGTGATTTTTCAAAACCAAATATCATGAATTATTATTTAAAAACTCTAATTTTTTGAGTTTCCAAACAGAACAAAAAAATAGTATTATAATTTATCATAGATGTTCAGGTAAAAAAGATGAATAAATAAAGAATTTTTAATTTACCTCGGGTAAAAAATGTGGAAATATTTACAATATCTAATTTACTAATGTAAATGAGATGTGTTTTATATTTATGGAAGGAGGTAATAGATAAACTAAATGTCATGGAAAATTTAATATCTCATTGTAAAATATGAAAGGAAATATTGTTTTCAAGAAATAACACAAATAGACCAATGTTATAAACATGATCATCATGGGAATTTTCTATATCATTGACCAAATACAAGGGATAAATAGGATGATTATCATTATAAATTTACAATACTAATGGAATAAAGAAAACCTTCACTGATAAGAACAATTGGAGTGATTTCATAAGATGATATTGAGTGAAGAACAACAATCATACAATATATTATAGGTTGTTTTGTATTAACATATATTTTAACCCATCTATTCTTACAATGTATGTTTGCTAAAAAATCGTCTCCTAGATTACTATATTTTGAGATTTTTAAAATTTTTTTTTTACTATTTTCATTATAGTTTCCCATTATATTGTGTAAGTGAATATACTTTATGAAAATGTTGCAATACTTTTTTTTGGTGAATTTGATGTGGTTTTTGGGATTCAATTAACTGTACCCACATACAATCCATAGAAACAAAATTAAGTGTTCCTATTCCATATCAAAAATCTCCTTATGATCAATTATCACTATAATTATAATGATAAACCCTCTATGAATGATGATTCAATTATATATTCTATAACCACATTCATGATTAGTGTTTAGCTAAGATAGTTATGGAAAATCCCCATATTGTGATAAGTATATTATAAAGGAGTAGATTAGTTTCCTAGACCTACCAATGTTGATAAGGTTAGTACCCATTTAAAAATATATTCCCAATCCATCTATATCTTAAGTAAATCATTAACTATTATGTCAGATAGTGAAAATTAATATTGTGATGACACAATTTAATCAAGGGTGGATAATGAAAAAATCATAAATTTCATTATATTTTTTATGTAATATTTTTCTAATAATTTATTTTTAAACAAAATTTGAAATAAAATACTCTTAATATGTTAATTTTTTTAACTATTTTGGTAGAACATTTATAATATTTTGAATAAATGTATTTAACCATTCTACGAAATCATTGATAAAAATGGTGGTAAATGGAATTTTATATTGGAATTCTCCTTTATAAAGCTTAGTTTATTGAGTATGGATGTGATGTACATTTAATTGGGTTTAATTTTTACCAAGACCAATCCAAACTATATAAATAAATGGTTGGAGAGAAAAAATTTATGAGATAGAATCAAACTTATGAAAATTTCCATGATATCCATGATAGAGGTATATCCAACATCCAATACTATCATATAATACCATATGTATAGATCTTACATGATGATACATATGGGATATATGACCATAAAATAGGACCATATAATAGAGTAATTATAAATGCAATGTTCTATTTATCTTATTAATTGTAAAACAAACTAATTTTTAATTTCAAAGAAAATGGGTGTTTAAAAATATGCAATGATGAAATTAAAAATATCATAAAAATACTAATGATTTTTTAAAAAATTATTTTTATGTAACTTTATTTATTAAAATATATATGTTATATAATTTTTATATTAATTATATATATTCTATAATAAAAACTATTTTATAATTAATTTATAAGATATATGAATATGAATTGTTAATACATAGAAATGATATTTTCCATTAAAAATAGTTTCTCATTATATTATACGAGTTTATATTAAAGGTAAAGTATAAAATTATAGAATTGAAAATTGTAAAATTATTTTTTTTGTGTTTTAAATTTCAACATTAATGTAATATGAGTTTTAGAGATTTATAAAAAAATATTTGATTTTTAGGTGAATAGTGAAAATTATTATTTATAGAAATACAATGACATATGTTACATTGCTAATATATTGGTATGAAATGGAAATTTATGAATCTAACATCAAGAAAAAATATTTACTTAATATTTGTAATATAAAATTTATTTCATCATGACAGTTTAAGAAAATATGTCTTGTTATTTTAAAATATGTATTAATACTACTTATTATTTTAAAATTGATTTATATTGATTATTAAATATTACTATCATAAAATAGATTTCATGTCAATAATTATATTCCAAATTTATTTAATAAAGACAATTTTATTTTTGGATATAAATACTAGGTTAACTTATAAAAAACTACTTAAAATAGTAGAAGATCAAAATTGTAAAATGGGAAAAATAAGGAGTATAAAGAATTACTTGATAGAAAAATGATTCTAACTAGGTGGATAGAGTTTCCATTGAATAAATACATAAAATAATATTTTTAAATAGAAAATAACATTTCTTTTAACATGTCATCATAATTTTTCTAGAGTTACTAAAATCATGCTTAGGATAATAACATGCTTAAAAATTGTTATACTTATTTAAAAATTACAAATAATTTGCATCGTAAAATTTACACAGAGTTGAAAAAATATCATGTAATTCCACTTATAAGTTTTCTAATTTCCATACTTAATTATCCATGTCATTCAAGTGATGCATATACAAATTTTGACAAGAATATCTAGTTGTTCAATATTTTCACATAAAACATTGTCAACTATAATTTAACACATAATCTAAATCATAAAATGACAGAAAATTTATAACAGTTGTTTATATATTGGAATCAAAACATTCAACCCCATTTTTAAATGAATTTTTGTACATATATGTATATATATAAATATAAAACCATATAAATGGTAAAATTGAAAATATTACAAAAATTAAATAATCCAGGAAAATGTTCATGAGAGAATGATTCCTAACGATAGATATTCTACGAGTAGAATACTCACTTGGATGATAAAATTCTAATCCTATAATGAGGGAATTAATAATGGGGGATATCATAACTACACCTTCATGGCCTCGTTCAAATACTATATATAATCGTACTGTCATGGACTCGTGCAGATACACTATTATGTCTCATGATACATACCGACACATCAAGGGGCTATAGTTGGCCCCATATGTCAAATAATAAGTCTAATAAATTTATAAAATGAATGGGGTTAAACATAAATATCATATATATAATCAACTTAAATAACATTTCAGAATATATAAATATAATAACTAACCATTCTATGTAATTAATTGAATGGTATCAAAATAGTACATCAAACTAATAAAAAATCATTCAATGAAATATCATAAATGTTTAATCCCATACCCGAAATAACCTTATTTATTTTTAAATCATAAATAATATGGATAATAAAATTAATGCATAGTTAATATTTAAATTCATTGTATGTCAGTTATATTTTTGATGACGGAAATATCTAGATTATGAATGACATGTATGGACAACTAGAAACACTTTTGGACATGAAATGATAATATAATCACATAAAATGTTACCCTTTAGAGATTAATATAAAATAATAGTCTTAACTAGCTGCCATTAATGGGATTTTTTTAATATAAATTGTTTACACATAAAATAATAGCATATATATACCAGGAATAATCTATAATATGAAAATATTAACTCAGAAAATTTTACAACAAACTATAACATAATAGTGTTTTATTATTGTTTTCCATTTTACATAAGGAATTAAACTATGTAGGCAAATTTGATTTTTTAATTAAAAAAAATATGTTCAGGTATTAACATATATACATTTATATATATAAATCATATATATGTATATACATATATTCAAAGAATTATTATTTGAAAACAATTAAACTTATGTTTCTTATTCTGATAAATTCATGAAATTGATAGAAAAACCTACATTTAATTACTTCTATACAAAACAGTATGTTTATATATATACAAATATATATATACTTATGAATAAAATGCATGCACATTGAAAATAAATTCACCCATCCAAATCATTGGTTTTAGAAATTACTCATTCAATCCAAATTCATAGAAATTAGAATTTAAAAATGTCTATCATCCAATAAATTCTGAAAAATAAAGATATATATATACATATAATTTTTTTAAATCAATGCAATGAAGGAAAATAGAATAATCCCTCACAGCCAAAAGTTTTTGGAAATCTTTTTGAAACAAAACTCCAATATCATTTATTCTGAAAATAGATGGTTATATATGTGCATATCTACATACACACACACACACATATATATATATATATATATCTCTCTTTTGTAAAATAATATAAATTTAAAGAACCAAAATGAACTCTTAGTTATTTAAATATTATAAATAATTTTTAAGACCAAAACACACAACTCTTCTATATATATACTAAAAATAATAAGTTATATATTTGTATATATTCATATAAATAGACACTCACACACACGTATATATGTAACTATTCACAAATAATAACAAAATATGATAAACTAAAATACACCATATAGTATATTTTACCAACATAAAATAAGTAGTCATAAAAACATTAATAAAACAAATAAAATGACCCCTTACATCAAAATCATAAATGGAGTACATCTGTCAGCATGAACACACAATAACAATGAATAGAAAAATGAAGTTTTCATCATGTTTCTTAAACATGAATGTATTGGTGACAAAAATCAGTATAGAACTAAAAACAGAGATAGATAGAGGAAATTGGGTTCATTTATATATATAAACCCCACAAAGTGAATCTTACTCGAGAATACAAAGAAACATGGTAATAATAACCAGCTATTTAATAAAATTTTGAATCATAAAATCAAAAAAATTAAACAAAAATATTTATTTATTATCGTGATGAGATTGAAATCTATATATCAATACAAATTTATAGCTATTTTTTTCCAGAAGTTGTCAAGAAAAGAAAATACAGAACACTATGTCAACTATGAAATGATTATTCCAGCAAAACAAATTTTAAAATGAGTTGAAATTCATTTTAATTCAATGATTTGACAACCACAAATGTAATCATAGGTCATCAGTTAACAAAAAGGAGAGTAAATGTAAATATCACATAAGAAGATAATTTTAATGATCATGGAAATGGTGTAGATTCATTATAATTTTTATTAGACCACAGATGATCAGAAAAAAAATAATTACAGAATGTGCAAAATCATATTTCATATAAAATAAAACTCATGTATATTTCTATGCCATCTACGTTCGGGGAATCATTTCAATTGACTACTACTCGAGATTACCTTATAATTATATATTACATTCAGGTCATTAGAAATATATAACAAAATATTAATAATATATAATCAAGTTATTACTAATTAAATATGTTATTTATGTCATGTATTTTACACATTTTTCATTTTTAGTTTTAAATAAAATGGATATTTATTTACTAATTCAATGACAATAATAAGAATCTCATCTTATTTATAATTTTTTTCTCTAAAAAAATTAATTCTATCTTTCATGGATCACGAAACTAAATATGCAATATATTTCCTATATGAAAAGTATAAATAATAAAATGAATATATTTTTTTATTTTTAAGTGAATAATATTTAGAATTGTAAATACATTAGAATGTTATTTTGAGATAAAAATATACTCACATTAGTTTTTATATTAGAATGTAAAAAATACATAATTATTGAAATTAAATTTCAATAAATAAAATACAATTTTTGGATTTCGAATTTCAACACTTGATTATATTTATTTTTTAGATTATTATATAGTAATTTATTTTCAGGTGAATAGTTAAAAGATTATGTGTTTACAAATTCCATTAATTTTATAATATTCATAATTTATACGTTTGAAGTAGATATTTAAGAAACTATTTCCATCATTAAATCTTTTTTTAAAATTTAATTCATAATATTGGTTTAAATTTTTCATTTTATATTTTACATTTTTGAATGAATGTATAATTTAAAAACATTACTCTAATACATTATATGCTTTTAATTTTAAAATTGACTTCAATAACTTTTATGAAAAGTATAAAACAAAACTGATATCATTTATTGAATTATATAGTCTTTATTAGGTAATAAGACCATGTTGTTTTGTTATTAGATTGCCAAAATGGTAAATAAATATAACCTAGTGTGTAAATTGTTATATTTGTTAAAAAAATGTTTTTAATTGACTCGTTCAGGTTTGGATCAAACCACCCATATCTAAAATCAATTATTTACCATTGGGGAAGCCAATGTGAATGTTTATTATGTTCCACCTTAATATTAAGATATTATACTTATATAAATTTAATCCTCACCACTTATAGATAATCCCACTATCTACCCCTTCATGACCACTCCCAAAATAAGGGCTCCACCTAAAAATATTACAATTTATATCATTTTAAAATAATGTTTATTTTCCTTGTGCCTCTAGTAACAATATACTGGCTTAATACATCTATTTCTAAGGAGTCTTCCAAGGGAAACTAATTTTCTCATCGTGCATAATTTTTTCCGTCACATTGATTCCTTTAATCCTAAGCTTCCAAATCGTATTTTATAATTACTATGTAATGAAATCATATATGTTTTTATAATGAATTTTAATATTAATAAAGAATAACTATTTACAAATTATTCATTTTTTATTAAGAATAATGATTATTTTATTCCTACATTTTGTGGTTTACCACCACCATGAAGCAACGAAATCTATAATTTTTACCACCGATACTTTTTTCAGAATTTATGGGCTATATGGATAAATAATTGCAAAATATAATATTTATTTTTTATTATTATGATAAAAATTATAATCCAAATTATTTATGTCTCCTTTTGTGAAATGAAAATTTTAACTCTGTGTTGTTTTGACTACCCCTCTACAATGTAACATGTCCAGTTTATTCATATATTTTATTTATTTTTTATGAAAATAACATAAACAATGATTCTAGAAATAGTATGTATATAGATAATATCATTTCACATCAATAATAATTTTATTATTTTGAAAATAATCCACTTTTATAATCATAATAATCCAATAATTATCATACATTAATGTTATTCACTATATAAACATTAACAAAAACCATGATATAAAATAATAAAATTGATAAAAATATGATATCTATTATTGGTTATAAATTATATAAATACTTAAATATATATTGTATTTTTTCATTAATAGTAAAAATATTAATAATCATATTAATTTAAGCACAAATTTTCGTTCGTTAAAAATCCCTAAAATATCCTTGTCATCAATTTAATATACATGAACCATATCCAAAACGACCATAGAATGAAATTATTATATTATACAAAAATAAATACAAAAATTTAAAAATCTTATATTATTCATGAATGATTGACATTGTTATAGAATTTAAGAGTAACAAATATTCAATAGAACTAGTTCAAAATGAACTGGATTACTCACACTCGATAGTCAACGTAATTATTAGCAATGAAATATATTTGTAGATAAAAATTAATGTTGTTTTTTATAAAAGGTTATCTATTTTTATAGGGTTTCAAATTATTATTAAAATTTTAATTTATAAAATGTATGTTCAAGAGGTTTAGTGAATGTTAATAATTAATTTAATTTGTTTTTTTTCAAATTTTTACACATTCACTTATATTTTCTATTATACTGATTTTTTTATAACATTGGTCGTACTACATAATTAATTTTTTATCAATATTAATTTAATTCAATGGTTTTTTTATAAATATCATGTACTCTCTTTAAATGGATCTCTATTCAAATGATATCAGTGTGGTAATAATTGTTTTGATAACACAAATCCATTCATTTATTTTTAATGCTTCCACTTGAAATTATTGTTTCAATGATTGGTTTCTTCCACCATAACATATTATTTCATGGTATTGTATTATCCACTATGGTTTATTGATACCATTAAATTCATATATTTTACCTCGATAAAATTCCATACACAAAATTTGTTTCAATGTTGAGAATAATTCCCATCAACTTTATTGATGGTTTTTCTTCCATGACAATAATTTTTATTCACACCAATTTTATTCGTTAAATTTGAAACCAAATTATATGTTATCTCATGTGGCCTCTCTATTTTCTTTATCCTCATTGAAAACATATTTTTTGATACTCATTTTATGTTGTGGGTTTTTAAAAATTTATTTCAAAACATTAAATATAGATTCACATCATTTATAATACATTGATTTGTCTTCCACCTCACATTTAATGAGGATAATATTTATATCCTTTTAAGGATCTATTATTTTTTATTATTGTTTCTCGTTAATTTTTTCTCAATGTTTTCTATTCACATTTTTTAAAATAACATTTGAATGTGACCAGTAGCATCAACATTTTACGAATGTGTTCATAAAAATATTCTTATAATTTTTCTATGTGAAGAGATATTAATACCACATTTTATGTTTTAAATGAAACATTCCCCTTATAGTTTATTGATTTTAAAAAAATAATAATTTTCTCCATGGTTTATAAATTATTTTTTTCTAAATTACATTCAAATGAGCAAGTATATTTGTCATTTCTTGTTTTATTTTCTTCAAATAGATAAATATAAATATTAATCCATTTCATAATTCATTGAAATATCTAATAAATTAATATGGGAAGTCCAGATATTATACTATACTCATTATTTCTCTAGATAGATAATTTTATTTTCATATCTTTTGGAGAAATGATCCAATACCCCCTTTATCTTTTCTAATCATCTATTGTGTGTAAATATTATATATCATCCAATATTTTCCTATGTGAAAATTGTACTTTTCCATTTTCTGATTGATGGGTGTTCACCAAAATTCCATACAAAAATTGGTTGATGAATTTAATGTCTTTACTATATAACTGTTATATATATATTGTAAATATGACATTCATATTTATATTGATTGAATGGTAGTCTTGTAGGATATAACCAAAAATAATATGATTACTATTTATTTTACATTGGATTATCCTTGTGAAATGAAGAATGAATATATTATGTGATTCCATTTGAAAATGTTATCAATTTAAGATTAATTATTTACATTCTTTTTTCTAGAAAAAGATAATTATTTTTATTTGAATTATTTATTAATCCAAATTTACTTCCATCAGTTATTTATGATGCCTTATGTGAATTGTTTTCAAGTGGAACATGAATGTATATAAGATATTGGGTGGGGTCCTATATCTCCCTTGATCTCATTTTATATACTTTTATATCACATGAGATAATTATTCAGAAGTGCATTTTAGTGGCTTGAATGAATGGCCACTGATGGTGTGGCTCATGATAGTAATGTTTCCCAATATTAATGTTGGTATAATATTTATAATATGACATTATTTTGAGATTAATCTTTTTGTTATATTATTCTATAATAGTTTATATTTCTTGAATCATGTTACATATCTCTTTTGATTCATATTTTTGTTTTATTCCAAGATGTATGCTATGATTTATAATCTTTTTATTTTTTGTTAAATGTTTGTAAAATATATTGATTTTAAAAATATGATATTCTGATGATCACTAATGATATTCAACTGTTATTTTATATGATTACCATCAATGAGAATCTAAATTTACCCCATTCAAATGTATTAATTTATAAATAAATTGGCGATGAGTATACCTTTTCTGAGTTCTATAAAGAATCCTGTGTGGATCAATTGGGATGAAATGTTATCATTTATTTTAAAATAAATTTCATATATAGTTGGGCCACAAATAAATTAATATAGTAGTTAATTGGACTATGGTAATTATTTTTTAGATATAATCTTTAAATTATGGATGTGATATAAATAAATATATGTTTATATTTGGGCCATATAGCTGTTATCAGAGTAGGTTTATGTTATTTGGGAAATTTGTTTTCATTTTTTTAGAGTGGACTAGAGAACAATATTGAACTCCCAATGTATTATATTAAGTGTTATGTTTATGTATTGGATAGAGTTCTAATAAGTTATTAGATTTGATATTTCATGTTTCTAATATAAATTAAATAACATTATTTGTACTATAATGTTGATGTAGTTATGGAATATATTATCCTAGGTGAAATATCCCATTAAACTATTGGTTGAGTCTGAATTCAATATTTACTATTTTACATCATGAGGAGGCCTATGACTGCTCGCAAGGATATATTCTTTACTGGTAAATTATTTAATTAACCAAATTGTCGTTAAAATCAATAATGAATGATCTACTTCTTAATTATTATATGGGATTATGTTATGAAATTTTAAATAACAAATAATAAATAAAAATATATTTAACTAAAGGTGATTAAAGTTATTTTATATGTTTACATTATAAAATCAAAGAATATAAAATTTTAAGGAATAATTTTCAATGTAATTATCATTAAGTAATTATTCTTAGAGTTAATTTTTCCATACTCCTAATTTACCCATTTTGTTATAGCAATGTTCGAACCCTGAATGATAAATTTTAATAATGGATTACCTATAAATTGTGTATATTTTCACAGTGAAAAGGCTAATGGGATTACTGAATCATATATTAATATTGTGATTTTTCAAAACCAAATATCATGAATTATGATTTAAAAACTCTACTTTTCTGAGTTTCAAACACAACAAAAAAGAGTATGATAATGTATCATAGAAGTTCAGGTCAAAAAGTTGAATACATAAAGAATTGTTAATTTACATCAGTTAAAAAATGTGGTAATATTTACACAATATAATTTAATAAAGTAAATGATATGTGTTTTATATTTGTGGAAATAGGTAATAGATAAACTAAATGTCATGAAAAATTTAATATCTCATTGTAAAATATGAAAGGAAATATTTTTATCAAGAAATAACACTAATAGACCAATGTTATAAACATGATCATCATGGGAATTTTCTACATTATTGACCAAATACAAGGGATAAATTGGATGATTAACATTATAAATTTACAATATTAATGGAATAAAGAAAACCCTCACTGACCCAAAGAATTGGAGTGATTTCATAAGATGATATTGAGTGAAGACCAACAATCATACAATATGTTATAGATTGTTTTGTATTAACATATATTTTAACCCATCTATCATTACAATGTATGTTTTCTAAAAATCGTCACCTAGATTACTATATGTTGAGAATTTTTTAAAAAATATTTTACTATTTTCATTATAGTTTTCCATTATATTGTGTATGTGAATATACTTTATGAAAATATTTCAATCCTTTTTTTTGGTGAAATTGATGTGGTTTTTGGGATTCAATTAACTGTACCCACATACAATCCATCGAAACAAAATTAAGGGATCCTATTTCATATCCAAAATCTCCTTATTATCAAATATCACTATAATGATAATGATAAACTCTCTATGAATGATGATTCAATTATATATTCTATAACCACATTCATGATTAGTGTTTAGCTAAGATAGTTAGGGAAAGGCCTCATATTGTGATAAGTATATTGTAAAGGAATAGATTAGTTTCCTAGACCTACCAATGTTGCTAAGGTTAGTACCCCATTAAAAATATATTCCCAATCCATCTCTATCTTAAGTAAATCTTTAACTATTATGTCAGTTAGTGAAAATTAATATTGTTATGACACAATTTAATCAAGGGTGGATAATGAAACAATCCTAAATTTCATTATATATTTTTCATAAGTAATATTTTTCTAATAATTTATTTTTAAACAAAATTTGAAATAAAAAACTCCTAATATGATAATTTTTTTTAACTATTTTGGGGGAACATTTACAATATTTTGAATAAATGGATTTAACCATACTATGAAATCATTGATGAAAATTGTGGTAAATGGAATTTTATATTGGAATTCTCCTTTATAAAGCTTAGTTGATTGAGTATGGATGTGATATAGATTTAATTGGGTTTAATTTTTACCAAGACCAATCCAAACTATAGAAATAAATGGTTGGAGAGAAAAAATTTAACAGATAGAATCAAAATTATGAAAATTTCCCTGATATCCATGATAGAGGTATATCCAACATCCAATACTATCATATAATACCATATGTTTAGATCTTACTTGATGATATGTATGGGATATATTACCATAAAATATGACCATATAATAGAATAATTATAAATGCAATGTTATATTTATCTTATTAATTGTAAAGAAAACTAATTTTAAATTTTAAAGAAAAAGGGTGCTTAAAAATCTGCAATGATGAAATTAAAAATATCATAAAAATGTTAATGATTTTTAAAAAAATCATTTTACGTAACTTCTTTTATTAAACTATATATATCATGTAATTTTTATATTAATTATATATATTTTATAATAAAATCTATTTTATAATTAATTGATAAGATATATGAATATGAATTGATAATACATAGAAATGATATTTTTCATTAAAAATAGTTTCTCATTATATTATACGAGTTTATATTAAAGGTAAAGTGGAAAATTATAGAATTGAAAATTGTAAAATTATTTTTTTGTGTTTTAAATTTCATCATTAATGTAATATTAATTTTAGAGATTTATAAAAAAATATTTGATTTTTAGGTGAATAGTGAATATTATTATTTATAGAAATACCATGACATATGTTACATTGCTAATATATTGGTATGAAATAGAAATTTATGAATCAAACATCAAGAAAAAAAATTTACTTAATATTTGTAATATAATCTTTATTTCATTATGATAATTTAAGAACATATGTCTTGTTATTTTAAAATATGTATTAATACTACTTATTATTTTAAAATTGATTTCTATTGATTTTCAAAAATTAATATCAAAAAATATATTTCATATCAATAATTATATTCCAAATTTATTTAATAAAGAGAATTTTATTTTTGGATATAAATACTAGGTTAACTTATAAAGAACTACTTAAAATAGTAGAAGATCAAAATTGTAAAATGGAAAACATAAGGAGTATAAAGAATTACTTGATAAAAAAATGATTCTAACTCGGTGGATGGAGTTTCCATTGAACCAACCTTATCTTTAATCAATTGTTGTCTATTTTTGGTTTCATAGGTCTTTTTTATAAAGCTTTCCATTTATTGTAATGGTTATAATTACAAAGAATACAATCTCACCGATTATAAAAGGGGTCTACCACTTCCATTTCAATAACACTCGCATAATTAGGATTTCACCTAAAAATATAAACAATATTATTAATTTATAAAAATATTAATATTTTTGAGCCTCCACTCTTATGAATATTTTATAAGAACTCTATTTCTATGGTGTCTTATAAAAAAATGAATATGTTCTCAGCATGATTATTTGTTATATAATTCTTTTTTAATCCTTACCTTCCAAACATAATGGAATACTGCACATAGTTTATATTTGGTATACTTAATGATATTATGTAAAAGGAATAATAAATGACCACCTTTTCATATATGTATTAATGTAATGACCAAAAACTAGTTTGTAGGAGTCTGTGCTCAAATTTGATGTGTCATTTTTTAAAGATAAATAAAAATTAGACACCTCATTTCAAAAATGAGGAAATTTAACTATATTGATTTTGAAGGATAGATACAACTATTATATTCCCATTGAACTATAAAAACTAAATTAATTAGACAAAACAGTCATCAGTGTGATGCCTCATCATAGAAAAATACATCACTAATAAATATACTAGTCCTATAAGAAATGTATTTACAATGTAGCATGAGAATTTAAAATGCACAGAAAGGGATTAAAAAAATTCATTTAAAATATTTCTTTTAAAATGAATAAATACATAAAATAATTCATTTAAATAGAAAATAACCTTTCTCTTAACACATCATCATAATTTTTCTAGAGTTACTAAAGTCATGTTTAGGAGAATAACATGCTTAAAAATTGTTATACTTAATTAAAAATTAAAAATAATTTGCATCTTAAAATTTTCACAGAGTTGAAAAAATATCATGGAATTCCACTTATAAGTTTTCTAATTTCCATACATAATTATCCATGTCATGAAAGTGATGCATATACAAATTTTGACAAGAATGTCTAGTTGTTAAATATTTTCTCATAAAACGTTGTCAACTATCATTTAACACATAATGTAAATCATGAAATGACAGAAAATTTATAACAGTTGTTTATATATAGGAATCAAATCATTAAACCCCATTTTTAAATGAATTTTTTTACATATAAGTATATATATAAATATAAAGCGTTATAAATGGTAAAATTGAAAATATTACAAAAATTAAATAATCCAGAAAAATGTTCATTATAGAATGATTCCTAATGATGGTTATTCTATGAGTAGAATACTCACTTGGATGATCAAATTCTAATCCCATAATGAGGGAATTAATAATTGGGGATATCATAACTACACCTTCAAGGCCTCGCTAAAAGACCATATATAGTCGTACTGTCATGGACTTGTGCAGATACACTATTATGTCTCATGAGACCTACCGACACATCAAGGGGCTATAGTTGGCCCCATATGTCAAATAATAAGTCCAATAAATTTATAAAATGAATGTGGTTAAACATAAAAATCATATATATAATCAATTTAAATAACATTTCAAAATATATAAATATAATAACTAATCATTCTATGTAATTAATTGAATGGTATCAAAATAGTACATCAAACTAATAAAAAAATCTTCAATGAAATATCATAAATGTTTAATCCCATACCCGAAATACCCTTATTTATTTTTAAATCATAAATAATATGGATAATAAAATTAATGCATAGTTAATCTTTAAATTCATTGTATGTCAGTTATAATTTAGATGACAGCAATATCTAGATTATGGATGACATTTATGGACAACTAGAAACACTTTTGGACATGAAATGATAATATAATCACATAAAATGTTACCATTTAGAGATTAATATAAAATAATAGTCTTAACTAGTTGCCATTAATGGGATTTTTTTAATATAATTTTTTTACACATAAAATAATAGCATATATATACCGGGAATAATATATAATATGAAAATATTATCTCAGAAAATTTTACGACAAACAATAACATAAGAGTGTTTTATTATTGTTTTCCATTTTACATAAGGAATTAAACTATGTAGGCAAATTTGATTTTTTAATTAAAAAAAATCTGTTCAGGGATTAACATATATACATTTATATATATAAATCATATATATGTATATACATCTATTCAAAGCATTATTATTTGAAAAAAATTAAACCTTATGTTTTTTATTCTGATAAATTCATGAAATTGATAGAAAAAACTACATTTAATTACTTCTATACAAAACAGTATGTATATATTTATACAGATATATATATACATATGAATAACATGCATGCATATTGAAAATAATTTCACCCATCCAAATCATTGGTTTTAGAAATAACTCATTCAATCCAAATTCATAGAAATTAGAATTTACACATGTCTATCATCCAATAAATTCTGAAAAATAAAGATATATATATATATATATATAATTTTTTTAAATCAATGCAATTAAGGAAAATAGAACAATCCTTGAAAGCCAAAGGTTTTTGGAAATTTTTTTGAAACAAAACTCCAATATCATTTATTCTGAAAATAGATGGTTATATATGTGCATATCTACAGACAAACACACACACACACACACAGATATATATATAAATATATCTTTTGTAAAATAATATAAATTTAAAGAACCAAAATGAACTCTTAGTTATTTTAATATTATAAATAATTTTTAAGACCAGAACACATAACTCTTCTATATATATACTAAAAATAATAAGTAATATATTTGTATATATTCATATAAATAGACACACACACACACGTATATATGTAACTGTTCACAAATAATAACAAAATATGATAAACTAAAATACACCATACAGTAGATTTTCCCAACATAATATAAGTAGTCATAAAAACATTAATCAAACAAATAAAATGACTCCTTACTTCAAAATCATACATGGAGTACATCTTTCAGCATGAACACACAATAACAATGAATAGAAAAATGATGTTTTCATCATGTTTCTTAAACATGAATGTATTGGTGAGAAAAATCAGTATAGAACTAAAACCGGAGATAGATAGAGGAATTTGGGTTCATTTATATATATAATCCCTACAAACATAATCTTACTCGAGAATACAGAGAAACATGGTAATAATAACCAGTTATTTTAAAAAAAAACTGAATCATAAAATCAAAAAAAATTAAACAAAAATATTTATTTATTATCTGGATGAGATTGAGACTTATATATCAATACAAATTTATAGTTATTATTAGTCCAAAAGTAGTCAAGAAAAGAAAATATAGAACACTATGTCAGCTATGAACTGATTATTCCAGCAAAACAAATTTTAAAATGAGTTGAAATTCATTCTAATTGAATGATTTGACAACCAAAAATGTAATCATAGGTCATCAGTTAACAAAAAGGAGAGTAAATGTATATATCCTAGTGAAGGAAAAATACCATTGATGATAATTCTTCATATAAGTATTTAACACAAGATCTAGACATGTTAACACCTACCTCGAACTAGGTCGAAGAAGAACCGAAACATCGTATCTAAATTTTCTGTGTTTCAGAATAACTAACCTTTCGAACAACCCTACTGAAACCTAATCCCACATGACCTTACTTATTCCCATGTCCACTACGTGAACCGACTCCATTGATGCGATCAGTTCACCTCATCACTTGGCTTCTTTGATGGTCTTCTTGATTCGATGATCCTAATTATTCCCTTCCAGCACAACTTTACTCCAATGAACCCATAAGAAACAATTTCCCAAATCCCTTTTACCCAACCACCCACGTCTTCAAACTCAATGCACCAAATTTTTGAAAAACAATTTAATTTCATTTTATTATATTAATTTTTCATATAAAATTTATAATTACATTAATATTCACAATATTATATTCAAATTTCGATAAAAGAAAAATCATTATAATTTCTAAATAATATATTTTCAAGAAAAATTAAAACAATATTATTTTTGTTTAATAAAATAATAATTGTTTTTTTATTGATATTCAATATAAACATAATTTGTAATCAATATAAATTAGTATTTTAATATATTTGTAATAGTCATTTATATCAATAATATTTATATTGAAATTTAGAAATTTATCCATTAAAAATAAATTAAAATATATATTGATATTCAATTCCAGTTATCATTAGTTATATGAAAATAATCAAATAATATTTTATATAATGTAACAGTATTAATATAAAATAACTTTCAAAAATATAAATAATAAGTATAATTAGTTTTAATTATTATTTTTAATTAAAATCGTCTAAAATTATGAATAGTTTGCTTTAATTTTAAGTTAATATTTTCAATTGAGAATTTATATAAAAATTTAAATTTTGTATTTTAGGGATGAAACGTTATTCCCACCTTAAAAGAATTTTTTCCTCGTAATTTATATGCCATAATAAAAAAATATGGATTTTCATCTTCAAAATTTAGAAACACTTGAACCACAAAAATTTCACACTACATAGTTTGGACAACAACATCAATTTCCAAATTTCTCTAGACCATTCCTTTTATGTTAATTTCACGCCCCAACAACCGTATCCTAGTTCCAGCATGGATTGATTCTGTGTAATTGTTTTCAAATAAATGGAATAATTAGAAACCACATTTCACAAATGATGACCATTAACAGTCATGATTTTGGACAAATATATATGACTATTTCATTCCCTCAAAACAATGAAAAAGTTAATTAATTAAACAAAACTATCATTAGTGTGCTTCCTCTTCATAGAGAAATTCATCATTGATAAATCTACTAAACTTGTAAAAATAAATTTAAAACATATGGTGAGAATTTAAAATTCCTAGTAAGGGGTTTCAAATAGTTAATAAATTACTTTTAAACATTTATCTAAAATACAAATACATACATTAAATAATTTGCTAGAATATAAAACATTTTTTATGACAGGTCATCATCATTTTTCAAGAGTTACAAAAATCATTTTTAGGATAATCTCATTGTAAAAATTTGTTTCACTTATTGAAAATTTACAAATAAAATTCCTTATAAAATATTCACATACTTGAATAAAAATTCATGGAATGAATTATATTTGTTAGATAATGTGAATATGTAATTATCCATGAAAAACCAGGGGTACAGATACAAATACTCAAATGAAATAACAATTGATCCAAATTTTCACATAAATTGATATCAACTATAATTTCACACATAATATAAAAAATTAAATGCTAGATAAAATTCTAATTATTTTTTATTGATTTAAAAAATAAATCATCCCACATTATAAATTATTTTTTATATATACAATTATAAAAATAAACATAAAAATTATACAAGGTACAGTTAAAAATATAAAACTTATTAAATAATACATAGAAATAGTCTTAAGATAATGATAAATATCCATGGATATTATACTAGTCGAATAATCATATATAAGATGAAATTATCCTTCCATAATGAGGGAATCCATAATGTAGGACATCATAACTACACCTTCATGGTCTCATACCAACAACATACGTAAGAATATTTTAAAGTTATAATGCCAATACACTTGTTCGTCTCATGAGACCTACAGATGCATCGAGGGGTAATAGTGGGACCTACCCATAACATTATATGTCGAATGCATTACTAATATGAATGTGATTAAACCAAAACATAATATAATAATGAAATGTAAAGAACATTCCCCAATCTATAAACATAATCACTAACAATATTTATTAATTAAATTAATGGATTCAAAATAGAACAACAATCTAATGATAAATAATTCAATAAAATATCATTGCAGTTTAATCAAATACCTGAAATAACAATCATTGATTTTAAATCATAAATAAATTGGATAATGAAATAAATTCCCACATAATCTAAAAATACATGGTATGCTAGTTATAATTTAGACGATGTCGATATCTAATTTATGAATGACATATATAGACTAGCACAAACACTTTTTCACATGAAATGAAAATATATTCACATAAAATGTAACAATTTATTGACTAAAAAAAATAAAAGCCTTAACCTGAATCCATTCATGGATCCTTTTTGGAAATAATATATTTACACAGAAAATAGTTGATTATATACATGAAATAATCTGTAATATCAAAATAATATCACTTTTAAAATTTTATGTATCTTAAAAACAAAATGGGCTTTAGTTTCTGTTTTCCATTTGACATCAGGAATTATAATCAAATAGGAAAACTGGATTTTTAATTAAAACATCGTTTTCAAGGATTATCATGTATACAAGTATATACATAAATCGTATATATATATACATCATTATATATTTTTTTATAAAACATAAATACTTATGTTTTTATTTTGAATAAATTCATGAAATAGATTCAAACAATTACATTTACATACACAAGTATAAATATGTATGAACACACACACAGACACACACACACACACACACACAGATATATATATATATATATATATTTGTTTACATTTATATATATGATTTTATACATACATAGATATATATAAATATTTGTATATATATATAAATACCAATAAAATTACTGTAGATTGAAAATAATTACTGTCACACTCGTCATCTCTAATTTTTTTATTTTATTAATTTTGTTTTCGTCGGGTAGTTCGGGTCGAAACCTGAACTTAAGATTTTGGGTTCCTTGTGTTTTGACTAGTTTGCGCCCAGCGCAACGCGACCGAAGCTGTGTGGCCTCACCTGGGTCGTCGTGCGGCCCCGCCCGTTTCACCGCATGCCCTATTTGATGGTTAATTAATTAAATGGAATGGATCAGTATAATAAAACAATATTATTAACGGTGTTAAGAATATAATTTTTCTTGTGTCATTATTAATATTACTCTTAATAATAATAATAATAATAATAATAATAACAACAATAATAATAAAACTAATAAGGATTTATAGTTTGTTTTAGTGATAACAATGAATATATTATAATTTGAGGTGTTATTATTATTATTAATAATACTAAATTTAGGTTTTATTTTCCTTTTTATTTTATTTTATTTTATTTTATTTTAATTGCTTATTATTCTAATTTCTTTATATCTTATTTTATTTTAATTTCTTTTTAATTTTTTTATTTTTTTTTCTTTATCTTTTTTCCCCTTCATTTCTTTTCCTCTCCGTTTTTTTTCCTCCTCACAATCCCGTCGGGCCCCCTCCCTCTCCTCTTGCGTTTTTTCTTCTTCTCCCCCTCGGTTGTCTCGCGTGGCTCACCCCCCCTGTAACCCTACTGTCACGCCGCCCCCTCAATAACCAACACCTCCTCCGGCACCGCTCACCTCCAGCGCCCCACACCCCCTGGCGACCTTGCTCCGCCGTCCCGGCACCCCTCGCGCCGCCTCGCGCCGCCTCACGCCGCCCCTCGAAACCCCTCCGCGCGACCTGTTCGGCTGAGCCCCGGTTAACTCCCTCCTTTCGACACACCGAACCAGCCGCGCCTCCCGCATCCCTCTCCTTCTTTCCGACCTCCTCGCTCGCACCGTCCCCCTAACCTGCTGTCCTCCTCCTTGCCCAGCCGAACCCCTGCCGAACCCCTCCTATTAGGTGAGCTTTATTTTATTTTTATTATATGTTCATTTTCCAGCGGGTATGATGTTTTTTTTATGGTTTGATATTGATTATTGTTGGTTCTATCTATTGATTAGGGTTCGCATTTGAGTTGTTGAGTTGTCGGTGAGAGTCTCATGTGGTTTGGGGTCCAATTTGTGCTAAATTTGGTCTGAATTTAATTCTTCTGTCGATATTTTTTTCTTTAGGTTCTTTTTCTGAGTTCGTTGTGGTGCTTTTGGTGTGCATTTGGAGTCGCGTACCTTTTTTTCTGAAGTCACTACACACAGGTAGGTGGTTCCATGCCTTTGCATCATCTAGATAACTTAATTTGTTTGTTTAGTTAAACTTGATAAGTTATATGATTTAATTGCATGTTGCTGTCTTTGTTTATAATGCTTTTCCATGCTCGTTTGATAAAAATTGGATTTCCGAAATGGTATGCTTTTGTGTTTTACATGTGTTGTTGTATAATTGAATGGGAGTGTTTTATAAGTTGCGCGGAATGCGGTTTAAAAATTGTTTGACATGCGTGCGTGGTAAAAATTGCACTCTCTTTAGAAATGGTTATGTTTTTGTTTATTTATTTATTTCGACCTTGTTGTGGTAAATTTTCAAAGTGATTAATTAATTGTGCAAATGGTGTAAATGAGGTTTTAGAAAAGTTGAGTGTTTAATTGATTTTAAAAATGTTCTTTTCATGGAAAGATGTGTGTGTTTTGAAGTGAGGTTTTATGGTATACATGTGATATGTTTTGTAAACTAAGCGATTGTTCATTTGAGTGGAAGTTGGGATTCCAAACAAGGTTGAAAGGTTCTGAAGGTTGTTTGGTAGTGTGAGAGGTGTTTTTAAGTCGCTTTAGGTGTTGGTTTATTTAAATAGACATTTTCAAAGTATGTGAATCACTTTTGGTGTGTTTGCCTCGTTCTGCACTTGTGAAATTAAAATGAATTTTTTTTATAATGGAAAACAAGTTTTGATATGGTCACCTCATGTATCAAGTATTAAAGTGACGCATATATATAGAACCAAGTGGTCTTTGGTGTAAAGTCTTCTTGGGATTTCTTGAAACAATTTCATTAATAGTTCAAATGGTTCTTTGGTACATTTTTATGATGTGAAAATGGTATTTTGAAGGAGTTGAATACGCATTCATTTTTAAAGTGGTGTATTTTTATAAAATGAGACATTTCCTTGGTGTGCGTGTCTTTAAAATAGTGTTTTGGTATGAAAGTGGTGACTTTTTGTGTAATGTCAAGCATGGTTTGTGAAATGTGAAGGTGGTGAATTATGTGAATGTGAAACTTGATTGAGCACAAGGGAGACCCTGGGTATCTAGGTGGGAAGACTAGAACTAGTGTGCTAGTGAACCGGATGGGTATCGTCCCTGTTTCACTTAGCTGGATTGACGATTGCAACACTAACTAAACATATGATATCTGAGGGTCGTGGCCTTCTAAGCCACGTGTTCTGAGGGTCGTGGCCTTCTAAGCCACGTTTTCTGAGGGTCGTGGCCTTCTAAGCCACGTTTCACCGAGACACGAGGTTTCTAGGGTCCCACTCGAGCTAGATGATCCTTAGGGGTTTTACCTATAGTGCTCTACCATCTGTGGCATGGTGCCTTCCATCGGCATATGGAGGACCATGCGGGTTAGCGTGTGTGTGTGTATGGGTGTGTGAGTGTGTGTGTGTGCGTGAGAGTGTGTGTGTGTGTGTGTGCCCATATTAAACTTTTCCCTTCCTCTCAAAAATCATATTTGTGAAATGCATTCCTTTTAGTGTTTTCCTTTAGCATTTGGCTTGTAAACGTTTTCTTTAAAACCATCTTGAAAGTATAATTCTGAATAAACACATTAAATTGTCTTTTTGATGTTGTGGCATGGAACCTTTTTATTGGGTGACGTCCTATTGGGATTTTGGCTCACACCCTACATACACCTTTGGGTGTATGTAGACTTTGTTTCTTGTGTATTCCAGGTTGTGACTTTGTGCTCAGTGATGGTTGTTTAGGTTGCAGTTGGTCTTCTCATGCAGAATGGTGTTGATGTGGTCTCACTTATGCCGGGAGGTCGGGTATGAGTTTTAGTTTCCGTTGTCGTCTTTTCTTTTTAGTTATTGCTTCAAGTTGTAGACTTTAAACTTGTTCATAGTTTAAAGGAACGTTTTGTTGTCTATTTCTAATTTCAGTTTATCCATCTTGTTAGTTGTTTTTTTTTCTTTTCTGTCTTGTATTTCGGGTAAAACCGTTCCCACCTGTTAAACTTGATACCCGGGCACTTGTGCCAGCCCGTGGGGATCGGGAACGCCCTTCGGGCCTTGCCGCAGACCGGGTCGGGCGCCGGGTCGGATGGCGACCCGGCCTGGTTCGTGACAAAATGGTATCATAGGGCAAGGTTTGCTCTCTTGGGTTGTTTTCATTTGAGATAGAGTAAGAGTGGACCAAAGATAAGGTTGTCGGAACTCGGCATTCTAGCTACGAGCAATGTGTCTGGCCGGCACACCTCATGGCGGGACTCGAGTTACCAAAGTGTGTTGAGGTTTGTCTGTGTTTTTGGTCTTTGTGGTCAATCTTGTCTATGGGAAATGGAAAATAAAGGGGTAAGGTCAGTGGTCCTAGTGAGCTCGCAGGGTCTGGCAAGCCATGTTGAGCCGAGGACGCTGTCCTAAAATACCCTCAGTGGCAGTGGCATGACTGGTGTATGGCCGCCAACCATACGTCCCAGTCACCCGCTGACACAAGTTTTCTCTTGCGTCACTTCTCGTCCTCTTGTTTTGGATTCATGGGAAATTGGTTTTTAAGTAAAAATGTTTTGGTCATGTAAAATGTTTTCAAATAAAACGCTTTAAAAAGAAAATGATGTATGAAGTTTGAAAGGTGCAGGTTGAATGTTTTGGTTTTGAAAAAAATGGAATGGTTTGGTTTTGATCCTTGGCGCTCTCATGGGAAACCACATGCATGAGTGTATACGAAAAGGGAAATGGTTAATGGCACGAGAGGATGAGTGCCTGGATGACATGTGTTGGGTGCCGGTGCGGCACGGGAACATGCATGTGCGAGGCTCATGGGATGCCATTGGTGTTTGTGCAATCCACTGGGTTTACTTATTTTCAAAATATTTTGTTAAAGGTAAGAAATTTGGTGTTTTAGTTAACAGTGTTTGTGTGGCGTGTCCTTGCGTTTTGAAAATGTCGGATGTGAGGCGTTTTGAGCCGATGAATTTTTCGAAATGGTTGTGTCCTGAGTTTGAATTCTTATTTGTAAGTTGGTATGAAAGCTTGTATCTAGTTAATTCTTTTGAAAAGTACCTTGGGGAGCCATTGCAGTGGTTTCCCCTGCACGTGTGGTGTTCGCTTGTGGTATGTCCTGACCATTGGACCAGTTCGGTTGGTTCCATGGATTTATTTCTTGGCTAGTGCACACCCCCAATAAAGATTAATGTGAGAATGACGTGCGACCACAGATGGTTTGCCGTTGGCCGACCCTCCAGTTGACTAAAGTAAGGACTCTTACTTTTTACTGACAATGCAATGTCTATTACTTTTTACTTCAGTGAAGTGGATCCTCTTGCCGCGGAATGACAGATGCGAGGGGAGCTGAAGGGAGTTTTGGTCTTTTTGAGTTGTCTTACTCATCGTGTATGAAGTTGCCATCATTGTGTTTAAGGGTCCCCTTGGAAGTGGTGGAAGAAATTCCAGCGAGGAAAGTTGAAGGTGGTTCAGAATTATCGATGATGACCAGTGTCCTGAAGGGCTTTGTAGTATTTACATCGGCTGCAAGGGTCATGTTCGGTGACATCTTGCAGTGTGAGGTCCCTTTGATAGTCAACGGTTGCTTGAAAGAAACCCTAAGTTGTTGGTGTAGTCTATCATTATAGATGACCTCTGGTCTTTGGTTTGTTCGTTTAAGGAAAGGTTCGTGTTAGGTTACTAGTTTGGCAGACCCAGTCGTATGAGGCTGCTATGGTCGTTCGCAGGAATCACGTGTTGTTTAAGACACGGTTTGAGGTCTTTCTCAGCATAAAGTTCCTCTCAATAGCAACAGTCATGTTCAGGTGACGATTGGTGGTGTCGTGTCCTCATTTAGTGTGACAAAGGGTGATGCGCAGGCACCATTCCAACTCTGGTGTTGGCGAAGGTTCCATGTATGATCAGTGAGATGCTGCAATGTGTTGTGTTGCTGGTGTCGTCTCAATTGCAGTGAGGTTGCGTGTGACACCAAAAAGAGAATCTTCGCACGGAAGTTCTCAATACCTGACTGCGAGGCAGGGGATGCTTCACACATCAGGGCTCCAGCCATAGGCCTCGGAGTGAATCTGGCGCGTGGTCAGGAACCCCGTGAGTGGATGGGACCCCAACTTTATTTCTGTTATCAGTGTTGAAATTGAAAGAAGCTTAAATTGTTTTCTATGGTTGTTCTGCTCTGAACGAACCGTATGGTTGCGTATGGTTTTCGTGTCTACGTGGAGGCGTGTTCGTCTCGTGCCTTAATGTCTTGGGGGTTTTGTTCCACAAGATGCAATCGCTTTAGTGGTCCTTATGAGAGTCTGTTGGGTAACTCAGTCTCAAACTTGAATAGTGTTCATCCAGAAAATTTTGAAATGTTGATTTGTGGTCGGCCGTGGTTTTGATGCCTGGTGGTCGGGCCCCTCCCTCCCCACCCCTTGTGGTGGGGTGTTTGGTCACCATTGAGAAATTTTCAAAGTTCTATACCTTCCATTAGTTCAAATGGTGGGGAGACCCACATTGGGTCTCGCACGAATGCCTCTAAAATGAATCAGTGTTGGACTCTTCTTTAATGGCGGAGAGTTTGCTCGAACCTCTCCGAGTCATTTTTCCAGTCTTGTTTCGAGCGTCAGTGACTTCCTAATGGTGGGGAGCCCCTCGGGCCTCCCCATGTTGATCTTTTTCTTCTGTTTTTAAATATGTTTTGGTGATAAGAGATAAGAGTCTTCCTGGACGTGGTTTGACCATTCTATCCAAATGATGGGGTTTTTGTTTAATAATGTTTGAGTTGTTTCGGCTTGTGAAGTTGGTTTCCGTGTGTGCGAGAGTTCCCTTCCTCAATTAGTCAACTGGAGGCGTTCTAGCTCTTTGGGGCGGGCGACACATATCTGAATGTCTTTTCACACATTCTATGAAGTTTTTTTTGAATCACTTTGTCTGAGCACGATGCTTTTGCCTCTTTTTGCTTGATGTTGTGGGGATTCCCTTTGAATCAAAAGGGAGTGTGGTTTTCTGCTCTGAGGATTGGTTTTAGTTGTGGCTTTCCGGGGACGGAAAGCTTTATGGTGGGGAAAATTGTCACACTCGTCATCTCTAATTTTATTTATTTTATTAATTTTGTTTTCGTTGGGTAGTTCGGGTCGAAACCTGAACTTAAGATTTCGAGTTCCTTGTGTTTTGACTAGTTTGCGCCCAGCGCAACGCGACCGAAGCTACGTGGCCTCACCTGGGTCGTCGTGCGGCCCCGCCCGTTTCACCGCACGCCCTATTTGATGGTTAATTAATTAAATGAAATGGATCAGTATAATAAAACAATAATATTAACGGTGTTAAGAATATAATTTTTCTTGTGTCATTATTAATATTACTCTTAATAATAATTATAATAATAATAATAACAACAATAATAATAAAACTAATAAGGATTTATAGTTTGTTTTAGTGATAACAATGAATATATTATAATTTGAGGTGTTATTATTATTATTATTAATATTAATTTTGGTTTTATTTTCCTTTTTATTTTATTTTATTTTATTTTATTTTAATTGCTTATTATTATAATTTCTTTTTATCTTATTTTATTTTAATTTCTTTTTAATTTTTTTATTTTTTTTATTTATCTTTTTTTCCCCTTCTTTTCTTTTCCTCTCCGTTTTTTTTCCTCCTCACAATCCCGTCGGGCCCCCTCCCTCTCCTCTTGCGTTTTTTCTTCTTCTCCCCCTCGGTTGTCTCGCGCGGCTCACCCCCCCCCCCCTGTAACCCTACTGTCACGCCGCCCCCTCCATAACCAACACCTCCTCCAGCACCGCTCACCTCCAGCGCCCCACACCCCCTGGCGACCTTGCTCCGCCGTCGCGGCACCCCTCGCGCCGCCTCGCGCCGCCTCACGCCGCCCCTCGAAACCCCTCCGCGCGACCTGTTCGGCTGAGCCCCGGTTAACTCCCTCCTTTCGACACACCGAACCAGCCGCACCTCCCGCATCCCTCTCCTTCTTTCCGACCTCCTCGCTCGCACCGTCCCCCTAACCTGTTGTCCTCCTCCTTGCCTAGCCGAACCCCTGCCGAACCCCTCCTATTAGGTGAGCTTTATTTTATTTTTATTATATGTTCATTTTCCAGCGGGTATGATGTTTTTTTATGGTTTGATATTGATTATTGTTGGTTCTATCTATTGATTAGGGTTCGCATTTGAGTTGTTGAGTTGCCGGTGAGAGTCTCATGTGGTTTGGGGTCCAATTTGTGCTAAATTTGGTCTGATTTTAAATCTTCTGTCGATATTTTTTTCTTTAGGTTCTTTTTCTGAGTTCGTTGTGGTGCTTTTGGTGTGCATTTGGAGTCGCGTACCTTTTTTTCTGAAGTCACTACACACAGGTAGGTGGTTCCATGCCTTTGCATCATCTAGATAACTTAATTTGTTTGTTTAGTTAAACTTGATAAGTTATATGATTTAATTGCATGTTGCTGTCTTTGTTTATAATGCTTTTCCATGCTCGTTTGATAAAAATTGGATTTCCGAAATGGTATGATTTTGTGTTTTACATGTGTTGTTGTATAATTGAATGGGAGTGTTTTATAATTTGCACGGAATGCGGTTTAAAAATTGTTTGACATGCGTGCGTGGTAAAAATTGCACTCTCTTTAGAAATGGTTATGTTTTTGTTTATTTATTTATTTAGACCTTGTTGTGGTAAATTTTCAAAGTGTCTAATTAATTGTGCAAATGGTGTAAATGAGGTTTTAGAAAAGTTGAGTGTTTAATTGATTTTTAAAATGTTCTTTTCATGGAAAGATTTGTGTGTTTTGAAGTGAGGTTTTATGGTATACATGTGATATGTTTTGTAAACTAAGCGATTGTTCATTTGAGTGGTATTTGGGATTCCAAACAAGGTTGAAAGGTTCTGAAGGTTGTTTGGTAGTGTGAGAGGTGTTTTTTAAGTCGCTTTAGGTGTTGGTTTATTTAAATAGACATTTTCAAAGTATGTGAATCACTTTTGGTGTGTTTGCCTCGTTCTGCACATGTGAAATTAAAATGATTTTTTTTATAATGGAAAACAAGTTTTGATATGGTCACCTCATGTATCAAGTATTAAAGTGACGCATATATATAGAACCAAGTGGTATTTGGTGTAAAGTCTTCTTGGGATTTCTTGAAACAATTTCATTAATAGTTCAAATGGTTCTTTGGTACATTTTTATGATGTGAAAATGGTATTTTGAAGGAGTTGAATACGCATTCATTTTTAAAGTGGTGTATTTTTATAAAATGAGACATTTCCTTGGTGTTCGTGTCTTTGAAATAATGTTTTGGTATGAAAGTGGTGACTTTTTGTGTAATGTCAAGCTTTGTTTGTGAAATGTGAAAGTGGTGAATTATGTGAATGTGAAACTTGATTGAGCACAAGGGAGACCCTGGGTATCTAGGTGGGAAGACTAGAACTAGTGTGCTAGTGAACCGGATGGGTATCGTCCCTGTTTCACTTAGCTGGATTGACGATTGCAACACTAACTAAACATATGATATCTGAGGGTCGTGGCCTTCTAAGCCACGTGTTCTGGGGGTCGTGGCCTTCTAAGCCACGTTTTCTGAGGGTCTTGGCCTTCTAAGCCACGTTTCACCGAGACACGAGGTTTCTAGGGTCCCACTCAAGCTAGATGATCCTTAGGGGTTTTACCTATAGTGCTCTACCATCTGCGGCATGGTGCCTTCCATCGGCATATGGAGGACCATGCGGGTTAGCGTGTGTGTGTGTATGGGTGTGTGAGTGTGTGTGTGTGCGTGAGAGTGTGTGTGTGTGTGTGCCCATATTAAACTTTTCCCTTCCTCTCAATAATCATATTTGTGAAATGCATTCCTTTTAGTGTTTTCCTTTAGAATTTGGCTTGTAAACGTTTTCTTTAAAACCATCTTTAAAGTATAATTTTGAATAAACACATTAAATTGTCTTTTTGATGTTGTGGCATGGAACCTTTTTATTGGGTGACGTCCTATTGGGCTTTTGGCTCACACCCTACATACACCTTTGGGTGTATGTAGACTTTGTTTCTTGTGTATTCCAGGTTGTGACATTGTGCTCAGTGATGGTTGTTTAGGTTTCAGTTGGTCTTCTCATGCAGAATGGTGTTGATGTGGTCTCACTTATGCCGGGAGGTCGGGTATGAGTTTTAGTTTTCGCTGTCGTATTTTCTTTTTAGTTATTGCTTCAAGTTGTAGACTTTAAACTTGTTCATAGTTTAAAGGAACGTTTTGTTGTCTATTTCTAATTTCAGTTTATCCATCTTGTTAGTTGTTTTTTTTCTTTTCTGTCTTGTATTTCGGGTAAAACCGTTCCCACCTGTTAAACTTGATACCCGGGCACTTGTGCCAGCCCGTGGGGATCGGGAACGCCCTTCGGGCCTTGCCGCAGACCGGGTCGGGCGCCGGGTCGGATGGCGACCCGGCCTGGTTCGTGACAAAATGGTATCAGAGGGCAAGGTTTTCTCTCTTGGGTCGTTTTCATTTGAGATAGATTAAGAGTGGACCAAAGTTAAGGTTGTCGGAACTCGGCATTCTATCTACGAGCAATGTGTCTGGCCGGCACACCTCGTGGCGGGACTCTAGTTACCAAAGTGTGTTGAGGTTTGTCTGTGTTTTTGGTCTTTGTGGTCAATCTTGTCTATGGGAAATGGAAAATAAAGGGGTAAGGAAAGTGGTCCTAGTGAGCTCGCAGGGTCTGGCAAGCCATGTTGAGCCGAGGACGCTGTCCTAAAATACCCTCAGTGGCAGTGGCATGACTGGTGTATGGCCACCAACCATACGTCCCAGTCACCCGCTGACACAAGTTTTCTCTTGCATCACTTCTCGTCCCCTTGTTTTGGATTCATGGGAAATTGGTTTTTAAGTAAAAATGTTTTGGTCATGTAAAATGTTTTCAAATGAAACGCTTTAAAAAGAAAATGATGTATGAAGTTTGAAAGGTGCAGGTTGAATGTTTTGGTTTTGAAAAAAATGGAAAGGTTTGGTTTTGATCCTTGGCGCTCTCATGGGCAACCACATGCATGAGTGTATACGAAAAGGGAAATGGTTAATGGCACGAGAGGATGAGTGCCTGGATGACATGTGTTGGGTGCCGGTGCGGCACAGGAACATGCATGTGCGAGGCTCATGGGATTCCATTGGTGTTTGTGCAATCCATTGGGTTTACTTATTTTCAAAATATTTTGTTAAAGGTAAGAAATTTGGTGTTTTAGTTAACAGTGTTTGTGTGGCGTGTCCTTGCGTTTTGAAAATGTCGGATGTGAGGCGTTTTGAGCCGATGAATTTTTCGGAATGGTTGTGTCCTGAGTTTGAATTCTTATTTGTAAGTTGGTATGAAAGCGTGTATCTAGTTAATTCTTTAGAAAAGTACCTTGGGGAGCCATTGCAGTGGTTTCCCCTGCACGTGTGGTGTTCGCTTGTGGTATGTCCTGACCATTGGACTAGTTCGGTTGGTTCCATGGATTTATTTCTTGGTTAGTGCACACCCCCAATAAAGATTAATGTGAGAATGACGTGCGACCACAGATGGTTTGCCGTTGGCCGACCCTCCAGTTGACTAAAGTAAGGACTCTTCCTTTTTACTGACACTGCTATGTCTATTACTTTTTACTTCAGTGAAGTGGATCCTCTCGCCACGGAATGACAGTTGCGAGGGGAGCTGAAGGGAGTTTTGGTCTTTTTGAGTTGTCTTACTCATCGTGTATGAAGTTTCCATCATTGTGTTTAAGGGTCTCCATGGAAGTGGTGGAAGAAATTCCAGCGAGGAAAGTTGAAGGTGGTTCAGAATTATCGATGTTGACCAGTGTCCTGAAGGGCTTTGTAGTATTTACATCGGCTGCAAGGGTCATGTTCGGTGACATCTTGCAGCGTGAGGTCCCTATGATAGTCAACGGTTGCTTGAAAGAAACCCTAAGTTGTTGGTGTAGTCTATCATTATAGATGACCTCTGGTCTTTGGTTTGTTCGTTTAAGGAAAGGTTCGTGTTAGGTTACTAGTTTGGCAGACCCAGTCGTATGAGGCTGCTATGGTCGTTCGCAGGAATCACGTGTTGTTTAAGACACGGTTTGAGGTCTTTCTCAGCATAAAGTTCCTCTCAATAGCAACAGTCATGTTCAGGTGACGATAGGTGGTGTTGTGTCCTCATTTAGTGTGACAAAGGGTGATGCGCAGGCACCATTCCAACTCTGGTGTTGGTGAAGGTTCCGCGTATGATCAGTCAGATGCTGCAATGTGTTGTGTTGCTGGTGTCGTCTCAATTGCAGTGAGGTTGCGTGTGACACCAAAAAGAGAATCTTCGCACGGAAGTTCTCAATACCTGACTGCGAGGCAGGGGATGCTTCACACATCAGGGCTCCATCCATAGGCCTCGGAGTGAATCTGGCGCGTGGTCAGGAACCCCGTGAGTGGATGGGACCCCAACTTTATTTCTGTTATCAGTGTTGAAATTGAAAGAAGCTTAAATTGTTTTCTATGGTTGTTCTGCTCCGAACGAACCGTCTGGTTGCGTATGGTTTTCGTGTCTACGTGGAGGCGTGTTCGTCTCGTGCCTTAAAGTCTTGCGGGTTGTGTTCCACTAGATGCAATCGCTTTGGTGGTCCTTATGAGAGTCTGTTGGGTAACTCAGTCTCAAACTTGAATGGTGTTCATCCAGGAAATTTTGAAATGTTGATTTGTGGCCGGCCGTGGTTTTGATGCCTGGTGGTCGGGCCCCTCCCTCCCCACCCCTTGTGGTGGGGTGTTCGGTCACCATTGAGAAATTTTCAAAGTTCTATACCTTCCATTAGTTCAAATGGTGGGGAGACCCACATTGGGTCTCGCACGAATGCCTCTAAAATGAATCAGTGTTGGACTCTTCTTTAATGGCGGAGAGTTTGCTCGAACCTCTCTGAGTCATTTTTCCAGTCTTGTTTCGAGCGTCAGTGACTTCCTAATGGTGGGGAGCCCCTCGGGCCTCCCCATGTTGATCTTTTTCTTCTGTTTTTAAATACGTTTTGGTGATAAGAGATAAGAGTCTTCCTGGACGTGGTTGGACCATTCTATCCAAATGATGGGGTTTTTGTTTAATAATGTTTGAGTTGTTTCGGCTTGTGAAGTTGGTTTCCGTGTGTGCGAGAGTTCCCTTCCTCAATTAGTCAACTGGAGGCGTTCTAGCTCTTTGGGGCGGGCGACACATATCTGAATGTCTTTTCACACATTCTATGAAGTTGTTTTTGAATCACTTTGTCTGAGCACGATGCTTTTGCCTCTTTTTGCTTGATGTTGTGGGGATTCCCTTTGAATCAAAAGGGAGTGTGGTTTTCTGCTCTGAGGTTTGGTTTTAGTTGTGGCTTTCTGGGGACGGAAAGCTTTATGGTGGGGAGAATTGTCACACTCGTCATCTCTAATTTTATTTATTTTATTAATTTTGTTTTCGTCGGGTAGTTCGGGTCGAAACCTGAACTTAAGATTTCGAGTTCCTTGTGTTTTGACTAGTTTGCGCCCAGCGCAACGCGACCGAAGCTGCGTGGCCTCACCTGGGTCGCCGTGCGGCCCCGCCCGTTTCACCGCACGCCCTATTTGATGGTTAATTAATTAAATGAAATGGATCAGTATAATAAAACAATAATATTAACGGTGTTAAGAATATAATTTTTCTTGTGTCATTATTAATATTACTCTTAATAATAATAATAATAATAACAACAATAATAATAAAACTAATAAGGATTTATAGTTTTTTTTAGTGATAACAATGAATATATTATAATTTGAGGTGTTATTATTATTATTAATAATACTAAATTTAGGTTTTATTTTCCTTTTTATTTTATTTTATTTTATTTTATTTTAATTTCTTATTATTCTAATTTCTTTTTATCTTATTTTATTTTAATTTCTTTTTATTTTTTTTATTTTTTTTTCCTTTCTCTTTTTTTCCCCTTCTTTTCTTTTCCTCTCCGTTTTTTTTCCTCGTCACAATCCCGTCGGGCCCCCTCCCTCTCCTCTTGCGTTTTTTCTTCTTCTCCCCCTCGGTTGTCTCGCGCGGCTCACCCCCCCTGTAACCCTACTGTCACGCCGCCCCCTCCATAACCAACACCTCCTCCGGCACCGCTCACCTCCAGCGCCCCACACCCCCTGGCGACCTTGCTCCGCCGTCCCGGCACCCCTCGCGCCGCCTCGCGCCGCCTCACGCCGCCCCTCGAAACCCCTCCGCGCGACCTGTTCGGCTGAGCCCCGGTTAACTCCCTCCTTTCGACACACCGAACCAGTCGCGCCTCCCGCATCCCTCTCCTTCTTTCCGGCCTCCTCGCTCGCACCGTCCCCCTAACCTTCTGTCCTCCTCCTTGCCCAGCCGAACCCCTGCCGAACCCCTCCTATTAGGTGAGCTTTATTTTATTTTTATTATATGTTCATTTTCAAGCGGGTATGATGTTTTTTTTATGGGTTGATATTGATTATTTTTGGTTCTATCTATTGATTAGGGTTCACATTTGAGTTGTTTAGTTGCCGGTGAGAGTCTCATGTGGTTTGGGGTCCAATTTGTGCTAAATTTGGTCTGAATTTAATTCTTCTGTCGATATTTTGTTCTTTAGGTTCTTTTTCTGAGTTCGTTGTGGTGCTTTTGGTGTGCATTTGGAGTCACGTACCTTTTTTTCTGAAGTCACTACACACAGGTAGGTGGTTCCATGCCTTTTCATCATCTAGATAACTTAATTTGTTTGTTTAGTTAAACTTGATAAGTTATATGATTTAATTGCATGTTGCTGTCTTTGTTTATAATGCATTGCCATGCTCGTTTGATAAAAATTGGATTTCCGAAATGGTATGCTTTTGTGTTTTACATGTGTTGTTGTATAATTGAATGGGAGTGTTTTATAAGTTGCACGGAATGCGGTTTAAAAATTGTTTGACATGCGTGCGTGGTAAAAATTGCACTCTCTTTAGAAATGGTTATGTTTTTTTTATTTATTTATTTCGACCTTGTTGTGGTAAATTTTCAAAGTGTCTAATTAATTGTGCAAATGGTGTAAATGAGGTTTTAGAAAAGTTGAGTGTTTAATTGATTTTTAAAACGTTCTTTTCATGGAAAGATTTGTGTGTTTTGAAGTGAGGTTTTATGGTATACATGTGATATGTTTTGTAAACTAAGCGATTGTTCATTTGAGTGGTATTTGGGATTCCAAACAAGGTTGAAAGGTTCTGAAGGTTGTTTGGTAGTGTGAGAGGTGTTTTTAAGTCGCTTTAGGTGTTGGTTTATTTAAATAGACATTTTCAAAGTATGTGAATCACTTTTGGTGTGTTTGCCTCGTTCTGCACTTGTAAAATTAAAATGAATTTTTTTTATAATGGAAAACAAGTTTTGATATGGTCACCTCATGTATCAAGTAATAAAGTGACGCATATATATAGAACCAAGTGGTCTTTGGTGTAAAGTCTTCTTGGGATTTCTTGAAACAATTTCATTAATAGTTCAAATGGTTATTTGGTACATTTTTATGATGTGAAAATGGTATTTTGAAGGAGTTGAATACGAATTCATTTTTAAAGTGGTGTATTTTTATAAAATGAGACATGTCCTTGGTGTGCGTGTCTTTGAATAGTGTTTTGGTATGAAAGTGGTGACTTTTTGTGTAATGTCAAGCTTGGTTTGTGAAATGTGAAAGTGGTGAATTATGTGAATGTGAAACATGATTGAGCACAAGGGAGACCCTGGGTATCTAGGTGGGAAGACTAGAACTAGTGTGCTAGTGAACCGGATGGGTATCGTCCCTGTTTCACTTAGCTGGATTGACGATTGCAACACTAACTAAACATATGATATCTGAGGGTTGTGGCCTTCTAAGCCACATGTTCTGAGGGTCGTGGCCTTCTAAGCCACGTTTTCTGAGGGTCGTGGCCTTCTAAGCCACGTTTCACCGAGACACGAGGTTTCTAGGGTCCCACTCGAGCTAGATGATCCTTAGCGGTTTTACCTATAGTGCTCTACCATCTGTGGCATGGTGCCTTCCATCGACATATGGAGGACCATGCGGGTTAGCGTGTGTGTGTGTATGGGTGTGTGTGTGTGCGTGAGAGAGTGTGTGTGTGTGTGTGTGTGTGTGCCCATATTAAACTTTTCCCTTCCTCTCAAAAATCATATTTGTGAAATGCATTCCTTTTAGTGTTTTCCTTTAGCATTTGGCTTGTAAACGTTTTCTTTAAAACCATCTTGAATGTATAATGTTGAATAAACACATTAAATTGTCTTTTTGATGGTGTGGCATGGAACCTTTTTATTGGGTGACGTCCTATTGGGCTTTTGGATCACACCCTACATACACCTTTGGGTGTATGTAGACTTTGTTTCTTGTGTATTCCAGGTTGTGACTTTGTGCTCAGTGATGGTGGTTTAGGTTGCAGTTGGTCTTCTCATGCAGAATGGTGTTGATGTGGTCTCACTTATGCCGGGAGGTCGTGTATGAGTTTTAGTTTCCGCTGTCGTCTTTTCTTTTTAGTTATTGCTTCAAGTTGTAGACTTTAAACTTGTTCATAGTTTAAAGGCACGTTTTGTTGTCTATTTCTAATTTCAGTTTATCCATCTTGGTAGTTGTTTTTTTTCTTTTCTGTCTTGTATTTCAGGTAAAACCGTTCCCACCTGTTAAACATGATACCCGGGCACTTGTGCCAGCCCGTGGGGATCGGGAACGCCCTTCGGGCCTTGCCGCAGACCGGGTCGGGCGCCGGGTCGGATGGCGACCCGGCCTGGTTCGTGAAAATTACACCCTTTCAAACAATGGGTATTAGAACTAATAATTGATATCAAAACCCTTATCAGACATATACTGAAAATAGATGGTTATATATGTGTACAAATAATATACTGATATTTTCATCATCATATCAATAAAAATTTATTTCTCTTTGTATTCCAAAAGTAGTCCCGAAAAAACACATAGACCTCCATGTCAACTAGGAAAAGAGCTTTCCCATATTATTATTTAATTTGGTTTTTGAAAAAAAATATGGAAAACGGATAGGGTTTCAAGTATTTTTAAAAAATTGTTCGGAGATGCGTGAACCTCGTTCACTAATCTTCGCCACATAGTGATGCGTGGATGTGGTTCACACATCCTTCACAGATGTCATAAGAAAAGCGTGGACCCCTTTCGAGAATATACCCATTCTAGGAAGTGTGAACATGGTTCAAACATCCTTTGTAACATTTATGAAGGATGTGTGAACCCCATTCACACATCTTGCAGAAAGATTTAATTTTTTTTTAATTTTTTATGTATATTTAATTTTTTCGTTGTTTTGTATATATATATATAATAACAATTGTTAATAGATTTTATCTACTATTTAATGTCCAACCATATTTTCATTAATCAAATTGGTATTCTGACAGAAACCCTCACCCAGGGCTTTCTTTTATAAGAGGGCTTTCCCTGGAAAATCATTCTGTATTTTCGTATGGGGATTCAAGTTCTCTGTTTCCTACAAAAAACATTCGACATTTCTAATGTGGGATTCTTTTTCAAGTACTTAAGTTTGAAAGAATATAAAATAAAAACCATAAGACCAATATAAATTAAACTTAAAACATGAATTAAATATATAATTAATAGTTGAAAAAAAATCGTAATAAAATATTATAAATAAAAATTTGTATGTTTTCAAAACTACCACCATTAAACTTAAAAATGTTTCAGTTACGTGGCTTTGAAAGACAATAGAATACAAACTATAAGACCAATATACATTAAACATAAAATATGGATTAAAAATATTACAATTAGAGGACAATAAAAAGAATTATTTAATAATGGTTGATGAAAAATAATTTATAAGCTTTAAAAACCACCATCTTAAAAGAGAAAAATGATTCAAGTACGTGGTTTTCAAAGATTATAAAATACAAACTATGAGACCATTATAAACAAAACGTAGAACATGGATGTAATATATAATAAATAGTTAATAATTTATTTTTAAATTAGTATTAAAATTATTAATTAGTTAATAACTAATGTAATTATTAATAATTAATTATTATTTCTTTATTACTAAATGAAATAATTAGTTAGTTATTTAGTAATATAATTATATAATAATTAGTTAGTTAGTTAGTAACGTATTCTTAAATTATAATTACTAATTATTAATTAGAAAATATTTAATTAGTTATTTTGTAATATAATTATTAATTATAAAATAAATAAATAAATAATTCTTAATACAATTATTAATTATAATTATTGATTATAATTATTATTTATTAATTATTAATTAT
Source organism: Viscum album (assembly GCA_963277665.1). Classification (NCBI taxonomy): domain Eukaryota; kingdom Viridiplantae; phylum Streptophyta; class Magnoliopsida; order Santalales; family Viscaceae; genus Viscum; species Viscum album. The sequence goes on from OY728133.1 coordinate 1,118,496,539, forward strand.
ATAATAAAAAAATAGTTAATCAGTAAAATAATTATTAATTATATAATGATTATTTAGAAAATTAGTAATTTCATTATTAATTATAATAAGTAATATGATTTATTAATTATATTTAGTAATTATAAATGATACAATAATTAATTACATAATTAGTAATATAATTATTAATTATTAATTATAATAATTAATTATTAATATATAATATTTAATTAGTTCATTAGTAATATAATTATAATATAAATAATTAGTTAATTATTAATATAAGTATAAATTATATAATGATTAATTAATAATATAATAATCAATTAAAATTATTAATGGGTAATTATTAATTATTAATTATTAATAACGGACTAATTAATTAGATAATTAATATTGATATTACAAATTATAATTATTAATTATTAATTATATAATAATTGAGTAGTTAATTAGTAATATAATTATTTAATATAATCAATCATCATAATTTTTAATTATTAATTATTATTTATACAATAATTAATTATTTAATTAGTAATATAATTATTAAATATATAATAAATAATTGGTTAATTAGTAATATAATTATTACATATATAATAAATAAACAGTTGATTAGTAATATAATTATTAATTAAAAGTAGAAATATAATTATTAATTATAATTAATAATATAACTAACAATTATATTTAGTAATATGATTATTAATTATAATTATTATCAAAAAATTATATAAAAATTATTTAGTTAATTAGAAATATATTTATTAATTACATAATTAATAATTATAATTATAATAAATTTTTTTACTAATTAACTAATTTAATTTTATATAATAAATAATTATCTTACCAATCAACTAATTAGTTAATATATAATTAATAAATATATTTCTAATTAATAAATTAATTATTATATAATTAATTTCCATTAATTAATAACTAATAATTATAATTAATACTTATAATAATATATTATATTAATAATTTACTAATTAACTGATGAATTATTATATAATTAATAATTATTTTACAAACTAGCTATTTAATTAGTTTATAATTAATAATTACATAAAAAAATTTCTAAATTATTATTATATAAATAATTATTATATTACTAATTAATAATTATATAATTGATAATTATATTACTAAAATAATTATTATATAATTAATAATGATATTACTATGTAACTAATAATTAACTAATTAAGAATTATATTACTAATTAACTAATTAATTATTAACTACTTCTTATTTTTTTAATCCATTTTTTTGTTTCATTTATATTGGTCTTATAGTTTGTATTTTATAGACTTTCAAAGCAAGGCATTTGAAACATTTTTATGTTTCAAGTTGGTGGTTTAGAATGATTATAAATTATTAATCATCTACATTTTACGAAATTCGTTCTATTTCCACTATTTCTTATATATTTAATCCAGGATTTTTGTTTAATTTATTGTGGACGTACAGAATATATTTTATTGTCATTCAAAGTCATGTACATGAAATAGAATCCCAGATCAGAAATGTAGAATGTTCTGTGAAAGAATGAGAGAACCTGAATCCCACATCGAAAATGCAGAATGATTTTCAAGGCAAGCCCTCTAATAAAAGAGAACCATGGGTGAGAGTTTCTGTCATAATCCAGACTGCTATGATGGTAGTACTGTTGGATCTTAAATAACTGCTATATTCTGCTGAATTTTTTTGTTATATATATATATATAAATTATATATATATATAAACAAAACAAAACAAATAAAAAAATTCAAAAATAAAAAAAATTATGACTTAAAAGCTTCTGTAGGATGCGTGAACCCCGATAATGAATCCTTCATGAATTTTATAAAGGATGCGTGAACGGAGTTCACACATTATTCACTGCGCCTAAGATGCGTGAATCACATTCATGCATCTTCCTGGGATCAGGGGATGCGTGAATGGGGTTCACGCATCGTGTGACCTATTTTTTAAAAATATTGGTTACCCTACACATTTTTATTAAATTGAAAAAATAAACAAACCCATATGTATAAAAAACCTTATTTTTTCTAGTGAAAAAATATTTAATAAGAGATGAAATTCGTCATTATTCAATGATTTGACAACCATAAATGAAATAATGAGAATCCAGTTAGCGAAAAGGAGTGGAAAATTGAAACACACCACTAAAGAAAAAAATGGTAGAAGAAAAGTCTACTTATACGTATCGAACACTATATAAGAACACCCAAACCCCGACGTTGTGCTTGGTTTAAGAAGATTTGAAACCTCATATATGGATTTTAAATTTTTCAAAAACCCAAACTGTTCAATCATCCTGAAAGGTACCCTATCACACTCAACCATACCATCAACCTCAACAACCATATGACACCACTCCACCGATGTCATTGGTTCACCCCAGCACTCACCTTCATCGAAGGCTTACTCTATTTGAAGCTCTTGCTGGTTCCCTTTCAGAATCATTCATCTACCATGAACCCCTATGCCCAATCGTTCTGAATCCCTATTACCCAGCAATGCACCTCTTAAAATTTGTCAAAACACAATTTTTCCATCATATCTTTATTTGTTTTTTTATTTTTCATTCCTTATTTATAAAACTAAAATCAATATATTATATTTATAATTTTATAATTTTAATTTATATTTAAATTAATATTTATAACATTATATTAGTATTTTATTAACATAATAATAATTATATTTTATAATCTAGATATTTTATAAAAAAATTAAAAAATTTATATTTGTATATGAATATAATTATTCATTTTCTATTTATATACATATATATTCAATAATTATAATAAATAGAATTTAGTATTTTAAAATAAATATAATAGAAATTTATATCAAAAATATATGTATTGAAATTCAAAAATGTATTCATTCAAAATAAATTAAAATAATTTTCGTTATTTTTATTATTTTTTCGTTATTTTTATACAAATAATAGACAAATATTTTAATCCAAATAACTGTATGAATTAAAAATAATTATGAAAACTATAAATAAAAAATATATTTAATTATTATTATTAGAATTAAAACACTTAGTTCCTATTTTTATTTTCAATGAATATCATCTAAAAAATATTTTTAGTTTCCATTAATTTTATGTTAATAATTTTAGTAAACTATAAATATAATTAATTATAATTTTGAATTTATAGAATATTACAATGTTCCCCATCAAAATAATTTCAACCTCTCATTTCATTTATCAGACTCAAAAATATGAATTTCCATCTTCAAAATTCTGATACCCTTAAACTGCTAAAATTTTATACTCTATCTCTTAGAACACAACATAAAATCTCTAAATTTGTCTACATGATTCCTCAAATACCGAATGTAATTCTCCGACCCCGGTCTCTTAGATTTGGAGATGAAATATATTGTGTAATTATTTTTTAAAATAAATTTAATAATTACAAACCACATTACACAAACAATGGACTTTAGCAGTATATATTTTGGAGAATTAGATACACTTATTACATTCCCTCAAAACTATACCAAAATGAAATTAGTATAAATTTTATTTTATTTTTTTGCCTCTTCTAAAAAAAATACTTCACTGAAAAAGATACTAATCCTGTAAATAAAAAAATATATATGCTGGATGGACATTTAAAATTCCTAGTAAAGTGTTATAAAACAATTAAAAATTTAATTTAAAACATTTTTTGAAAACAATATTACATTCTATAAATAATTTTCTTGAAATGAAAATAACCATTTTCAATTCATTAAATCATCAATTTTCAAGGGTTGCATATATCATTTTTAAGAGAATCCTATGTTAAAAAATTGAAATACATATATTGAAACTAAAAATAAAATGCATTATAAAATATAATCACCGTTGAATAAAAATTCTTGGAATTTATCTTATAAGATAAATAATGTAAATACTTAATTATCCATAACATATTAGGGGTGAAGATAAAAAATTTCCCTTGAAATAATAGTTTTTCAAAATTTTCACATAAAATGATATATACTATTATTTTAAACATAATGTAAATCATGAAATGATTGATAATTTTCTAACATTTGATTATAGATTGGAAACAAAATATCAATACCTATTCTTAAATTAACTGTTATAATTATAAGTATATTCATAAATATAAAACATTATACACTGTACATTTGAAAATATAAAACTGTTTATTAAGTCTTATAAATGTTATTAAAAGAGTTATCCTAAACCATGGATATTCTACAAGTAGAATAATCAAATTATAGATCAAATTTTAATCTCATAATCGTGAAATTTATAATGTCAGACATTATAACAACATTGTTTATACCTCATCCCAAGACCATACAAAACCATAATGTCAAGGCCTCGTGCGAAGACACTTTTTTGTCTCATGAGACCTACTGATTCATCGATGTGCTATAGAGGGCCCCACCCATCATATAATAATCCCAATGAATTCCCCATATAATTGGGGATCAAAAATAAGAATCACATACATATGAAATGTAAATAACTATCACCAATATGTGAACAGAATCACTAACCATTATGATTATTAAATTAAATGGTATTAAAATAAAACATCAAACTATTCATAAATCATTCAAATAAATATCATAAAATTTTAATCACAGAGCAGAAATAACAATCAATATTTTTAAATCCTTAATAAAGATAATAATTCAATAAATGCTTACTTATTATAATAATAAAATTTATGTCAGTCATAATTTAGATGATGGCCATATTAAGTTTATGAATGACATGTATGGACTTGCGGAGAAACATTTCCACATGAAATGGTAATATTATCATATAAGCATTTACCATTTAGATATTAAAAAAATTTATATTCTTAACCAGAATCCATTCATGGATCCTCTATAAAAATTATGTGTTTACACATACAATAATATCTTTTATACATGAAATAATCATTAATATAAAAATAATATCTCATTTATAATTTCAATGAAATCAATAACAAAACAGGGTTCTGTTATTGTTTTGAATTTTACATCTGGAATTATAATCACGTAGGAAAATGGATATTTAATTAATAATATTTGTTTCATGGTTTAAAATGTATACATGTATATACATAAATCATATATTTATATATGTGAGTGTTTACATCATTATAGAACAATGTCATTTGATAAAAATACACCCGTAAATTTTAAATTATGATAAATTCCTTAAATATATTAAAACAATTTCATTTTATTACAAGTGTATAAATTTTTATATATATATAATTCATGTATATTGAAAATAATTAAACCCTTTAAAATAATTGGTTTTCGATCAAATCATTTATCTCAAACCCTTATCACACATATACTCAATATAGATAGAAGTATATGTGTACCTACATAAATATATATATACATGTACTATAGACATATAATCATATTTTTGGAAACACAAGAAACCCATTTGATAAATAATTTATCTCTCAAAATATTAGATTGGGGATAAAATTTAAAATATAATGAGTAATAAATAAAATCTGTATGTCTGGAATACACACACACACACACACTTATATATATATATATATGTGCATTTCATTATAATCAACAAACTTTTCCAATAATTAAAATAAATTTATGCAATCTATAGACATTTAATTAAAATTAAAAAAACATTTTTTATAACATATGTTAATATTAAGATGTATAGAATGAAATAAAATTAACTTATACATATATATAAATGTATATATTATATAAAAAGGATAATTTGATGAAATTAAATTAATCATTCAATCCTTAAACTAAGAAATTAGATTTTAAACAATTACCTAATCCAATAAATTCTAATAAATTATGACACAAACATATATATATATGTATATGCACATATGTATATATATATATTAATTTTTTAAAATAATATAATTAATTATAATATATTGATCCATTACCAAACTAGGTTTTATGAATTGAATTTTTCAAATGAAATACTAATCTCATATATTCTTAAAATTGATTGTTAAATATGTGTGTATATATATATATAAACACAAACACACACTCACACACACAGACACAGAAACACACACACACACACACATATATATATATATATCACCATTGTAAAACAATACAAATATTAAGAACAAAAATAAACATTTTCATAAATAAATTTGAGAAATAATTTTTACGAGAAAACCATGAACTCATATATATACTATAAATAATATGACATATATGTGTCCATATGCATATATATTGACATATATATGTAATTATTTGTATAAAAATCATAATTTGATAAACTAAATTACACATTTGCACTAGTTTTTCAAAACATAATTTAGATAGTAATAAAAACAGAAATCATAAAAAAAATGTTCCATTAAAATGGAATCGGTATCACATATATCTATATAAATGCACAAGAAAATCAAAAACGAAAAATGAAGGATGCATCACATTTATTAAACATGAGGGCTGAGTTGTGCAAAAGTATCACAAAATTCTTATTATAACTGATAAAGGTAATTGGTCAGACTTATATATATACTCCACAAACCGAAGCTTACACGAGAAGACATAATAATATGGTAATCATAAAAAAAATTAATCAATTTTTGAAACAGAAAATCACACAATTAAAAAAAAGTATATATATATTGTATTTTTTTTATATTAGTGCATCAAAAAAATTTCTTATTGAAAATATTCAATATGTAGTCCTTAAATTACACATAAACCACTATGTCAACTATAAACAGATTTTTACAGCAAAACAAATATCAAAAGGAGGTACAAATCATTATTATGAAATGATTCAACAACCACAAAGGACATCACAAGATAAAAATTAACAAAAAAGAGAGGAAAATGGGAACACTCCAATCATAAAAAATGATTGTATAAAAATAGTCATCATATCGGAATCTAGCACTAGATTCGGACACACAAACACATACCTCACGCTATGTCTATGAAAATACAAAACATCATTTCTATATTTTATATATTTTGGAAACCCTTACCGCTTGACCATCCCTGTAGACACTCGATCCCGCTGGACTATGACATTGGCCCCGACCACCATGTGACACGACTCCACCGATGCCAATAATTCAACCCAGTACTTAGATTCATTGATGGTTTTCTCAATTCAATGCTCTTAACGATTTCCTTTGCATCATGAATCCACTCCCATCATCCCCTTATTCGTATTTCCTCAAATCCATATTACCAATCAATTATCATATTCAAATTAAACAGACCGAATTTTTCATGACCCCTCTATCCAATAATGGCATTCATAAGAGGGAAATGAAGGAAGAGAGATAATGACTTCTTAAGACCTACCTTTAGTAGTCCTTGAGGTTGTGACCAGCACCAAGGGTGTATAAATATCAGAAAAATGGGAGGCATTACACTTTTACTGGTATAGAATATCATGAGATAATATTTAACAACATAAAAAAACTACAATAAAGATGTATAAAATAAAAAAAATCCCAATCATCCCACATGAATGTTCAAAAACAAACTGATACAAAAGAAAATTCCTCCAAGGAAAATACAATAAGAAAAACCAAGAAATTAAACAATAACAATCCCTCCACGTCAGAAATAGTAATACCTAGAGTGGTCCACTTAGTCCCCATGAGAACATGAAATAATTTCTATATACAATGGTTGATTATACAAATATACTCAATTGGAAAATCCAAAGTCTTCAATGCACAAGTGGTGGAGACATACTAATGCCTCAGGGATAAATTTACAAAAACAAACATCCCAAACCAGGTATACTAAACACCCCAGTCTAACCAAGACGCGTTCCAAAAAACACATTCCATGTAATGTAATCTGATATTCACTTATATATTTGGGTACCCCACACCACTTCCCACTAGCTAACTGCTCATACCTAACAGAACATGTCCTAAAGTTACCACGCCCCCAAAAGACCCATTGCTAGAACATGCTCACACACACCTAGGCCACCTACCACATCATATCTACAAAAACATTGTCCAAAACCAAATCACATCACATCTAAAAAAATTGGATCACAACCACTACCTCATCCTACCCAAAAAAACCTGATCCTCATCATAAAGACACATATAAAATCACACCACTCATGTAGACCCTTTGAACTCACAACTACAGCACATCCATACCAAGGTGTTTGGGGATACCAATTCCTATAAGAGGGAGTACATAAGTGTTAATTGCCATCCACCCATCCTCCAACCATGATGATGAGAATGTCAGACACCCAATGAAATGGTGGTGTTCGACACATAGTGCTCAACACAGGTGGGGTGCACATTGAAATAACAATGAGCTACATGTATATATATATAGGTATCAAACAACATAATAAATAAACTAAATTAAAAATAATCCATGTCATTAAAATCTCATTCTGTTACATTCTACCCACATAAAATTAATTTCACCCTCGAAATTTGAATGGGTTATAAAATTATTAATACATAAATGATTCATTAATAGAAATTTACATCATTGAAATGAATAATAAAAACTCCTTTTAATAATATATGTGACAAAAAAACATACCCATAGTTACTGAATTATGGGTTTCACATAAGAAATCATAGGTGGAATTTGAAAAAATGGACATATAAGAGAAATTTAACTATCATTCTAAGATGGAGATTTTTAGAGAATATTATTAGGAGAATGAAAAAAATAAAAAATCATAAATATATAATGATTTAAGGGGAAATTTTATTAATCAAAAACTAATGTATAAGGACAATATTCATTTTTTTACGATCATTTTACTAGATTTGAATACTGAGACGAAATTATTACTTGATTATGTGTAATCTAACCCTTTACATGTGCCTTGATCTTTGTAAACATCATTTATTATTTCATGAAATGATGTTCAAATTTTAATTCATGAAGTGTTAAAAGAGATTACGTTCCATAAATGGAATAATATTTAATTCCATATGTCTATCAAAAGGATAAAATAAGTAATCAAATATGCATAAGTCCACCTATGGTGATATTACAAAACGCCATCCACTATTTATCATAAATTTTTTATAAATTTATATCTTTGAAATCATTATGAATGATGAAAATATAAAACATTAAACAGAGGTGAACTAACTAATCTTACCATTTATCCCCCAGAAATCATAAATATTCTCTACTTGGAAAAATTCAAAACTTGTGAACACCATAATTTTGAATTATATTTAGTCATGGTAATAACATGAATTACCAAATGTCAATAGGGTTCGGGAAATTTTGAAAAGGGATGGAAAATTACATCAAATGATTGGTAAAGTTGATGGATGCATCTTTCTTTGATAAATTGGGATGAAAAGTGAAGAAATCACATTTTTTCAAGGGATTTGGCCTGACCGCATACTAACTACTGGGAATGGTTCGTAGAATGCATAGGACGCAGACCATCGGTACGCGAAAGGACAATGATGCACTGGCCCATGAGGCATTGACCAGTGAAAGAAGCTGCTCACCATCAATTTCTACTCATGAATTGAAGTCGTTGTGAACTATTTTCTGTATCGAGAATCCGACTGAGGTATGTGTCGCACACCATCCCCATGATGATGTGATTCGCGGGTGAGGACAAATTGATGACATACCACACCTCTAGAAACCATGCTTGATTAAGTCATTTGTGGGTTGATTTATCTCTTCATTGGTTTCACCAAATTGTGTCATAAGCTCGAAGATATGATTTCCCACAATTCAATATAAAAGGAGAATAAAGTAGAAATGTGAAAGACAAGGTGGGGAGATTTTGGTCGAACGAAAAGTGGATGAATAATGTAGAGGGTTCAGAGAAATTTCTCCTGCACCTGAAGTAATTCTCGGGACTCCACCCCGCATCTGAAACAGTTTTTGGAATCTATTCCCCGAACCATTTGTAGAATTATGTTCGAGGGAGTCCTTCTCATGAAGAATATTCGGAAGACCCTCTGAAGCCAACGATCAAACCAATAAAAATAATATAATAAAGAAGGTTTGCAGATGACCAGATGGGAAAGATAGTACATGGGTCCCTTATGTGATAGATAGTTCCTAGAAATCTCATCCACCAACCATCATACGTTGTTAACTCCCCCAAGTACCATCCTATGAGGCTATCTCTTATATGTCTATCTCTTATGTGGATACACTATTCAGAAAACCATTCAACTCAATAGTACCATACCAAGGGGCTATGCCCCCCTGTACTTGGGATAAGTGTCGGACTATAGTCTTGGACCTATGGGTCGGTCCCATCACTATCATCACTGGCCACCATGAAAAATGGAGAGTCGCATCGAAACTGTATCGGGCTGGGTCGACGAAAATTTCAATTATTCCCTATTTTCACTATAAAATCCATACTTTAAATACCAATAGAAGAGATATTCCTCATGAACCTTATGAAATACATATCTCCTACTTCCTATGAAATGTTGACCCAGAACTCCATGGACTATCATAGCCTGAATGTTTCATAAATTATAAATCACATCCTATCCACCCAACAATATATTTGTCTCTACTGATTCCAGATCCTCACAAACCTCTATGTCCATAAAATGTAAAAGGAATGTGTCTTGTAGACACCTTTATTTGACTATTTACATCCTGCCCTAGTGGCTCTACATATTCTCCCTTTAAAATGGTCATCAACCAACGGAAAATGTGTCCTTAGGAGAGTCTTATCATACCTCGGTACACCTTATTGGAATCCATTCCCATTATCAATTAACATTATCTAAGAATCCCTAATTTTATTGTTTACACTTTTCATCCCTATCATGTTCGAGGATTTTCAGAACAACCCATCCCAATTATCCTGCATCTAATCATGATTTTGAACACATGCGGTCCAAAATCTATGTCCTTAAACTATAAGTAACAATCCTAACCAAATTTCATTAAACAGTATGGTACTTGGCCCAAAAACACAACATAAAATAGTGATTTCATTTTCCAAGCTATATAACATTAAACTATAGTATACTGGGTGATTTTAGATCTTCATAAACCTCCCCATACATAAAAAATGGTAGGCCATTGTCCTATTGACACCTTTTTTGATAATGAAAACCAGGACCCAGTCGCTCTACATATTAAACCAACAAAACAATGATCAACCAAATCCAAATTCATACATTGGAGATTCATTTCCTACCTCTGTATTCCTCAATGGCTTCCATTCCATATATCAATTCAACTATGTTGATATCATCTATAAAAATATTTTACACATTCCATCCCTCACATATTGGAGGCACATCAGAATTTCCAAACGTGATTTTCATCTAGATAATCATGGTTTCTATAGAAATTGGTCCCCATCGAATGACCCTAATCTAAGAGAACCCAAATATTCCTCTCAATATAATGTTAAACTATTGTTTCATCATCCATGATATATGACTATAAACTGTAGTATACATCATATGATATTGTGGGCCCATACCACTAAGGTAAGACCTCAATCATCTATGGTCGGGCCACCTGACTTTTAATCCCATTTCACAAGGAATGATTCATCTCCCCACACCCTTATCCATGGTCACCCCAGCCTCATCTTCCACAGGCTCTCGCTCTCTCATCAATATGAAAAAAAAATCATGTTATTTATTTAATCAATGAAATCCTCTTTTTTTCACACTAATAATGACACACATGTGATAGAGGTTTGTGACGATTAAAACATCTGTGTGAATATGAATGAAGAGAACAATGATACTTGATCGAATCGAGATATGTAGGACGACTACCAGAAGGCCTGAACTCAAAAGGGTGCCCATAAATAAATAGTTCACCCAATCATTTCTATCAAATGGTCAGCTCCCATGCATATTCCCCACACAATCTGAACTACAAGAACTATGATTCATGATCAAATTAATATACATAGGACACCTACAAGAATAAACAAGCTCAAAAGTGTACCCATCCTTAAACGGAAAAACAATCATATATATCATGTGGTAATCTTCGATGAATAATCCCCAAGCTATCTAAACTACGTGAACACTGATTGTGGTTGAAACCATGATACGTAGGATGCATATTAGAATGCCCGAGCTCAAAAGAATTCCCTCTGACAAAGGGTCCACCCAATCATGTATACTTAAATGGAAATATACCATGCGTAATCCCCAGACCATCAAAACTATGTGACTTCTTCTTCCACTATCAATGATATTTAAAAATCACATCTTATGGACCTGATCCCAACATCATGTCACTTTCGGACCCGCATGGATGATGATAATCTTTTAAGGGCCTAATTATATGTCTCAAGTCAGTCTCAACTCTATTGGATAAAAAATATGCATGCCTACAAAAATCATTTAATCCAATGGTAGGACATGGACACACTCTTTATGAATGAACCATGGAATCAAAAACATATGAAGATGAGTTAAATCATTATGAGATTCCTGGAATAGGGAAAAAACCTCCCCTCAAAGAGTGTGGTGAGCTTTTCCTGTCATCCTCTTGACCAATGGAGTCATTATGTTTTGTTGGGTGAATAATCATTCATTGTTCACCTAACTTTGGAAATCAGGTCCATGAAACATGGATACCAGAGTCATTAAGCATTCCTTTATCCACGACTAAACCAGTTGGAGACCATATGAGGAAGTTATATCTAAGGAGGACCAATGGTACAAGAACCTAACCCAATGTAATCGCCAGCTGTGATCTTCTGATTGTGGTTCCATCTTCACATTCTGAATGAGGTGAAATGTCTAGTTAATGATGGGTTAATCCAACTTTCATTAATGGGTAATGACACAAAATGGGTTGAAACATATGAAATGGTAAATTTTACAAGAAAATGTCTTTCAAAAGAAGGAAGGGTGATGATCCTCATCTTACCATTTTCTTCACCACATGAAATGTGCTACCTCAGAGGTGGAACAATATCATTATTTATAATATGCATGTTTCCTTATTCCAAAACATACTGTATATATTTTTTATGTCCCAAAACATTGTATACATTATCCATGAAAACATTACCTTTATGAAAAATATTCTATAATTAGTTCCCAGAAACTAGTATAATACAATTTACTTTTTTATATCCCACATAACATTATCCAAAGTTCATTATCTTATCATATAGGACACATTAACTATTATATTACCCTCAAACCCCTTTTATACCAATATATAATGTTACCCTTAAATCATTATTCTAGGTATAATTAACTATTCTATATTTCCTTTCAAATCCATAATGGAAGACATATATTGTAAACACTTATATGTATTGTGATTCATTTAATTTTTAAATTGTAAAACCTATACACCTCAATCATCAATCATTATTCATAAATAATTACTCAGGATCCATCATCATAGTCTTTCTTAAAATATGAGTCATGTCTTATGTATCATCAGCCTTAATCTAACCCAACTTCTTAGGTATAATTTAAACAATAATTCATGAATATCCCATACCTTTTACATGTCAAATACAATCTCTTTACCCTCATAAATATAACCAAAACATATACCACCTTCATGATTTAATTTACGATATTTCCACTTATGAAACCAATTATCATAATTACCATACATTCAATATCTGAAACTTTCAATGATAATTATGTTCTATCTAGTTATATTCATTTAATTAGACCAAAAATAAAATTGTGGGAAATATATATCAGAAATTAAAAACACATAAGTAAGGTAAATTACAAATAATATTTCAATCGATGATATTTTAGGTTTCATAATAGGTTATTCATGATTATCAAAAAAACTGTAGGATTATAACCTATATGTAGACCTATCCTTAAGATATCCCATGACATATCCTTGTACATATCTCTGGGGATATCACAAAATATTTTTCATCCTAGTTACTAATGGTTGACTATGCCTTCGCTCTAATAACGACTCTAACGACCCATTCTTGATGTACATGAACTTTACATTACTTTTGCAGAATAATCAATACACGACACACATAAATGACCAACGATGTTATTATTATAGTGTCTTATGAAATATGGAAAACATAAACAATGGGATCATAAAACATCTACATCATCTCATGGTTTTTCCTTCATAACTAGAACCCATTTTTGACAGATCAAACGTAATATCCTTCTTCATATCCTAGGAAAATGAAGCATAAAAATTCATAGATCAAATGATCAGTAAGGGCCGACAATGGAGATATCAATAATATCATAATCATAGTACATAAGAACATAACAATTGCAAATTTTATCCTTTATTTCACCCATCATGATATCATTCCATGCAATAAATCATAAATAATCATTAATAATCAATGAATATATTCCCACAAGTCATAAAATCGGTCATGGAATTTGTAGTTTACACAAAATCATAGAAAACCATATTAAATTAGTTAATGTTCATTTCTAATATAATCATAGAATACAAATTCCATTACTAAACTGAGTTCACTCATCACCCCAACTCTATTTTATAGAACTAGGTTTACTTTACATTCCATCCATGTGTTTCAAAATCGAGAACATTTCCCATAATAATCCTACCCATATCATGAGATACAAATAATTTCCCAATGAAATTGAGGGTGAAATAGGTCCCAACAATCTCATAATGAAATCGTTATTACATGTTTTATAAAAACATACATCATTGACAACACCCCAAGGAATAAAATGGGATTCTTTAAGCATCAATCAAACATTTCATAAACCACGTAAAAATGCATTTTATAAATATAATTCCATCATAAACACAATGAATCAATAATAAATGATGGGATAATATACTTAAAACATAAAACTTTCAAAATAAATTACATATTCCAGGGAATATAATTTTTATAGAAAACATGAAATTAACTCTTGAGGAAAATATTCTTTCTTCTTCAAAAACATTTTCTATTCTAAGAATATCGTGCATCTTTAAAAAAAAATAATTTCATGGAATTTTATCATGAAATATTTTATTGTATTATTGCTCGAAATATGTTGTTATGGATGAGTAAATATCCAATCCTGCTGTATAAGGAAAAAAATTCTTTTCGTACTATTGCAGAAAAAGTATGAAAATAACCTTTTAGAAAAAAAGAGAATTATAACATTGATTTTTTGTAGTAAAAAATTAAAAAAATGGGTAAAATAAAATTAAACATCAATAAGAGAATAATTGAAAAAATTATTAAATAATTTTTTTGAAAACATAGATATGGATGATGTATAATATCTATTAAATACTTATGAATAAATAATCTTTAATAATAATAATATTTCAAAAATATCACATACCACTTTATAATTAGTCGAATAATATGACTAATAAAATAATTAAGATTAAATTATTATTAAAATACCACAACCATCAGAATAATGATCATAAAAACATTCATGGGCAGTATAAACTCCACCCAAATGAAGTTTGTTTTGTATAAGGCATAAACCCATAGAAATAAAAATGAGACTATATAATCTGATAACATAGGTCTATGACTCATCGTACATATCTGTGCCTCTAGTATAAGGTTTTAAATATCTTCATTAACTTATGAAATAATAATATTCATTTTTAAGATATCATATGTGATAATATTATTACCTATTTTTTTATAACATTATTACTCATCTTTCTGGAATTAACTACTTTTTATTCTTACACATGTTTTGACGGACAAGTTCGTTTTCATATTCATGGGTTATATATTTATCATGTAATGTTTAATATAAATAAAATAAATGGAAATTTTTTCATTCTATATATTTATATTGTCATTCATTAGGGAATATCATGTAGAATGTATCACATCACATCATGGATATGGTAGACTGTACGTACAGATGAGCCATGATAACGTTCCATTAATTGTGAAATTGTATGGTAGTGGATGATATATATTTTATTTCATAATCGACATAATGTTATAAAATTCTTATATTGTTATTATTTTCATCATTATACCCATCCATGTAAGTAGGTGGTGAGAGACAGATTACACCCCAACATGGAAATTGTAAGTCATATGTACGCACTCGTGGTGATTTCATTTTCCATAGGATGGATAGAAGGCAGAATATGGTCATTCTATAATCATAATAACATCTCATTGTAAAGGATATTCTTTATTTTTTTCATTAAAATGGATACAAAAAAGGAAGAGTAAGTACAAGATAAAATCTTATCGAGTGATTCGGTAAATGAGAGTACATATTCTTCGGTGAGATCCCTCTAGATACCCTCTTAATGGAAATATTGTTGGTATTTTGAAAATACTAGAACATCTAATATTTTACAAGGGATTTGTAGATGGGATGTGTGTAGGGGATATATAGGTATAAAGGTTTAATGTAATGTGATGAAATGGGGGGATGCACTCTCTTAGAATTGAGATGAGGGTACATTTAGAATCTCCAAACATAGTAATTTAAAAAAACACAAGCTTATCCAAAAACCTCCAAAAATTCATGTTTTTGAATATTAGTTGAGATATGGTTGTAATATCAATGATTAAAAAATTTATATGGTTTTTCTGTTAACTTATACCTTATAATTTCAAATAATCTTTAGTAATCCTATTTTCATTTTATATATTGTAACAAATTTGTGAATATTAATAGAGTGTAGTTTTATAAAAATAATTTCAATTAGACCATAAAAGAAAAATATGGAATATTTTAAAATATATAATAATTAATTTCTATTATTCAATTAAATTATGATTGTTATACTGTTCAATATAAAATTATTTTGAAAAAACATAAATAGTGTCAATTTTGACACCATTCATTTCATGTTTTTTTAATAATATCATGAAAATAAGTTAACCTCCAAAAAAATATTTTGTTATATTACTAAGCTGTCGATTTCATCTAAAACATTTTTTTATATATTAATTATCCCAATTTAATTTTATTTTGATATTGATAATAACATTAATTTTATACTTTTATTAATAAAACTATTACTATATCAGAATTAGGTAATTATTTAATATATTTTTATATTGGGTAAATATTAAATATATATTACCATAACCATGATAATACTCCTATAATCCAGATGAATAATTATAGTAAAATATTTCTCCAGTAAAGTCCTACACTAAAAATGTTATATTTAATAAAACCTGAATGTGGCAACTATAACATAACATTAAATAAAATATTATAAGTGTCATTATAATATTTATATGGATACAAATGAATAATAACTCAACTCATGGATTATTATAGTCTAGATATAATAGATAAATAATATTTGGACACACGTTTTTATATTTTAATTGTAATTATCATTTGAAAGAATTAACTATTTTTTTTGATTAAATAATTTCCACATCACCAATGTATAGGCCTTTAATTTAATGATTTATATCCTAAAAATTCCAAATAAATTACCTTGAAAAATAAAGTCATTTTAGAATAAATATGAGTACTTATTGTAGAATTTATCTTTTGGGTATTTTATTTAAAAAAATCCTAATGTTATTAAGATTTTAGTAAGACATATTTTACATTTTGTTAAATAATAGATATTACTTTTTTACCATATTAGTAAAAAATTAATGAATCTACTATTCATAATGCCAAAAAACAATTGAAATTTATATACATAATTTAGACCCACTGATTTATAAAATGGAATCCTTTTTTAAAAATTCAAAACACACAAGATGCAATAATTTCTTTAAAATTAATTTCATTGTAAGAATGAAAAACAGATTTTATAAGTCTAAACATTTCGAAAGATTGAAATGTTTTTACATCTAAATTCAGGGTAAAATTAATTCTAATAATAAAAATTATATTAACTGATTGGAATATAAACAATTTATTCTTTATAACCATTCAATAATATTATTTTCCTTAATAATTTATTTTAATTAAATTTGTGGTTTTCCTTTAAAATTTAGTATATTTGAATATTTATCATAAGCCTAAACTTATCTGAATAATTAAAAAAATTATCTGAACTAAATTTTTATATCCCAATGAAACAGATGAATTTAATTATGTTATATAAAATATATAAATGTGACAAAACAAGATATAAAATGGGTGCACCATCAAATGGTAGTAAAATCACAATTTTTGAAAAATACTTCTTTTATCTAAAAAAATGAATTTGTTCTTATATAATTTCAATAAAAACTATATGATTCATTTTATACATTATATTGTCTATATTAAATATATATTTTATAAAATCCATCATGTATGATTTTATAATATTATAAACAAACATACTTTTATTTAAAAAGTTTTTCATAAATATAATTATTTTTATATAAAAATGGTATGATTTTTATTTAAAAATAATAACCCAAAAAATCATTAATTATATATATACATGATTAATAAATAGTTTCAGTATTTATTTACTACTATACATATAATCTATTATAATATCTCTGATATAAGTTAGTATACAAATATTTATTTTTTACTTAAACTGGGTCTTGTGTGAAATGAATTCTTTCTAAAGAATGTGAAATTATGTATAACACAAGACAATAATGGTGTTGCATATACCACATTCTGTGTTAGTATTTTTTTTATTTCACTATTATATTAGTGTAGTGTACAACACAAGACATAATGAAAATTAAAATGAATCTATCTCATAAAAATGTCCTGGTGTCACATATGTATCGAATAGAAACCAAGAATTTTACTATTATTGATAGAGACTCTTAATCAGTTCATTACTAAATTGATTAAAATATGTGTTAACTATAATTTCCTATCTTTTTTCACACAAAATTTTATGCTCAAGAAGGAAAATTTGTGTGGCATGATCTTTAGACCCTCGACCTGGAGGAATCATCATGGCTCAAGGGGTAGATATTTAAACATTATTTGGTATCCTAAGATAAATAATAGAGGTGGTGGTTTCTCTAAGAAGGTATGTCATGAGTTATCTTCATTAATAGTCTGCAACGGTTTACTAGCCATCTGTTACTCAGTAGATTGTTTAACCTACTTCAATAACAAGAAATGGTGTCGATGAACCTAGTTTCTCCTCGACCAATGTATTTCTACCTATAAATCTATTTATTCTTATCAACTTAAATGGTAACTCATTTCATTCATATTCATTTTAATAACTCCTAATTAATAAAATTAAAATATCCTAGAACATAAATATGTGATATTTTATATTTCTCCCATCATTATATAAAGGATTCATGATATTATAAGGGGAAGATAGAGTCTTTGTTCATACCTTTGTAGTTATGTTTATGGATTGGCCTTCACAAAAAACTATGGTGTATTAATGAAAATATCCAATATCGGCTAAACACCCCCTGCATTAATGAAGCATTTTTCACAAAAATGGATATTGAGTGGATAGGGTACATTCATAAAGATCTATAATAAAATAATATGTTAATTTATAATGATTACCAAAAGAACATTCTTGCTGAAATGGTATTCTGCATAATATTCAGGCATGTGATAAATATTGACTAAAATATACCAAGGAAGAATAATGGAATATGTAATTATTCCATCCATGTGTCGTGGAAAAGTTACACATCATGCATCCCAATATTCTCCTACAAAATGGAACCTACACTAATGTCCACAATTTGTTGTGAGTTATGGGCGATGGGCTGTTAAAATCTCTTATTGAAGATTCCAACTACCATATACAAGGATGATATCTGGTGGTCCATCCTGAACATTTTTATGCAATTACATAATGGGTTTTGATCTGAACAATGTGTTCATTGAAACTATTCCTTATGATATTTATATCCACAAAAATTTGTGTACTATTAACTTTGACTATTCGCCAGTCCCAGATTGCATCCCATGACCCTTTTACATGGCCACATTGGATTTGGAATGTATTGATCTAGTGTATTTAGTGTATGATTTTTTTGGTATTAATAGTCTTCCTTGTGTTTCTTCTTCCTCTACTATTGTCATCATCTGTAATAATAAATATATATATTATTTCTATCACTAAATACCTATATTTCTGTGAATCTTATCATAAAATGTTCATTCTATTCTAATCCAAAAAATATTTTCCAAGATCCTCCCACATCGGATCCCTAATGAATTTTAAATGTTCAACAAAGTGAGGATGATCTTATTTGCTATAGTTATATGTTAATAGGTGATCAATGAAATAATTCAATATGTACTTGTTTCAAATATTTCAATCATGTTAGACATGGAAAAATACTATGATAGATATTGATGGATCATCGTACTAAAGGTTCTCACATGAATGGGATTCTCCTCTTGGACCTAGAAATCATTCATAGGTGTTTCAGATCCACATGGAATTCTATAACCCTAATCGGGAATAGCTATATTGTATAAAATAATTATATGATCTATGGAAAGAAAACCTATAATCCCAAATCATATTAATGACTACTTAAAATAATCTTAATTTTTTCATAAGAAATTCATCTTTATGTGATTTTTTCTTACTAACCACTATAGGTATCTATTATATAGAATTTCTCATCTCATGATGTTAGATAACACAATAAATTTTTGACAATGCTAGTACAAAATCCATTTATTGAATCAAAATGATGGTGGGTTAATATTATATAAACAGTGGTCATCATATGATCCATGAGATTTGTTGATTCAAAATTTTCAACTGATACTCAAACAGCTGTGCACACTCCATGGAGAACAATTTGAGTATGCATAGAAGAGTCATTCATTTTCTATCTAGGTGCCTTGATCTCCTAGAGTATACTCCATATTCACCACATCAATAAGGATTTTAATAGAATCATTGACCAAATCATGAATTGGATAAGCCATTTATTATCATTTTGAGGAAGAATTACCATGGTGAAAAGTGTCCTACCATCCATTCCCATTCGTTTCATATCATCCCTCGATATATAAAATAATTTTATCTCTAGAATCGAATACAACATGGATTGGTTGTTAAAATATTCCTATTCTAATGAAAAAAATAAACTAGTCTTCATGGGAAACAATTACTAGGTGTTTAAATAACGATTGTATCAAATTTAGGAGGACCTGATGCATGATGCAATGTCTACTTGTGAAGTTGTATTGGGAGTTCCTTGGAAGATAGAAACATTGGAATAGGTTTTTGGAGGACAATGACTGGAGTAAAATATGAATTGGTATATGGATTTATTTATCTTGATGGATAATCCTTGAACTACACATATAGAATCATCAATACCATACTAACTAGATTATTGGTAGCGGTGAAATTAATTTCGCTCACCATATTAGGGATGGAACCAAGATTAGTTTTCCTCGGTTTCTAACACAGAGCACCTTATTCAGAGAAAAATGTAGTACAATGGATTCATCATTGATTTTTATATATGAATCATCATGAAATCATCATGATCATTTTGATGAACTCAAATCTGGATGAATGCGTATTCACATCATATTCATCAGGAGCATTCTTTATGGATGGAAGATGAAGACTGACAATGGATATCAATGATCATGACAAATTTTTTGAGGTTATTTAGGGTTTGAAGATCCATCAAAATTTACTGTCTTCATATGGAATGTATGGAACCATTATTTACCAAAAAAATGAGAATATCAGGCCCACATTTATTAACCTCATATCTAGTTATGCCTATTTCAGGGATCCGTAGGTAGAAACCATAGAACCTATATTACTCAGAGGATAATAGGTAAATACTATGTGGAACTATTCAAATATTTTAATTTAAATCATTTCCAATATTCCTCTACTATCTCTTTCCCAAATCTATCGTTTAATGGAGTGGGTAACATTGCTCATGAAATGATGGTAAGAGTTTTGATCCTCTAAGGAGGGAGATGGTTTATCTAGAAGGTGAGGAATAAAGTTGTCTATAATGGAATCTATAAGAACCTGACCTTTTAGGGAGGCGTTTCTGGATTTTATTCTGATAATATTTTTCTATCATTGTGTACCGTTTTTGGGTTATATAAATGGTATTTTTGGTAGAATGTTTTAAATTTCTAAAGGAAATAGGGAAGTGCATAGTTGGACACGGTTTTCCCAAACCGTGCCCCAATACCATTAAACCATGTGATCCCAAACAAAGGGGATTCACATGTATGGTGCATGGATTTTAAAAATGTGAAGCTACTTTAAAAAAACTATGCAACCCCTAAAAGTGGGGCATAGTTAAGGCACATGGTTAAGAGAAATTGTGTTCCCTTTCCCAACAAACCAAGATTTCTATTTTAATTTACACAAAAATTAGTGTTTGAATCCCATTTTCATGACCCGTCTCCCGGGGCCCGCTTCGTGACTACCCCAACCCCACCTTCTATAGTCCAGGGGCTGGTGACTAGGACCAAAGACATAATATCCTAAAACTGGGAAGTCATTTCCTTTATAAATCATAAACACACACAAACACAGTACAAGCGTATGAAAACACTAAGTAAAAGTTGTATAACAAGTGTACTGAATGTAATGGGGGCTAGAATACAAGCCCAACAGAAATGTACAAATATAACTGAAAGCATGTACAATTGAAAAGGGAAAAACAATTGAACGGTGAAAGAAGCTCCTGGGTCATCCTTTAGGGTTTCTACTTAAAGGGTAGGTATATATGGCCTCCACAGCACTCCACGTCTGTTAGACTCCAATGTGTACCGATATGTCATAATTTCCTCCTCTGGGTATCGTCCAGTCTGGGTGCTCTCAGCATCCATCAGCGTTGCCCTTCATCATCATCCAACACAATGAGGTGAGAGCAAAGCCCTTGCAGGGGTGAGTATAACGATACTCAGTAGGGACCCCAAGACCCTAAAGTCCTCACAAAATCCCACAAGGATAAACCAAAAAGTATGAAATCAAAGGATAACAATTACTTAGGTATATGCCCATACATATACCTAAGTTATTGAGTAACTCTTCTCAAATATGAAGAAGCATAAAGGTCATTAACTTACCTCAATCCATGATTTTTATTATCAAAACCATGGATTCTAGAGAACTCCTCCTCTGTCGAGTAAAATGGGTCTTTTGAGACACTAAGACACTTCTCACTACCCTTGGACTACTGATGTACTCCTCCTGTCGAGTACTGCGGGTCTACTGCCAACTACCAGGTGCTCCGTCCGCTGTGAGTCTGCCGCCAAATATTGGGAACTCCCCTTAATAGCCTACAAAGATACTCCTCCTGTCGATTACGGTGGGTCCATTTCCATCTACCAGGAACTCTGTCCTTCATGGGTCTGCTGCCAAATACCGGGCACTCCCCACTTTGATAGTCAAATCACTCCGAGTCGAATCGGTCAAGCAATCGACAGGTCTGTCAGCTACTGTTTATTCCCACTCTGCCTACTCATCTATTGGAGGATCCTCTCCATGAGCTATTGGTCAATACTTCAAGAGTCATAAATTCTCACATGGATGTATCTCAAAGGGCCACCATGTCATAGGGGTCTCAATGCAAGAGACGGTGCGTCAATCGGATGCTCGGTCTGTGTGTTATTTGCATTTTCGTCCCAGGGGCCCAATTAGTATTTAGGTTCAAACCAACTTGATCATACTCCAACTGTGTCCAAAACATTAGTGGGATATTCCAAATCATATGTCTCACTCTAATATTTCTGACTCCGCAAAAATTTGGTCAGATGGACACATGTGGCCCATAATTCGAACGAAAAGGTGTAATTGGGCCATAACGGGTCCAGGTTCGGTGCCACCTAGTCGGACCGACCCAGCCCAACCCAGTCAGAACCGGTGACTAACCTAGTCCACGGGTCTGACCTAGTCCATGGAAGATGCACGAACCATGGTGGCGACCCGACCAGATGGGGCGACCCAACCAGAAGGCACGAGCCGACCGAGGGCGGCCTAGCGGCCTGGTCGGCCCGGCGGCTCGGTCGGCCTGGCGACCCGGCGGCCCAGTGGGGGTCCGCCTTAGCCGCAATAAGGGGGGACCACGTTCCCCCAAGGAAACCAAATGACCTAGACATTTGGGTAGATCCAAAACGGTGCCAGGTTGCGCCAGTCCCGCTCACGCGGGACCCGACGGTGTCCTACACCTAACTGTGGGCCCGAGCAGCCAGCTGCTCCCCACCACGGCACGATGTGATGGCATTGCGCCCCTCCGTCATGGACCTCTAGGCATCACCCCTTATTTTCGGAATGGTGCGATGACACCATGCCCATATGGCACCGTTGCGGCCTGCTTGGCTGAGGCTCAGCTCTTTGCATGACATGTTGGTTCCATTCCCTTGAGGTGACCCGGTGCCATTGCCCCGCCACCTTCTTTGTGGCCGGATCATTTCTGGTCGCCACGTGCACTGCCTCCATCTTCAACGGACAAGAACAAACAAAAAATGGATGGTCGAACCATGTTCGTGCGGTCCGAATCCTCCTCATTATGCTGATATCATTCGGTTCTCATAGCAGAAATTTGGACGATGAAGAACATGTACAAAAAAATTCAAATCCCCTACCTCGATTTTGGTGATGTTGATCGAGTCGCGGTAATGCGGCGTCATTCCGACAATGTCGTAGGAGGAAGAGGGTACTCGTTATTGGCGGACGAGTGTTCGAAGATGACAAAGTCGAAGACATCGTCAACCTTCTTCATGGGCGTCACTTCCCTTTCTTGCCCCGATTGAATAAGGAAGAATATAGTGACGATTCTTCAGGTTCTTCATTGAGAGAATGTTCTCTCAATTCATCCAAGGCTCCACCAAAGAATTATTCCAACCAAAATAATGTAATATCATAACCTTTATTTTAAATGGTTGGCATGAATTCAAATAGATTCACATAATTAATTAATGAACCCATTAATTAATTTATTTGCAGTGGCATACTTATGAGGGAAAGAGAAGAGGCTCACCAATTAATTGGGAGTTCCAAGGGGTTAATGGGCGGTTAGAGGAGTTAAGGAGATCAGATGGGGCCAAACTAATTACATCCTCCAAAGGGAGGTTATGCTCGGGTGGGCCCCACTACCATAACCTCCCATGGGAGGTTTGGGTGTGGTGGTCTCCACCTCCAACCTCCCCTTTGAGGATTTAACCACCCAAATAAAATAATGTATTTACATTATTTTATTAAATTTAATATAAAAACCCCCCCAAAACTCTCTTCCAAACTCGTCAAAATGAAACTGCGGTGATGTTATCACTATGAAATTAGTGACGCAATGAGATAAATGGTGCCCTCAGATTTCAATTCCATGAACTATTTCAAAAGATATGAAACACTGCTCGCACGTTTACTAAACGTACCTGAAAAAATGATCAGAAAATTATTATCAGTCACCCTCGACCCACTGTTTATGAGGTTAGGCTCTACCTAGGTGAAACACGTTCTATGTAACCCAACGGTACTCTCATATTTTCAATCTATGTTATCGTTTATATGTTATGACTTTTACAATAAAATAATTTGAACTTAATTCTTTTATTTGCGGCCAAAAACTAACTATTTCTAGTGGCCCGCGCCGGCCAAAGTTAGTATCTTCTTAAATAAATCATGCAATCATGAGTTCAGTGGTGTTCTCATCTTATTAATCCAAGCTACCGTTTGTGATTCATAAGCATTTGAAAAATAAAATAACTTTATTTAATTATTTTATTTATGTTTATGCCATTTTCGGGATTTCTCAAAGGAGGCCCGCACCAACTAAAATTAGGACACTCCTAGGGTAAACCCGCCATCTTGAGTGTGTCGGTGCCCTCAGATTTTTGATCCGAGTAACTTTTTAAGAGTTATTCCACTTTTTCAGGAAAATTGCTTACGCGCAATAATTTAAGCAGAACAAAGTTTCGACAGATCAGTCTGGGAACACCGGGCCTCGTAATCACGCACTATCAGAAACTGCGGGCTCGTAATATTTCCATGAATTTAATAAAAAAAATCCATGGGATTTTCAAGACATTACATTCTCCCCATCTCATAAATTTACATCCTCGTAAGCTACAACTTAAACTAAAGGAACAAATGGGGGTATTGAGCACTCTTCAGAGCCTCCTGCTCCCATGTGCTCTCCTGGAGGATCCCATGCTGCCAGCGAATGCGCTCCTATGGTATCGACCATCCATGTAGGAGCCACTCCTATCGATCCTCAATCTCCACTGGCACCTTCTTTAAAGTTGTCACGTCATTGATGTCCAGCTCCTCGTGGTCGATGATGTGGGATGTGTCGTGCACGTATCTCCTCACCTGAAATACGTGGAAGACGTCATGCACCCAGTGCAACTGTGGTGGAAAATATAATTGGTAAGCCACCTATCCTACTCTTTTGAGGACCTAGAAAGGTTTGATGAACTACAGAGATAACTTGCTTCCTCTGCCAAATTTCTGCAAACATCGTCAAGGTGAGACTCGTAGAAAGACGTGGTCACTATCCTAGATCTCCAGAGGACTCTATCTCCTTTCAGCATATGACTACTACCTGCTCTATGCAGTCTTCATACTCTCCTGGATGATCTTAACATTTTTCGTGGTAGCTCGTACCATCTCTAGTCCCACTAGTGTTGTCTCCCCAGGGTCGGTCCTACACAAGGGTGATCTACAAAGTCGTCCATACAAAGCATCAAAAGGTTCCATCTCGATGGTGTAGGGATATCTGTAGTTGAAGGAAAACTCCACCAATGGTAAGTGATCCTCCCATATATGACCAAAGTCGAGGACATATGCACGGAGCATGTCTTCGAGAGTCTCAATGGTCCGCTCAGTTTGACCATCCGTCTGAGGGTGGAATGCGGTGCTCAGAAAAAGCTGTGTCCCAAAGGATTCCTGTAACCCCTTCCATATCCAGGAAGTAAAGAGTGTGTCACGATCAGAGAGAATAGAATATGTTACACCATGTAAATGCACAATCTCCTGCACATAGAGGCGTCACAATATCTCTACTAAGTCATGCTTTCTGATAGGTAGGAAGTGTTCCAGCTTGGTTAGTCGATCAAAGGTCACCCAAATCAAGTCGTAAATCCTGGATATACGTGGAAGACCCATCAGGATGTTCATGGATATCCCGACACACTTCCATAGTAGGAATTCTAATGGCTGAACCAAGCCTGCTAGTACCTGGTGCTCTACCTTAACTTGTGGACAAGTGAGGCACCGAGAGACAGACTCTGCTACTGCCTTCTTCATACCTGGCCACCAATGCTATCCTCGAAGGTCCTGGTACATCTTTACCACTCTTTGATGTACCACTAGAGGGGATGTGTGGAACTCCCTCAACACATCCTACCGAAGTGAAACTGGTACCAGGGTACGTCCTCTAAGGAGGATGACATGCTCCCCACCTTCATAAAGTCAATCAGGTGTATTCCATGTGGATATTTGAGCATGTCGCTTCTCACAGTCAGCGTCTCCACGATGTTCCTCCCTAACTCGCTAATGAAGTGGAGGAGTGACTGTATGATACTCAAGATAGGCTGCTCCATCCCTATCCACAAAGGATATCTATAAGGGATCCAGCTGCTCTGTTGCCTCTCCTAGGAGATGAATTCCTGATCTCCTGCTGAGAGCATCCACAATAGTTTTCCTTTTCCCAGTAGTGTAGACTATCTTGATGTCATAGTCCTAGAAGAACGCAATCCAATGTTGATGTATCAGGTTACAGTATTTCATATAGAAGATATATCTAAGACTCTTGTGATCAAATTACATATTAAAATGTTCGCCCATCAAATAGTGTCTCCCCATCTTTAAGGAGAAGACCACTTCTGCTAAATCCAAGTCATGGGTAGCGTTGTTCTGCTCATTCTATCTCAGCTTACAATAACCATATGTGATCATAGCTCGCTCTCTCATCAGGACACACCCGAGTCCGGTCCCTGATTCATCGTAGTAGACTACGAACCCTACGCCTTCCTCTAGAAGCCTCAAGATGGGGAACTAGTCAACCTCTGCCTCAGCTTCTGAAAGCTCTGATGGCATCTCTCCAACCACATGAAGGGTTTCCCCTTCTTTTTCATGGCATATAGTGGTGCTGGAAATATAGAGAAGTCTGGCACAAAGGTATGTCTCAATGACTCATGAGTTATCGACTACACCCTCTTATGCATGATTTCATCATGTGCTGCCTTGGTTTTCCTTTTTTCCGACCAAGGAAAACCCCATCCCAACTATGTAGATAAACCACAACCTTTTTGCCTAATACGGTCAATCTATGTATGAACTGAGGTTTCCCAGTCCATACCCAAACTAACATCGCAAGGCCTCGATGCTGCCACTAATAGGTTCTAACCGAAACTCTCGCCTCAAGGGTTAGATCACACAGTCATCGTTTGTGTGATTATCGAGTCTCCTCTGAAAGGTATCTCTAAACATGAGGGTCATGTAAATAGTTTAAACAGAAACTATATGACTGGGACATGATTCGTGGAAGTAAGGAATTATTTGTACCTATGAATATTGATAAGGAAACTTGTATTAGACATAGAACGTACCTCAAATCATTCCTAAGGACCTTTGGTCACACTCCTTGACCGCATGTAGCTACTCTCTTCCCCTTCCCTCCAGCACCCTGATCATAACGGGGACTACAAAGGAGGATGGTTGTAACATGTCAAAATGTTCACCATCTTATGCTGCTCTCCCAGCTCTGCTTCCACGTCTGTTTCCCTGCAGATTCATCTTTCCTTAACAATTCCTCTTATCGAAACATTTTACACGGTCAAGTCTTTGAGACTGGCACTAGTTTCATGCTTTCCAACTGCTAACATTCACATGTTGTATCTACTCATCCAATGAACATTCAACCACAAAGGTCCTCTCTAGAATCCTACCATAAGCAGGAACACATAGAGGAAAAAGTGATGGATCAGATATCCTTAAACACACCTCACTCAGAGGTCTGAGCTCTAATGCACTGATCATACCATATTCATCGAGTACTAGTAATGATCAGTATGCCTCAATTAATACTCAGCTACCGACACGTCATCCTGTCGAAGCTATATAAGCTCTAGAAAACTCTCAACCACCTCCTAAAGCTAGTTCTCATCCGCTTGTGAGTCAGGATTGCCTCAGAACATGAGGGGTATCTGATGCTGAAACACATGTAAGGATGAAATCCTACAAGTTTCCTCTATTATTACCACTGATAGTGTCTAATGACCAATTAGCAATGATATAGTTGTCACAATTCCCGAAGGTACCATCTCGGAAAACGGTCCAAGTACCAAAACCTCATCACTATGAGGACCATACCCATGGTCACTCACTAAAAAAATCTAGTTTCTATGTTTATCATATACTCTACTATTGTCTCAACTAGGTGGAAAACTCTAGGAATTTCCTCCAGCCAGTCCTATGCTGCTTGGGAATCTGTCTCGCCTCGAAACCTTGGAGGCCTCTGTTGGTGGAACTTGTACAATGTGCCTAGTCGGCGTGCACCACCCTCCAATGTGGTCGGTGGCATCTTCTACCCAATAGGTGGTAGTGCTGATGGTACACTGACCGAATGTGCCAACATAGAAAGAGGGCCCTACACTGAAGCCTCGTTGCTCGGTGGGATGTAAACATGTACTATATTGGAACTCTAACTGGATGTCTGTGTGGAGGCATCCTCAACAGATATGACATGGTCAAAAGTTATACATGGTGAGCTAGCCTGGTTGAGCTGACTTAAATAAAAAAATTTGAAAACACACACGCAATTAGTGTTTTCGTGTACTGGGTGTGAAATTAGTAGTCAGGGTCCTGGTGTGTGGATACGTTGGCCACCACACCATCACCAGACTCCCTGAACTAAAAACCACACTCGATACCCTTAACACTATTTCTTTATAGAAGAGAAATAGCAGAGTCTTTGATCTACGGTATAACTAGATCCTCTGATACCAATTTGTCACTAGTCGTCCCCCAGGTCCCGTATCACGACTACCCCAAGCTCACCTTCCATAGGCCAGTGGCTGATGACTAGCACCAAATGCATTATTCCATAAAATTGGGAAGGCATTTCCATTAAAAATCATAATGACACACACCCAGAGTACATGTAGAAGAAAACACTAACTAAAAGCTATATAACAAGTGTACTGAAAGTAATGGGGGCCAGAATAAAAGCCCAACTATAAAGTACAAATACAGCTGATAGGAAGTACAACTGAAAAGGGACAAACAACTTAAAGGTGAAAGAATCTCCTGGATCTTCCTCCGTGGTTCCTACCTAAACGGTAGGTATTGATGGCCTCTACAGCACTCCACGTCCGTTAGACTCCACCATGTACCGATTTGTTGTAAGGTCCTCCTTCGGGTACCGTCCAGTCCTGGTGCTCTCGGCCTCCGTCAGCGTTTTCTGTCGTCAGCATCTAACACAACGATGTGCAGGCATAGCTCGTGCAGGGGTGAATATAACGATACTCAGTAGGGACCCTGATACCCTCAATGTTTCACAAAATCCAAAAATTATAAAACACAATGTATGAAATCAATGGATAACAATTACTTATGTATATGACCATACATATTCATATGTTATCAAGTATCCAATCTCAAAAATGCAGAAAAACATAAAAGGTCATTAACGCAGCTCAAACTACGATTATTATTATCGAAACCATGACTACTGGATAACTCCTTCTCGGTCGAGTACAGTAGTCATGTCATGACACTAAGTCAGTTTTCACTATCCTTGGACTGCTGAGGTACTGCTCCTGTCGAGTACCGTGAGTCTGCTGCCAACTACAAGGTGCTCCATCTGCTATGGGTCTGCCGCCAAATACCGGGCGCTCCCCCTAATAGCCTACAGTGGTACTCCTACAGTCTAGTATCGAGAGTCTGCTTCCAACTACTAGGCACTCCGTCTGCCTTGTGTTTTCCACTAAAATACCAAGCGCTCCCCACTGGGCAAGTCGAATCACACCGAGTTGAATCGGGCAAGCATTCGTTAGGTCTATCAGCTACTAGATCTCCACACTCTCCCTGCTCGTCTACCGTAGGATCCTATCCATGGGATACTGGAGGATCCTATCCATGGGCAACATACAACACATCATTTGGACACCCAATCTGTGAGTTATTTGCATTTCCGTCCCAGGGGCCCGATTTGTTTTTAGGTTCAAACCCTCACGATCGTACTCCAATTGTGTACAAACTCAATTGGGATATGCCGATGGAACCATATCACTATAATATTTCTATCTCCATAGACGGTTTTTTGGTTAGACAACTGTGGCCAATGATATGGGATAAAAGGTGTAATAGGGCCGTAGTGGGTCCGGGTCTGGCCCGACCCAGCCGGACCGACCCGGACTGACCCGGACCGATTCGGGGACTCACCAGGGTTGTGGGTCTAACCCGGTCAAAGGAAGAATCCTGAATCATGGGGGCAGACAGCCCGAAGGGGCAGCCCGACACGAGGGTAGCCCGACGGCCCAGTTGGCCCAATCGCCCGGTCGGCCTGGCGACCTGGCGGCCTGGGGGGGTCTGTCTTAGCTTTGGTCAGGGGGGAACCGTGCACCCCCTGGCACTTGAACGACATATCCCTTCGGGTAGATCCAAACAGGTGTCGTTCCAGCTTGTGTTGGACCCGACGGTGTCCCGCACCTCCCGGATGGCACGAGCGACCAGCCGCTCCCCACCACGGCGCGGTGCGACGGCGCTGCGCCCCTCCACCGTGGCCTGACCTCGTCGCGGCCTCCTGCTGGTCTCCGCGCGGTGTGACGAAAATGTTCTCTTTGTCCAACCACCATGCCCCTCATGACCACGACCCTTCTTTTCATCGTTGTGTGATGGCACCGATCCCCTCTGG
Source organism: Viscum album (assembly GCA_963277665.1). Taxonomy (NCBI): domain Eukaryota; kingdom Viridiplantae; phylum Streptophyta; class Magnoliopsida; order Santalales; family Viscaceae; genus Viscum; species Viscum album. The sequence continues at coordinate 1,118,528,236 of OY728133.1, forward strand.
CATCGTCGCGGCCCGCCTGGCCGCGACTCGGCTCATTGCGTGACACAGTGATGTTGCACCGTTGAGGCGACCCAATGGCCTTGCGTCGTCAGCTTCTTCGCAGCCGGCTCATTTCCAGTCTCTGTGTGCACTATCTCCATCATCAACGAACAAGAAAAAACAAAAGGGGAGGGTCGGGCTGTGTTCGTGCGGTCTGAACCCTTCTCATTACGATGATATCATTCGATTCTCTTACCAGAAATTTGGACGACAAATAACATGCATATAACAATTCAAACCCATACCTCGAGTTCGATTATGTTGACAGAGTCACGGGAAGGTCGCGTCATTCCGTCGATGTCGGAGGAGGAATAGGGAACTCGTCGTTGGCGGACGAGTGTTCGAAAGTGAAGAAGTTTAAGACGATGTTGGCGTTCTTCGTGGGCCTTCCTTCCCTTTCATTCCCCAGTTGAAGAAGGAAGAAGATGGTGACAGTTCTAAGGGTTGTTCATTGAGATAATTTTCACTCAATTCTTCCAAGGATCCACCAAATAATTATGCCATCCAAAATGACGTATTATAATAAACGTTATTTTAAATGGTTGGCCTGAATCCAAATGGATTCAAATAATTAATTAATTAAACCATTAATTAATTTATGTGGAGAGGAACACTTATGAGGGAAGGTGAAGAGGCTTCCCAATTAATTTGGAGTTACAAGGGGTTAAAGGGGGGTTAGAAGTGTTATGGAGGTCGGGTGGACCCCACCTAAAAACATATTCTCCATGGAGGTTATGCTCATGTGGACCCCACCACCATAACTTCCCTTGGGAGGTTTGGGTGTGGTGACCCCACCTCCAACCTCCCCTTGGAGGTTTTAGCCACCGAAATAAAATAAAGTTATTACTTTATTTTATTTAATTTAATTTAAAAAACCCCCCCAAAACTGTCATCCAAACTCATCAAGTAGAAATTGCGGTGATGGTCTCACTAAGCAATTACTCTCGTCGTGAGTTTAATGGTGCCCTCAGATTTCAATTCTGAGCACCAGTTCAAAATATATAAAACACTGCTCGCACATTTACTAAACATACCCAATGAAAACATCGAAAAATTATTATCACTCACCATCAACCCACAACGGTCAAGGATAGGCTACGCCTAGGTAAAACACGCCCCAATGAACCCAGTAGTACTCTGAAAAAATTCAATCTGAGTTACCAGTTAGAAGTTATGAATTTTACAAAAAAATAATTGTTACTTAATTATTTTATTTGCCTCCAAAAACTAACTTTTTCTGGTGGGCCATGAAGGAAAAATTTAGTATCTTCTTAAATAAAGAAATCCCTCACGAGTTCAATAGTGGTCTTACATTTTTAATCTGAGCTACCGTTTCTGAGTTATAAGCATTTAAAAAATAAAAGAACATAATTTCATTGTTTTATTTACAATTATGCCATTTTCAGGATTTTTCAAAGGAGGCATGTGCCAACTAAATTTAAGTCACTCCTGGAGTAAAAATGCCATCCTAACCGTATCGGTGCCCTCATATTTCTGATCTGAGTAACCATTTAAGAGTTATTACAATTTTTCAGGAAAACTGCTTACACGCATTAATGTATGCTTAACAAAACTTCGACAGATCATTCTGGGAACTCTGGGCTTCGTAATCACACGCCACCAAAAAATGCACACTCATAAATCTTTCATGAATATAAGAAAAAAATATCCACTGAATTTATGGGTCTTTACACCCACCTCTAATTTTAACAATAAATAGACCTGCATTCATCCCCAAATAATTCCTCTTGATTTTAGAGGCTCTCATACAATTTCATAGTTCCCGAACAAACTACTTCATGATTCGACGTCTGAAAAAATGATATACATATCTCCTAATAAGTGAATCTCATCCAAATGGGTTTCCCTTCTGTTTTCCATTTTTCACTAATCCTTGAAAAGATGTTTATCATTTATGGTTATAGATCTAGATCTTGGTTATTTATATCTTCACCAGTTTAATTATTGGTTAATTATTCATATCAAAACCATGTTCCTCATCATGATCTTGTTTGATTATGTTCAAAATGGGGATATTTGTTGGTGAACGTTCGACTTGATTTTCAGGTAGGAGATCAATTAGTCAAATCCAATTACTTTTATGTAGTGGTATAATTAATATGGTTCATTGGGAAATTGAGTTTCATAATATAGTTTATTAATATATAAAATAAATTATTTAAAGGTCTGTCAATCATGAATAATTTAGTGTGGATTTTATTTATGGAATGTTAAAATTGTAAATATGGAATAATTATTTATTTAATTAACTGTCTAAATATAGAAATTTAGCAATTTGGGAATAATTGGTTGTTAAATTAATTATTGGCTTTCTATGATTATGAATTGGAATAATCAAATGTGTAACTAATTAATAGGATTGATTGATTAATTAATTGGTGAAATTATTAATAAAATGTGGTGGTCATGAAATTTATTGAATTGTAATAATTAAATGGTGAATTAATTAATGGTAACCATTGTGTTTATGAAATTGATCAGATTGGGAATATTTATTGTTGAATTATTTATAGGGATGTTGACATTATTTAATTGGATTAATTATTTGAATTAGTTAATTATGAGTGATTTTGAGGATTATGAAGATGGTCAAATTGGATCAATTAATTACTGAATTAATTATTGGAATTGACTAGAATTATTATTTGCTGAAATAAATAATGAAATTGATATTATTAATTAATTTTCGTATTAATTAAATAGATTGAAGTGATTAATTATTTATTTAATTAATTAGGGATATTAATATGACTAATTAATGTTTTAATTAATTAATGATATTGAGGGTTGTAATTTATTTTTTAATTAATTAATGATATTAAAATGATTAATTAGATGTTGAATTATTAATTAAATTGACAGAATTAATTAATTAGACAATTAATAAATGATAACAATGTGATAAATTAGTAGTTGAATTAATTGATGATATTGATGTTATTAATTAATTGTACAATTAATCAATGATACTGATGAGATTAATTATTTGGTGAATTAATTAAATAGATTTATGGGATTTATTAATGTAGAATTTGTTAATGATATTGAAGGGATTAATTAATTGTTGAATTAATTAATAAGATTGGCATGTTTAACTAATTGTTGAAATAATTAATGAGATTTATTTTATTATTTAATTGGTGAATTAATTAATGTGTTTGGAGTGATTAATTAATTATTGAATTAATTAATGATATTGATGACATTAATTAATTTTGGAATTAATATATGAGACTGATGGGATTATTTAATTGTTGAATTATTTAGTTATACTTACATGCGTAATTAATTATTTTATTAAATAATGAGAATTAAATGATTGATTAATTGTTAAATTAATTAATGGGATGGACATGATTAATTAATTGTTGAATTAATTAATGAGATTGATGTGATCTATCAATTACTGAAATGATTTTTGATATTGATACGAATAAATAATGGTTTAATAAATCATGTTTATTAAGGTGATAAATTATTTATTGATTTAATTAATTAAATGACATGACTAGTTACGTAAGGAATTAAGTAATTTTGTTTATGTGATTGGTCAATTATTGAATTAACATATAAAATTAATGTGTTTAATTAATTGTTAAATAAATTAATGTTATTGATTTTATTTTTTAATTTATGAATGAATAAATGGTATAGATGTGATTAATTTATTGTCAAATTAATTAATTTCATTAATGTTAATAGTTTATTGGTGACCTAAATAATAGAATTGATATGTTTAATTAATTGTTGACTTAATTAGTTATGTTGTTGTGATATATGTGGTATTGTTATAACGTGATATATTTGAATTGAAAATATGTACGATAGTAATGAAATTCAAATGTGATTGAATGAGAATGGGGTATAGGACAAGAACAGATGCTCCAATTACTTCTAAGGGTGCTAGACATAGTGTTCTCGACCTGAATGCATGCATGAGATTATTTGTTTGGGCATGGACTAATGATCCAAATATAAATGGTGTGTGGGATACAGATTGATGCTCCAAATACACACAAGGTGCAGGACATGACATTATATTCCCATGATATATATGTTTAATTTAAAATGTGGTGTAGGGCAGGGACTGATGCTCTAAATACCCACGGGGTTTTAGCCATGACGTTTTATACCCATGATATTGGAATTTGACTATGGTTTCATGTGGCTGTGTTTTTATTTTAAATGAATTAATAATGAAATTCCATTATATAATAATGAAATGATTATTTAATATGTAACAAGGTTCAGAAATAATCATGGGCCAATGTAGTTATTTTGGTTTGAGATTCCTCAAGGCATAGGGGTTAGGTTGTTACATAAAGAGTAATTAATTATTGTAAGTTATTTACATTATTGATTTTAGTTATTATTTATATAACTTCATAAACTATTATTGAATGGGTCTTTTTTTAGATGTCGTTGGTGGTGGGATACTTTGTTGTACTCACAAAATACTGGGGCCGCTAGATTGGTACTCGAATAGATTTCATGGTTGTATTATAGGATAAAGGAAAAGACATATTTTAGATGAGTGAGTTGGGTTAGATCACAAATAATGGGTCCAGAACTGGTTCAGCACCCACATGGGATTCTACAGTTTCATTACTTTTGGTTTTCTTGTTTACACATGACATTTAATTTTCATGGAATATTTACTATCCAATTTTTGTATTTGTTTCCATTCATTGGACATAATGTGATATTTTTACAGTTATTATAATGGTTATAAGATATTCTATAATTGTTTCTTCTCTTTTTTTGTTTTTCTACTTTAATAATGAGGATATAGTCTCCCCATCATAGATATCAGTCCCCAGATGTATGTTGACTGTCTTAGGCATTCATGGAGGTTCTTTTATGGACATGTGATATACTAGATCGGGGAACCCGTGTGTGGAACCAAGGTTTGGACATTACATGGGGTATCCGAAGAGTTTTCATTTCATTAATTTTATTATACTATTTGTTAAATGTATTCAGGATACTAAGAAGATTTTTTATGGGTTGTATGCTTGTTCATGAGTGTAAATAACTTATTTATGGTAGAGAACCCATATTCCTAGTGTGGGCTTGATGTTATTGTAGTTTTATACAACATTTGAATATATTTTTACACTGTCTGATGATATTGATATGTGATGTGACAATGATTAAATGATTTGTGAGAATAGAATCGATGAATGGTGTGTCATGAGTCTTGAGATTTAATGCATAATTCTAGTCACTTATGATTCTTTTGTGGCATGCATCATTTTAGGAATGCATGGGAAAATAGATTTTTGGAAATTTGTTGAACACGAAACGTTTTTTCTTTTCTTTTATTTTTTAAATGAAAAGATTAATAATATGAACCTGGAAATTTAAAAATTGAAGAATGATTTAAATAAATGTGCATCTAATCAAACATTAATGTTGAGAATTAGTTTACCTATTGAAAACTAAGACTTATATTTATGAAGGTTAATGTTAGTGATTGTGACTTGGTTTGTGTCGTGTGGTGTGGTTTTGGAGAAAAGTGTTGCTGTAGATTTTTGTGTTTCGGTTGTGGGAGGTAACATCATTGGTGGAGGATTTGTGGTGGTGTTCATGTCCACTAACTTGACATTGTCTGGGGAATGTTTTGAATGATATGGCTTTACGTAGATACTTGAATGTTTTTTGGTTGCATATGGGGCCTCATATAGGTTATTCTTATGAAGACGAATGTGTGGAGCTAGTCGTGGGAGGTGTGAAATTAATAGTTTATGGAATAGGATCTTAGGATGTAATTGAGGTTGATAAAAACTATGGTTTCTTTACATGAAACTAAGAATATGTAGTGGTTTATGTTTATTTGTTGTCATGTGAAATGATAGATGGACACATCCAACTATTAGGGTTCAACATGTGATTGAATAGTGGGAAATAGAGGTTGCGTTTCTTGAAAAAGATGTGTTAATGATGCCCCAATGGTTGGGATAGATGAGGTAGTAGTAGGAGACGGGATGAAGACCATGGGATTGATGTGGTTGTATCGGAATTATAAAGTGGAACCAATAATATTTAAGATAATATTCATTAGATAATAGCCTGATGGGCCTCAGAGGTGGTAATGTATGTCATTTTGATGTGGATTTTATATCAAATATGGTTTCCAATGATTGATGGTATTCCTATGATTATTGGGCATGATGATTTCGGAAACGCGTCAGGTCTGTTATGAAAGATGGGCATGAGTCTAACAAATTCATTATGATGAATTCGATACATATGTCCGATTGCAGTTAGAAATTGTAATGGGGAAATAATGTATCAATAGTTTAAGTTATTTTGGAAACATGGACATGTTCAAGTAGAAACATGAAGGACATAATTGCATATGACAACTCTATGGCTTGTTCTTTTTGACTTGAAATCATAGAGATTCATGATAGTATATCTCGGGGTTGATTTGTTATATGGTGGAGATATTTTTAGAACGTAACCATTCAAATATATATTTTCGGTTTTTTAGGAACTCCATTTTCTTGTTTTGAGAAAAATTTGTTTTTATTGAATCTTGGGGAGTATTGGTTGGAAATGATACATTTTACAAGGAAATAAGGAAATGCATGGTTAGAACACAGTTTTCCCAAACCATGCGTCCCAGCCTAAGAAACTGGGAAACCCCAAATAGAGTAGATTTTCATGGCCAATACACGTTTTTTCAATCCACGTTCTCTATTAGTAGAAACCATCCACCTTACTAAAAGAGGTTCCCAGTTAAGGGGGACAATTAGGGGATAATGTGCGCCCCTGCCTAGAAAACAATGTGTATGGTTTCAATTAACCTAAAAATTAGTTTCAAATTCCCTAACTCCCCAGTATAACTCCATAATTGAACCCCACGCATCCTATAATCATTACTCTCAATTTTTTAGTCTCCCAAGTTATTTTATAGGGATCCGAACTTCTATTACTTATGATTCGATGTCTGAAAAAAATGTCTACACCTATCCTAGTATGTGAATCTCATCCCGATTGGGTTCTAATCACTTTTATATTCTTCTCCTATCCATTTGAGGATGTTAATCAGATGTTGGTTATTTATTTATATCATGGTATTTATGATCATGATATATTTAATTATGTATTTAGAATTCATATTTAAGCTCGTTCTTCACTGTGTTATTCTATGATTCCATTCAAATTGGTGTTATTTATTAGCGAGAGTTTATCTCCGTTTTGAGGTATGTGGTCTGTTATTAAAATTTAATAGTCCTGATTTCAATTAGGTGTATGCGATTAAATGATATGTATGGTTTATTTAGCAATCATGTTTTGAAATTTAATTAATTAATTTTCGTAAATTAATTTATTATTTGTGAATCATGAATAATTTATTATTGATTTAATTAAAGGAATAATTAAATTTTTAACTATGAATAATTAATAGTTCTCTTAATTATCAAAATTTTGAAATTTTGGAAATTGTAAAAATTATATATTTTTTAATTATTTATTGAAGTTTTAATATTGTGCATTTAATTAGTTTTAGGTGTAATTAATTAATGTAAATTATGGATTAATTAGTTGGTGAGTTAATTACTGTAGATGTGTGTGACTATGAATGTGTTCATTTAGAATAATTAATTGGCTAACAAAATTAAAAAATATTGCGATTATGCATTAGATTGAATTGGATTAATTCATTTTTAAATTATATAATGGTAATTGTTGGGTTTAAAATTGATTAAATTGGAATTATTAATTTTTGAATTAATTATATAGATGTTGAGATTATTGAATTATATTAATTAATGTCATTAATAAATATGGATTGATTGTTGTGATTATAATATCTGAAATTTTTTATTATTTAAATGTTGAATTAATTTCTGGAATTGACATAATTAATAAATTATTGATTTAATTAATTAGATTGATGGGGTTAATTAATTGTTGAAATAATAAATAATATTGATTTGATTAATTAATTTTTGAAATAATTAAATATAAATAATGGATTAATGAATTTTTTAATTAATTAATGACGTTGAAAGGATTAATAAATGGATTAATTAATTAATAATATTGGTGGGGAAAATTATGTTTTTAATTTATTAATGATATTAATGGGAATAATCAATTGTTCAAATAATTAATGAGATTGAAGATATTAATTAATTACTTAATTAATTAATGATATTTATGGGATTAATTAATTAATTAATTATTTAAGGATATTGATGAAATAAATTAATTTTTAAATTCATTAATGATATTAATGTGATTAATTAATTCTTAACATCATTAATGAAAATTAAAGGATTAATTAAATTTTCAATTATTTAATGATATTGATGTGGTTAATTTATTTTTTTAATTAATTAATGCGAATAAAAAAATTATTTTAATGTTGATTAAATTAATGTTATTTACGTGATTAATTAATATTTGAAATAATTAATGACATTGAAGGTATTAATTAATTTTTGATTTAATTAAAGACATAGATGGCATTAATTGATATTTAGATTAATTAAAAAATGATGGTGAATATAAATATATGAATTCATTAATGAGATTGACATGATTAATTAACTATTGAATCGATTAAAAAGATTGAGAGAAATAATTAATTGATTAATTGATTTCTAAGATTGGTGTGATTATTTATTTATTGAATTAATTAATAATACTAAGATAATAATTAATAGTGGAATTAATTAATGAGATTAACATGATTAATTAATGGTTTAATAATGTAATGAAGTGGAGTGATTTTTTAATTCTTTAATTAATTAATGTTGTCAATGTGATTGTTTAATTTTTGAATTACCTAATTTTATTAATGTGTATAAATAATTGTTGAAATAATTAATTCTACTGATTTGATTATTTAATTTTTTAATTAAGTAATATAATTTATTTGTCTAATTAGTTGTTTAATTACATAATGATGCTATTGTGATATATGTGGTACTGTGATATTGTGATATATGATAATTGAAATGATTGATGGTAGTACCCCATGGGTTTAGTTAAGTGGACCCTTGAAATCGTACCCCTCTCTCTATAGGGGAACAAACTTAGGCTCGAGTCCAGCTGGAATCTGACTCTGTTGATAATTTGAATATTGTTATTCAATTCGATTTTCTTAGCTGTGAATTGTGTATATTACAAGGATGGAAGGATCACATTCAATTAAAAAGTAGACCTAATTTGTAATCAACTTTTTTTTTCTAATGATCAAGTACCTTAGTGGTAGTGGCACTGTCATTGCATCAAAAAAACGATGATCAAATATGGGTGGGGGTATATTTTTGAGGAACCATAGCAGTACTGATGTTATTTCTGTAGTAGGTATTTTGTGGTACTACAATAGCCATATCAATTCTTCTGATTTGGTCATTTGGGCTACCATATTGGGCTTATAGGTCTCTGAGGCTTTGGGTCACTAAATGCCTTCAGGCCATTGGGATTTCAGTCCACCAAAGGCCTTCAAGCCCTAATATGCCTTCGGTCCACTGGGACATTGAGACACAAAGGACCAAGAATAATCCCAAGGAAACCACATAGGAGAAGTCCCAATAAAGGGATTCAAATAAAGATGCTTCCAAAAATTCATAGCTAACTATATTGAAAAAAATGAGAGGTTATGGAAATTTCCATTTATACCATGAACCATGAAGTTCTTCATGGGGAAATTCTACCAGGCATCCATGTGATCTGAGGAGCTAGGGACCTTCAATAATGATGACAATGTAGAGGGGCAGTTATACTGTGTAGTTAGGTCTTGGGCCTCTACAAATGTCAAGTACTATTTCTTGGGCCTATGGTTTTAGGTCGAGTACGGGCCTTGGGACTATGGGTCTACGAGTCATTTAAGGGTTACCCCTCAACCCATAAATAGATTGGATTATCCCAAAATCAATTAAAATATAGGCCTTTGGGATTTCATAGTTAATGATGAATGGGAACAATGGAATTCATATGTGTTTCATTGTGAATGGGTTGTGATACATGAACTAATGCTCAAAATAATAGTGGTGGTGATAGACATGGGTTTCAAGACCCAGATGCATTCATGTAAATATTTTTATGACATATAGAAATATGGTCTTAATTACCATGGGTTAGGGGATATGGGGTCATGCTCCAAATACCCTTGGGTTATAGAAATATCGTTTTACACCCATGACACATATGTTTGATTGATTAATGGGGTGTAAGGCATGGAATGATACTAAAAATACCAACGTGGTGATAAACATGATCTTGTTTACACATGATGTTGAAATTGAAAAATAGTTCCAAGTGGTTATGTTGTGAATTGAATGAATGGATAATGAAATCCCATTGTATTATTATGAATTTTAGATATAATATGTAATAGTTTTCAGACTCTGTCATTAGAAGATTTATGTATTGAGGTTGGTTGTCCCCTAGAACCTGGGGTTTATGACGATAAATAATTATTAATTGAATTAATGTAAACTATTAATTTTATAGTATATATCTATTATTTATATAACATAATATATTATTATTCTCTCGATATTGTTTTTATACATCGTTGGTGGTGGCCTAATAAGTTTTACCCATAGTATACTCAGGTTCTCTGATCAGTACTCAAATAATTTTAATGGTTGTGTGATTGGATAATGGAAATCACCATGATAGATGGATGAGTTCAGACATATCATAGAGAGGTAACTAAACATGCTTCAGAAACTGATTTGGAGTTGTTAGTGTCTTTTTTTTGTTTTCATGTTGAAACATGACACATACGTTTCTTGGTATATTTACTATTTATTTTTGGTATTATATTCCATGATTTGGAAATCATGGGATATTGGTACTATTTTTTATTATATAAATATGGAAAATATAGATTTTAGTTTGGTTCTTGACTAGTAACATTAATGAAAATTCCATTTACTAAAACGTCAACATTCCTTTGTAAAAAATAACTAAATCTTGCTTATATCGCATTTTTCTATAGGAAAGATAACAAAATCTCCCTTATAATGAAATTATAACAATAAAATTAATTATAAAACACCAATTAATTTATCATATGTTTTCTAGTAATGATAAAATATTATTAAATAATGAATAAAAACATTAATATTATGAAACAAGGGGAAAATGTTAAGATTACTCAAATACAATATTGAAAATAGATAATAGAAATCTAACATAAATTTACATAATAATTGTAAATAAATTTCTAAAATGATTTTTGATATTAGTATTATAATTAGTATAGGTTTTTTTATATTGATGATTAAATTTCTATATTGATGTTAAGAATTTTTGAAAAGGATTATTGTTTCAAATTTTCACCCCATGGGACATATTTCATATGAAACACCATGTTTTATTTATAATGATGTTTTTATTACTTAGGGAATGTATTTATCTAGAATAAATTTACTCATGGGGTTTGATGTTACATAATATTTTCTCAAATAAATTTCATTAAGATTCAATTATAGAAATAAATATTGTTTTATGTTAACTAAACTCTCTTTATTGAGTTATGATGCCTTATATTGAAACTTTTTATTCTAATATTTCATTCATACATATTAATACCTTACTACATGTAATATTTTATTTATGTATAGTGGAAATTGATATTTTTAATTCATATTCGTACCTTGGATAATATTTAAAGCCCAATAATTAATATATTATTGAGAATAATTCACATCATCATTAAAGAATTTTTTTCCTCCATGTGAATGATTTGCATACCAATAAATATTTTATTCTATATTTGGAAACCTAATTTATAATTATCTTATGTGACCTCTATATTTAAATATACATATTTTAAAAAATAACTTTTTATGCTCTTTTTATGATGCAGGTTTTAGAAAACTATATTTCAAAACATTAAAAAGGATTTTTGTTTTTTAAAATAAAAAATTTAATTTTTAACCTCACAATGATTTTTTAACATTTAGTTATTTTCAAGGATATAATGTTGATATTTATTTTTTTAATGGTAAATATTTTCATTGTTTTCACTGTAACGTTTTGAAAAAAAAATTAATGTGATCCCTAATATATCTTACTAATGAATGCCTTCTAAAATATCTTTTTAACTATTTTTCATTTGAATACGTATATCATACAACTTTTTAAATTTCTTTGTATATTTTGATTATTTTGTTTTCATAGATTTTAAATGAATTTTATTTTTTCCTATATTTTTTAAATATTTCTTCTAATATTAAGTTAAAAGTTTAACGAGATTTCTTATTTGAAATGAAATATTTCTTAAACTCTATTTTTTTCCGACATAGTAATTTTTCATTGAAATATAATATATCTACTCTATGAAAATATTCAATGGATAAAATCTACATTCATTCATAGAATGCATTATATAATTTCCTTCTCATTTATTGTAATGATCCATCACTGAAATTTCATTACCTAATCATCTATAGTGTATATATATAGTTTATCTTCAAATTTTATTCCTTTTTAAACAATATATATTTATTTCCAATAATTTATGGGTGCTTACCTAGATTTAATATATCGATTGATTGGAGAAATTAAGAAATTAACCATTTAACTTTTTTCAATATGTTGTAAAAACCAAGTGATTTATTATCATTATTTATGGTTTTTTATATAAAAAGATATATAATATCATTGGATACCGATTTATTTTTCATCAGTTTATACTATGAATATTATGAATGATTTATCTATGTGAATATATTTTAAAAGAATTTTAATCACCTATTATTTTTAAGGGATTAATATGTAATAAAAAATATAAGATTTTCACGTCAATGTTTTTTAAAAACAATTTTATATTTGTTAGTTATTTTTGATGTGATAAATAGAACAATTATTATTTTGTATTGATAAGTATGAATGGTGATGTGTGGGGTCCTATATAACCAAAAAATTAATTTTTTAAAACATTATATATCATATGATATATATTAATGGGATCATAGAACTTTCATATAATCATGTTAACATATATTTTGGCATAAGGAATTATTGTTTCCATTTTTTAATGTTTGTTCTATATTTGAATTATGAAATAGTTGTATTCTGGTTATCATTAATGTGTAATGTCCTCAAGGATCATTCTTACTAAGTCATCTTTTCACACAATTTTAAACCATGAATAATGTTATTTAAATCCATATTACATGATTTTGGATATATTCATTATTTCATATATGTTTTTTATGATTCACGATTCTACTTTTAATCCTATCTTATGAGCGCTAATTATATTTCATTATTATTGATTATGGTTACCCATATAAAAAATATAAGGTCAAACACTATTTTTTTCATTTCCATATTTTATGATTATGAGAATAAATTATAATAATTCTATATGGAGTAAATTGTGGCTCCATTATAATTAAATGTTCACATTTATTATTAAATAAATTTCTTAAATATGTTTTCCTTAGAGATAAAAAACAGTAGATTAGTGGGATTAAGAGATTTATTTTTTTGATATAATATATATTTAATGGAAATTAAATTAAATAAATAAATATTTACAAATAGGTCATTATTTCAATCTCCCAATAGAATTTCATGGTTCAACAACCATCCAGGTACCCACTGGATCATCAACGAGCTTTGGATGGAAAGCCTATGAGAATGCTTCGGTTTTTTAGCTTATTCATTTTTATATATTAGTTAATGATCCCCCCAAATAATATATTATCTAGATATGCATGATAGAGGGTCATTTTTCAAACCTATCACATATCCTTCATCCCTTGGTTTATATTGATTCAGGGTTGTTATAATGGTGATTCAATAGTGAATTCATGTTCAGATCATTGAATTAGTGTTTATTAACTCCTCATTTCATTGGAATCTAATAGTAATATTAATTTTCCTATGGTTATTATGATAATTTCACAATATTAAAGTTAAATAATATGAGAACTATTGGCCTCTCTATTAGCTTGGATATATGGTGTTCCAATATGATGATTTCACAGTGTTGAAATCCATATTTGGAGGAATATTTATCCATGATTTTTCTTATGGATATTCTCAAAATTTGGTTTCATAGAACATTGGTGTAGTGATTGAAATTTTATTTTTTGTCATCTTTTTATGAGAAGGATCTAATACATTTTTTTCACATAATTCATTGATGTTCTAATAGTGGTGTGTCATATTAATCAATATTTTCTAGGGTTGTTGACTTAATTTAATTAATATGTAAATTTTTTATGGTGATTGATTTGTAACAGGGAACTTATTGGGATTATGATTTCTTGTAGACCTAGGATGGACATGGAATATTCTTAACAATGGAGTTTATATTTTCTGTAATAAAAGGGAATAGATCTATATAATATTTGTTATTTTTTAGAATTTCCTTATGATTTGTACTGTCAAATTAATCATTTGATTTGATTTGAGATATATGTTCTCTCCAATAATGGTGAATGTACCATTAATCCAATTCGTATTTTATTAATAACAATATTTTTAATTAAATATAACTCATTTACATAGAATTTATAGATTGTTGAAGTCCATGGTGGTCCCTTGGTTACTAGATGAACACCCCAACCACTAGTGGGTAAGAGTATAGTTGTAATCATGTACCTTGTTATATATGATCCCCATTATTGGTAATTAAAAAATAAATATATAAATGTATTTTATTTGATAGGTTACCATATACCCCTTTAGTAGTGATGAGCTATAATTTTTATAATGTGCCCTAGTTGGCCTTATAGATTCGTGTGATTCATAAGATCCTTTAGTGTTTATGGAATGATATAAAAATGAATTAATTTATAGGATGTAAAAAAGATATATCGTATTTATACTTGGTTATGTGTGTTTATAGACAAGTTAGAATCATCTTTTTGAGACCCCTTAGATCCATGGATAAAACATGGTTAGGCTTAGGTGGCCATAGCCACCACTATGTTTTTTTGGGATGTGACCAATTGATTTATTAACATAAAGATATAGTATTTCCATATATAAATGTTTTGGTAAATGATTAAATTATTTTTTCAAGATTCTTATTAAGTCACCTAATATATGTTACTTAAGTCAAATAATGAAAACATAAATATTAAAATTGATTATTTATGATTATTATTATTATACTATTTGGGGACCATGGCGTAATTTAACTGATCTGGGATACCCATTATTATTGTTATTAGGGGTTTATAGATGTGGTCACATGTGTCTTGTGTTCTTTTTATTGTAATAAGGTTGGGGTAACGTGATTTTATTTAAAATATTTTATATGATCACTAATATATTATTGATGGATCATGGATGTGGTTCTGAGGATTTGGTCTTCCCATTATAATTATATTATTATGGGACCTTGATGTGATTCCATGGGTTTAGTATGAACAATTTTATATGATTGTGTGACCATGATGTGATTCGAAGCAACTAATATTACTATTATTACAATGTTTGTGACATTGGAAAATGTATATTAGATATGGTTCTCTTACAAGGATTTTATGTTATAGGGGACTTTTGGCCTAGTTCCATGGATCAAGTGTTCCTAAAATGATTATATAATATCGAGGGAAGATGTATCTAGTTCCTAGATTTTTTGTTTCCATATTTCTATTATACTAATTATGATTCTATGGAAAATGATATTCGATAGTTCACCAAGCTGGTAAAGTTGACCTTGTGCATAACATTTAATGTGAGGACTAATGATGGTTATTTATTTATTTATTTTATGTTTTTAGAGATATAAATATATTTATTCTTCTGATTATTGAAATTCATAAAATGACTACACATTTTAGATATATATTAAAATTCATTGATCATTCTCTATTGAGTTTTGTAATCAAAACATGCTGAGGTGTCCACTACACTTGGGTACACAAGTATCCTTACATGATTTGAGGTTTAGGCTGAGTAGAATTGTGGTGTAGCTCTACTATGAAAAATATCTTGCATGGGAGTAGTCATGTAGATGATTTGAGGATCTAGGTTGTTGGAGGGCCCCGGTGGATTCTGGTTTCATTCATTTATTTTTAATTCAGGGCTAGTTTAGAGGGCGGTCAGTTTGTGGTATGACTGTATGTTGTAATTATTTACATAATATTGGTGAATTATAGGAATTTTATCAATCAAAATATTATGATGTATAAATTTTTGATTTTTTTGGTTAATTTATGTTTTTTAAACAATGATATGAGTGTATAGTCTCCCTAAAATCACCAAATACAACTTTTCTACCAGTCAAAAGACTTTGACTTATGTGGAGGTGCACCTGAGGTCATACAAAAACATAATATGATAACAACTCCAAGTGATATTATTATGGGAAATTTTATAAAATTATAAAAAATAAAATATTGACTATGAAATCACATGTAAATACTGACTTATGACTTCATAAATTTATATCTATGTAATTTAGTGTACATTTCATTTTAGGTTGTCTAACTTAATTCTTAAAAGATAAATAGACCTTCATTTGACAACAAATATATCAAACTAAATCCCATATACATAATATAAATTAATTTTAAACATAAAACCGTTATAAAATATTCTCAAAAAATTATAGATTCCTTGGAATAAATAAATTAGGTATATCTCAAAAAATTAAAAAACAACATTGTTGTATTTTACTTGAATCTTCAGGATTCACTCCTAGAGAAAACCATATTTCTATAACTACATAGTCTAACATGTGATCATACATAAAATTACTGATAAGATATAAATATCAGTATTTATGTAAAATAATACAATCATTCAATGACATATAATAAGGGACAATAATCAAAACGTAGAATCCATTATCAAAACATTGAATAATAGACATTATATCATAAGAGAATAGTAATCATGAGAAACATAAAGATGTGGAATAAATATAATTCATATTATCATAAAAATATTTTATTTTTCTCATCGAAGACATCATAAATATTATTCAAGGCTCACCATGAATATGTCAAAAACACAGGTTAGGGGTCACCACCATGATATCCTGATATATTGGACAAACATAACCACGATGTGAATTCATAGAGATATCATGTGATATATTTAATTAAATGAAACATTATAAGGTCATTATAACTTTAATCCCACCCATAATTACAATATTCCATGATAATGTATTCTATATAATAAATAAACATACAAAAATAGTAATCATGAAAAAAACTGAAAAAGTAATGGGATATATAATGGAATCAAATGGCCATGTCAAGAGGAGAATAATGTAGTGACTACAATTATTACGTAACAATAAAAATTTTGATTATAAAATGTTAGAATCAATAAATAATATACATTTTTTTGTCATAAAGGAATGAATAAATCCTGAGGCCCAGTAAAAGAAAAATTTAGGAAAATTTGAAGTAAACTATAAAGGCATTATTTATAATCTTTATGTGGTTTGAAAAAAAACATAAAATAGAAAACAAAACATGAATATAGGAATACCATCAATAAAAACGGAGAATTAAGGATAAATTTAGTAAAATAATTATAAAAAGTAGAACATGGATGCATTTAGGGTAGTAGAAAACATAGACAAAAAAACAAAAAATAGTTTGAATGAAAAATTAACTAATGGCAGGGATTACATTGGTTTACTATCAAAACTACTAAATTTCCATGTTTCATACATTAATTACCTAATTAATTTTTTTATTATATTCTCTTATTATTCATTTTTATCAAGTTTTCTCCATTTATTATCTTAATTTTTTTTTTATTTCATTATTTTTCGTTTCATAGTTCCAAAACCATAATGATATAGAGGAAACAAATTATTTGAAATATAAATTGGTTCTATATACTCTATAATATGTATTTATATGGTAATAATTATTTTATAAGTGATTGGAATTACATGAATATGATATATTACAATGTCTGATAATCATCCTCGATATGTATGTTTTTAAGGTTAAAATGACTATAGTATCCATAAAAATGATATTATTTTAATTTTTGTTATAATAAAACCATAAATAATTTTTTTATAATATCTATGATAGGTATAGGAAAAAATAAAAAATCATCATTCACCTAGGTAGTCTAAATCTACGATAGGTGAAATTATATTTGAAGATATTTTTAAAAAAAGTAGAGGCCAATTAATAAATTTTTGAGTTTTATAAACCAATAACATAAATTTAAAAAAAATTATAATTTTAATTTTGATATATTAATTGTATTATATAATGTTTAACAATGGAATTTATATGTAAAAAAATTTATTTATAGAGCATTTCCTCAAACATTGATTGTCTCCAATTGAATGATTATAAAGACATCCAAGGAGATTTTTTTAGTCATACAAGGTGAGTAAATACATGAATACATGAGTTTAAATATGTATTTTGATAGATCAATAGTAAAGGAAATATTATTTTTGGTGATGATAATTGTGGAGGAGGGGTGCTTAAATATCGAATGGGGATGGATAGTTTTGAATAAATTAATGATTAATTTAATTTTTTTCCAGATATTTTTAATAATGTTGATTTGTATGACATTAAAAAGTTTATGAATTAAAATTAGTGTTTTATTTAATATTTTTAAACAAATTAAAAAATAAATCATTGCAATATTTATATTTATTGTATATAATAATATATAGTTATTTATTTATATAAATGAAAACATAGCGTTAAAAAAGGACTGATAGGTTTATAAATTAATATAATTTTTTATAAAAGAATTATTTTACTCAAAAGATAAATAATAATTCATGAAAATGTTTCAATTAAATATTATATCATATTTATATAATAATAATTTCACAGAATATATGATATTCATTAAATCTAATGTTTTATAATTCACCAAAAAACAATTATTTAGAAAAATCCCAAAACATCACTGTGAGATAATTTCAATGTTCTCTTTAAACATGTGAATTACAGAATATAAAATTAAACTTGATACTATTATGAAAAATTTTCAAAAAAAAAATCATATAATTTTTGGAAAACAAATTTTCCTCGAATAAATACTAGTTCGTTGACCACAAGTTATTAAATTTCAACATTTCATCATTCTTAATTAAAATATGATTTATATTTAATTATCATATATTTCAACGAGAATAATATTCAAAATTAGATAACTAAAATTTATCATAAAATTACTATTTTACTAAATAATTTAATACAATAATTATTAAAATATAAATAATTATTTCTTTTAATTTATATGATTTTTTAAAAAAAATATCTAGTTAAAATAGTTATATTAAAATATTTTCATATTTATAAATATTATTTTTATAAAATATTTTTATTCACATCATACTAGTTTCCATTTCCATGATATGTTATCATTTCTAATAGAAACCTATTATTACAATAATCATATTTTTAATATACTTCCTAAAATTATATTTTTAATCCTTCCTTATTCATCATCCAAAATTTTATAAAAGTTATTCACATTTAATTTAAAACTATCAATATTTATTGAAATTATTTATTTTATTGTTGTCTGGATTTTTTTGTCTTTGAATGTTATAGGAGATCATGACATTGTAGATTATCGTATCATAGTTTTTTATTTACTTGTGTTTTTTATCCATTATAATATTTAAAAATATCTAGAGTATTTTTATTCCTCACTTGTAATGTTTTGTTTGGATGTAATAAAATGATTTATTTTCATTATGTTCAATTTTTTATTTATACTATACATGATTCAAAATATATATTTAGACAATGTTTATATCTAATATAAATTTGATTCATTACAAAATACATTATTCTATAGTAGGTACATATGATTAAATTATAATCCTTAATGTATGTATCTTTTTATTATATATCCATTTTTTCTATAATTTTTTGACACAACATCTGGAATATTATAATAGTATTGTAGAAAATATAATGAATATGAAAATTCTTATATAAAAATTATATATTAATAATAATGGTTTGGATTATTAGCACCATTCTTTGTAATTGTTCAACCACCTATATGAATGATACTACAATATTTTCTAATTATGTTTTTATACAATTAAAAAACAATAATATTGAATATATTTTATATCTAGATTGAATTTATTTTATTATTGAGATTTTAGAATCATAACATACTAATTAATGGTATTTAAAATATTACTCTTTATTAGTAGTGAGGTTTCCCAAAATGGAAATATATTGACTTCATCATGGTGAATGTTACCAATAGATCTCATTAAATGATCGTGGAATAATATAAATCAATATTAATTTAGTATTTACTCTATTTTAATATATTTTAGGTGATAAAATTTTAAACATGGAAATATAATCAATATAGTTATATAGAAAAAAAAATTGAATGATTAGAAATAAAAAAACAATAATCTCAATAAAATATGCTAGAACAATAGATAAATAATAAATAAATAAATTATTAATATAAAGGATTATATTTACATATATATATATATATATATATAATTTTATATAATAGTAATTTGGTAAACTATATTTGGTTATAGAATAACATGGAGGGATATTTAGTAAATCATATGTTATGGTATCATTAGTTCTCTTTATCTCTTTTTTTGTATAGGATCACTATCTTAAATATCCTTGTTTTTATGTTTTATCTATTTTGATGGATGTGGTATATATCATCTCCTATATTTATATGATTTTTAATGTAATTTTATATGGATAGTGGCTTAGTTTTGATGATGATAATGGAACTTATTTAACTCAATTCCCCTATGTTTCTTACATATAATACTTTTTTCAACCTTTTTTATTTTGATTTATATACATACTTATTATTTTTAAATAATATTTTTTTCTTTCTCTTTTATTTTTTAATTATTTATTATTACTAGCCATGTTATAAAATAAATAACAAGCCAATGAAATTCATTTTTTAACATTTATAGAAATTATTGTATTATTATGAATTATATTACACGTATGTATATAACATTTTATGATATAAAATATTAATAACCATTATATTTTATTTCATATATTTGATTTGTATTTTAATTTTTTTGTTATCCTTTTTCTATATATTTTTTATTTTTATAAATCATAAATATTTTTTATTCATTATTTTATTTTCACTACTTATTATATGAATTTTGACTGATCCCTGATTTATTTCATATTCATGTAAATATGTGAATTTATATGTTCATTTATAATAAATTTATATCGAATTATATGTTTCATCAATGCATTGTAAATAACATTATATCTCATGAGGCATAAGTGGTGGACTTGATCCTAAATGATATAATTGTCTTGCGGTATAAACATGAAAAATTAATATCATATCCAATGATTATTAAAGTTCCATATATTTATGGATTTCCAAAGATATAGTTTATGTATAATTTTTATTATTTCATTTCTTATATTCACATATATTTTATATTTACATCCTCATATCATATATCAAGATTTTATTTTTATATCTATGTGATTGTTTATGCTATCTCTATTTATGTATTCATTTTTATAACCCATACTAATAAAACTAATAATTCATATGATTTTATCTTACATTGCAATACATCAAACCCCTTATGTTTTTAATGTATTTCTCTAGGATTTTCGTTATATGTTTTTTTATATGGAACCCCTATATAATGAATTTTATAGAGTAAATATTTATAATATTTTAGGAAAATATTAATATAGAGCCAATATATATATATATAATATCATCTTGGTTTATGGGTGTGTTATAATCATAACATTTAATGTATAATCATGTATATTTATGTAAAATCCATATATAATGAGTTCATATTTTTTTCAAAATTACTAAATTCATTTAAATAATATATTTGTATCACTAGCTCTAAAAGTGATTGTCTGGGGAACTTCAATTAGTATTATGGTTAGGTTTAGATAATTCTAATTATTAGGTTAATACTAATAAAAATATAAAACCAAAAACATCCTCGATTAAACCAATGTTTTTTATCAGAATATATAATGAATAATTTATAAAGATAATTTTACAATTTTCTATTGTTTTATTTGATATTATCACTATTCACATAATACATTTTGGTTTTACTAAATGTTGAAAATACCCTAGATATTGGAAATCACTCAATTTGTTAATTGAATTAGAGTGAGCTGCAAGATGATATATATTGATAATGGGAAATATATAACATATCATTATATTTAGAATTTAAAAAATACTAGAATCATAATTCAATTATATGCTGTGGTTTTTAAATGAATTATATATTAGATAATGTAGTGAAATTATTCTTCAGTGATTTCGTTAATGAATATTGAATGTGATTTCTAATTTTTATTGAAAACATGATAAAGTATAAGTTGTATTCTATTCAATGAATTACATGATGAAGAATGTGATGAAATTATGAGGAAGAAATCATTATTTTTTTACATCCATAAATGGGCAACCATATGTGTTCTATAATATAATCTTCAGAAATTAAAGAATAATTAAGGTTTCACAAGTAGTAGTGTCATGTATACTTGGTGGAGACTCTATAGATGATAAAAATAGTCATTTAAAATCATTATTATATCATTGATGAAGAAGAAAATTCTTTATATATATATTACAATGGTTTTGGGATATTTATATATGAAACTAAAGATAGTTCGTAGGGATCGTTATTGTTAATTGGTTGGGTCTATCTAATAGTTAGATTAAATTTTGGATATCGTATCCCAAGGAATAAAATTCACAGGAGAATGATTAATTTTAATTTTATTTATAAAATAACTTCACTACATCCAATTTATTTGATATATAGTGGAAATGAATATATATTTAATCGTGTAAAATAGATTTTCAAGATGAGATAATATGAATAAAACCATCCATTATTTTTTGGATCCTGAATAGATTACCTAGAACCATTTATGGATGAACTCATCAGATCATGATTTAGTTTTCATGTAAATAAATGTGTTATTTTATATAAATAGGTTTGAAAAAAAATTGAGATAGTATGATATACAATATAGATAAAATTTTAGATATTATTTGACAAGGATTTAAGAAAGGAATGAAGTTTCAAAATTGATCCAATATCTAGATTAACATGAAGAGGGAAAATTTATTTATCAAATAGTTGTGGCTAATTTTGATGTTTATTATTCCATAAATTCAATATAAATTAAATATTTATTATTTATTACTATGTAATAAAATTATAATAATATAAATAGAAAGATTACAACCATTCCACCCCATGGTTTATCAACCTTATAAATTGTGTGTGTTAACCGTATAAAAAATTTTCATGTCCATATTATATATTTATATATATATCAATTATAATAAATGATTAGTTTTCTGATTGTATCCATGATTTAATAGGAATAGAAATTATAGTTAGGTTTAAAGAGAATTTATATTTTTCATTTAAATGATTCAAACCTCTGTTTGGGATTCTCGCACTTCATTCCTAGTTCATTTTAATTTTTTATCACGTATATATTTATTCATGAGGATTTATGGTATGTTATTTTTCAAATATTTATTATTGTGTTTCATAAAATTTATAAATATAATGTTAAAAAGGATTTTCCCATTACTGATAGGAAGGTATTTCATTTACAATATTATTTTATAACTTCTTTATCTTAGCTTGAAGGTATATGAAATCACCAAGAATTTTTTTCATATTCCTAAATTTTGTAATTCCTATAATTTGTTTGATAAGAATAATTTTTGATCGAAAGGTAGAGTATAAAATCATTTACATTCATACCTCATTATAAAATAACCTAAATGATTTATGCATAAAAAATAGTGAATTAAATTTAGGGAAAACTTTGGGACATCTGGGTATGAGAATAGAGTGTCAAGGATTCATTAAAAAGGTTTCATGGTCAATTTTTTTATATTAGAATGAGATAAAATGAGTCAATAAATAAATTCTAAAATTAGTTGAATTTTTTTTAATAACTATTAAAATATATTGATAAATTGATTAATATTCTTATATTTTGAGGAATTTGATGACAATTATCTCAAATAAATTTATTAAATAACTTTATGGTCATGTGTATAATTTTTTTTGATTAGTTTTGTAGTTTTATGATGAAAAATATGTTTTTATCGTATGATATATGGATGAATCTAGCAATGTGTAATAAAAGAAAATTTTGAATGGAGACTACATAATATTATTTTAAATGATCAATACAATTTGAATCTATGTTTTATTATATATTTGAATACAATTATGAGGTTTATTACCTGAATTTGGTAGATTTTATTTCATTATTGTCTAAAGAATTTTTTTGAGGCGGTGGTAAATATTAGGGAAAATTTCCCTTTATTATATAAAAAAATGGAATAATTAAACACTTTATATCAGGTTTCCCTAGTAAGGGTCATATAGGAGAGTAATGTGATCCATTGAAATGATCATCATGGAAAAATAAGTTAGAATGTGGATGAAATATGGGAATTACATCCACAGTAAAAGTAAATTTTATGTTATAAGATAAAAATAGCATTCCCATAAATCATGATTTTAGTCTGGTCAAGAAGAATGTGAAATATAAGAATATATAATAGAGATTTTTTTAAATTGATCCTTGATTGGTAAGCCGATATAACTAATTAAACCCTCACGTAAATATGAATAAATTATTTATGTAATGTCAACAAGATAATTTCAACGAAAAATGAAAATATTTATGTGAATGAAAAAAATAATATTCTTGTAAAAGGAAATAAAGATATAAATATTAAAAATAAATCATTATTTTATTCTATAGATAAATAAAATTCGAATAAAATTAATGAGATTTAAATAGAGCTCACAAGATAAACATTTTTTCAAATTTTAAAATATAATAAATTAGATAAATTTCATGATAATTATTTGAAAAATATAATTTGTAAAAAAATTACAGTGTTGCTTGTTGATGTGAATATTGATTAATATTAAAATATCTTGAATATAACATTCATTTATTTTGAAAATTATAGCATAGAAATGATAAATTTTTCAAATAAATAATGAATTTTGATGCTTCCTGTTAGGATTTTTTTGACTATCATATGATATCATGCACTATTAAATTGTATTATCAAAATTTTAATCATGATGATAGAAACAATAAATAGATAAGTAGGTGATTCATTCATTAATTAATGTGAAGTAATCTTTGTGACGTTAAGTGATTGTGTAAAATGAATATAACCATTGATGTGTGGAATAAATTTACATAAGCCTCTGTTAATAGGAATAGATAATGTCAAATGGGATTATATTAATCCATAATAATTTTATGAAAGATGTTTATTTCAAATTACAAGTGAAATAAATGGTTATTTTTGAGTGGACCAATATTTTGTTTAAGGATATATTATTTTGAATGAATTATAATGTGTTTCATATACTAAGTAAAAAAATCAAATATGTGTTTTTATAATTGTTCAAAATATATATTTAATAAAGGAAAATAATATAGGGAGAGTTAAGTGGAAGTTTCGAGTTTCTTCCAAAGAAATAAACCCAAAGAATCGGTAAAAATAAATAGTGTTTTATTCTTTGGGAAAAAATGTTGGAGTGTTAAAAAATTATGGCATGATTCCAATAAATGTCTCAAAACACTATCAGAGAACTTTAAAAAAGATAAGATGAAATATATTTTAATTAATAGTAACCAACACCAATCATTAGCCGTTTATGTGGCTCCAAATGTGGAAAAATATATATAAATTAATGTTGTTTCACATCATAGATAATTGGTGACAAACAACTTTTCAATTATATTCAATGGTAGGCTGGGGGAGATATTAATTTCTAAAATGATTCTCCACTTGATGTAAAAGGTATTCAACCGATTAAAAATATTTGAGAATATGATTGATTACTATGTTTTTCTTCTTATTTATGGAATATTTCAGAATTTCATGAGTGGCTCTTTTCTTTTCACAATATGAATTAATTGATATATCAAATCAAAGGATTCACAATGAGAATTATTAATTATGACACAATCATTATGATGAAATAGTGAGAAACTAAATAGAAAATATAATATATACCTAATAAATAATAGTTATTTCATTTGAATATGTATAAAAAATTCATATAAGGAATTTAAATATGGATTCAAATATCATAACATAAATTATAATATAAAATGTTAAGATAAATTTACCAAAGAAAAATAATTTATTTATAAATGCTTTTAATGTATGTATTAATGGAAAGATGGTGACAAGGATTCAAAAAATCCAAAGATATAGACATATGACCTCCTTGAGATGATAACTAAATATATATTAATTATAATTATTTTCAAATAAAGCAATAGAGATTAGTATTATAATAATAATATTGATTATTTTAATTTGAATAACTTATATTTATTTAATGTTGAGTAAAAAAATCATTTCAGAGGTTTAAACCAATTAATAAGTGTATTTTATATAAAATAATATTTTATATCAAAATATTTTTTATTAACGT
Source organism: Viscum album (assembly GCA_963277665.1). Lineage (NCBI taxonomy): Eukaryota > Viridiplantae > Streptophyta > Magnoliopsida > Santalales > Viscaceae > Viscum > Viscum album. Next base: position 1,118,554,733 of record OY728133.1, read on the forward strand.
GTTGATAATAATACAATAATACATAGGTTTACGTTTATCAAGAGAATTATAGGATAAGTTGTGCCGAAATATCTCTATGAACACGCCAAAAATATTTTTTGGCTAATAGGTGGAACAAAAATTATGTCGACATAGGAATAAACATTATTGGGTCTTGAATCGACAAAATATTATTAATAACAAGCCACCTAATTTTTTCAATATCATTAATTTGTTCCCAAATGTTCCGAATTTATCAAATATGCCTTATAGGATGATATTTTAGAAACGTGTCATCATAATGAGTCTAAAGGTGTTTTCCCGTGTTACATCAAAATAAAATTTTTTAATTTGGGTATGATTAATGTGCCATATGATGCGAGGTTATTTAAAGGATAAATTTTTTTTGAAATAATTATTATAGTTTTACAACAATAAAAATTTGATAGTTGATTAATTTGATGTGATTTTATTTCGAAACAAAATATTAATTTTCAAAAATCATTTTTCTTTGATGTCGTGATAGAATAATACAATGAAAATTGTAGTTTTTTATCTTGGAATTGATTTAGGCATAGTATTGCATTTTCATATTTTTCGAGGATATTTAGAACATTATAATAATGATTCATGTCCATAAAAAAGGATAAATTTTTATAATATATATAATTTAAATTGATCCTAAAAATTCATTGAAGATTATAGCACGTGTGTTTAAAATTAGTAAGTATGAGGAATAATACTCATAAATTATCAAATTCCATGTTTAGAAAAAATATTTTTGATGAATAATTTATATATGGGAATGTGATTTCAATGAAAAAATAAGAGCTTAAAATGATTGCAAAGATTGACACTTCAGGGCTATTGATATACCTCAATTTCTAGAATTTTATTTCGATGAAGTTGGATTTTTATATAAAAGACCATTGAAATTATATAATTGACTGGAATAAACTCATATAATGATTATAGATAGAATGATATAGAGGTTATGTATTTTTATGAACACTTTACCTTAGTTAAATAGCACAAAATGATCTGATTTTGTATATATGCTTAATGTAACTTCATTGTGCTCCAAATGGTTGTTATTTTTTTAGTTTTATTTCAGGAACTTGATAAAGATGTTTATATTGAGATTTATTGTTTTCATGAAGGTAGTGGTTCATTAGTTTTCAAGATAATTTAAATTATTTATTATCTTACAAAAGGACCATGATCATTGTATTCAAAGATACACAATAGCTTAAATATCATGAATTTCAAAAATGTCAATGTGTTTAAAAATATATAGTTGAATTGATTTGACCCAAAATTAATATTTTTTAACTTGTATGTAATGTATGTAATTTTTCCTAGAATAAAAGTGTGAAATAATAAGGTATTATTTTCTAAAATTTTGATGTAGTTTGAAATAATAATGATCAGTGACAAAAAATTATTCCTTGGTTTTCAAGTATTGGATAAAAAATGAATTATCATTTTCTCTTAAAAAAATTATACGCATGGGTTTTTAAATAATTTTTCAATAAAAATTGAAGGAAGTATCCATTTAAATAACACATGGAACTATTTTTTACATGGATGGAAAAAATAATAGTATAGATTAAAATAGTTTCATAGTGTAATTATAAGCTTATTCTACTAGACAATTACATGATCAAATATTATTTTTCATGTTACTCTTTTTTTATGATTCCAATGAAACCCAGAGGAGTTGTATCTAATTATAGATCAATATATCATATTATAATTTAAATGGACTCTTGATTAAATATTAAGGTATGATATATATATATATTTGGTTACTTATTTATTTCTATTTTTATTTATATTTGGAATATGGTGTTAGAGATTAGATGTCAACTTTAGGCGGATCATTCTTCTTTGGAGATCATTTTGTTACATGGTACTCTAACAAGAAGTTCTTTCATTCCATCAAAACAACAAAATATATGTATTTTGTGACATTTTAATGAACAAAATTTATGTACATGAATTCACACCATGGTGAATTTATGGGGAAGGTTTTATCCCAAATGATGATTGTTTGTGACAATAAAAAAATAATCAATTTTGAATTAAATAAAATGTTTAATTATAGGTTAAATCATATTCAATGAATATATAACTTCATAAAAGATAATTTTTAATTTATTGATATTTAAATTTAATATAATTCAATAAAGGAATAATTTCATTATATGTCACCAAATCAAAAAAAAAAGATGCATTCCAACACTTGACACTGTTATTGAGAGTGGATTCTCTATGAAAATACATATATATTTATTTATTTCTGATCCATATTTCATTTCAGTTTTTTTTAAATAAGGGGAATATAAAATGATATATGATTGTAATGGATGGTGTAATGAGGTAGTCTTTTTATTTTTTTAAAGGATACCAAAAATGCTAAGAGGTGCAAATTTTATTCTAATAAGGGAGACATGATGTGTATGTAATTGAATCTAAATGATTGAAAATACCATGTCATTTTATTTTATTTTTAATAAATAAAATGGAGGAGGTTAATGAGCCATTAAATATTATGGAACTCATAATATGTTAATTAACTAAGGAGGAACTATAATAATATCTTACAAAAGACATTGTCAATATTGTATTGATTTTTACACGTAGTGTTAGAAACCATTACGAAATATTAGTCTATTAGAGATGTGGTGTAATGAATTATTTTTATATTAATAATATTTTCTCTTGGGATTTCATATATTTAATCTATGAGAATTTATTTTCATTGCATTTTAAATTATATTACATCATGATCATGATTTAGTAAGATGATTTTAGGTTGAGGTCAAAACAAAAAAGAATAATGAAATTGTGAGGAAAAATAACTACGTAATGGTGCACTCTAGAAAATGAAATAGTATTCATTGAAATATAATTTAATGAAATTATCAAAAAATGATCATTTAATATAATTTTGTTTTTAAAATTCATTAATATAAACAAAGGGGATGATTAAAATGGTGGTGATGGATCTTTAATATACTACAGAAAATGATAAAAACTACTTGTTTGATGTTGGTGATGGATTATTTGAAATTAAAAGAAGATATTGATGACTAGTCATAGAGAGAAGAATCAGATTTGAGTGTGATTTAATAAATATCTAGAAGAACTACTCCAATACACCACACCTAGGTGAACAATATAAAAAAACTGACCATTTAGTTCTGAGATGATAAGGAATAAGGTATATTTTTTTCTAATGTATGTAAATCATAGAGATATATATTAATGGATAAAATTCCTCATGAAACGATAGAGATTGGAATATATATATCCAAAATTATATGGACCACAACAAATTTAATTCTTTTACGATGTTGTATAATTATTTAATAAATAAATGGTGTGTATTACATTAAAATGTTTAATCAATAATTGTGATATCTAACTAAATATTATATTGATAATGTCATATTTGATTTTGCAGGGAATTGGGAGAAAAATGAAAGTAAATAATGAATCCAACATTTTGTTGTACATGACAAAAAAATTATAGATTGATCAACATATTGAGTCTTTTTTTGATATTTTTTGAACATATAGTTCAATATATTTCACATGATTCATTGCATGATCTTTTTTTCATAATTAGATATGAATATAGATAGTGTGGTTAATAAAACTACACATTAAGGATTACCCAATTGATAAAAATAGACAATGAACCTAATATAAACTCTTAATTTGTGGGATTTTTATTTTTATCTCTATCTTGGTATATAGTTGTCAATTATTTTATTTTGTCATGTATCATTGATTTAACAATCATGAATATGCAGGTGATATTTGGAGAAAATTTTGTTTTTATATGCACAAAATCACCAAAAGCCAAAATGATTCTCACTATTCATTCCTGAATAACTTGAAATAGTTGATTATTAAAGAAAGAAATTATTGCTTAATCCATTTTATGATGAATTACATTATCCATTAATTAATCAAACATATCCACTAACAACAAAAAAATGAAGATATTTCACATACAATATACGTTTTCATGCTTTGGGATTGATAAATTCGTCTTTCCATCAATCATTTGGAATGATACGTAATTAGTGGTGGAAACTAATAAAGAACACAATAATTTAAGATAAAATTGTCCTTAATTTATCATTGATATTATATGTTCATTCCACCACTAAAATACATTTTTGGATGGTTGATATTGTTGTCGTGACACTACAATCCCACCTACATCAAGCCTTTGCTTTATTACTAGTAGTGAGGGTATAAAAAAACATATCGGATGCATTAAATTCTTAAATAATATGAAAAGAAGACACAATAACTAGTAAACTCGATAAAAAGTATAATATAACCCACAATCCCATAAATAGCTTAAATTTTATATAAAACAAAATGTCTCTAATATAAAAAATATTTGACAACCAACTCCTATGTTAGAGGATCCATGAAAACTAATGGGGAACAACGATCCTAAGGATATTGTAAGGTACAAACAATTCATCGAATCTTATCTATGTGTATTTAAATATAATATATATATATACATAATGATATAATAATTAATATTTATTTAATAGGATTCTCCCCCAAACTTATCATGTGAATATAGAAGAAACATTCCAATTCCTTAGATGATAAACAGAAGAACTAACTAATAACCCATTTGAACTAAACCCCCCCCCCCCCCACCAAAATTAGTAACTATATACTACCTAGAAATATTAAAACATAATATTTAATGAATTTATATTATGATTTTACCCAATACAACGTCCCAAATTAACTAATCCCCTTCATTCCCAATAGATTAGGTCACGATGCTACCATTCCTTTAATAACCTCATAATCTAATAAGCACTACCACATAACCAAATCATAATCAAAACCAAATATCCATATCCAAAAAAATTTATACAACATCCATATAGCACAACAATGTATATAAAGAACTATATATGATATGATACATAATCAATATGTACATCAACCCTGTTCCCTCCCCATTCAATATTATTCCCCATCGTCATTCAAAATCATCAGATCATATCCACATATCATATCATAACCATGAGAAATAGCCAACTACAATCATAATCATTGGCAATGAAAACATATATAACTATAGAAGAGAGAGTAGTGAATAGGGAGGAGGCAAGCTTACATGCCTCCTTTATCATTGATAAAGGGTAAAACCCTCAGACCCCAAAACCATGATCAGGAATCGACAATGATTATGGAATCATATTGTGCGGAATAAGAAAAAACATGAAACTAGGATTAATATAAAAACACACAAAAACCATATTAACATGAAACTAATACACATTCAAGAAAAAAATTTCCAATACAACATCAACCACGACATCATCTATGCCAAAACCCACAACATCTATGCCCCCTGATTTCAAAACATCACCCATTTACTTATCAAATGAACCATTCTAAACCACCAAACTTGAAATATCAAACCATCAATGAAATTATATCCACATTAAAATGAATTATAAATATGATAGTAACAAAACTAAAATACAACAACAACAACAAAACATAAAAACATATTCTTTTTACTTACCTTTTTATTCATTTTACTGGACTTGAAAAAAATATCTCTATCATGTTCTATGACATCCCATCGCCGATTTCAATACATTTGTCATGTGATTAACTCATTATTCTAAAAATGATGTATGAAAATAATGGAAAAAATGATATCAGAGTAAAAGAATACAATATTAATCATAATAAACACCCTAAAAATTTAATAAAACAATATAAATCACACAGGAACACTGGATTCCCTTAAAATTAGATTATTAAATTCTATATATTTATTAATATAATTATATGTATCTATATTTTTAAAATAAAATAATGAAAATAAATTGTTAAAAACAAAATTAAAATAGTTTATATATTATATGTACCCTTCCACATATAGATCTTTAACAAGTAATGCATATGATTAATGAAAACATACTGATCCAAAAACCCTGGACAAGAATATATCCACAAAAAGAAATTATTCAAGATCACACAGATTATGTCTACTATCCAAAAAGAAAACGTGTTGATCTAAAACCACCAAAATAATATGTTGGAAGTTAAATAACAAGAAAGGATAGAATGGAAGGGGAATAAAGAAAAAATTGGGTAAATTGGTTTTGATCATGGATATATAAGGTTAAAGGGCCCCCAAATGATGGACATTGAAAAACAAATAAAAACCAAAAACCATATAAGGTTTGAAAATTCTTCGGATCATTGAATAGAATCTAGTATAACAAATGAATTTATAATAAAATTCCCAAACAAATGAATTAATTGTAGAACAAGAAATTTCACAGAAAATCTTTCTTAAATTCTTTGGAATTTTATGAGTCCACAGTTTCTGACGGCTCTAGATTCTGAGGCATGGTGTGCCTGAAATCAAATTCTGAAGTTTTCTTTGGGTACGTTCAGTGAGTGTGCATTCAGAATATTATAACTTTTGAACTGGAGCCCTGAATTGAAATCCAAGGGAATAGTTGATCTCGCAATGTCGGAAATAGCATAGTGAGACCTCCACCATAGTTGCGTTTTGACATGGAAGGAAGATAGTTTTCAGAATTTTTAATTTAGTTGGATAAAAATAAAGAGTTAAAATTATTTTTATTGGTGGTGGTTAAAACCACCAAGTGGTACTTGGTGGCGGGGACACCACACCATAACCTCCCATTAGAGGTTATGGTGGTGGGGCCATCTCACACATAACATTGATTGGGAGAATAATTGTGGCAGGGACCACCTAGGCATAACCTCTCCATTAAATTGTAGTGTTGCGGACCACCCAACCCTTATTAATGGAGGAGGATAAAAACCTCCTCAACTCCCCATTAAATGGGGGTAAACTCCTCAAATCCTCCTCTTTATGTTTGCTAAACATTTTTGGGGAGCCTCTTGAATTCCTCCCCAATTAATGTGACACCACACAAGAATTAAATTGGTGGATCCGGGATTTAATTCTCTCATTTTAATTTTCGTGCCAACATTAAAATAATAAATAACTCTTATTATTTCATTGGAATAATTCTCTTTGGTGGGAATTTCTTTTTTTGGAGATCTATGTAGAGGAAAAGGTCCCAATGAAGAACCATTCTTCCAGCGAAGAACGCAAAGAACACTCCTTCTACATAAGATCGGCGTTAGATTCTTCTTTCTTCAAACGAGGCAAAGGATGGGGAGACACCGCCCGCGAAGAACATCTCCAATGAAAACGTCACCTCCTCCCAATGTTGACGATGTGATGCCTCCATCACGCGGCTTCGTCAAACGGCACCGATTACAAGTTAGGGGGTTTATACTTGTTGAAATTGTATCCTTTATCCTTCCTTCTTCAATGAATGATAAGGGTATATTGCTGATGTATTGTTGAACATTTTTCCTCACTCTGTGAGCCAATGTTATCACACTCTAAATGTGGACAGTGCGGGCCGACTATCAAGGTCTGACACCCTCTACTTTTTTCGAATTTTTTTGTTCTATTGCATGGCGATGAAGCAAGAGCCAATGGTGGCGGTAAATATAAAGGCCACTCTACAAGAGGCCTCCAAGAAGCGCACCGCCCCGTGGCACACCGGTGCACTTGGCCGAACCCCGTCGGCCATGCGGTGCCCAACTCGTGCCCCAGTCGCTACTCTACGGCCCTACCGATGGCCCGCCATGCCTCGTCGGTGCATTGCCCACTCCCTGACGCACCACGCCGGCGTGGTGCTCGCGCCCCGCCGGTGCACCGCCAGCACCTCGTCGGCGTGCTGCCTGGCGCCCCCTTGTACCCACCGTGGTGCCCTGCCTACGTTGTTGGGGCCCCGTCACACGTTTCCCACCCTTCACGTCACATATCGCGGCGACCTGACTCCCTGCCCAGTGCCTCCATGCACCTTGCCACGCTTCACAACGTGCCCCCGTGCAATGCCCAGCGTGCCCTCATGCGCTGCCCGGCGCCCCTGCCATGGCCTGCCCGCACCCGCGCCCTGCCCGGTGCAACCTTGGCTTGTTGGTGACCAGCCGGCCTGCCCACGCCCCATGTGGCCTGCCTACTTCCCTCATGGCCACCTGCCTCCCGAGCCGACACGTGACATCCCCCACGGTGCCGCTGGACGAATAGGCCCAGTCTCCCGGGCTTAGTTACTGAGCCTCCTACATGGCGACTATCAGGCCGAACCGCTCGCGCGGTCCGCTGGGCTGGGACCAGCGGACCGGGTCAAAACATAACTGGATGACCCGCACAATGGAACGGGTCAGAGCCTGTGTGTCTGATCGGTTCGACCAAGACCGGGTCGGCCCAGACAGGGATGGGTCGAGTTGGTCCGACCGGGTTGGACCAGACCCGGGCCTATTTCTGACCCTTAACCTTCTTAGGCCGTATCTTTGGCACCGGACGTCCGTTTGATCAACCGTCAGCGGCGTCGGTAATATCTTTAAGAAATGGTCCCTTTAAAAATACCCCATGGGAGTTCAGGGTATTTTTTAGATATGGTCGGGTTGGTTCGTACACGAACGCATCCGGGCCCCCGAGACTAAAAGGCAAATAACTCAAAGATCGGGCGTCCAATTGATGTGTTTTATGTTTCCTTGAGACCCCTCTAATATGGAGGTCCTTTTGTTACTTCTACGTGAGATTTCGTGACACATGGAGTATCGTCTCGTGGCACATGGAGAAGACCCTCCCGGTGACGAGCGAGCAGATTGCGGAGACCTAGTAGCTGGCAGAGACTTGACGACTGCTGATTGACCGACTCAGAGTGATTCATATGGCTTAGTGGGGAGCACATGGTTGTAGCAGAAGAACCACTGTGGAGAAGCACATGGTTGTAGCGATAGACCTGCGGTACACGACAGAAGGATTACCCTTATAGGCTATGATAGGTAGCGCTTGGTTGTAGCCGCATACCGATGGTGGGAAGCACTGGGTTGTAGCAGCAGGCCCACAATACTCGACAGTTGGAGTACATCAGCAGTCCAAGGTCAGTGGGAAGTTCTTGGTTATAGCAGCATGCCCACTGCACTCGACAGAGGAGAAGTTCTCCAGGAGCCGTGGTTTCGACATCGTGAATAAAAAATCCTGGTTGGAGCTAAGTCAATGACCTTTGTGTTTTCCTCATGATTGAGATGGGTTACCTGAAAACTTAGGTATATGTATGGGAATATACCTAAGTAATTGATATCCGTTGAAATCTTACATTTTGATTTATCCTTGTTGAATTTTTGGTTACCATGAGGGTATTGGGGTCACTACTGAGTATCGTTATACTAACCCACACATGGACTTTGCCCGCACCTCGTTGTGTTGGATGTAGACGACATATAGCGCTGACCGAGGCAAAGTGTATGAGGATTGGACGGTACCTGGAGATGGACCTCATGAAGAGATGGTATCTAGAGGAGATGGACGTGCATGGAGCACTGAGGAGGCTTTCTGTGCATTCCATTCATGTAGGCTCTATGGCGGATGATCCAGGTGCTACTAGACACCTTCCAGCTATTTTTCTTTTAGTTGTACTAGTTTTTCATTTCCTAGTACATTACTATTGGACTTGAATTTCTGGCACCTTTAATTTCATCATGCTTGTTACACTATTTTTACTTAGTGTTTTCTCCAGCTTGTACTATGGTTGTGTGTGTTTACGATTTATAAAGGCAACACCTTCCCAGTTTCAGGGAATTAGGCCTTTGGTGGTAGTCGCCAGCCCTTTCCCTTTCGAAACTGGGTTTGGGGTAGTCATGATGTGGGCCCTAGGGGATAGGTCGTGACAAATTGGTATCATAGGAGTCGGTTATACCACAAAACTTATGAATCTGATATTTCTTTTTTGTGAAGTAATAGTGTTAATGGTACTTAGTGTGGTTTTCAGTCCAGGGAGTCCCGTGTTGGTGTGGGCGGCCGACGTATCCATACACCAGGACCCTTACATCTGATTTCTGACTCAGTTAACAAAAACACGGATTGCATGTGTGTATTAAAATGTTTTCTTTTAGACTACTCAAATCAGGTCAGCTCACCAGGTATAGTCTTTTGACTGTGTCGCATCTGTTTCATTCAGGATGCCTCCCCAAGGATGACCATCTAGATCTATGAGAGTTGTACATATTGAAATACAGTGGAGCGAAGAGGCCCCAGTACAGGACACTCTCTCATTGGATGCACCAGCGGTACCACATCCCGTTGGGCCACCGATGCCACCAGCCCCAGCAGCAGATGATGCACACCGCTTGAGCGCGTTGCACAAGTTCCAGCGCTAGATTCCACCAAGGTTCCAGGGAGAGATTAACCCACATGTGGCTGAGGATTGGCTGGAGACTGTGGAGAGAGTATTCAGGCTAGTTAGGACATCAATAGGCTTCATGTAGATCCTTTCTACCAACCTCCTACCTGCAGCAATAGGAAGATGGTGGAGCCTGATGCTCTGGATTCATGACGAGTTGATGTTACTCGGGGCATATTTCGAGTGCATGTTACAAGCAATTTTTGTCAAATCCACCCTTTGAGTAGTGCAGATACAAGAGCTACATCATCTACAGCAGGGCAACATGACAGTAGCACAATACTCAATGAGGTTCACAGACCTCTCATGCTACTCTACAGATTTGGTGTGAGACCCATTCTTCCGGGACCGAACCATTGAGAAGGGGCTCAGGGGAGAGAACAGAGCTTTAGTTATCTCCCACAACATCCCGATGCAGATGAGGGTATTGGAGCGAGCCCTGTAGGTGGAGAGTTTCCTTGCTGAGAACTCACCAGGAGAGAGACCCACTACTAGTCGACATGAAGTGGTGTCTTCTGTAGCTGGAAATAGACAGACGACGTAGAGGTCCAAGAGGACCAATCCCACAGTTGGTCGACCGCATAACTCAGGATCATGTTTCCGAGGAACCCGGGGTGGAGACAGACCTACGAGGATCGGGAAGTGTTACTCATGCGGCGGACAGGGTCACATGGCATGTGACTGTCCATCCCACCATACATATGATCATCAGTCAATTGAGGGACCTCCTAGAAAGTGGAAGAGGTTCGATCGAGTCGGATCGTGAGGAGAAGACGACCATGGAAGAGGAGATTTTCGTGTAGGTGGTGGTGGAGGAAGCTTCGGGTTGTTGCCATCACCACCACCAATAGGTCCACCCCGACCATAGGGAACAAGTGGATAGGGGAGAGCAAAACTTCAGGCCACTGAAGCATATGACCATGGAGATCCGGAGGCAGGTGTAAAAGAGTGGGACTAGTTCCAGGAATAGAGTCCTTTGTTCATTATGGTTCTAGAATCATTAATGTCGTTTCTGTGCTTTCTATGATTCTTTTTATACTGAGCAATAGTAATAAAAGACACTTTCCCTTATTATTTTTTCCTTCCTACCTTTTGTGTAGTTAATACAATGAGGTTTCAGTTAAAATCGTTTACTTGAACCTCACATTCGAGATTCCTATTGTAGGAGACCTAGTGGCCACACACTGATGCCAGTAGTGTGAATCACTATCCTTTGAGGTGATAGTGATGGTTGGATCTCGAGTTATTACAATTGGCTAGTCTCACCAATAGTTCGTTGAGCGAACGGTTTACATTTTACTCTAAACTCAATAGTGTCATGTGTTTCATCTCACATATGAACCTTAACATGAGACAGTGGTAATGTCTTGAGTTCCTCCAAGAATATATCATTTAGATAGTCTTTACTCCTTGGAAGGGGAATGTTGTTGTAGATATTCTCAGCAGGATGACTGGTATTCAGCTGATAGGAGAGGCGACATAGTAGCTGGCCGTGGTGCAGATATCATTTGTGGATAAAGATGGTGCACCCTGTCTACAATCTCTTATATTCACTCCTACACTTCTTCAGCAAGTCTGGGAGGCAAAGCATGGGGATGTAGACTATGAGATGTGACGTGCTCAGATGTCCACAAGGCATGCACCTGATGGATATAATGAAGGTGGGGAGCACGTCATCCTATTCAAGGGATGTACCATGGTACCATATGCACTTCAGGAGGAGGTTTTGAGGGAGTTACACACTTCCCTTCTAGCAGTACATCCAGGTGTGGCGAAGATGTACCAGGATCTTCGACAACAAAACTGGTGGACATGTATGAAGAAGGTAGTACCAGAGTTTTTCTCACGGTTCCTCACGTGTCAGTAAGTGAAGGTAGAGCACCAGGTACAAACAGTCTTGGTTCAACCCTTAGAGGTCCCAGAGTGGAAGTGGAATGGAATATCCATGGACTTCGTGATGTGTCCTCCATGTACATCTAGGGGTCATGACATGATATGGGTGATCATTGACCGACTCACCATGTCATCCCACAACCTACCGATCCAAGAGCAGGACTCAGTTGAGATCTTGGTATGCCTCTATGTGCAAGAGATTGTGTGTTTTTATGGAGTACCTTCTTCTTTTTTCTCCGACCATGATGCACGTATTACATCCCGACTATGGAAGGGGTTGTAGGAAGCTTTCGTGACACAGCTTTGCTTGAGCACCACCTTCAATCCTCATAATGATGTTCAGACCAAGAGGACCATCCAGACCCTTGAGGTCATGCACCGTGCATGTGTCCTAGACTTTGGTCGCAGCTAGGAGGATCACTTTCCTTTGGTGGAGTCTACCTACAACATTAGTTATCACTCCACCATTGGTATGGCACCATTTCAGGCCTTGTATGGAAGACCTTGCATATCACCACTGTATTGGACAGACCCAGTGGAGTCAATACTAGTGGGACTAGAGATGGTGAGAGCTACCACGGAGAAGGTGCGGATCATCCAGGAGTGGATGATGATAGCACAGAGAAGACAAATGTCATATGTGGACAAGAGACGAATACATCTAGAGTTCGAGGATGGCGACCATGTCTTCTTACGGGTCTCACCTCGATGAGGTCGATGGAGATTTGGCCGAGGTGTGAACTTATCTCCACCTTTCATCAGATCCTTCCAGGTCCACAGAAGAGTAGGTGATGTGTCTTACCACTTGGCTCTTCCGCCTCAGTTCCACCGGGTGAACGACGTCTTCCACGTATCTGAGTTGTGGATATACGTGCACAAATCGTCCCACATCATTGACCATAGGGAGCTGGACATTGATGACGGGGTGACATTCATGGAGTTTATAGTGGAGATTGAGGATCTACAAGAGAGGGTCCTATGTGGATGGTCGATTCCTCTTGTGTGAGTTCGTTGGCAGCACAAGAACCTCTAGAAGAGCCCATGGGAATGGGAGGCTCAGATGCTTGCTCAGTACCCCCATTTATTTTTCTAGTCTGTGCTGTATATTTACAGGGACGTAAATCCCTGAGGTGGGGGTAATGTAAAACCTGAAAATTTCATTGAATTATTTTTCTAAATTCTTAGAAATTTTACGAGTCCACAGTTTCTAATGGCGCTTGATTCCGAGGCCCGGTGTGCCCGGAATCAATTTCTTATGTTTTTTTCATGTATGTTCAGTGAGTGTACGTTAGGAATTTTATAACATTTGAATCGGTGCCCAGAATTGAACCCTGAGGGCACTGTTTAGCTCGCAGCATCAGTAATTTCTTAGTGATACCTTTATTACAGTTGTGTTCTGACATGGATGGAAGATAGTTTTCAGGGTTTTTAATTTAGATGGATAAAAATAAAGAGTTAAATTTATTTTTATTGCTGGTGGTTAAAACCACCAAGTGGTGGTTGGCGGTGGGGGCCACCACACCATAACCTCCCATGGGAGGTTATGGTGGTGAGCCCCACCCGCACATAACCTCCATTGGGAGGACAATTGTGGCGGGGACCACCTTGGCATAACCTCTCTATTAAATTGTAGGGGTGGGGACTGCCTAGAACCTATTAATGGAGGAGGATAAAATCCTCCTCGACTCCCCATTAAATGGGGAGAAACTCCTCAACTCATCCACATTAATTTTTCCAAACATTTATGGGAAGCCTCTTGACTTCATCCCCAATTACTGTGACACCACACAAGAATTAAATTGGTGGACCCGGGTTTTAATTCAATCATTTGAATTTTCATGCCAACATTAAAATAACAAGAAACTCTTATTATTTCATTATAATAATTTTCATTGGTGGGAATTTATTTTGTATAGAGCTAAGGAGAGAAAAATCTCCCAACGAAGAACCATTCTTCCAGCGAAGAACGTGAAGAATGCTACTTCCATGGAATATCAATGCCAGCTTCTTCGTTCTTCAATCGAGTCAAAGGAAGGGGAGACACTACCCGCGAAGAACATTGCCAACAACAACTTCACCTCTTCCCGACATTGGTGAAGAGACTCCACTATCTCACGACCTCGTCAAATGTCACCGATTACAAGGTAGGGTGTTTATACTTGTAGAAATTGCATCCTTTATCCTTCCATCATCAAATAATGATAAGGGTTTATTATGGGCATATTGTTGAACTTTCTTTTTCACTATGTGAGACAAATGTTATCACCCTCTAAACACGGATGTTGTGGGCCGACTAACATGGCCTGATACCCTCGGCATGTTTCGTTTTTGTTTGTTCTATGGCTTGGCGATGAAGAAAGAGACAACGATGGTGGGAACGGCAAAGGTCGTGTTACTCATGGCCTCCGTGAAGAACACCACCCCGCGGAGCACCAGTGCACCCGACCAAACACCACTGGCCAAGGGGCTCCGGACCTGCGCCCCACTTGCTGCTCTGCGGCCTTGCCGACGACCCACCACGCCTCACCGGTGCGGTGCCCACGCCCCACCGGTGGGCCGCCTATGCCTTTCGGGTGTGCTTCCCGCACAATCTGGCGGGATGTCGTCCTGCTCGCACCCCCTGGTGCGCTGCCCAGCCTGCCCAGCGCACCCCGGCGCCTCCCGCGGCACCTTGCTCGTACTGTCGCCGTCCCGCGGCGCCCTGTCTGAGCTACAAGGTGCACCCCACGGTGCCATGCCGTGCCGCCCATTGCACCCTGGCACCCTGCCGTGCTGCCCGACATGCCCCTGTGCCCTTCCCGGCTCCCCTGTCGTGGCCTGCCCTTCACCCGCACCCGACCCATTGCACCCGCGACCTATCGGTGACCAGCCGGCCTGCCCAGGCCCTGTGTGGCCTGCCTGCTGGCCTCGCAGTCACCAGCCTCCCATGATGACCCGCGATGTCCCCCATGATGTCACTGGATGAACCGGCTCAGTCTCTCGGGCCGAGTTATTGAGCCTCCTACATGGCGACTATCGGGTCAAACCGCCCTCGAGGTCCACTGGGTGGGGCCCAGTGGATCGGGTCAAAACATAGCGGGTTGATCCGCCCAATTGGTCGGGTCAGACCCAGCGAGTCTGACAGGGTCGACCCAGACCGGGTCACCCCAGACTAAGTCGGACCGAGTCAGTCCGACCGTGTTGGACCGGACCCGGTCCCATTTCTGACCCTTTAACTTCTTAAGAAATATCATTGGTATCAGACGTCCATTTGAAGAACCGTCAACGGAACTGATAATCCTTTTGAGAAATGGTCTATTTAAAAATACCTCATGTGAGTTCGAGATATAGTTGAGATATGGTCAGGTTGTTTCGTACATGAAATCAACCAGGCCCCGTGGACTAAAAGGATAATAACTCACAAACCAAGCATCTGATTGACACGTCATCTATTGTGTTGAGACCCCTATGATGTGGAGGTCCTTATATTACTACTACATGAGGGAGCGCTTGGTTGTAGTGGCAGACCCACGGTACTTGACTGAAGAAGTACCTTTGTAGGCTATGAGAGGGAGCGCTTGGTTGTAGTGGGAGACACTTGGTGGGAAGCGCTTGGTTGTAGAAGGAGGCACACAATACTCAATAGGTGGAGTACATCAACAGTCCATGGTTAGTGGGAAGTTCTTGGTTTTAGCAGCAAGAACACTATACTCGATAGAAGAGGAGTTCTCCAGTAGTCATGGTTTTTAAATCGTTAATAAAAAATCCTGGTTTATGCTGAGTCAATGACCTTTTTGTTTTCCTCATGATTTAGATGGTTTACTTGATAACATAGGTATACGTATTGGCTTATACCTAAGTAATGGTTATCCGTTGAAATCATACTTGGTGGATTATTCTTACTGGATTTTGTGAGACCGTGAGGGTATCAAAGTCCCTATTGAGTATCATTATACTCACCCCTCCATGGGCTATGCCCGCACCTCATTCTGTTGGTTGCAGACAATGAACAGCGCTGACCGAGGCAGAGTGTACGAGGACTAGATGGTACCCTGAGGTGGACCTCACGACGATATGGTATCCGAAAGAGACGGACAGGCATAGAGAACTGAGGAGGCTTTCTATGCCTCCCTTTCAGGTAGAATCCCTGGTGGATGATCCAGAAGCTACTAGAATCCTTCCAACAGATTGAATTTTAGTTGTACCCGTTTGTCCTTTCGTTGTACTTAACTGTTGGTATTGTATTTCCAGTCCATTTACTTTCAGCATGCTTGTTACATATTTTTTACATAGTGTTTTCTTGTTCTTGTTCTCTGGTTGTGTGTGATTACGATTTCTAACGGCAATGCCTTCCCAGTATTAGTGAATTACGCATTCAGTGCTAGTTGGCAGCCCTGGCCTGTAGAAGGCGGGCTAGGGGTAGTCACGATGTAGGCCTTGGGGGACAGGTAGTGACATTAACATTGTGATAATATTAATCATTATTATGTGGGGGATGAATTGAAAATCACAAAATGATCTCCCAAATTCATTGGATTCAAAACCTAAAAATATAAATATAAACTAATATGATTATGGTTAAATGGCCCCCTATAAAAATTATATTACTTCATGGAAAAATGGTTCAGAACACATCCCTCCACCATGATGTCAATCATCCTTAAAAACTATCAGAATCAACTCCTAACACAGTATAATAATTGATATAATTCAAGATTAATGGATAATTACTAAAAAATACTCTATGTGGCAGTGAGAAAATTATCAAAGAACTAAATTCTTACATAAAATTTTGAGTGACATAAAATTCTTCTATACTAGACTCTTTGATGCAATCAAATCCCACATACTATTAGATAAAAATTTATTTGATAACATACTCCTCATTATAAATATAAGAACACTTATAAACCAAAACATTATCTTCATCCAGTAAGAGAACCTATCATGCCTTAACAACTACAATCATGAAAATAATTCTTCTAAAATATTGTTTTCTATAATAACTCATATTTTTCACCTACTTCATCCAAGAACCATCAACATGTAATGTCCATCCAGCTTAAATTTAAGAGAAATATCCTCATATACATTATAAAACACAAAAATGAATATCATCCTGAAGAATACTTGAATGGAAATAATTAAATTTTAATAACCAAAACACC
The DNA here is from genome assembly GCA_963277665.1 of Viscum album. Classification (NCBI taxonomy): domain Eukaryota; kingdom Viridiplantae; phylum Streptophyta; class Magnoliopsida; order Santalales; family Viscaceae; genus Viscum; species Viscum album. The sequence continues at coordinate 1,118,572,065 of OY728133.1, forward strand.
TACATAAGGTATAAGGCCCCAGCCTTAAACCTTACTTAATCTTGAGTTATTACAAGATTACACATTGAGGATCTTTTTGGGTTTAGAGTTTTAGAGAATTAGATCATAAAACTTTCATTACATTCCACATATAAACAAAGTGGTTACATAAAGATAGTATTATTCATTCCCATCAATGGAAACACATTTAAAATAAAACATGGATTATTTCTTGACACATCCTTGACTCTATCATCTTATCATGTACCTTTCCCCTGACCTGTGAAAAACATTTCAAAAACTTAGGATGAGCATAAAAACTCAGTATGGGTTATAAAAAAACATGGAAATGAAATAGGAGTTCATATATACATAAGAATGAAATCATACTTTACCCATAAAACATAGGCACTTTAACATACCTCATAAAATAATGAATAAATCATAGAAATCATAAGACATAAAGGTATCTTGAGGCATTCATAACATTCTTACGTAGGGAGTAACCCTCTTGGTTACGTTTGGAATACCCATCACAGTATATTCCCTAAAATCTCTTCGGAGAAACCTTAACGTTTCACTCCTTCGCGTTACCCAATGCATTGGAGAGCTATAACGGGCTCACCCGCCCTTAGTTTATCACGGAACCACCCGTCTTCATAATAATGCCCAAGAACCATAACATAATCATATCACATAAAACATGCATAAAGGAAACATAAAATTTCCACATTTCAATCATGAGATATCAATACAACACATTGATATAAAAACATTATGAAAACCATTTTCAATACTAAAATAAAAGAAAATTAAAACATGGTATTTATTTTTCTTTTAAATAGAAGGTATGGCTTGTAGAGGAAGCCGAAACTCAAATAACGGTCACGGCGACAGAGAAGTCGTTGTCACCGCATACGTACGACAAAAACATTCCATTTTGTCGTTTAGTAAGCGCTTCGTATAAAAAAGATTCCTTTTGAATAAACGTAAAAGTTAAAGGGGTTTATACACCGTATAAAAGAAAGTTGTGAACAAAATATGCCTCAACGAAAGGAGATTGAGACGAAGTCCCATACCTCGTATCCGACTTGACCCGACCGTTCTTTAATCTCATGAATAATAAAATTGAGTTAATATCTACTTTCTTATGAATCTTTTTAAAGTTAATTATTCCTTTTATACCATGTTATGAACATCATGTAATCAGTTAAGTTAATAATGTTCATTTTGTCGGTATTTGGTTCTTAAATCAAAAATAGACTTCTTACACTTACATGTTGTTAATTTGGTCAAAGGTTAATTATATCCAGAATGGTATTCTTGATGTAGATATCATATATGTCATATATATCCAGTACATACATGAATTTATAATATTACATCACATTTAGAGGTAAGAAATGAAATGCACCGTTCATGGAGACGGTAAGCCGTACGTACGCATGAACGCTACTTCCATTTCTATTTCATATTTTCTGGAATGGAATCATAATGATATAAGAGTATATTATAATTCAAGTATAATAACATATATAATATCATTAACTTTATCCTTTTCACATCCCACATATGGTATTAACGAATCAAATCACTTTTAGGGGGCGGTAGTCCGCACTTCCTAAAATAAAGATATCGTGTTTACCCATAATGGAAACCATAAAGGTATCCCCAAAATGAAAAAAACAGAATCTTAAGGAAAACATAAACATATTATATATCATATATAAAAATAGTGACATCATAATGGCCACCTTTGAAGGTGTTAAATGAGTATTGAACAATCATCGTTTCGAGAGGCAGAATTTCGCCATCCACGGAAACCGTATGTTCTTTAACCATTTGATGTAGTTGTGTGAGAGTGTAGCTCAAATAAATATTATAACAACATCCTTGTATATTGAAGATACTGTTGTTTTTACAAAATAATTAAATAAAAAGTGTTTAGGGGGTTGGAGAAGCAAAATAAAACAAATGAACATGAGAGAATGAATTACCTTTAAATGTGTAACTCCTTTTGATTTGAGCCTAAAGGCTTACTTTTAAAGGATTCTGCCCAAAGGTAATCCTCTAGGATGAGGATAGGGATTTGTAGAGAGTAAATGGGTAGGGGTTGGCCGAGCCAAAGGCTTGAGGAGTGTGTGAAATGAGGTAGTGGTGGGGGCATTTTATAAGAGGAGAGGAGGGGCACTTTTGGAAAGTAAAGAAATATTACTTTATTTGAAAATGTGTTTCTGGTTTAAAAGGTCCCACATTGATATAATTCGTGGATAAGGTGATAAAGGTTCGAAATCCACTCATCCAATTGGTTTTGGACATGTGTAGTTTATATATTTTATATTATCTTTCCATTTTATTTAAATCGTCAAATAATGATGTCATCGCTGCATCATTATTATTTCATAAATAATTTAATTTATTTAATGTCTAAAAATTATAAAAAAATACTATGATGTAGGAAATCTTCTTAGCTTTCCAATGACTATTTATAATCAAAATTATGATCTTTATAACCCCATGTAAAAATTTTTTTCGTAAAACATTTCTTGTTTGTGTCATTTTTACTTTAACATTTAATAAAACGTTATTTATGTCATTTCCAAACCAAAGTGCCTCCATGGGGTCCCCAAATTGACCCATGGCTTTTATTGGTCGGCCATGACACAACCAATAAGGTTGGGACATCTTTCTAGGTCATTTCCTATTATTAAAGCATTATTTATACCTTAAACTACCCTAATTACCACTAATCGCGATTAAGAACTTAATAAGTTACTATTCACCAAAAATTATTTTAATCTCATTGAACCACATTTTACTTCTTAATGACAACCATGTATGTCGGATTTTCAAAATTCAGTACACATTAGTGGTAAACTTTCATTTAACTAAAAAATCAGTTTGCTTGATTACCACTTAGTGGTTTCACTATTCATCAAAAATTGAAGTTTTTCAGAAAATTACCAAAAATTCACCCTAAGCTATATTTGATATTCCGAATTCAAAAATGAAGTCTATTTTACAAAATTCAATACATATAAGTCAAATTAATTAATTTAATAATTAATTCCCGCTGTCAGAGCAAATAGCGTGTTTTTACAAAACAATAAGTATCAAAAGATTGACACCAGTTTAAGTCTAATTTCAAAGTGAAATTGATTCCAATGACCACCATTGGATAAAATGGTAAAAATATCTTCATATTACACATTAAGAAAAATTCAAAAGATAATGTTATCATATAAATAAATTAGATTAAAAAGCAGTTTTGATGTAGAATGCAGTATTTATCACTATTCATTAAAAAATGAACATTGTCAGAAAAATACCAAAAATTCACACAAGGTAAATTTTGATGTCCCAATAATAAAGAATAAGTTTATTTTGACAAAAGTAGTTTATAAAATTGTCAAAAGATAGATTCAAAAATGGTTTGCCATCAAAAGGCAGTAAAACAATCTTTTAAGAATATTATTGTATTCCATGCATAAGATTGTATTTATTTTCATTTTAAGCCTCTATAACACTATCTTAATAATTAAATGACATAGATAAAAATATCTATTATTCATTACTTACTTGGGATGTTACATCCTTCCCCCCTTTAGAAAATTGCGTCCCCGCAATTTATTTACTTATCAAATAAATGAGGGTACTTATCCCTCATTGCATTTTCAGATTCCCATGTTACCTCTTCAATCATGTGGTTTTTCCACAAAACCTTTACCTGCTTAATCACCTTATTCCGTAACACTTGCTCCATGTGGTCAAGAATCTGGACCGGTTGTTCCTCATAAGATAGGTTCTCTTCCAACTGAACTACCTCTGGACTCAAAACATGAGATGGATCTGGCATATACTTTCTCAACATTGAAACGTGAAAAACATTGTGTACCTGAGATAAACTCGGAGGTAAAGCCACTCGGTATGAAACTGATCCAACTCTCTCCAGAATTTCGTATGGTCCAACAAACCTTGGACTCAACTTTCATTTCTTACCAAATCTCATCACGCTTTTCCAAGGAGAAACCTTGAGAAAAACATGATCACCTACCTTGAAAGATAGATCCTTCCTCCGGTTATCTGCATAACTCTTCTGCCTGCTCTGAGCTATTCTCATGTGTTTCTGAATCAGCTGAACCTTTTTCTGCCATCTCTTCTACCAATTCTGGTCCCATCAACTTTCTTTCACCCACTTCATCCCACAAAGCTGGAGTTCGACACCGCTTCCCATATAATGCCTGAAATGGTGCCATCTGTATACTGGAATGAAAACTGTTATTATATGAAAACTCAACCAAAGAAAGATGTTGGTCCCATCTTCCCTGATAATCCATAGAACAAGCTCGTAGCATATCTTCCAATGGCTGGATTGTTCGTTCTGACTGCCCATCTGATTGAGGATGAAAAACTGTACTAAAATTTAATTCAGTACCCAACGACTTCTGAAAGCCTTTCCAAAATTTAGAAGTAAACCTGGGATCACGATCCGATACAATGGAGAGAGGAACTCCATGTAACCTGACTATCTCTTTAAGATACAAATGGGAAAGTTGATCAAGAGAGAAAGTATCTCTTATAGAATGGAAATGAGCAGATTTGGTCAAGCGATCAACAATAACGCAGATTGCATTATTACCTCGAGATGTCTTCGGTAATCCAACAAAAAAGTCCATGGATATATTCTCCCATTTCCACTCTGGCACTGGTAAAGGCTGAAGCATCCCTTTCGGTAACTGTCGCTCGGCTTTAACCTGCTGAAAAGTCAAACACTTAACAGTAAAATCAGCAATATCTCTTTTCATTCCATCCCACCAGTAATACTCCTGTAGATCTCTATACATCTTAGTACTTCCCGGATGAACTGAAAACGGAGAACTATGAGCTTCACATAACAACTCTCTCTTCAACTGTGAATCACAAGGCAAACACAATCTCTTCCCAAATCTCAAATCGCAATCATTATCAATGTTGAATTCAGGCAACTTACCTTTCTGAACCATCTCTACCTTTTTCTGCAACTCACTATATTGCTTCTGTGCTTGCTTGATTCTATCTGATAGAGAAGTTCTCACTGATACCTGAAACAAAACAGAAGGACTTCCTGCACCAACAACTTCTATGCCAAAGGTCATCAAATCGTTAACCAAAGGATCACGTTCCAACCGCAACATTGTTAATGAAGCATTACTTTTTTGACTCAAAGAATCAGCCACTTTATTTTCTTTTCCCGGATGGTAATGAATTGTACAATCATAATCCTTGATTAATTCCAGCCATCTTCTTTGTCTCATGTTTAACTCTTTCTGAGTGAATATATACTTTAAACTTTTGTGATCGGTATATATTTCACACTTTACTCCATACAAATGATGCCTCCAAATTTTTAAATCAAAAACAACAACAGCTAATTCCAAATCATGTGTAGGGTAATTTAACTCATGAGTTTTCAACTATCGTGAAGCATAAGCAATTACCTGATCATTCTGCATTAGGACGCAACCAACTCCTTTCAATGAAGCATCATTGTATATAACAAACTCACGATTCCTGGAAGGTAGTGCCAAAACTGGAGCATTCACCAATCTTCTTTTCAATTCCTGAAAACAATCATCACATTCTTTTGTCCAGATAAACATAACACCCTTCTGAGTTAGCTTAGTCATTGGACTAGATAACCGTGAAAAATTTCTAACAAACCTTCGGTAATAGCCCGCCAAACCAAGGAAGCTACGAATCTCGGTTACATTTGAGGGTCTTGGCCATTCTTCCACAACTTTTGTTTTTGCAGGATCAACAGTTATTCCATCTTTAGAAACAATGTGACCAAGGAACGAAATTTGTTGCAACCAAAACTCACACTTGCTGAATTTCCCATACAATTTATTTTCTTTTAAGGTTTCCAAGATAACCCTTAAATGTTTTTCATGCTCTTCTTTACTTTTAGAAAACACCAAAATATCATCAATGAAAACCACCACAAACTTATCCAAGAACTCATGGATAATTCTATTCATTAAGTCCATGAATACAACAGGTGCATTGGTTAGCCCAAAAGGCATTACTACAAATTCATAATGGCCATATCTCGTATGGAACGCGGTCTTTGGACTATCTGCCTCCTTTACCTTCAGCTGATGGTACCCCGATCTCAAGTCAATCTTTGAAAAAAACTGAGCTCCCTGGAGATGATCAAACAAATCATCGATATGAGGCAAAAGATATTTGTTCTTAAAAGTGATATTATTCAAGGCTCTATAATCAATGCAAAGTCTCATAGAACCATATTTCTTTTTAACAAATAAAACAGGAGCACCCCATGGTGATGTGCTAGGTCTAATGAAACATTTCTCTAATAAATCTTGCAATTGCTCCTTCAACTCTAAAAGTTCAATTTGTGCCATTCAATAAGGGGGTTTTGAAATTGGCTTAGCATCAGGAACTAAGTCAACAGTAAACTCAACTTCCCGATCTGGTATTATTCCAGGCAACTCATCAGGAAAAACATCAGGATACTCATTTACCACTGGCACATCATTAATCTGAACAGTTCCTTTATTTTCAACGACGTGTGCAAGGTAACATTCATTTCCATATTTTACAAGTTTCTAGGCCTCTTGATATGTTATCAAAAGTAAGGGTTCATTCTTGTAAACAAACTAAAAGTCTTTCTGAAAAGAAACTTCTTTAGCTCTACAGTCAATCTTAGCATGGTAAATAGAGAGCCAATCCATACCCAGGATAACATCAAACTCTACTAGAGGTAGAACAATAAGGTTTGCAGGTAGGTTTTTTCCACAGATAAGGATAGGAAGATTCTTATAAATTCTTTTTGCCTCGACATTTCCCCCAGGTGTTTTTACCAAAAGTTCAGTAGTCATTTCTTGAGATGGTATTCCCATTTTACTAGAAAAGGTTTCAGAGATGAAAGAATGTGTAGACCCTGAATCAAACAACACACTGGCATAATCTGAAAAAACAAAGTACCTGATACAACTTCATTTGATGGCCCGGCATCTGCTGAAGTAGTTGCAAAGGATTTCACCACCCCTTTCTGCTTGTAGTCTAACTACTTCCCATCACTCAAGCTCCTTTTCAGACACTCGTTTGCATAGTGACCCATCTCATTGCACTTATAACATTTCACTAACTGTATGTCAAATTCGTTCTTACCTTCACCTTGATCCTTTTAAGTGCAATCACGAGCCTTATGTCCCATATTACCACATCGGTAGCACTTTCCAGAATTCAAAAGACATTTCCTAGCATGCCTTTTGCCACATTTATCACAAACTGGAAACTTAGTTCTCTTACCATTAGACTTTTTTGAAGAATTCTTACCTTTGTCCTGCCACCTCGGTCTCTTCTTTTGCTGATTGTTATAGAAATCTTGGTCATCGGCAAACTCCATTTCCACCTTCTCAGCACATCGAACAAGCTTTTCATAACTTTTAAACTCACGAGAAGCTAATTCCCTTCGATATTTTGGCTTTAATACTGAGTAAAAACGATTGATTTTACTATCAAGGTCCCGGATAAAATTTGGAGCATACCTTGCCAATCAAGTGAACCTTTCTTCATAGGCAGCCACTGAGTCTACCTCTTGCCTCAATTCCAAAAATTTCTTTTCCATCCTAAGTCGAACAGCCTTAGGAAAATACTTCTCAAGAAACATACCTTTGAATTCATCCAGTCAAGAGCATCAATCTCATCGGCATCCCTGATATTTTTAACCATAGACCACCACTGATCTGCTTCACCCTAAAAACGGTAAATAGCAAGACTAACCTTTTGATTGTCTGAACACCGCATGACATCAAAAATCTTCTCTAGTGCTTTAATCCACCATTCAGCTAGCACAGGGTCAGATGATCCTCTGAATGATGGTGGATTTTGCCTCATGAAATGTTCCACCACTGACATGTTCCTCTGCGGTTGATCTGGCTGATCTCGTGCATGGATACCACCACCATTTATCACTTGAGTCAACTATGCCATTACTGCAACAAACTATTCAGTTCCAATTCCGACCATTTCTGGATGCTGATTCGGAAGGTTATTTCCTTCTGTATGCCTTCCTAGCACTGCTTCCCTGTTTCCTCTGCGGAAAACCATTCTGAACAAACATGTCTTAGATGAAGCAACATGGTAGTCTTTAAATGCTATATCATTTCGAAAAAAAAAATTTGGATAATCATTTAATAGAATTCTAACTCCTAAAGTTATCTAAACCGACCTCTGATACCAACTATAAGGCCCCAGCCTTAAACCTTACTTAATCTTGAGTTATTACAAGATTACACATTGAGGATCTTTTCGGGTTTAGAGTTTTAGAGAATTAGATCATAAAACTTGAATTAAATTCCACATATAAACAAAGTGGTTACATAAAGATAGTATTCTTCATTCCCATCTATGGAAACACATTTAAAATAAAACATGGATTATTTCTTGACACATCCTTGACTCTATCATCTTATCATGTACCTTTCCCTTGACCTGTGAAAAACATTTCAAAAACTTGGGATGAGCATAAAAACTCAGTATGGGTTATAAAAAAAACATGGAAAGGAAACATGAGTTCATATATACATAAGAATGAAATCATACTTTACCGATAAAACATAGGCACTTTAACATACCTCATAAAATCATGAATAAATCATAGAAATCATAAGACATAAAGGTAACTTGAGGAATTCATAACATTCTTACGTAGGGAGTAACCCTCTTGGTTACGTTTGGAATAACCATCACAGTATATTCCCTAAAATATCTTCGGAGAAACCTTAACATTTCACTCCTTTGCGTTACCCAATGCATTGGAGAGCTATAACAGGCTCACCCGCCCTTAGTTTATCACGGAACCACCCGTCTTCATAATAATGCCCAAGAACCATAACATAATCATATCACATATAACATGCATAAAGGAAACATAAAATTTCCACATTTCAATCACGAGATATCAATACAACACATTGATATAAAAACATTATGAGAACCATTTTCAATACTAAAATAAAAGAAAAGTAAAACATGGTATTTATTTTTCTTTTAAAAAGAAGGTATGGCTTGTAGAGGAAGCCGAAACTCAAATAACGGTCACGACGGCGGAGACGTCGTTGTCACCGCATACATACGACAAAAACATTCCCTTTTGTCATTTAGTAAACGCTTCATATAAAAAAGATTCCTTTTGAATAAATGTAAAAGTCAAAGGGGTTTATACACCGTATAAAAAAATGTTGCGAATAAAATATGCCTCAACGAAAGGAGATTGAGACGAAGTCCCATACCTCGTATACGACTTGACCCGACCATTATTTAATCTCCTGAATAATAAACTTGATTTAATATCTACATTCTTATGAATCTTTTTCAAGTTCATTATTCCTTTTATACCATGTTATGAACATCATGTAATCAGTTAAGTTAATAATGTTCATTTTGTCGGTATTTGGTTCTTAAGTCAAAAATAGACTTCTTACACTTACATGTTGTCAATTTGGTCAAAGGTTCATTATATCCAGAATGGTATTCATGATGTAGATATCATATATGTCATATATATCCAGTACATACATGCATTTATAATATTACATCACATTTAAAGGTAAGAAATGAAATGCACCGTTCATGGAGACGGTAAGCCGTACGTACGCATGAACGCTACTTCCATTTCTATTTCATATTTTCTGGAATGGAATCATAATTATATAAGAGTATATTATAATTCCAGTATAATAACATATATAATATCATTAACTTTATCCTTTTCACATCCCACATATGGTATTAACGAATCAAATCACTTTTAGGGGGCGGTAGTCCGCACTTCCTAAAATGAAGATATCGTGTTTATCCATAATGGAAACCATAAAGGTATGCCCAAAATGAAAAAAACAGAAGCTTAAGGAAAAAATAAACATATTATATATCATATATAAAAATAGTGACATCATAATGGCCACCTTTGAAGGTGTTAAATGAGTTTTGAACAATCATCGTTTCGGGAGGCAGAATTTCGCCATCCACGGAAACCGTATGTTCTTTAACCATTTGATGTAGTTGTGTGAGAGTGTAGCTCAAATAAATATTATAACAACATCCTTGTATATTGAAGATACTGTTTTTTTTACAAAATAAGTAAATAAAATGTGTTTAGGGGGTTGGAGAAGCAAAATAAAACAAATGAACATGAGAGAATGAATTACCTTTAAAAGTGTAACTCCTTTTGATTTGAGCCTAAAGGCTTCCTTTGAAAGGATTCTGCCCAAATGGAATCCTCTATAATGAGGAGAGGGATGTGTAGAGAGTAAATGGGCAGGGTTTGGCCGAGCAAAAGGCTTGAGGAGTGTGTGAAATGAGGTATAGTTGGGGGCCTTTTATAAGAGGAGAGGAGGAGCACTTTTGGAAAGTAAAGAAATATTACTTTATTTGAAAATGTGTTTCTGTTTTAAAAGGTCCCACATTGATATAATTCGTGGATAAGGTGATAAGGGTTCGAAATACACTCATCCAATTGGTTTTGGAGAAGTTTAGTTCATAGATTTTATATTATCTTTCCATTTTATTTAAATCGTCAAATAATGATGTCATCGCTGCATCTTTATTATGTCATAAATAATTTAATTTATTTAATGTCTAAAAATTATAAAACAAATACAATGATGTAGGAAATCTTTTTAGCTTTCCAATGACTATTTATAATAAAAAATATGATCTTTATAACCCCATGTAAAAATTGTTTTCGTAAAACATCTCTTGTTTGTGTCATTTTTACTTTAACATTTAATAAAAAGTTATTTATGTCATTTCCAAACCAAAGCTTCTCCATGGGATCCCCAAGTTGACCCATGGCTTTTCTTGGTCGGCCATGACACAACCAATAAGGTTGGGACATGTGTATAGGTCATTTCCTATTATTAAAGCATTATTTATACCTTAAACTACCCTAATTACCACTAATCGCGATTAAGAACTTAATAAGTTACTATTCACCAAAAATTATTTTAATCTCATTGGACCACATTTTACTTCTTAATGAAAACCATGTATGTCGGATTTTCAAAATTCAGTACACATTAGTGGTAAACTTTCATTTAACTAAAAAATCAGTTTGCTTGATTACCACTTAGTGGTTTCACTATTCATCAAAAATTGAAGTTTTTCAGAAAATTACCAAAAATTCACAATAAGCTATATTTGATATTCCGAATTCAAAAATGAAGTCTATTTTACAAAATTCAATAAATATAAGTCAAATTAACTAATTTAATAATTAATTCCCGCTGTCAGAGCAAATAGCGTGTTTTTACAAAACAATAAGTATCAAAAGATTGACACCAGTAATTTCAAAGTGAAATTGATTCCAATGACCACCATTGGATAAAATGGTAAAAATATATTCATATTACACATTAAGACCAATTCAAAATATAATCTTATCATATAAATAAATTAGATTAAAAAGCAGTTTTGATGTAGAATGCAGTATTTTTCACTATTCATTAAAAAATGAACATTGTCAGAAAAATACCAAAAATTCACACAAGGTAAATTTTGATGTCCCAATAATAAAGAATCAGTTTATTTTGACAAACATAGTTTACAAAATTGTCAAAAGATAGATTCAAAAATGGTTTTCCATCAAAAGGCAGTAAAACAATCTTTTAAGAATATTAAAGTATTCCATGCATAAGATTGTATTTATTTTCATTTTAAGCCTCTATAACACTATATTAATAATTAAAAGAAATATATAAAAATATCTATTATTCATTACTTACTTGGTATGTTACATAAGGTACCTTTTAATAATGATCCTCACCATCACTAAAATAACAATATTATATAAAATTGAAAAAAAATCATTAATTTCATTATAAAATATTTATTCTCGATCATCATAAAAAAATATAATTCAATCTAACTCATGAAACATTGATAACCTAATAAAATTCCCTATTTTATTATTCTAAGCTATTGTACCCCTTAAAAATATAAACCAATGTAATTTTATTATCACATAGAACCATCGTATGATGATCCAAATCATGACTATCCAATCAATGGACATTTCAACATTCATAATATCCAACTCAACCTAATAAATGGTACTAGAAACATCATGATGTTTTAATTCTAGAAGTAATATATGAATGATTTCATGAAAATAATCCATCTACAGAGTAATAATTATCAAATATTCTATATCACCAATGCACCATAATACATAAATGCTATAATAAATAAAAAATACATATTACTAACTTAGTTGAACCTCCACTTCCCTTGATGAGGAGAAATATTCATGAAAACATGTTAATTGACAAAATAACTAGATTTATCTCTTCTGATCGTCATAACATTTATGATGAACTTTTCCATTCTTTTTCCTATTGTTAATCAGCTATACCTTCCATATATTTATTTCTAAAAAATAATGTCTAAAAATATATGACTCAATAATAATGGTTGAACATAATGATTATTTATAAGAACATCGATAATATACATAAAAAGAGCCTTAAGAATGGATATTTGATAGATATTTTTATAAGAAAAGTAAACAAAGTTATTATTATTAACCCATGAACCATAAAAATCTAGAACAGACATGCTTGAAATTTCCTCAAATATTTGGATTACATACAATATCATAAAATCTTTCAGATGATGATAACTAGTTATATGGAATAACTGAGAGATGGTGGTATTATTAACACACTTCCACATTAATTAGGTAAAATAAGCATCACATTTAGAAATAGAACTTTTTGGAACCACATGACGCTATATAAACATATCCATATACAACATCACTATATCAACCACAAAATATCTCTCCTTGATTGCTATAAATGAGTTCACTTTATCAATACATTCAAAATAAACCAAAAAAAATTTTATTTTAAATATAACTAGGTAAAACAAATGATAAAATACATTGATATTTCCTCCACCTTAATCACCAGAACATTTAGTTGTTATAGAAAATAATTTTTAGCCTTCACACTTGCACATACCATACATCGAGACATGAACTCGACCATTGATCTCTTCATCTGTGGCTACCAAAATAAAACCATCATTAAATCATACATATTGAATATACTAGGATTAATTTATATTGTTAATATATATAATTATTTATAAAAAGCCTAAAACATTAACATTAAACAAAAATAGCTATTTGAAATAACAGATGGTGATGGCCATCCTCTAGCCATCCCACAATATTTTTTTATAGAGAATAAAAAACTGAAATACATCCACATCAAGATGTCTAAACTAAAAAAGCTCATCCTTCCAAAAAAGAAATTTTAACCTTTATATAGTATATGAGTTATCAACCAAATTATTCCTCCATGACAGGATTAAAAGATAAAATCACATCTGTCACCCACTATTAATATATTGACCCATGAACTACAAACCAAAAAACATTGGTGATAAATTCATTAACTTCTTTATTTACTTTTCATGTGCTATTAAATTACATGAATTTGTATTCCTATAGTTACTATACTGACTAAATTTTTTTAAATTCAAATAACATTTACAGAAGATTTATGGTAGGAATCATTGATCATATATGAAAATGAATTTCTCTTTAGTGAGGTTACTCATCCACAACATCTGAGAAAACACTATGAAATCTTACTAAAGATCATGGGTGTAGTAGTTAACCCTATGAAATTGTAAATATAATTCCCCATCTGGGAAAATTTACAAATGTTATATTTAAACAATGTGAATTCATATATAACAAGAATAATAGAAAATCACAAAATGAAACCTTTTTTCAAAAATAGAGAACAATATTACAGTTAAGCTTCACTTTTAGGTAGAAAATAGATTTCATGAAATGAATAGCAATTATGAATCTATATCCTTCCTATTAACTGATATTAAATGTTTTATACATTAAGATAAAAAAAACAATAATCTCTTATAATAGTATATAAGGAAATGGATGGTGATAACCACTTCAATAATCCTACAATCCATCCTTGAAAAAAATTATTCTATAATTAAGGGACCAATATAAATGTTTTTTTAAAAATAATGTATCAATGAAAATAAATTAATCATGTCCAAAATTTTCATATTGATTCCATTTAATACAAATAATTTCATCATAAAATTTACTAAATAGTTCTTAAATATATATATTAATCCAAATCTATCCTTTAATATATAATAATTTCATCAACCAACACTACTTAATACTATTATTGGAACAAATGAAACAGTGAGATCCTATATTCCATGAAGAAAACATGAGAATTCATGACATATAAGGGATCCATGAATGAAATTGTTAATACTGTGACCTGAAGGAATCCTTGGGGATATTCTTCTACATAACCCTTATATTATGATTACACTATCTTATATGTAACATCACAAACAAACTATCTCTCTTAAACTAATTCTTTGAACATATCAAACAAATCATCAATCCTTGGGAGAAAATATTTTTTTTATTCCCATTCAATTGTTTCATACTATGTTAAACAATTCATAGTCATAGAATATTATCTACCTTATTATATAATAACACAAGATATTTAAAATGAGTTATATTAAAATAAATATATCCATTATACAATTGATAATTAACTTGAATCGTCAAAATCTTCGAAAATTTTGATCTATTATAGTGGGTACTTTTAAGACCTCTATGAGAAAGGAATTTAGTAATTCCACCAAGAAACTCAAAAATACAGGTAAATTAACATTCATAAACATCAACATAAACACTTTTAGATTATAATAATTATGCCTCATACACTTGTGACTAATCCAATAGTCCATCTCACTATTGAATAATCCATACTGGTTATCCTTATCAAGGAAAAAAACTTTTCTCCAACCGTATTCAATTTCATTTTACATAGAATAACAATAATTCATTCCAAGAAAAAAAATTGTTTGAATGTATACATAATTGGAAAAAATAAATTAATCTATTTTACTACCACATCATCATAACAAAAACTCTACACATATTAGACATGTTTTTCTAGCCTCTAATAACTGTAGTCAACACCATTGGAATTGTAATCCTCTCAACCAGATGTCCCCAAACTCACACTAAGGATATATTGATCAATATTTTTGAAGGCAATAAAAAATATAGAATATGATATGTTGTAAGATAAATAGATGGTACCTTAGATGATCTCTATCCATCATAGCTTTGAGATCTATATAAATTTCATATAGAGATGCCTTTCTTATCTTCCTCCCTAGCTTTGTTGATAACTACATTTAGGATCATTCATATTATTATATCCATTATGTCATATAATATATCATGAATATCCTTTACAACTACATTTCTCCTATATTATCAAAATATTTACTTGGAAAACGAGTACCGATAAGGAGTCAGTGGAAGAAAATATTATGGCTATATAGTATATTGTTCGTTTTACAAATGCTAAACTCCAATGAAGGATGTGTACTAGAACTATAAATGTCCATAATATTTCCATTAATAAAACTATAATATACATTATGGTATTATCACAGGAATTTCTAGAATCTAATAATCGATAAGAAGAAACATAAAGTCAACATCCATTTTTCAATCCCTCATTTAAAAGAAAAATTGATTTCCCTAGATTGTTACCTATCTATTGGGGATGTTTTGATAAATTCCATCATGGGATGTTATATTCCACATAAATATATTTTCTACTAGCTTTAGAATAGATATAACCACCAAATATATAAGCAATTGTTTTTTTAATCAGTGATGAATTACTTTATGAATTTCCTCATCTAAATAATGTGCCCCGATATCCTCATCTGATAAACAATTATTATATTAAATGAAGAATATTATTAAACCAGTCACAAATCACTCACAAATTGATTATATTACTTGAATGGAGAATGAATCACCTAAAACCTTGAATCTTTTTTCATTAATGATAGTTACTTCTTAATAAATTTCTTTCAGAATTCCTCCAAAATAATGAAGATTAGTTAGGATCATTATAGAAAAATATATATGATAGATGGGTTTCATCATGAATATCAACTCAATACATTAATTATTTCATATTAATGTAACACAGTGAAATAATTAGGATCGATCTCATGGAATCCTCTAATAAAAAATAGATATTATCTATTTTCACTAATACATTTTAACTAATATATGACCAAAAAATAATAATATTTAAAATTGGCATCGTTTGAAAGAATTTAACATATAAATATATTATTTCTATGGAAAACTAATTTTTAAAAAGAGTTGGGATTTTGAAGAAATAATGAACAAAGTGTAGTGATTTTATTCAATGGAGTTCATAGTGATATAATCAGTGATTTGTAAAAGAAAAAAATCTATTTAATGTGGTGAGCATGACCTCTCACACCACACTCTACAATTTGAAATATTATTTTCTCAAATGGAGAAATATTAATTTAAGATAATTCCCATCCACATAATAAACTATGTTAGTATCCATCGTATTAGTGACATAATTATTAAATGGAAGGTATAATTTTGAATGACGATGAAAAAAAAGGAATCATAGTAAAATTGTTGAAACAAACAAAAAATAATCTGTTTAACCATCAAAAAGTTCCTAGAATATAATGATTATATTATAGAGAATAATATAAATTTTATGCATCAATTCTCCCCTCCCTTAAGTATGTGGTGAGGTTAGTTGTCTGTTTTCATAGAGGCCCAAAGAAATATGACGTGGAAAACAAAAAAGAGAGAAGAAAAAAACATGCATCTGTAAAATAAAACTGAACAAATTTATATTTAAAATATTATCAAGTATTAAAATATCATGTCTCCCAACCTATCATATATGATGGAAAACAGTTTTTAAATGAATGGTGGGATAATTTTACTTGGAGATGGTTGTTTGTATTTACCTCAACATTTATTCTCAAGTAGACTGTGTATATTTGATTAACATAATTGATTAATTTTGTAATGTGGTATTCTAGAATGTTATTATCCAAATCTCAAACATTAACCTGTATTATTCATGATTTCATAGCTATATTTATCTAAAGTTACGAACAAGACATTAATGAAAACATTTTCTATTTGGAGACTCTTCGTATTCATATTCTATGATTTTTTTCCATTTATAACCATGAATTTAGTTGAATCATGAATTGAAACATTTAAAGAGAATGATCCATGGACTCTATTAGTTGTTCTCACAAATGTTATGATTATTTACCATATCCACATAAATGATATGGGAATAGATTCCAAATATTGAATTGTGAGAATTATTTTTATCAAAATTATAGAGAAATCTCTTATTATAGTTAGATGAGATCTTTTCCACATAATTATTAATTATTCCACAAAAGGAAATTCCAGATTTGGATTAGTATATATTATTTTATATCTATAATATCAAACTAATTTAAAATACATTATGATTCCGGAATTATTCCATTTTAATAATTAAGGTGAATTTATCCTTATTAACTAAGAATGTAAAAATTTACTATAAAATAACGCATTCTTAGAAGTACAAAATATTTAATTATTAAATAAAATATATTTAATTATTGTCTTCATCAATAATTAACACTTTGGTATTATACAGAAAGAAAATCTAATGAAATTATCTTACAACAAAAATAAACCATTTTAGGAAAAAATAGTCAAAACAGATAAAAGATAAAAAATGATTAATGCATCCTTGAAAAATAATTTCTCTAAGAATATTAATATAAACTAATATAAAATTAGTTTATAGAAGTTAACAAGTTCCTATAATGTGAACAAAATTGAATTTAGTGGGTTAAACGTTTTAATATTTCAAATAATCATAAATTCATCTTTCAAATGATCCTAAAATAAAATATCAATTCTCTACAACATTTTACAACCCAAATGATATTCCAAAAATACATTTTTCCTATAATTAATATTTTGTTAAATATTCAACCCACATAAAAACAATCATTATTGAAATCTATTGTACTTCATGTTGGATCCAAATTTTCAATTCTACTCTAGCTTCAATGGAATTATATAAATTAAAAATATATTTATTTTGATTGTAATGGTTTTCTATTTTAAAATGAATATGTTACCCAAGGTAGTGTTAAATATTCACGTTTTTTATGTTATTATTCTTATTACTCTAAATTTTACATTCTTAACATTCATTTTTTTCTAGTTCTGAAACAAAAACATCCAATGGATTAGTGACAGAATTAAAAATTTAATGATATAGATTAAAAAATTGTAAAATAATCATAAACAGCATGTTTTTTTAAAATTCAAAATAATATTTAATGCCTAAATTTATAATCATATAACACACCCAAAAAACAGTAAAATTTAATAAAGACATAAAAATTAAAATATATATATAATAAAGTTTTCCAAAAATATGATAACATATACCCATAAAGATTTCACTACACTTCCATTTATTCCCAAATAGAATTTTGAATGTTATCTGTAGAAAAATATAAGGAGATGAATGATCCAACCTCACATGAATTTCCTTCTAAAGTGTTGATTTATAATTCTATATTCATTTATGTTAAAATTAATAGAGTGGATGTCTATAATGAAACATAATGAAATAATATTAAAGAGAAAAGAAAAAATTATATATTTTATCTAAAACCCACCAAATAGTTTATAGAATTCTACAAACCATAGTTTGAGAGTTCTAGTGAGTTATCCCTAATTTGATAGTGGTTGTGTTTTTTGGGATATTATCCACCACATGTATACTTTCCTTGTTTCCATGAGTATACATTTAAAATTAAGACCTCAACATAAATTAAAAAAAAATCTACTAGAATTAAGGGATAAAATTGGCTAACGGGTAGTGGGTTAACTAAGAAGGGGTTATCCCTATTTCATTTAGCAAGAGGAGTGGTTCCCACAATTAGTAAACATATTAAGATATGTTGTGGTCTCTCAGCTAGATATAGTTTCACAATCTATTATATAATGATTTCAAGATCTATACAATCTTCCACATAAGCACCAATGTATACTGCAACTGGATCATTAATTATTTCCTCAAAAAAGGCCACTTATTCTAATTATTCATCCTCATTAATATAAATTCATATATTATCCACATTTTCATATTCAAAATATTCGAAGGTAATAATCAATTCCACTTCAATAATTTTTAATGAAATAATTTCATGGAAATATTATTTCATATTATTGGGATGACATTTAATTTGTCTTATTTACTCAATACACCTCGGTATTTTATTGTTATTGATGGAATACGGATGTTAATATTCCACAACATCTCAATATATTATATTATTCTCATATATTATTATTCCATAAAAATTGATATTTATATATGAGGGGATCTTTCTTCATCAGGTATGGGATGATCACTTATGATTTTTCTTCTAAAGTATTTCAACAGAATTTATCAAATCCATGTTGACCTCTTTTAAAAATAATATCTAGAATTTATACAATGGGAACCTCTTTATGTAATGTGGGATTATGGGTGATGGGATATTCACATAGCACTCTCAGATCCACCTCTAGTTATTCAACTATAGAATTAGGTTGATAAATATACACTTCTTTTTATTTCATTTATTGTTTCTTTACCTATGAAGGTTTGATCACATTGCGATAAGTGGATTGGATATCTATTTTTTCAATTTTTCTATTAATAAAAATTCATACTACATGAGAATAAAAATTTATTATTTTCAACCAATGAAATTAGAATCATTAAAATAATTTGTAAAATTAATATAAAAGTACATTTTGTCACAATAAATTAATGATATTCAATAAACCTCTTATTTTGGTTTAATTATTTATTTTTATTTTTTTTAAAATAGATTTAGTAATCTCTTTTACACCCCAATAGAAGTTCCAAATAGACCTAAATATATTATGGTGAATCAAACCACAATTTATTTATCAATTATTATTAATTTTATACTGTGAATAAAATTTCCATTACCTTACACACATATATATTACATAAAATGTTACGAATATACATTACTAAACATAATTACACCATAACAAGACCATATATGTTTAGTATCTTTAAAAATTGGGAATAGTAAAAAAAACTAGTTCAAAATATATCTACGTTGTCTCCTACATATACCCATTTTTTACAATTCATACTTAATAACCATATTCATAACATGGGTACAAGAAACATAATAATGGGAGTATTTAGATGCTCAGTAAGGGTAAACAAGTGAGATAACAATCATATCCTAATCATAATACAAAAAAACATAATATTTGAAAATATTATCCTCTATATGAAAGATCAAGATATCTTATAATGGTATAAATCATTAATGTCATTGAAAATGCATGAACATATTCCCAAAATTCTAAACATAAGACATAAAATTTTATGTTCACATACAATACTATAAAACAATTTCATAATTTTCAAGGCACATGATCAAGGCTATCATAGAAAATAGATTCCATTACTGAACCAATGTGACTCCTCAATCCAACCATGTATTACTTAACCAAGTTTACTTTCCATTCCATCCATGTGTTACTGAAATGAGATCCTTTCTTGTTACAGTCTTATCTATCTTTGGAGATATATACATCTACAAACTGTATTGGAGCAAGATATTGGTCCGAACCATCTCATAATGAATTCATTCTTATGTGTTACATGAAAACATAAATCATTCATCCTATAATAACCCAAAGAATAATATGGGTTTCTTAATCGTATTTCAATCATAACACAATCCATGAAAGAGATATGGATTTTGTAAATAGAATTTGATCATAAAAATAATCAAACCATAGGAATATTCGTGATAGTATACTATTAATTTATCCCTATTAAAGAATTTCAACTATGATAGAAAATAATTTTGATAGAACACTTGAAATTAATTCATTAGGAAAATATCCATTTGTCATAAAAAATGTTATCTTTTATTTAAATACTACACAATTTTAAATGAAAATAATTTCTCAGAAAATACCCTTGGAAAAATGTATGGGTTATTTATTGGAAATAAGGCGTTATGAAAATGTGATAATCCATTCATATTGAATAAGATAAAATAAATAATTCTTCTCATACATTTGTGGGGTAATTAAAAAATTACCTCTAATAGAAAAAGAAAAAATATTCCATTCATACCATGTAGTAGAAATTCAATAATTTATAAATTTAACTTAAAACTATTATAGAAGAATATAAAGATTATTTTGGAATATATATTCAGGAATCATGAAAAAGGATGATAATATAAAGAGATAAATAATTTTATATAAACAATATTGAATAAAATTGACATTGAAAAATTATCCCTTACCTTGTTTCTGATATCCTTTTTATGTATTAGTACCTCATCTTTTATAGTGTTCTCCCTATAGTTATCTTATTAATGCACTAGAGTTGGACTTTGGAGAATATAATGACACATATGATATGACTAATGAAGATGAGAATGGAAATGTGCAGGGGATGTCTGAGCTTGATAGATCAATGGGAAGTGAAGGACTGAGGTAGGATGTGCCCTTTTATAATTGAGTATATGGGAAATTCTGGAATATCCAAAAATACTAATTTATAATAAATTAATAACCCATCCCAAAACATCAAAAATTTCCCAGTTTATAATATGAGATGACATAATGTTGTAATATTATCAAAAAATAAATTTTATACAAGTTTTTTTAAATTTTTTTTTATAATTTTCATTAACTCAATGTTATTATATTACATTTTTTACTATGGTAACTAATATTTCAATATTAAAAGGGTGCAATATTATCATATTTTATGTAAATTATACCAAAAAAGATTAATTCGGAACATTTAATGCTATATAATAATTATTTTATATTATTATAAATGTTTTATGATTTTTCAATATTTTGATAATCAATTATTTTGATAAAAAATCAATAGTTTCAATCTTGACTCTATTTAATTCATTAAATATTAAAAATATAAATATAACAATTTAACATAAAAAAACATTTAATTATATTTTTAAGAGGTCCCGGTCATCTATAAAAGAAATTTTATATATTAATTATCTAGAGAAATAATTTTTTAATATTTTTAATAACATTTTCTTATTATCCCTATTAATAATATAATTACAATATCAGTTTTGTGTAATTATATAACATTATAATTTTTTGAATAAAAATTAAATATCATATATAATTAAAAATATAAATCCTGTAGATTTTATAAAAGCACATATAGTCGAATATATCTTTGGGAAATTCCATCATAAAAAATTTTATATTTATTAAAACATTAGTGCGACAACATTAACAACACATAAAATAAAATTTTATAAGTTTCATTATCATTACCATATGGATCCAAATGGATAACAACTCAATAATTGTATTGTTATAGTCTATATATACACTAAATAAACGAGTTGGCAATGTATTTGTATCTTTTAAAGGTTATTATCATTTTTTTATAAATTATTTTATTCATTTTTCATCAATTAGATAATTTTTTAATCATCAATGTCTGATTCATTAAAGTAATTATTTTTTTCACAAAAACAAAAAATAAATTATCATGATAATGAAAAAAAAATTATCATTAAAAGGAGAATTTATAGTCGAATTTATCTTTTCTATAAACATACAATAAAAGCATTATAATTCTTAAAATTTGAGAAGGACATATTTGGCATTTTATTTAATTAAATAAAATATTTATCCTAATCTCATGTAAGTGTCTTCCAAAGGCTAAAATTTCCCCCTAATTATTATTTATGTCGAAACACAATAATCCAATGATGTTATGAATATAGTTATGGTATTTTTTAATATTATTTTTACCCTTAATTACTCGATTTCCCCTTTTAATATATTATTAAAAATTACCAAAGTTAATCTTCTTATTTCACAAAAATAAAATAAATATATTTCCATAATATGAAAACAATGATTCCAAAAATAGATTCCATTTTTTAAAAATCAAAAAATATAAGTTTCAATAATTAATTTAAAATACATCTCATTTTCGGAATGATAAAAAGTGTTTTAAAAGTTAAAACAAGAAAATGATTGTAATGTTTTTACATATCAATGCAATGTAAAATTTATTCTAATATCCTAAATTATATAAATTGATAAAAATTTAATATATTTATAGTTTAAAACCATTAAAATATATAATTTATCACAATAAATATATTTTATGAAAATGTAGTTTTCAATTAAAATGTATTACTTTTTTACTATTCATCAAAACGTGAAACACAATAAAATAAGAATAAAAATTCAACCAATGAAAATTTTTAGAATATATTTTAGTATATGTAGATTATTTTGTAAAATATAATATAAATAAGTATTTAAAAATATATTTAAAATTGGGTCACCATCGAAAGGGGGTAACACATAATTTTTTGAAAAATACTTCTTTTATTCAAATAAATGAATTTTTTATTATATATTTTCTAGAAAACATATAAGATAAATTTGAAAAATTATATTGACTATATTAAATTTATATTTCCTGAATAAAATCCCTCAATAATGATTTTTTTATTTTATGAACTCACTTCATTTAATTTAAATTGTTTTTCATAAAAATATTTCCTTTTATTTAAAAAGGTTTTATTTTCATTTATAATTAATTTATCATCAAATAATAATTTCTATATATATACATGATTGAGTCATATATTAATAATTTAGTCAATATATTTCATATCCATTATTATAATGGGACAATTATAATGTAACATAATAATATTTAGGTGTTCGCATAAACACGTTCTTTCGTGAAATTAATTCAAACAAAAAAACATGAAATTATGTGTAACACAATCAAGGAATAGTGTTTTGTATACTTCAAGAGGATTCAATGTTAATTGTTGTGAAAACTTATCTTATTCTATTTTAAATCACATAACCACAAAAAAATTAAAAAAATATATATCTCATAAAGATCATAAGGTGTTACATTCAACCCCCTTATAATGAGTTTCACCATCAATTTTTTTTGGGTTGTAAAATGTTTAATACTTGAATTATCTATCATCAAAACTCACATCGTAAAAATTCATAACCAAACATCATTTTTAAGAGGATTTTTATAAATATAACGATTACCCAATCTTACTCATAACTAGGTTTCTATGTAGGATAACATATTTGGAGATTTAGGTGTGCTGGAAAACCATAAATAATCATAGATAATGATAAATTTCACTAATCAAAAAAAGGTGAATGATTCATAGAATTCTAAAAATCACAAAACGATATAGTAATAAAGAATTAAAGGTTTCGTTGATGTCATAAATTTTATAATAAAAAGACATCCTTTTTAAAACAAACACTTTTTCTTATGTTACGTAATTATTATGAGAAGACACACATACTTTATTTAACAAAATCTCACCATTTTGCATGACATGATAAATTTCGGGTTCATCTATATTTAAGTGATATGATGTTGAATTTGGAATTTTTGAAATACTAAAATATAATGAGATTTATACATAGATTGATAAGTAATTCCATCGGTATTGTAAACTATTATCATAAGATATCAAATATACACCAAATCCATCTATTGTGAGAAAAGACATTAATCTCACAAACAACTTCCTAATTTTTTCTTAAACATTACAAAAATGGAAATTCTTAGAGTAATTATAAAATTTGATAATCCAACACTTGAGATATAGGTGCACTAAATCTGCATTACATGTATCCCCCATATATAATTATGTATCTCTTGTTGGTAACACTCCAAAAATGTGAACTCCTTTATAATGGATTATCATAAAACATATTAACAACCTTAATTACTATAAAACCATATTGGAAACATGAATTATTTAAAAAATCTATTTCAACATACCATAAATCTAAAAAATTATATATAAAATATCCATGATATAATAAAACACATTTTTCTCTTATCAATCCAGATTACATGAATACTATCAACATATAGTTGTCTCCTTATAACAACAATATACACATATCAAATGTTTCCAAAAATAACACAATCACCTATTATGGTTATCAATGCCATATACTTATGGAAAACACACAATGAACCAACACATGAATATTACAATATTGAATAATACTTTAAAAGTTATTATAATACATTATTCTAGAGTCTCATTACATAAACAATCAATAATTCCACTACATTGTTATCATACTCAATATCTCCAATAGTTATCATATGTTATTTTACTTTTTATTTGGCAATAAAGGGTTTATTTCATCGATCATCATTAATAAACATTGTATTAGTGTATTGTATATTATAATTCCCCATTTCCTTGAACTAGTATCACTAATGAGTTGGTGGTGCATTCTCTATAGCCTTTTCTCTATTCACATAATTATTTATAATTTTCTCATTAATTCAGCTTTCAATTTCCCATTGACAAAATTTTGCACACATGATGAATTTACTAGTCCTTTTAAGACAATATATACCAAACTTCTTTCCAAACATTGACATTAAAGGGACTCTCATCTTCTTTTCACAATGGATTTTTGGATTTCCCTAAAACTCAATCTTAGGTTTCTTATGAAAACCATGATATTGATATTTAAAACCAACTTCTATTTCTACCATTATAGCACAATAGACATTCTCTTAATATCTACTGAATTCTCTAATGTGTAATGCCCTTTTATGTCTTGCTTTTATGTCATTGATGAATTGATCAAACATACTTTCACATTGGATGAGTATTCCAAAATTATACCTTTCATGTCTTTTAAACTATCCCTCATATGTTTTCATGGATTTATCATTCTTTTTCTTAATCGCATTGAACTGTATTTCTATGATTGAATGAAGAATAAAATGAATGTACTTATTGAAACACATTTTCTTTAAATCTTCATATCCCATGGATTCATTTTCATCCCTTTTCTCTCGTATTATCAATAAGGTTCTACCCCAGGCTTGCTTCACCTTCTAAATGAAAAAATAGTCAATTTGAGTTTTTCATGTTCCAAACAGTGATGAAAAAATAATACATTTTCAGTCGTGCTGATCCATTGTTCAGCAAAAAGTAAATTATAAGACCCACTCAATAATGTTGGAAATTTCATAATGAAGAAATCATCAAAAAAAATTCCCTTCCATATTCATTTGTAAGTCCAGAATGATTCATATCTTGTGTACGTATTGTGATAAAAAGTTATTCCATATTCCATAATATTTGGTTGTTCAGTATAACAATCATTGCATTGTATTATGCTCCCATCATTAGCATGAATCCTTCAAATTCAATTCATTTTATAATAACCAAAAATAATAGAATGAGAAGTAAAAACATATTAGTAAAAGAAAACATTATCAATGAGAATTATATTCAATATATCACATATTATGTTTAATTCTAGGTTAACCATGATCATTAAAAAATCAATGTTTTTAAACTATATTGTGACTTATACTTACGGATATCCCAAGACATATCATTTGAAATATATCTAGTCATATCACTATTGATTTTTCATCATAGTTTCCAAAGGATTACTAAACCATTACTCTAATAACAACTATATTGGACAACACATTACATACAAAATATTACTTCAAAATTGAAGAATATTCATTAAAAACATAACAAAACCATGACATGTCCATATATGTTTACTTTATTTATATACTGAGAAATACAAACAACTAGATCATAATATATCGATATTTTCTCTCACTTAATCTTTCATAACTAGTCCAATTTTTTGACATTTCTTACTTAATAACCTTCTTTATAACCTACAGAAAATAAACATATGAAAGGGTGAGATATGATGCTCAGTAAGAATATACAAGGGAGATATAAATCATATCATAATCACAAGTCATAAGAACATAACATTTGAATATATTATCATGATATCAAGTCATAGGATAAATCCAAAATATTCATAATGAATCAATGACCATATTCCCAAAAGTCATCACACAAGACATGGAATTTTCTATATACTCATAAGTATTGAAAATCAGTTAATATTACCAAAATATAATTTCCAAGACCATCATAAGGGATGTAGTATATTACATAAGTGATTTCACTCCTTGTTCCATCACTAGAGTGGTGAACTGAGTTTACATCCTATTCCTGCACTGTATTACTAAAACAAGATCATTTCCCATTACAACCCTATTTATATCAAGAGATATATATATTTACCCAATACATTGGAGGGTTATATAGGTCCCACCAATCTCATAATGGAATTATTCTTATTTGTCCCACAAAAACCAAAAATCATTTATCTTTGCATAAGTCCTAGAATAAAATGGGATTTTTAAACATCATTGCATCATTACATAATCTATGTAAATCTAGTGAATTTCATAAATTCAATTCCATCATCAACATAATCATGCCATGGGAATAATATTGATAATAGATATAAAACATATCCTATTAAATAATTTCATCTTAGATGGAAGATATCTTATAGAAAACATGAAAATAATTATTTATTAAAATATAATTTCCCCAAGATAAACGTTTTCTTTTCTAAAAACACCACAAAATTTTTAACAAAATGATTTATATTGAAAATAACCAATGAAAAATTGTTAAGGAAGAATAAAGGAAATATTGACTTTTGAAGATGTAAAAATCAATAAATTCCATATAAGTTAAATGGAAAACAATTAATTTTTATTTTTTTAGATATGTCCAAAAGTATCTCGATATGAAATCATCAAAAGAATCCTCTTATAACATTTAATAAAAATTAATTTCTCGGTAAACCTGAATTTAAAAAAATATAAATGAATATAATGAATTTTTTGGAATACATATTATGGAAAAAATTTAAAGAAAGATAGTTATAGCCCATTAAATTCATACATATTAAAAATCTCAAATAATAATGAGATTATGAAATTAGAACCTACATTTGGAAAGATATCTATTGTATATATCAAAACCTCCTCTTAATTACTGAGTTCCATCTAAATCTCCTATTAAAGTACTAGTGTTGGTATTTGTAGAAGAATATAACCTATATAATGTGATTAGAAAATTAAAAAAATGGGTATGTTATTACCGATATTGAAGTCAAATGGAAATTGAAGTAGTAGGGGAGGATTTTCCCTTTAATAATTTAGGTGGGGGAACTTTTGGAATCGCCAACAATATTTATTAATAATAAAAAAAACCCTTAAAAAAATTGCAAAAAATGTACTTGTTTTGAAGATTATATGAGATAAGTATGTAATGTCATAATCTAATAAATTTTATACTTGTTTTTCTCTCAATATAACCCTTATCATTTATAACATCAATTAAATATTCTATTTTTTTATAACTATGGTATCAAATATTTCAATATTAAAATAGTGAAATGTTTACTTATTGGATGTAATTCTTTCCAAAAATGACTAATTTAGAACATTTTAGACAATATAATTATTATTATTTATTTTTTATAATAATTGTGATTTTTAAATAATCAAATAATACATTATTGTGATCAATAATAAATTCTATCAATTTTGACCATCTTCAATTCATTGGAAATTATGATGATAAAGATAAAAAATTAACATTAGAAAAATTATTTTATTTTATTACGTAGAGGACATGTTCAACTTATAAAATCATTGGATATGTTAATTATCCACAATTATAATTTTTTTAATATTTTTAAATGAATTTATTTGTTATCTTCATTAATAAAATAATTACAACATTAGTTTTGTGTAATTAATTAATATAATTATTTTTGGATGAAAAAATAAAAATAAAATACTAGGATGAAGATAAATCATGTTTATTATATAATAATTCTTATAGAATAATATGTCATTTGTAAAATCTATATTAAAATGTTATATGAATTAAAACATGAATGTGACATATTTAACATCACTTTAAATAAAATATTATAATTTTCATGATATTTTGTATAGGGCTCCAAGTGATTTATAAATCTACCCTTCGATGATTGTGGACAATATATTATATAATAATAAGATTTTGTCATGTTTTTTCATTTTTTTGTTTGTTATAATTTTTATGAAATTTATTTTATTTATTTATCATTAATTAAAAAATTTATGTATCATCAATGTATAAGCCTTTATGTTAATTATTTATTTCCTAATAATTAAAAAACAAATACCATGATAAATTAAAACATTTCTCGTTTAAAATTAGTTTTTATTTTTTATTTTATCTCATATATATCCTTTTATTTTAAATGATATTATTATTGAAAATTTAGTAAGATATATTTAGATTTCATTTAACTATAATCAATAAAATGTCCTAATCTCATTCAAGTGAATTTCAAAGGATAAAATTTCCACCCAAGGATATATAATGCTAAGAAAAACTCTTCCAATTATATTAGGACAATTTTTTAGGAAATTTTATATTATTAGTATTACACAAAATTACCAGATTTATCCTATTATTGCATCAATAAAAATTACTGATGTTACTATTACAATGCCCCAAAAAAATAATGATATTTAAATAAATTGTACCTATTTATTAAAAATATGGAATAAATTTGAAAATTTTCATAATTTTGAACATTCAATAGTTATTTTAAAATTAATATCTTTTTCATAATGAGGAAACAAGTTTTAAAACATAAAACATAAAAAATATAGGAATGTTTTTACATAAAAATTCAATGTAAAATTAATGAGAATGACAGAAATTATATTAAACTTTAAAAATATAATATAGCTATATTTTAAAACAAATAAAATATTTAATTTAACACTTCAAATAAATTTGAAGAAAAATAGTTCTCAACTGAATTGCATTACTTTTTTAATATGCATCAAAACACGAAACTTGTTAGAAAATTACCGAAAATTCAACTAAATTTTATTTTTAAACTATTGATTCAATGGAAAAGTGTATCTTGTAATATATAATATAAAAAAGTGTTGAAATTTATATATAAAATTGATGCTCCACCAAAATGTGGAAAATTGAATTTTTTAAAATTACATCTTTCATCCGAAAAATGAAATTTGTTCTTATATAATATTCATAAAATATATAATATGAATTGTAAATATTATATTTATTATATCACATATATAACTCATTAATAAAATAAATATGTAGTGGTTTTAGTATTTTATAAATTCAATTATTTTCATTTAAATGGTTTTCATAAAAACATTTACTTTTACTTATAAAGGTTTTTATTTTCATTTATAATTGACTGCTCATCAAAAAATTAATTATATATATACCTGTGTAAAGAATATTTTTATATTCTAGTTATTATTATTCATAAAATCCATTAAAATGGCTAGGCTATAATGTATCATAATAATATTTACTTGTCCACTTAAACTCAGTTTTATATGAAATGAATTCTACAAAAATAACATGAAATTATTTTCAATATAAGAGAAGAATGATGTTATGTATTAGAAAAGATAATTTTATTTTTTTGTAGTGTAATTATATATTGATGTTGATTATGACACAATACCTCAATGAAATTTAAAAGAAAAATCTAATAAAATTATTATGGTGTTATAGTGAAATCTATTTGTTCTATCTCATGGATGATTTTTACAAAGTAATGAGAATACATTTATTTTATTATTCTATTTTAAATAATATAAAACTACGGAAATAAAAATAATATAATATGGGTTCTTTTGAAACAAAAGTGAAAAGTATTCATATAAATTCATTGAGACCAGTTCTCAAATTTAATGGATAATAGATGGAGTATAATTGAGGAAACACAAAATAGAAAAGAATAAATCATTATTAAGAGGATGAAAACTAAAATAACACACATTGACAATATAGTATACTATTATATCATTATATAACCCAATATATAATCTAAAATGGTCAATAATTTTTAATGGAATAGAGTTATATATTTATAGTGGTTAGGGTGGATGGATTTCTATACTAATATATTCTCTAAAATATTGGGCATGATATTACCATTAAATGATTGAATTGTAAAATGTTCCCTTATTGAAAGGTTATATATATATATATTATCTATAAACAACAAAATGGATGATATTTATTGTAAAAAAAATTTAGTTTTATTACCAGGATATTAAAGAAAATATTTATTGCACGGAGACTCTTTATATTCTTCTTCCCTGATTTGACATGCATTTTTGTCCCGGAAGGATGAAGAATTGTTCTTGGACGTTGTTGAAAAAAACACGTTAAGTATTATATATCTCAAAAAAATAAAAACTCATTTAATTTTTTAATTTAGAAATATCGTCCAATTATTCAATGTATATATATTTGTGCACAGATTCCATGGCTTGAATCGTGAGACTCTACTAGTCATCATATTGATGCATTAGTATCCAAGCCTAATTAGTTGAAATGTTTCCCATTTATCAGGTATGTAAAAACCCAACCCTAGTTTTCCAGAGTCAGTGCATTAATTAATTACATTTTCATGATTATGATAAATCTTTATTTTAAAGGAATGAATATTTTTGTACTTTGGTAAAACCTGATTCATACATAAGTTCAAAATTACAACGTGAAAGGAAAGACATTTTATAATTTCCTTTGAAAACATCCATAATTGAAAGGTTATCCCTAAATGTCATTAATAATATATGTCTTCATGTATTTTAAAAACAAAACATATGAAATGGGTGAGCTCAAATTCTTATTAAGGTTATGAAATACAGTAGAAGATATCATAAACAGAAACATTATACATAGAGGATAGTTAAAAACACATGCCTTTAAAAATAAACACGAACACATTATAGATGGAATAAGAGCTAAATAAATAATGCAACAATGAAGAATAATCATATTTATTATACTAGTTGAATAAACACACGAACTATCAATTATATTTTTATAAATGAGGGAATGCAGAATGACAGACATGATAACCATACAGTTAAGGCCTCATGCCAAGACATTGTATAACTTTTATGACAAGGAATCATGCCAAGAATGTACTTTGTCCCATGATATCTACCGATGCATCGACAAGATATAGAGGACCCGATCCACAAATACTTTGTTCATTAATTTCACCATATGAATGTGGACAAACATGAACAACATATACATTAATATATAATTGAACATATGAATTGTGAAAATTTTACCCAGAATATGAAGCACAAACACCAACCATTCAATGTCAATTGGTGAATGGATTTAAGGTAGCAGACCCACAGTCAAAATAATCATAAAAAAATCAATTAAATATTGTATGTGATATCATAAAATATTAATCCCAATAATATATATGAATTATCATGAGTGTTGAAAAAGATGAATATACTGTTATAAAATAAACGAGTAATTCTTGAGAGATAAAAATATTTAAATTTAAAAATAATAGTTATTATTGAAAAACAATTATATAAAACTAGAAGTTAATTAAGATAGTATTTTCATAACTAAATTATTGATTTTATAAAGGTAATGGTTTCTAAACATATATTATAATGTACCATTGAAAATTGGTATGAATTCGAGAAATTCCCTTGAATTGGTCTTGTATTTCGGGATGAATTTTTGAAAGATCATTTTAAAAAATATAAATACCCTTAAATGAAAGAACAATTCTTGTTAGTACACAAATATATAAAATTCACTCAGAATTTATGTGTATTAAATATAAATAAATAATAATTTAGTTTAGTAATCTAGAGATTATGAGTATCCCAAATAAAAATGGATGTTCGAGTACAAAACTCCTACATTGTGTTTGATGGTCTTCTTCACATGATCCTAGCATCCTGGATAAAAAAAATAGTTAATTAATTATCATATTCATAACCTATTGTTTATGTAATTTATTTAATGTTGCCTTATTAAGTTCATTTATATCATTCATGATGGGTTTAAGTGGCTTCATTTTATTGTTTGGAAGCTTTTTCAACCACGGTATTCTTGACCATTTTACTTATATACATGTATGGATAAACATGTTAGAGAAGAATGGGTGTCAAAATTTGGATTTCTAATTCATTTGATAACATCTACATGATTACATGGTAATAAAATTTATTTCACTATTGAGAGTGAAGATTAATCATTATATAAAACATTAATGATAATTTTTTGTTTTATTGTTTGGTTTTGATCAGAACGACTCAAATAAATTAATTTAATGTGTAAAAAAAGAATCCATAACCTTAAAAAAGTAATAGTACATATATTATAGTCTATGTTAACCATAAAAATGGTTTCATGACCATAAATGAATATGGTGATAAAAATTAAAAACACGTCGTCCTTGAATGTGATAAGTTTACACATATTGGGTGTTCATTTCATTTCTTGTATAAAATAATGGGAAAAGGTAAATAATGATATATTATTATATTATAAAAAAACATTAATTTACTTTCATGGTATTGAAATTATAACTAAATTTGGAAAAATTTATGTGTATAATTAAAATGAAAATAATGGAACTCGAAATAAATGAAAGGAAAAGGGGAATTTACCTCTTATTTTATCTTCATTAAGAGCCTCTTTATGGGAGGGGTTTTGGTATTTTTTTAATTAGACCAAGAGATTATGGATATAGGGACAGAGATTGGGAGGATTTTTTATCCGATTTTTGATAAGCCATAAGGATTTAAAGGATTTAATAGAAGTGGGAGTGAGGGGGGTATGGGTTATAATGTAGAAGAGGAGTGATATTTTAGTATCTATTCATTATTTTATTACTTATCATATGAAAATAAATAGTGTTGATTCCTTTGAAAAAGAATAGTAATATGTGCTTTTGTGTTCTCTATAATGGTTTTTTACATCATCCATGACCCATGTAATAGTGTATTTAACATATAATGTATATATATGGTAAATTATTGTATGTCACTATTCACTAAAATTTTAATATTTCAAAAATAAATCCCAAAAATTCACCATAGCCATTTTTTTATGATTAAAATCCTAAAATGGACTCCATTTTATCAAAAAAATTATAACAAATAAAAATTTAATTATTAAATATAATAATTTTTTACATGGGAAATTCAAATTTTAAATTTATAATAGATTTTATAATACACTCAAAAATTAACTAAGCACTCATAAAATGATCCTAAAATCATAATACATAAAAATATTTATTTAGGAATAAATTTTATGAAAATTAGATTATATTATTAATTTAAAATGGTAATTAAATATTGATCACCAATGAAAATATGAATAATTATTTAATAATTTATAATATATTATACATCATTTATAAGGATCCTAAATTTTATTTATACATTCTTGGGTGATATTTATATTCATAAGGGTCATATTACTATTTATAAGGGGATATTACTATACATAAGTGTATGATACTATTCACCAATATTTTAGAGGATTCTATCAGACTCCAAATAGCTCTCTGAATACATAAATGTGTGTTTGTTTTTTGATATTCAAATCATAGTAGTAGAAACATAATATTTATTGGCTAAGTTATTAAAAAGTGTTTTTTAAGAAAATTAGTGTTTGATGGATTTAATATTAAAATTTATTAACAATTCTATGGGGTGTCACATTCTTCCCTCCTTACAAAAATATCATCCTCAAACATCATAAAATTTTACTTATAAATAGTTATGAGTTAGTATTAATTATAAGCTCCTCTGGATCACATGATACCTCCTTGATTTTTGGATTTTCTCAAAGTATCTTTACAAGTTGTGTCG
This sequence comes from Viscum album, assembly GCA_963277665.1. Taxonomy (NCBI): domain Eukaryota; kingdom Viridiplantae; phylum Streptophyta; class Magnoliopsida; order Santalales; family Viscaceae; genus Viscum; species Viscum album. The sequence continues at coordinate 1,118,606,717 of OY728133.1, forward strand.
TCCGATTCATCCACCCCTAGTTTTTAGTGTCCATAATCTGTAATGGATCTTCACTCTATGATAGGTCAGATTCCAATTCTATACCATTAGAAGCGGGGAATTTTGTTGGTCTTTACATGAACTATATCAACAATGAGACATAGAACACATTACGTACTTTATAGAGGATAGGAAGAATAGTCAAATGATATGAAAAAGATCTAATTATATCCAGTATTTTAAAATCTCTTATATATATAGGTCTCAATTTCCCTTTATTCCCAAAACATATAATAACCTTCCATAGTGATACCTTAAATAATACATGATATCCTACATGAAATTACAGATATTTATTTTGATTATCAAATTAGCTTCTTTTCCTACTGTGAGCAACATTGATATTGGTTCATATAATCTTAACTATTTTTTTTCCTCCACAAGCTCTAGACCCACATGCTCCCTTTCAATTAAATTATCCCAAAATGTTGATGTATGACATTTTTTACATATAATGCTTTATATGGTTCCATTTTAATGATATAATGGAAACAATTATTGTAAGAAAAATCTACCAGAGGTAAATACTGATCCCACATACCTTCAAAATAAAGTCCTCTTGATTTCAATGTGTCTTATAATGTTTTCATTTTACTTTCTATATTGCCATCATATTGATGGTGATAATCAGTAATCAAACAAATCTTATCATCCATTTATTACTGAAGACCTTACAATCGCTTTGATGTAATGAAAGCATTGCGATCAGACCCTATTGAATGCGGTGCTCCACAATGTCTTACAACATCATTGACATAGATCCGTTCAAGGTTTTCTAATGTAAAATCCTCCCTTATATTGAGTAAATGTGATTATTTGGTATGTGGATCTAGAATTACCCATATTAAATCATTCATTCTTGGTGTTTTGGGTAAACCAGTGAAATAAATACTTGGTGATGTCTTTCCGTTTCCATGTTGTAATATTTAGAGGTTTTTGGACTCCAGAAGTATGTTTTTGTTCACCCTTCACTTGTGGATCGACTAAACATCATGATACATTATCATCAATATCCCACTGCATGTTTTCCCTCCCAAAATGTTCTATCAAATAACTATACATTTTAGTGATAATTGTGTGTATAGAGAAATTATAACTACATGAATCATCCTCTAAATGCCTTTTACCTCAAGTATTGCTGGAACAAAAATATTCTTCCCAAATTTCATAATTCCATATTTATATTTAAATTCATGCCACTTCCCATTATCTCTATAAATAATTTTCTTTTAAAGATTCTCATTATTAGGATGAGAACAGTAAATCATTTCCAATAGATATGGTTTTATAAAAAATTGAAAAATTAATCTTGTTTCCCCTTCATTATTAATTATAATGTCTATACTTAATATATCTCGGATAGGAGGATCTTTTCGAAACTCATATTGTTTAAAACTCTGTTATCATTCATGCTCAATGCATTATATACATTATATTTTTTGCATATGTGGTAGTGTATGGAACATTCGTAATCTTTAAGCAGCTCAATCCATCTCCATTGCATTATGATGAATATTTTGGAGAATATTTATTTCAAGCTCCTGTGATATGTATATATCTAACTTATGTAACTATAGAGATAATGTCTCTATAGCCTCAAATAAAAGATTACAGCTGCTAACTCAAGATCATGAGTTATATAGTTCTGTACATGAATATTTCACATCCATGATTCATAGGCAATAACATTATCATTATTCATTATGACACATCCATTTCCTTTCTTCGATGCATCACAGTATACTAAAAATACACCATTTCCCCTTAGTAGAGTGATGATCATTGAATTAACTAATATCCTCATCAATTCATCGAAACATTCCTCACATTCTTTTTTGTATATAATCATAACCACTTTATGGGTATGCTTGGTCATTGATATGGAAAAACAAGTGAAGTAATGAATAAATCATAGATAATAACCTACTAAACCAATAAAACTTCATACCTCCATTGCGTTGGTTGGTGTAGGCCATTATTGAAAAGACTTTTTCTTCACATGATCAAGAAATAGTCCATTATTTTAGACAATATGGACATCAAAAGAAATTGATTGAATCCAAAATTAACACTTTCTATACATCCTATATAATTCATTTGATCTAAGGTTCTTCAAAATAATGCATATTTGATTATCATGATCATTGTAGATTCTGTAGTATACCAATATATCATAAAAAAATACCAAAAAAAATTCATCAAGAAATTCTTTGAAAATCCTTTTCATTAGATCCATAAAGTTAGAGGGTTCATTATGTAGTACAAAATTCATTAATATAAACTTGTAATGACCATACATGATATAAAATAAATCTTTGGAATATCTCCTTTCCTCGTATGAAAATAATGATATCTAGATCAAAGTTCCATCTCCAAAAATATTGGCCTCCATAAAGTTAATAAAATAAATCATAAATGACTTTTTATGTGATATATTTTGTTTATTATTGAAGCATTGATATCCGTGTGGTAAATGGACAAACACATAGATCTATATTTCATTTTAGAAAAAATAATAGGGGATCCCCATGGAGATACACTATGGGGAATAAATACATTATCAATCAAATTAATCTAATTGTTTCTTCAATTTTACTAAATCCATAGCAGCTATTCTATAATGTGACATTGTTATAGGAATTAAACCAGGAATTAAATCAACAAAGATCTTAAATTCAAACTCTATAGGGTGTCTAGGTAAATCATCCAAAAAACATCAATATATTCATTCACTATAGGTACATCATCAATTTTAATATTCCTTTCCTCAATCACAGATACTGATTTCTCATACTCTCCATAAATTGAATTCAATATTTCTACTGAGGGTGTGTTTATATAAGAATCATATAGTTATTATTATTCCCTAATGATAAGGGATTCAACATCAACCTCAAAAATTGTGACTCCGTTCTTCTTGTAATATATTTTCGCGTCATGACTCCAAATCCATTCTACAGTGATGATTATATTGAAGTTAATCATCTGTATGAAAATAAAATATGCAAATAAATAGTGTTTATATGGCATAATGGGGACTAGATAACACATAGTTGTTGTAATGATACTTCCATTAAGAGTTTTTACTGACAACTCCTTTATTAAATCAAATTGGAAATATTAAATGTTATTGGAAAGAATGGAATATATGAATGAATGTGATGATCCTGAATCATATAAAGGATTGGATTAGTTTGGGGAAACAATTAAATCACATACCTCTAGATCATTAGGAACATCAATATCAGTAGTTGTGATCATAGAAACATTTTATTTATCTGTTGGACATCATTGGGGAACTATTCCTTAACATGTAGAACAATCATTTTCATAATTTTCAGGCTCTTTTAAATTTTAACATGTATCATTTGTAGCTTTTTTTCACCGTACAATCCCGAGATATGTGGAATTTTACTTCCCACTTGTAACAAAAATTCATACCATTTCAGAAACTACCAGGGTGACTCTTCCAACAATTATCATAGGTTTTAAGGTCAACTCTTTCACATCCCCATATCCTTTTTTCATTTTCTATATTTTCCATCAGCCCTATTCTTAAAATTAATTCCCTTAAAATCATATGACTTATACAATTATTTTTCTATGTTGATGTCAGATTAGACTATATCTTTATATGCTGAGATACTATGGGTGACTAGAACCCTTTTTAGGAGTGGTTTTAAACCACCAAATATTCAATCAATATTTCTCTTGTATTATATGTAGTTTGTGGCATGTAATTATAACAAGGTGAAGTATTATTTATACATTGAAACATTCTTATCATCTTTTTTACTAAGATTTATAAACTACCATTCCATATGTTCTCACTGTTTAAGAGGGAAATATTTTTCTATGAAGATTCCCATAAAATTTATCCATTACATTTCTACTATTTCATACTCCTCCTTTGTGTTTTGGAATTAATGACCACCACTGATCTAAATCTAAAAATAGTTGATAAACCACAAGGATAACCTTCACTATTTCATTACATAAAAAAGAGTAAAATATCTTCTCTAATGAACGTATGCATTTATTCTTTATGAATGGTTTTGTAATCCCGCAAATGATGGTGGCTGTTGTCAAATAAATTTTGTTTCATTGCTCTTTCATATTGTAGTTCTAGATTTTCCATATTGTAAGGTTATTGTCCATAACCTCGGTTATTTGTCCATGTATTGTTATAAGTTCCTCATCACTAGTTTTTGATGTTGATCCCATGTCGGTATCTTTAATAGGAGGGAAATCCCCATATTGGATATGCAGTTTCATGTAGTTTTCATTGATTACACAATTATCAATTTATAAATACTGGAATACACTAGATTATGATTTGCATATAATTTGTAATCTCAATGTATAAAAATATATATCATAAATTAAAATCATATACATTGAAAAAATCATAATCATAAACTTGTTTTCTTTATAGAAAATTTTAAATTTAAATCCTACATAATGGATTATAAAGAAAATATGAATTATCCTAATCATATTCCCATGGAGTGTCATACTTGGTTTGTTTGAAGGCCCATTTTTGTGTAATATTACACCCATGGGAATGCAAAAAACTCCATCTGGGAGTTTTTACTCCTATGTACATCTGTTCTAGAACCTTGTCAACTCTTAGTATCGAGATAGAAACTTATTTTCTAGAAATATCACAAAATCTATTCCATACCAAAATTTTTGAATGTTCATGTATATTTATCCTCCAAATCTATAAGTGTTTTGTTCCCAAGTGTATTTTTTCTAAATCTAGTTTCCATGTTTTCTACTAAGCATCCTCTATAAACAACTATAATGTCACCATCTCGGTTTCCTAAATATAATTACATTATTCATTACATTAGCATGATTACATGAAATTTGTATCTCAATGGAATGAATATTTAAGTAGTTTTTGGAAACCAGATACATACACAATATCAACATTATAATTTCAAAGGAAATACAATTTAGAAAGTATTTTTAAATCATCTATAACTCCTAGGTATTCCATTCAAGTAATTTATAAAATACATATTCACGTATTGGGAATATGATACATATGTTAGTGTTAGCTCAAATGGACGGTAAGGGTAACCAATATAATAGATGATATCATAATCATAAACATTAGACATGGTGACTAACAAAAAACAGTCACCTTAAAAAATAAACTCAAACAAATTATGCCAAGAATAATAATTGAATAAATAATTCCATAATAAATCATAACCATGGGTATTCTACTAGTTTAATATCCAAATTAAGTCTCAATTACTTGTTTCATAATGATGAAATGCATAATTCCAAAGACCATAACCATACCGTCAAGGCCTTATTCCACGACTTTTGATTATATTATGAGAACTACTGATGTGTCAAGGGGTAACAACAGGCCCCAACCATAACTTAATATGTCTAATGAATACATCATATCAATGGGTATAAACATCAAAACATATAAATTCATATTGAAAAAACCTATGAATTGTTAATAACTTTCTAAAATCATTAACCATAAACACTAACCATTCGGAGAAAACTGTTGAATGGTTTTAAGATAAAAAATCCATTTTCAAACTAATAATGAATAATTTAATTAAATATGGTAGATGATATATTTAAATATTAATACCAATAATACATACGAATCAATTTGTGTATTGAAATAGATGATGATAATATTATAAAATTATTATGTAATTCCTAAAAAAGCCTCTTTTACTTTTAAATGATGTGTTCTTTTGTAAAAATATTTTTGTCAAACCAGATGTGAAGAAAGATGTTATTTTCAAAAAAAAGTGTTCTTTTAAAAATATAAGTGTTAATAAATATGTATTAGTTAGTGACCATGAAAATATGTATGAACATTGGAAATTCTAATGAATCAAGCTTGTGTTATCAGAAGAATATTTGAATGAACATTTTAAAACAATTGACTATTCATAAATTAAATTAGGATTATGATTTCTAAACATATATAAATCATTCAAAAAGAATATAGGAGGATTAAATATTAATAAATAATAATTTTGTAATTATCAAGAGTAACCTGAATGAAAATGGATTTTCGGGTATAAAACCCTTAACTTAATTCTATTGGTGTTCTTCACTATATCTTAGTTTCATGGATAACCATATTAAATTCATTAATTAATATTTTCATAACCTCAGATTTATTAAATTGATTTATTATTCCCATATTAAATTAATACATGGCCTTCTTGATGGGTTTAAGAGGTTCTATTTTATTATTTGGGAGTGTTTTCATCCTTGGTATTTATGACAGATTTACTAATATACAAGTAAGGATAAACTTGTCAAATGAAGAAGGTTTTCAAGAATGGAAGATGTATTTTATTTTTTAACTTATTGATAATTACATGGTTAAGAAAATAATTTGGTTATTGGGAGTGAAGATGAATCGTTATATAATACTTTAATGATAATTATTTCGGTTATTTGGTATTTTTTGATCACAATGACTCATAATATCATTAATAGTAAAAAACTCCATAACATTACATAAATTATAATACATATATTATATAATGTTTTTACAATTAATATGGTTTAATGAGCCGAATTTAATATTCTAATAGAAATTGAAAATCCATCGTCCTTGAAAATGATTAATTGAGACACATCGTATTTTGTTTTCATTTCTAGTATAACAGATGGTGGAAGGAGTGATGATGATGAATTATTTAATTATGATAACAAAATTACAATACACAAATGGTACATGAGTTATCATTTCATTTATATGAAATTAGGTGATTAATGAATAAGATCTGAAAGGAACTCGAAATAATATCATGAAAGGTGGAATTTACAACTTCAATTTATCTTCCTTGAGATCATCTTTATGGGATATGTTTTGGTCTTTTTATGAGAACAAGGGATTCTGGATGTGGGGGAGGATATTTAGAGGATATTTTAGTAGAATTAAGACAATGAAAATGCTTATGTGGATTGAGGATGAGATAGAGTGAGGGGGTTATAGTGGACGAGAGGATTGATTTTTTAATATCTTATTCATTATATTTTTATTTTGATCAAGAAATATTTTTATTATTATTGTGATCATGATTAGTAATATAAGCATTTCATTTGATAGTAATGGTTGATTACATCATCTATTATGCAATGACTAGTTTATTTAACCTAGATTATATATTTATGGTAAATATTCTTATTTTACCATTCATAAAGAAGTTCAACATTTCATAAAAATCCAAAAAATTTACTATTTCCATTTTTTGAGATGTAGAATAAAAAAAATGAATCTATTTTATCATAATAATTTTCTAAATATGTGATATATAATTTTTAAATAAAATAATTATTTAATTGAAAATATATTTTTTATATATTTAAAACAGATTTTATAATACATTCAAAAATTAATTAAGTCTCATAAAATTATAATAAAATATTAATAAAACAAAATATTTATTTAGGAATAAATTTTAGGAATATTATTTTATGTTATTTGATTATTATTTTAATTAAATTTTATCACTCATATAAAAATGAATACTTAATTAATAATTTCTAAATTATTTAACTTCATTTATAAGGTGCCTATATATTATTCTTGCATTCATTGGGGATCGTAATATTCATAAGGGTTATATTACTAATCATAAGGCTGCATTATTATTCATAAGGGTATGATACTATTCATCAATAAATAAACTGATTCTATTAGACTCCAAATATCACCCAGAATGTAACTGTGTATATCAGTATTTTTAAATTCAAATCATAGATATGGAAAATTTTGGTTTATTAACAATGTTATTATAAATTGTTGTTTTTCAGATACCTAGTGTTTCACGCAATACATATTAAATTTATTTATAAATCTTTGGGGTGTTATAATGTAAGAAAAAAATCTTATTTCAATATTATTTTTGTATAAAATTATTTGGATGAAATTTAAAAAAAAAGATGTGAAATAAATAAAATTGGAAAATTAAAAAAATTGTGATTTACGTCAAATTATTAGTAAAACATAAAAATGGGATAATTTAACAAAAAAAATAAACTGATGGTATTTAAAACATTTCATTAATGAATATAATCTATTAAATTATGAGTTTAATTAACAAACCTCCCATGATGGACATTCCTCAAAAAACTGATTACCAGAAATTTCTTATTCTCTGTCTAATTGCGATTAAAATTGAAGGAAATATTTTACATAACTTATAACATTTGGGTATAATAGTATGTTTTTCATAATAATAAATATTTTTTTAGATAATATCACATAAGACATAGAAGTAAAATTAATCAAAAAATACCATTTTATAATGGAAGGTAAAAATTAATTTTAATACAATGTGAAACATCATTAAAAAAATTATAATATGAAAAAAAACAATGTAAATAAAAAAAATATTTAAAAGATATATTAAAAATCATGTAATATAAATCATTTAATATGATTATAGTTATTATTTTTAAATATTTATTCAATATTTTATAAAACTAGTTAATTGAATAAATTTAATGATATATTATTATGGTTCTATAATTATAAACATTCATTTTTAAATGTAATATTTTCATTGAACTAATTTATAGAGTGCTGTGTATATTATCTTAATAAATTATAATGATCACTTTTAAATTACTATTCTCATAATATCTAATATTTCAATGTATGGAATATCATTTTAAAAATATTTTAATTATCAATTTGTATTAAATATGTTTAAGAAAACATAATTTTGAAAATATAATTTTTCATTTATATAATAGTTTTCCTTAATTTTTACATTATAATATAAATGATAAATTAAAAAGTTTTATAATATTAATTTGATAAAATGAAAATTTTAATTTAATTTAATACCTCTATGAGAGAATTGGATAATTTTTTTGGGATTTTTCTAAAAATTGTGATTTGTATGTGAATAGTGACAATTTGGGTTATAGAAATATAAGGAATTTTAACAGTTGAGCCTAGGGAATATGTTTATCTAGGGAAGGAGTTAAAGTAATAATAAAATCATGTAACATTCAATAATGGGATAAACTCATCAAGATTCGAACTTGAGACCCCACCGAGATCGACATGGGAAGCTACCACTAAGCTGCACCCCGATGGAAGAAATATTGTGATCTGTTTTAGGACATTAAAACATAAGAATAACCTACAAAATTATGATAAATTTTCATAGATCATAAAATAATTTTTGTTGTAAAATAATTAATTTATATAAAATTATTATTAAAATATATGTTTGATTTATGGAAATAGATTTTATGTTTTATTTTTATAAAAAACTAAAAACTGTAGTTTACTTTAATTATGTATTTTAAATTACCAATCTTTTTATGTGTATTATAATTAATTTTTTTAATTTTTTTAATCATATTACATTAAATATCAAGGGTATTAGTAAATTAATTTATTTTTATTGAAAATATAATTTTAACTAAATTAAAACATTTTTAATTGAATTTTTTATTTAAGAATACTTTTATTATGATGAATTATTACAAAATTAAATAATTTTTAATTGAAAATATATTTTCATAATATAAATTAATACATTATAATTATATTATATGTTCAATTAATTATACCAAAAATAAGTTACCAAGGAAAATAATGTGATATCATTGTAAAATTAAATTCTAGTAAAATGTAAAATTAATTGTAGACGTCCTAAAATAACTCAAAAAATACCCTTTATTTAAATAAATGAAAGTTGGATTGAAACATCTTAATCCCCTATAATTTATATTCCACTTTTGGAGCCACTTTCCATTAAATGTGCCATGTGTTTAATATAAATTATTGATTATAAACATAAATTATACCCCTCTCTATTAATAAAGGATTCTTGTACCACCCCACATATCCTCACATAATAAGATTATTATTTTTCCCTTTATCGAACCAAATCCATCCAAAATACTAATATCAACATCCAAGAGGTTTGGGTCACACCAAAATATCATTCTAAGATGGCTTAATTAGTTCCTTAAATCAATATATCTGAGGTACAATTGACAAGTTAGACTAAGTTCATTCATGTTTATTTCCTCTTCCACCTACTAAAAATATATTATACCATTAGTAAGATAATTACATTATTATAATTATTATATTATAAATAATATAAAATTTATGGGAAAACTATTATATAATTTTAAAACCCTTTTCATTAATAAAAATTAATTCATGATTTACTACATAACATTACACCTATTAAAACCCCAAATATCATGAAGTCTGTTTTCTTTGGAAATTAGGTATATAACCTAACATGAGATACACAAACATTATTTAAAAATTTTATACATTTTTATTGATAAATATCTATTTTCAAAAACATCTTGGCAGAATATAGGGATGTATATATGAAATGGGTGAGCTATAAATCCATGTAAGATAATAAGAACATCACAGCTTGAAAAAATTATTACTTGTTAGAAAATTTATATTTACATGGGGCATGAAATTTTCGAGAATGATAACCAAGAACAGTAATGAATAATATTTTTTCTTAAATAAAAAATGGGAAATTTGGTAATAACATTATATATGACATCATAACCATAGTTTAAGTATAACAACTGACACCTAATAACATGATGGACATGGTACATTGATGATTTTGATCATTTAACTTAGGCTCATATCTGAAAAAAAAAATATTACATGATCATGTATTGTGGAATAAAAACATTAACTTCCCCAATCAAATTTGTTTTGGTGTTTCCATGTGAGTATCCTTTAGTGGAAATGATGATTGTATTTATAATTAAAATGAATTTTGTAGAAATATCATAGAATAATTTAAGAAGCATAATGGCAGAACATAATGAAACAAAAATTGGTTTAATGAGAGAGAAAATAGTCTCTAGTATTTTTTAAAATCAAATGGATAGTATGTGGTATGTGAAAAAACATATATCGACATTTTTAATTGGAAATAAAATCCATAAAATGAACATGATTCATGAAAAAAAATTGTAGAATGAAGGGATCTATTTCCTTTAGAGGGTGATTCCATAAGGTATAAAGGTTCATTTAGAGAGAATGTGGGAACCTTCAGAAAATTATAGAGATATTTTGAAATGGTAATGATGTGTAAAAATGTTTTTTATATAATAGGAATTGGAACTTGGGTGGGGATTTATATAAGAAAATATTAGGGAGTTGTTTCCAATTTCTCAATTTTATGATTATAACAATATATAATAAATTAATAAAAACCGCAAACATTATTATTTTTATTTTATTTTATTCCAATTATATTTTTTGATTATTTAATAAGTTTACGGTCTTAAATAACTATAATATTACTCTTGGTGATGTGAAATTGAGTCATGTTCTTATGTAAATGAATTTAAAATCATTAAATATTATATAGGTGTTGAAGGATTCAAAAAAAGATTAAAAATTTATTCAAATAATATAAAAATTTATTTTAGAGGGGAAACATTCATTTGGTCATGGCTACCTTTTACAGAATATATTACATAATGGTTGGGTCATTATGATGTCAAATTACACACTATATATTTATATAGTATTTAATTTTTAACATGAAATTTGGTTATCTCATAAAATTAAGAAAAATTAAAAACTATATAAATATGAAATTCTGATTCTAAAAATAATATTTCATTTATCAACATATTTATCTATTAATATGAATTTTAACTTTTTAAATAGAATCATTATTGATTGAGAAATTATGTGAGTTTTTTACAATAATTATTTTCTAACCATTATAAAAATTCTATTTGAAATAAAAATAAAAATATCATTAATATTAAATAAAAAATTTCAATAATATTATTTTATAAAAATTAAATTTTTTTATAAAATCATTTAATTTATAAAAATAATTTTTTTAATTAAAATATCATATTACCAGAAAATAAAAATTGACTTTTAACGTATCAAAATAAATATAATTTGTAAATTAACAAAAAATTAGAATTAAATATAACCATTATTATAATTTCAAGAAACTATAAATATTCATATGTTTATGGTCCTAATACAAATCCCTTTTTATAATTGCAAACGCCCTAAGGGTAAGGTGCTGATGGTGATATTTCCATGGGGTGGTCGACGTACATGGTTTAGGGTGTGATATAAATGAGATCCAAAGTCTCAGATAAATGGTTTTTCACATGATTTAATTGTAGGTTATCGTATTTGAATTGGTTATGGAAAAATCCCCTTCATTTTTCTACCTTACAAGCTATGATAACTAGGATTCATATGGTTGCGGACTTCACTTCCATGGTCTCTTTCAAATGGATTTATCAAAAACCTATATTTATAATGTTCATATGATCCCGATTAATTTATTATATTATCAATTTTATGATTCTTAATAATAATTTAAATCCAATAAGATATAATAAAACAAAATAAATTCATGTGTTTTTTGTAAATATGATATGAAATTTAGTTCAATCACAAAAATAATTTTATTTATAATAGTTTGGGTCATTACAATCTTCCAAACCCCTTCAAAAATTTAAACCATAAAATTTTCATTTGAAAAACATAAATTTATTTTGTTAATTCTATTTCAATACCTCATTTGGTTCCCACACCTCTTGATTAACCATGTTGTTTCTCCATATCACATTAACTAGGTGCATCTCATTATTTCTCAAATCATTTTTCCTATGATCTAATATCTTCACCAGATTCTCCTCATATAAATAACTTTTCTCTAATATTACCACCTCTGTATTTAGAACATTTGAGAACTCGAGGGTGTATATACTCAAGAGAGATACACAGAACACATCATGTACTTGGGATATGATAAGTGTGATTTTTAGCCAGTAGGCTACCACTCTGATGAAATTGATGATCTCAAAGAGAACGATGTTATAGCTAGCATGGAAAATGGTACATTTAGGTTACATGATATAACATGAATTTTCAAAAAATTACAATATTTCATCGTGAGTATGGTAATATTTTAATGTATTTAAACCTTTAGTAGTCCTACTGAAAAACTGTCATCATATCGTAGGGAATGGAAACATAAGAATGTGGTGATATAAAATGATCACTTATGTTAAATAAAGGAGATTAGTAATCATAATATGAACATAACAGAATTATAACATGATAAAAATAATTGAATATAATACCATCCATATTAAAGATCATAAAAAGGTTACCTGGTAAAAACATTGGCACATCATATGACCAGAATCCAAATTAAGATAAATAATCATAATTCACTCATGAAACAGAAGTTAATTTCATAAAAGTGTAGAACCATTATAACTATAGAAAAAATTTCATGTGTCGTGGTTTACTACCAATACCATAAACATAGTGGATGAGGACACACTTTTCCCCTCTTTTTGGATCCTGACACTCTTGTTTCCCATAATAGTGTAGGACACACGTGTTTCACATTTTGGGTCAAGACACACCTATATTCAATTTTGGATTACGAATCACTTGTTTCCCACTATGGATTTGGAAAAACCATTTTCACCTTATGGACCAAACACATCATCTTGTCTTCGATCATTATCCCATTAGATAAAAAATTTACCCAATGCATTAGAGGGAGACATAGGACACACCAGTCACTTAATGAAATCATACATGCATGTTGTATAAGATAAAACAACATTCCTCATTTCATTACCCATAAAAGATATGAGATTCATAAACATTTTATCCTTAAACTTGAAATGAAATGGCTATCATAAACAAATCACTAGATCCTAAAATATGGACATGAGATAGGTTTCATAATCTTTTCAAAATCAAAAAACCCATGAATAAAATACGGTTTCATATGGTTTTTATCAATGTTTAACAAATGGAAGAGAAATGAGTTTCATAAAAAAAATTCATTTTATTCAAAAACCATTCAAACAAACTATAAGAATTGATTCATATTATTATAACCCTATTAAATAATAAACTATATAAAAAGATATCATCTTAGGTTGAGATGGATTTTGAATAATCACTTAGAATATATATTTTATTTGAAAACAAGTTTATAAAACATATAATATTTTCAAAATCCATTTCATTGAAGAAATATTGAAAACATATAAAAGAATAAAGAAAACTCATTTAAATTTTTTTAGAGATTAATCATTTCCAAGATAAAAATAACTTTTTAAAACATAATCATTTGGAAAAAATTTTCCATTAAAAATAACTATGAAAATATATACATAAATATTTCATAACCATTTTAAACCATTTAAAAATATAAAATAAATTTGAAATACTTTTTAGTTGAAATATGAATTATGAAAAATAATTTCTTAAAAATTATGAAATAATTATCTTTTAAAAAATTCTATACTTTCAATAGAAGATTCAAAAAAATTACAGTGGATAAATTCACACATACCGAACATTAATTTTTCACCATAAAAATTTTAGAAAGATTCCATTATTGTAAAATGAGAAAGTGAATAATTTAAAAAAATGATTAAAAATGTATCAAATGAGTAAAAATGTATTTTACACATTATAGTAAAAAATTTCTAAATTTATTTTTTATAAAACAAGGTTTTGTGAATAAAAAAAATATGACTGAAGAGTTAAATAACATGAGATTAAAAACACATTCATTATTATATTATGTATAAAATATTGGAATAATCATATCTATATCTATAGATATCATGGATAACCATAGGATAAGAAAATTCATGAGAGATATTGTGATATGGATCCTAATATTTCATCAATGAAATCATAGTCATAATACATCCAGATAAAAGAAAATATTTTAGCAATAAACCGTAACTATATTTTCATGTCTAATAAATATTAATATAGAAGGAATAAAAATAAAAGAAGACTAAAAAATTAATAAATAAATAATATTCATGATATAATATTTCAAAGGGAATTATATAAACCCCATAGAAAAAATAGGTGTATAAAATGGCATGTGTCTCATAGAAGACAAATTGATATAAATTGTTTTACTAATTTGGTATATTTTGAACCATAAAACCCTTTAATGAAATAACTTAAAATGGATATATAAATAAACATGAATATTATTATATGAATAATAGAATAAATTCACTATAAATATATACACCATAGAAATTAAATGAGTGGAAAATAATTCATACTTCACACCGAAATTAAAGTGAGATTAGAAAAATATTTATCCTCATATATTTATTTTCTTCATAGCCACTCATAATGTATTGATAACATTATTTTAATAGTCTGTTTTGGTAATAACTATTTTGTTTTTTATATATTTTTTTGACTTGTTATTATTGATCCTCTAAATTAAATTCATATTATCTTATTTAATGAAATTAAAAGATGATGTAAATATAGTATATATTTCATAAATACATATTTATAATAATAAATAAAATATATAAATAATCAGTTGAACACCCAACTCATGGAGAGGGAAGGTTGTACGTACGTATCAACGTTGTTTCCATTATAGGAGTGTATTTTATAGAATTATATTAAAAGAGTGACAAAAACAAACACACACATATATAAATATTATCAAAAAAAATTAATTACTATTTCAAATATATAATATCTGTTTTATAAACCCACCAATAATATATCTGATCGAATCTATGAATAGATCACATCTCTTTGAGGAGGTGGTGGTCCACACGCCCAGAAACAAATTAATCGTTTTACATAAAATAGATATCCTGAAGTTATGTTTTATAAATTAAATAAATAATAATAAATAAATCATTACTATAATATATATTATATAAAATAATTGTTTTTTTAATAATTTCAAACCATGATAGGTTGGATGGGAATTAATAACGACATAGTTTCCTCACACTATAGTCCACGTTACATACAAACGGTAAGTTCATTACCCATTTGTTATATGTTAGTAAAGGTGAAATCTGAACCATTATAGTTATAAAAAATTAACGTATATTTTTTAATATGAATTTATTATATAATTATGGAATAAAAAAATTTATGGGGTGGAGAATGAAAATAAATCTACTGACCTTGTGGAAGGATGTTACCTCTTATTGGGGTAATTTTCCTTGGTTTCTACCAAAGTGCTTCCTTTATTTTCATTCATCCCAAAGTAAGGCTTCTAGGAAGAGTGGATGGATTTTGGGAGCATATTATTCATGTTTAGGGTGATATAATGTGTCTTTTGAGGTGTGAAAAATTTAGTAGGATTAGTTTCCTTTTATAGTGGATGAGGAGTGGCATTCATGTAAATAAAAAAAATGTAATCATGAATGAAAAGTATCCATTACCTCGCATATCGTCAATAATTTCCCATTATAGTTACATAGAAGAATATGGTAGAAATATTTCTAGATAATTAATTTTGGGAAATATTCTTGGGTATATTTCTACTTATGTTTATGTTTTACCCCTAAGTATACTCTTTCTGACCTTAATCACTGTAATTAATTTTATTTACATTCAATAATCATTTTGGTAAGAAAATTTTACATACAAGATATTTTAAATTATTATTATTACATATATGTTATACATTTTCCCAATTTATATAAATATAATTTTCAGAAATTAATTTAAATTTAATCCCACCGATATGCTATGAAAGTGATTTTTTATGAGAAAAATTCTATATGATTGAAATGTTTTTATATCCAATTTAAATTTGAAATGGATTCTTATAACTTAAATTTGATTAATTTAAGTAAATTATATATTAATATACTTTAATGTAAAATTAGTATATGATTTCACTGCAAAATAAATTAGAGTAAAAACCTATTTTTAATTAAAATTTTGTATTTTTCATTATTCATCAAAAATGTAATGTTCTAATGAAAATGCCCAAAATTCTCCCTAAGTGTATTTTTATATTAATAATTCCAAAATAAAGGTTATTTTTTATATAATATTTATAAAATTAAAAAATTATATATGTTAAATGTGTTCACCATTGAAAGGCTATAAAATTACATTTTAGAAAAATATATCTTTTTATTCAAAAAATTGGATTTACTATTATCTTATATCTATAAAATATGATATATTGGTATAAAACTTATTGATTGAAAATATAATATGTAAATTTTATTTACGACATTAATAAAAAGTATTTTTATTATATATTGAGACAAAATATTGTTTTTACATAGAAAAATTGTTTTCTTTGAAATGTAATTTCATTATTTTAAAATAGTTTCTATATTTCTTTTAGAACTAATTAATAACCAAATGATCCATTTTATATACTTGTGTAAATCCTATTTTCTAAATTTTTTAATCTTATTAATAACATCTATTAAAATTTCTAGGTGGTAACTATATTAATATTTTAATAATATTATTAATAGTATATTGTAATTTGGTAAAACATGACCATGTGTATATCTTAATCTATCAATGGAACATAGAATTGTGTGTAACAGAAGCCAAGATTAGTTTTTCATTTACTAAAATTAAATTCTATTGTTGTGTGTAATATAATATTAACACGGTGTTGCATATAATGCCACGCAATCATAGTTCTTTAATATAACCAATGCTATATTTTGTGTTGTCTGAATTGAAAAATATCAGAATGTATAAATTAATTTAAATAATAGATATTTCAAAAAATATCAGTGTGTTACCTTGAACCCCCTATTTTGAATTTCTCCCTAAAAATTCATTTACATTATCAAATGTTTAACACATGAATGATCCTTTTATATAAACCCACATAGTTAAAATTAATTCCAAAACTACCTTTTAAAAAATAATATTAAACCATACTATTTACCCAAACAAAATTATAGCATGGTTCCTATAGAAGAAAACATAAATATGGAGAAAAAATACGAAATGGAATAAAAAAATAATAATTTTAAATAGTGATAAATAAAACATGTCACAAGAAACTGATTGATCAATAGATATTTAACTTCCACCAAACAATAAATGTATAAAGATTAATCATACCATCATTTTAATAGAAACAAAGATGTTAGGATAAAATTATTCCAAAATCGTTATCTTAAATTTGAATATTTTTTTTATTTTACATGAAAATAACGAACTATTTTTACTTTACTTCATTTATTTTCTTTTGAAAAATATCACTCTTTGGTTGAGCCATGTTGTATTTTATGTTCAACTCTTACTCCAATGAATGAAGGTGAATTTTTCATTCATGATGTACCAATAGATCATGATATCCTTACATAGAGTGATAATTTTTTTTTTCAGATGTCCTTATTTATTATCATGGAAAACTAATTAGCACATTTTATTCAATATGCATAAATCCATATAGAGATAAATTAAACATTAATCTCTAAAACATACTCGAAATATTAACATATACAATCTATAAATGGTTAACCCTATAACCCTTACAAAATCGGGAAATGAAAAAAATTGAAAGAACCCAACTTAATTTTTCAAAATCAGATCAAAATTGATCTCTTATATATCATAAAGAATATCACGGTTGTCACATTGAAAAAATTTGAATACCTTCATCGTGTATTATCCTAAATAATGTTAACAACCATAATTTTTATAAATTATTTTTGAATATAAATTAATTCATCCTCATTCCAAATATTATTAGATATTTTCCCGAAATCAAATAAGTTGTAAACATTATCCATGATAACATAGACTAATTTATCCACAAATCCTCAATTAGTTACATGTTAATATGTACTATCAAATTTACATTTTCCATGTTAATCATCACATTATCCAAGAAAACCACAAGTTTATCTTCATCATGAACATATTGTGGGTAACTTTCCCTTAACCCAAATATATCCTTTCTATTAAATCAGTTTTCTATATATGTATCACCATTAAACACATAATTTTAAATCCATATAGAAAAAATTATAATAAAAATACTTATATATTTCATGAATCATATATCAAAATCATTTTATTCCAAAAAAATATGCACATAAATCATCGAAACTTATTCTTAACCCATTACACAGGCTTCACCATCTAGTTCCTTAATACCGATTTCCAAGAATATGTAATATGAATCACGTCTTAAGGTATTCACTAATAATTCTTGTTAGGTTTATTGCAAACAATTATGTTAGAATATCCAATACCTTTACATTATTAGTTTTGATGCTTAAGGTCAATAATGGTTTAGTCTATTTGGAATCTTGGACACATTTTTCTAGTTTGTTAAAAGTTTTTATACATCTCCTTTAATGTTATTCCCCATAACTACTCGTAATTAAAAAATTCTTCACAATACTGGTAAAAGAAACATAACAATGGGGTGATCTCAAATGCTCATTAAGGATAAATAAACTAGATAAGTAATCTTATGATGAACATTAGTGTATGAGATCATGAGTAAAAGCTTTAATAATCATAACCTACATACCATATATCGTAATAATGTCACATGGAATAAAGATTGGAAGTTCATAAGACATGAATAATAAGGGTGATAAATCATCATAAATCAATCATGAACCAAAGTATCCTGTCATATATGTGTGTAACCATTATAACTATTCATATCCATTTAATGTGTTAGGGTTTATTACCAAGACCATAAACATAGTGTGTAAAGTCACACATGTTTACCATTTTTGGGAAAGGTCACACCTGTTTCCCATACAAGATCAGGACACACCAGTTTCCCTTTTTAGACCAGGACACAACTATTTTTCATTTTAGACCAGGACACACCTATATAGCATTGTGGATTAGAATACACCTATATCCCCTTGTGGATCAATACTATTAATGTGTTTCCCATTATCTCATTATATATAGATATTTACCAAATTAATTTGATGGAGGCATAGGTCTCACCCATCATGTCATGAACCAACCCGGGTCAACCCTGAACCGGTCACCCGAGCTAGTCTGTGACATGACCCGAGAGACGTTCCCGATCCTCTCGGGCTGGCGACAAGCGCGAGGGAATCAATAGAGGCTATGGGAATGATTTCGCCCGGTATAAATAAATTGTTAGACCAGCTGAAATAAAAGAGAGTAGCGCAAAATAAAATAAAAAGAGTAAAGTAACTAAACATGAACAAAAGAAAATAAAACTTACCAAAAGAAACAATCACAATCTCTGTGTGACCTCATGGGTCACTCTCCAACTCAAGACCAAACATCTCCCATGGCGAACGCACCCAAGCTATAGCGTGCACAAAACTAAAAATAGAATGGAACTATATGCGTGAGTATTAAAACTCAGTAGGCTAGCCTGATATCTATTCCCAATGCACTACCTTTAAATAATGAAATTTACCAATTACAGGTTTGAACTAAATATAAAAAATATTGTTTTTCACACACACACACACTTTCATTTCTAAAACAAGTATCAATCCACGGCCCTTTTTAATTTAAAAACAAGTTTAATGTTTGAAAGTAATAGGTGTATTTCTTTTCAAATCATTTAATGAAAACCATTTAGAAATACAAACTTCAATTATTAGACAAAAAGGAAAAACCACAAAAATACACAACACACACCAAGGGAAAAGAAAAAGTGGCACACAAGGGCCAGCAACCGAAATAGACCACTCAACCATCTGCCACGTATAAATAAACACTAAAAGAAACATGGGTCGAACCTAGGAGATCGTGAACAATCCAGAACATATTATACATCTGACTCATCCTGAAAGCATGCTCTAACTCGATGATGTCATGACACCATAACGGTTGGCATAGGCCTGCATGGCCTAACCGAGGGGCCCAATCCCCAAAGCAGTAATAACTCAATATTCCCCTGCTATGGGGCCACTAGCCAGTGCGTAATCAAAACTAGTGCAGCAATTGTTCTTAGAAGATTCACTCACCATGCCAGGTTCCAATGTCAACCCATATAATAAAAAGGGGTGCGCCTGCAATTGAAATCAGTCAGTCACAATGCACAAATATCACACACAATTCACGCAACCAACACACACCATAAAACACACCATACTAACCCCAAATTGAGTTTTTTTCCAAAATAATTTATTTTATTAAAGTGTCAAACTGTCGTTCACCAACTTTAATGAAAAACCTCATTTCTCAAGATAACCATAAATGCTTGTTCAGAAGAAACCATTTATCTTCAAAACTAGAACCACATTTGAAATTTTGTGAATTATGTTTAAAGGCCAAACGTGCATTCTGCCACTACTGCGTGTCCGCTCGTCAAGAAAATATTTCAAGAGTTGTTTATAAAATAAACGGCTCTTTTTTACACCAAATAGTCATTTAAAAATTAATTACCTTATATTATATTATATTTATTAATATTAATAAAACACCAAGTAGTGAATAAATTCTAAATCTAAAGGTGAGTGTATTGGGGGACCTACCTCGAGACCAAGGCGCGACGACGGCGCAAGCTTGGAAACCAAGCGCGACGATGATGCTCACTCGGAAACACGCCGCACGGGTCCTAAAATGTCAAACCGACCCAAAAACATTTAATTAATAAAAATTCTAATCATCCCAAGGCATATATATATATATATAATATATATCAAATGGGCATAAAGAAGTATTATACCCATCGAGGGAGCTGCGAAAATAAACGGACCGCCGGAGGGCGTCACACCAGAACAGAGGACGGTGCACGACTGAATTTTGTTCGACCATGGGGTGCGGAAAGGGCCACCGGACATCGGTGATGCGAGATAGCCGACAGGAAGGGTGCGAGTGAGTCGGGCAGCGGAGGGAGCAAGGGTCGAGCTGGGGCACTGAGTATCTGGGGTGCAAGGAGGCGCTACAAAGGGGGAGGTCGAGGGTCGATCGGCTGGAGAAGGGTGGTCCGAGGGGGGGGGGGGGGTAGGTCGTCGGCGGGCTACACAAGCGCAGGAAAGGTGGGAGACTGGGTAGTGGGGGATGTGCGCAAGTGAGGTCGGGACTAGTGTGAAGGATACTACAAAAATGGATGTAGGCTATGTACTTAGTCTACTTTGTGGTGGCAGACAACAAAGGAGGGAGTCTGGATCGGGCTGGTTGTGTCGGCTGGAGGAGAGGTGGGGCACAACGGGGAGGAATCGTGTCACGAACCGAATCGATCGCCGCCAAAAACGGCACCAAACCAGGCTCGTGACAAGGCCCGAAGGGCGTTCCCAATACCCATGGGCTGGCACAAGTGCCCAGGTATCATAAAATGATAATTGGGAACGATTTACCCGAGTTTATAAACATAAAACAACAAAAGAATCCAATGAAATGAATTTGGATTTTTCAAACCAAACAATATTTACAGAAAATCCGAACTGAATTACATAGTCTTAAACAACTCAACAAGACTATAAGAAAGGAACAAAACAAAAAAAATGAACAGACCAAGAACCTCAACATGGAAACATGAATTTCCCTCAATCCATCTCCACGACACCGCATCATGAATGACCAGTGAAAACCCGAACTGATGGCACAAAGGTATTTCCCAAACCCGCGACAACAAAAATAACCAAGTCTACTTACACCGAAGGGTGTAAGTATGGTGTGAGATAATGCCTAGTAGGATACCACCACAAAGAGATTCCCTATGATAAACATCCAAAGAAGAAAAGCATGCAAGTTTTCAAAAACATGTAATTTCTAGTTACAATTTCTAAAAGATGCAACTTAAAAAAACAATTTTCATGTGGGAAAATTTGAAGAATCAACACTTTTAAAATAAATTCAAAATCTACTAAATTTTCCAGACAAATATACCATATTCCGATGGTATGTATAAAGGATATAATTAGCACAAGCAATAGGAAAATAACCCCTAGGCACTAGCTAGTTGTGGGTCCCATGTACCTCGTATCTTGGTGATAGTAACCACAAAAATTATCTGTTCTCGTGAATCAGCCACTAGTAGGGAACATACTCATAACCTAGTGGTCCCCAATCATCATCATCATAGTTTTGTTAGAGTTGTAATCATCAATCCTGCTAAGTGAAACTGAGGCCAAACCCCACAGATTCAATAGCATACTAGTACACGTTTACCCACCTAGATACTCTGCTTTTCCCTTTGTGCTCAAACAAGTTCAACAAGCCAAGAAATATAATTTTCACATGTAAATATCACTTACACATCACACATTATCCAAACAGCCCCATTCACATCACACAAGTCACAAATTTAACTTTTCATTCAAATTCATTTTGAAATCAAACTCACACCAAAATAGGCCACAACACTTTTTCATAACTTTCACAATCCAACACATCTTTTAACAATTTTATGAAGTCCCTACAAATATGATAATCATCACATTATAGAGCTATTAACATTTAAAAATTTTAATTTATATGTATAAACAATCCAAAATAGTTTTCCAATATGGTTTCACCTCTTACAAAAATCATTAAACCACTCAAAACTTTCATAAAACAATTCTAAATAGTGTAACAAAGATTTTCAAATAAAACCCATTTCAAAACCATATTTCAAGGGAAAAATCACATCAATACAAATTCAAAACAGAATTGAAAGACCCAAAAAAAATTTATTAAAAAACCCCCATGTGTTATACAAACACCTCAAACTATAGTACAAAAGATCCACATGAAACACACACGTTTTCAAAATCACTTTGAAGATGTACAATAAAGTTTTACACCATAAACCCTTAAAAACCACTTTAAGACCTAGTGGCACACAAATACCCCAAAAAATCAGAATTTTCAACCAAAACAAGATTTATTAAACAAAATTCATATGTTATAAAACAATCCCAAACAATACCCAAATGGTTGCACATGAAAACACCGAATTTTAAGCTAAAATGAAACTCTAAAAACAAATGATTTACCAAATCCAACATAAAAAGTTCACGCACCACACACATCATATTAGGAACATGAATAATAAGTAATTCAAGAAAACTAACTCATCTAGAAATGTTTACACATGGAATCACCTACCTTTTATGACGAAACCCTCAAAACATGGTGCGAAACATCAACCGCACCACCGCCGCACCTCAAAGAAGATAAATTCAGACCTAGATCACAAAATTTGACCACAAATACACCAAATGAAACCCTAGGATCAAACCCTAACTTCTGGAAATTTTATAACATAATGAAAGCGGTAGGAAACCCTAAAGGAAAAGGAAGAAACCAAGAAAGAATCACTTACCCAAAACAATCCTGAAGAAAACGACCCAAAATCGACCAGAATCTGATTTTTAAAACAGATAAAAATTTAATGGTGTTCCTAACAATAATGATAACGTCATTTAGGAACTGGAATGGGGGGAAAATAATAAAAATTGAAGGTATTATGAAAGGATCAATTTACCTCCTCAAATCTGGGAGATTTATGAAATCCAGAGGAATTTCTCCCACTTTCGCGATGCAACCGAGCTAAAAATAGGGGGAGGAGAGTTTGGGGGTGCGCCTTAGGTATGTGGGCTCGAGGGAGAGTTGGAATCACCGACAAAACGCAAATAGTGAAGGAGATATTAAAAAATAAAAAATTATTTTTATTGCAGGAAATGGGCTTTTGGGCAGACCCAATATCTTAAATAAAACACATATCCACCATGATTATGGGTTCCTAAATGGTCCAAATTAATATTTTCGTTTTACAATGTAAAGGTGTGACAAGTAAGAATTGTAATGGATAAAAACTGTTTAAAATGAAGGAGTTATAAAGGAATCAATTTTTTTTAAAATATGGAATTGGGCTCACAGTTTGACCCAATTCATGAAAACTCACCCATTTCACCATAAAAGCTTGTTAACCCCCAAAAAAGGCATGAATGGAAATTAAATGAAATATGACATTACAATAAGTCATGTATATGATAATTCTCCCCACCATGAAAACATTCCGCCTCATAAAGTAACAACAAGGCTAAAAAAACAACCAAACCCAACAGAGAAACCAAGAGGTACTCCCTTGACAGGTTTCTCCCCCAAAGGCCAAAACACCTACAGTGATCAAAGAATGAAGGAATGCTCTCACAAACCAAAAATACACCAATTTCATGAAACAATGAAGACATTAAGGCTTTATCCCAAATTAAAACTCCTCAAAAAGAAACTAAAAAATAATCAATCAATTTACCCAAATTAAGAACAATATCAAACAATGTTACACTTACCCTAATATAACTAACCCATTGGGAACTCTCCAATATCAATGTTTACCCAAGGAAGATGTAAGTAGTCAGATATATCCAAATGATATTACTTACTTCCCAGAAAATACCAAGGAAAACATGAGTTACTCATATGAAGAGACACAAATGGGCTCCCCACCATGAGAGACAACTTAATTTTCTTTTTCCTGAGACAGAATCAAGACACTAATAGGGGAAGGCCCAAATAGATTCCCTAGTACAAGGGGTATACATCCATTATATTTTCACAATATAATATGCGTGATACCCATGGTGGGTCTTCCCGCCACAAGAACCAACCATCTTAACCGAACGGCGTGAGTTGACATGAAAAGACCCCAAAATTAAGGAGTAGGGATGGTCGCACGGTTAGTCTGCACAGTTTGGAAAACTGTGCGATACTATGTGGATCATTATATCTACATGTTTATTTTTTTGTACGTGGTAAGAACTAACCATGTGAGAACCGTGTGCTGAATTTATCTAGCCAAATTTCCAACCATTCTCCAAAGACTCAATGGAAACCAAAGGGGGAGGGAATAACATTGTGTGATGACATGGGTACAAGACCCTCCACCTATTTCCACCAAACATGAACAACAGAAGAAATATGATGACACCATAGGTTTAAAATCTTTCTATCTTTCATAATGAAGATAAAACTTTGTACAAGGTTTTAAACGACACTGGGTTTTCCCCTGACTACGCGCCAGCTTCTCTTCGGGACCTATGGCTGGAGCTCAAAATATTAAAGTATCTTCAGCCTCACAGTTAGGCTGCGGAAACCCCTATAAGGATCTTATTCTTTTGATTCCATAAAAAAACTACATACCCTGATGGGTTAATCAAGACATAACACACTCCATAACTCACTTTACCAAAACATGACATTTCACTGAAACAATGGATCAGAAGAATCCCACACGTCGCACCTTGTTTCTTTAGGTGAGAAACAACAGAAGGGCAGGACACGTATAAACACATTCCTCTAAGATAGAGGATTTTAGGTTTTTTTCAAGGGATAAAAACTCACAACATAATAGAGAACCTATGAGGATTGTGTGACCTTCACCATTATAGTCAAAAGAGAACACAACATTACAATGCGTCACTGAACATGACCCTTGCGATTGATAGAAACAATACATGGAACATGACCATATTCCAAGTCCCTAAACAACAGGAATGTCCATAAAATGGACACAATATCCTATCATGACCAAAATCTCAAAATTGGTGGTTTAATAATAACTCTTGCTTAAAAGAAACTATGAAGAACCCAGAGGCCCTCTTAGACATCATCATGACACTCATCCACACTAACAACCAAAGAAAACTATTACCTTCGATGAATCAGGAAACTTAAGAAACTAAGGTCTCTTTCAACCTTCCACAAGAACTATCCCACTACAAGTGGATCCAAAAACCAGCTAAATGAATGGGTGTAGACTCAATAAAAAAATGTTCGATATAATATTCCTTATATTGATCAACTGGAGGATTTTCCAATGGTGAAACAATACGGGTTGTACTTTAGTTGTGCATTAACCCTTAATGGGGGCGTAGCTTATCCAATGAGAGAACCCAAGGACCCAACCAAGCTGGTCCATTGGTCAAAACATGCCACAAAACAGATCCAAACACATGAAGGGAAGCACTGTAAAGGAATCCAAATTTTTTTTTTCAAAAGAGACCACTAACCGTCCCTACAAAACATCTTACTGACCAAACACAAACCCAAAACACAGTTCAAACAGAAGGGGTTCATGAACTCAAAACATCCCAAAAAATCAACATTTTCAAAAACCCATAATATAAACCATACCAAACTATTCATCAAGACATCATGTTTTTCATTAAAACAAATTATTTGAAAACAAACAGTTTAGCAGTAATTGTATCCACCAATGGTACCCCATGGGCCTCACACATGCATGTTTTTGTGCCACACCGGGCACCCTCCTCATATCCGTCCTGGCACTCATCCAGTCATTCCTTAAACCATCCATCGTCCCATATAACCCCATGCATGTGGTCACTCATGGAAATACCAAAGGTTAAAACAAATATTCTTTCCACTTTTCAAAACCAAAACGGTCAACAAACCTTACCTTTTTCTCAAAACTGCTAACAATGAGATCAAAATACGAATTCAAATATTACAAAACCTTTCATAAGGACACAACCATTTAGAAAAGAACTCACTTTCAAGTTATTCACATCAATTTCAAAACATCTCATCCCATTATAACACCCTTTATATGTTTAGAAAACTATATTGGAAACACATTTCAAAACAAACATCAATATGGTTCTGGCTTTCAAAAGAGGTGTAAGCATACTATTTTCCATTTCAAAACAATTCTGAAAATTCAGTTCCACCATTTCATAAATCAAAAAATTCCATATTTATTTGAAAATCATTTCACAAATACTTTAAAATTCTTAAAACCAGGTCACTTTAAAACCAAAGTTCCATGATTTCAAAACTAAAGCACAAAACAATGTGAGAGGAAACTAGTTTTTGTGGGTGACTTGGAAATATGGTTGGCAGCCATATTCCAATCACATCACCATCACAGAGAGTGTTCTAAAGAATATCCCCAGCTCCACATTTCTTGCCAGACCCTGCGATCTCACTTAGACCATTAACCCAAATCTCTTTTCATTTCCCCTAATCATCATCAGACCAAGAAAACCAACAGACATAGATAAATTCCAACTTCCCCTGGAAACTTGAATCACAACATGAGGAGTAGTAATCAGCCACACTACTCATAACCAAAATTTCAAGTCCCGACAATCATAAATCCAGACTATCCCGACGGTTCCCCAAATAACATGACCCAAAGAGAGCGGACCTCCTCTGATACAATTTTGTCACGAACCGAATCAATCGCCACTAAAAATGGCACCAAACCCAGCCCATGACAAGGCCCAAAGGGCATTCTCGATCCCCACGGGCTGTCACAAGTGCTCGGGTATCATAAAATAAATATTAGGAATGATTTATTTGAGTTTATAAATGTAAAACAACAAAAGAATCCAATGAAACAAATTTGGATTTTTCAAACCAAACAATTTTTACAGAAAATCTGAACTAAATTACATAGTCTAAAACAACTCAACAAGACTATAAAAAGGGAAAAAACAAAAAAAAATGATAACACCAAGAACCTCAACATGAAAAGAGGCATTTCCATCAGGCCATCTCCACAACACCGCATCATGAATGACTGGTGAAAATCTGAACTGTTGGCACAAATGATATACCCAAACCTGCAACAACAAAAATAACCATGTCTACTTACACCCAAGGGTGTAAGTAGGGTGTGAGACAATTCCTAGCAGGATACCACCACTAATAGATTCCCTGTGATAAACAATCAATGAGGAAAAGCATGCAAGTTTTCAAAAACATGTAATTTTTAGTTACAATTTCTAAAAGATGCAACTTAAAAAAATAGTTTTCAAGTGGGATAATTTAAATAATCAACACTTTTAAAATAAATTGAAAATCTACTAAATTTTCCAGCCAATTATACCATATGTCGATGATCAGTATAAAGGATCTAATGAGCACAAGCAATAGTAAAATAACCCCTAGGCACCAGCTAGCTGTGGGTCCCAAGTACCTCGTATCTCGGTGAGAGTAACCTAAAAAATTATATGTTCTCGTGCACGAGCCGCTAGTAGGGAACATACCCATAACCTAGTGGTCCCCAATCATCATCATCATAGTTTAGTTAGAGTTGTAATCGTCAATCCTGCTATGTGAAACTGAGGCCAAACCCCATGGATTCACTAGCATACTAGTACATGTCCACCCACCTAGATACCCGGGTTTTCCCTTTATGCTCAAACAAATTCAACAAGACAAGAAATATAATTTTCACATGTAAATATCACCTCCACAAAACACATTATACAAAATTCCCTATTCACATCACACAAGTCACAAATTTAACTTTTCATTCAAATTCATTTTGAAACCAAACTCACACCAAAATAGGCCACAACACTTTTTTCATAACATTCACAATCGAACACATCCATTAACAATTTAATGAAGTCCCTAAAAATATGATGAACATCACATAACAGAAATATTCACATTTAAAATGGATCATTTGAATTTATAAACAATCCAAAACAGTTTTCCAATATGGTTTCACCTCTTACATAAATCATTAAACCACTCAAAACTTTTATAAAACAATTCTAAATAGTGTACCAAAGCTTTTCAAATAAAACCTATTTCAAAACCATATTTCAAGGAAAAAAACACATCAATACAAATTCAAAACAGAATTTAAAGACCCAAAAACATTTATTAAACAACCCCCTTGTGTTATACAAACACCTCAAACAATAGTACAAAAGATCCACGTGAAACACACATGTTTTCAAAATCACTTTCAAGAAGTACAATAATGTTTTACACCTTAAACCCTTAAAAAACCACTTTAAGACCTAGTGGCACACCAATACCCCACAGAATCAGAATTTTCTTCCCAAAGAAGATTTATTAAACAAAATTCATATGTTATAAAACAATCCCAAACAATACCCAAATGGTTGCACATGAAAACACCGAATTTTAAGCTAAAATGAAACTATAAAAACAAATGATATACCAAATCCAACATAAAAAGTTCACGCACCACAAAAATCATATTAGGAACATGAATAATAAGTAATTAAAGAAAACTAACTCATCTAGAAATGTTTACACATGCAATCACCTACCTTTTATGATGAAACCCTTAAAACATGGTGTGAAACATCAACCGCACCACCGCCGCACCTCAAGGAAGATAAATTCATACTTATATCAAAACATTTGACCACAAATACACCAACGGAAACCCTAGAATCGAACCCTAGCTTTTGGAAATTTTAGAACATAATGAAAGAGGGAGAAAACCCTAAAGGAAAAGGAAGAAACCAAGAAGGAATCATTTACCCAAACCAATCCTGGGGAAAACGACCCAAAATCGACCAGAATCTGATTTTTAAAACAGATAAAAATTTAATGGAGTTTCTAACAATAATGATTAGGTCATTTAGGAACTGTAATGGGGGGAAAATAATAAAAATTGAAGGAGTTATTAAAGGATCAATTTACCTCCTCAAATCTGGGTGATTTGTGAAATCCATTGAAATTTCTCCAACTTTTGCGATGCATCCGAGCTCAAAATAGGGGGAGGAGAGTTTGGGGGCGCGCCTTAGGTTTGTGGTCTCTATGGAGAGTTGGAATCACCGAAAAAACGCTAATAGTGAAGGAGATATAAAAAAAATTAAAATTATTTTTAATGCAGGGAATGGGCTTTCGGGCCGGCCAAATATCTTAAATAAAAACACAT
The DNA here is from genome assembly GCA_963277665.1 of Viscum album. Classification (NCBI taxonomy): domain Eukaryota; kingdom Viridiplantae; phylum Streptophyta; class Magnoliopsida; order Santalales; family Viscaceae; genus Viscum; species Viscum album. Next base: position 1,118,637,190 of record OY728133.1, read on the forward strand.
ATCCGCCATGAATAAGGGTTCTTAAATGGTCCAAATTATTATTTTGGTGTTAATATGTAAGGGTATGACAAGTAGGAATTGGAATCGATGAAAAATGTTGAAAAATAAAGGAGTTATAAAGGAATCAAAATTTATTTTTAAATCTGGAATTGAGCTCACAGTTTGACCCAATCTCACCCATTTCTCAATAAAAGCTTGGTAACCCCCAAAAACAAGGCATAAATGGAAATTAAATGAAATATGACATTACAATAAGTCATGTATGTGATAAAATGGATTCCGGTTTGGGTCACATGCAGAAGGGGAAAGGGGAGACACTGGGGGTTGTGCATGTTAGAGGCCAAGAGACCCGTGGGCGGCTAGGAAGTCGGCATCCGTGTAGGTGGGGGAGTCCGAGCGTGCTGAAGCGGGGTGCTGCAATAGGGAAAACCAACGGGATGGAGTAGCACTGCTGGAGGGCAATGCTGTAATAGAGACAGAGGGAGTATGAGGAATGGAGGGCTGATGGCACGCGGCTGGGGTGAGATCGGCAGGCCCAGATGCAGTAGGGGTAAGGCGAGGCAGGAGCAGTTCGGGTGGGCTGACTGCTGAAGCAGCGGACCGAGGGAGAACTGGACGGGGACGTGGCGTTGCGGGCAGATCAGTGCAAGTCGGAGGGCATGGGGGGTGCTTCAGGATGTATGATGGGCAAGAGGAGAACCGGGGAAGACATGGGTGTGGCCTGCACAGAAACAGGGGGAGCAGGCAGCTCGGGCGCGGTCTCAGCAGGGAGAGCGGTGGATCGAGGCGCTGCAACAGGAGGGTGGCGCGGTGGAGCGACTATACAGAGGTGTTCCAGGAGCGCAACATGAGGAGGGAGAGTCGAAAAGGAAAGGTAGGGAAAGCTAGAAATGGAGGTGGGTTGATGAGCTGGACAAAGGCAGGCCAGGATGCGGGCTGCAGGCGAGGACACACCTGATGGTGGCGTGGCATGGAAAGGCCGGACAAGGAGGCCATAGTGGACTGCAAGCTCGCAGGAAGGTCCAAGGGCTGCGGAGGCCTGCGCGTTTGGAAACAGAGTCGCCATGTCTGACTCTCCCCTGTTCACATAATGAGAATCTTTTGCCTGACGTAGCCCTTGGACCTTCCTGCGCGCATGCAGTCCACCACAGCCTCCTTGTCTGGCCTTTTCCCGTCGTTCCACCATCAGGCGGGTCCTCGCCTGTAGCATGCATCCCGACCTTCCTTTTTCCAACACATCAACACACCTCCATGTATGGATCTCCCTCCCTACCCTGTTTGGCTCGCCCTCCTCATGTAGCGCCCATGCAGCACCTCTGTACAGCCGCTCCACCGCGCCACCCTCCTGTTGCAGCGCCTCGCTCCGGCGCTCTCCCTGATGAGACCGCACCCCAGCTTCCTGCTCCCCCTGTTTCTGCATAGGCCACGCCCATTTCTTCCTTGGGTATCCTCTTTCCCCTTATACATCCTCCAGCACCCCCCATGCCCTCCTCCTTGCACCGATCTGCCTGCAACCCCGCGTCCCCTTCCGGTTCTCCCTCGGTCTGCCGCTGCAGCATCTAGCCCACCTGGAATGCTCCCGCATTGCCTTACCCCACCTGTGTCTGGGCCTGCAGATCTTTCCCCAGTCGTGAGCCAGCAGCCCACCATTCCCCCTGCTCCCACTTTCTCTCTTGCAGTAGCACCCTCCAGTAGTGCCAGTCCAGCCCAATGGTTTTCCCTGTTGCATCACCCCTGATCTAGTGCGCTCAGCCTCCCCCACCTACACAGCCGCCGACCTCCCAGCCAGCCCACAGGTCTCCATGCCTCTTTCACGCACAGCCCCTAGTGGATCCCCTTTCCCGTTCTGCATGAGACCCAGCCCGAACTCTGTTTCCTCCCCATTGTTCCCTCCTCTCCTCCAGCCAGCACAACCAGCCCGATTCTGAGTCCCTCCTCTGGTGTCCTCCACCACAAAGAATCCTAAGGACATAGCCTACCTCCCATTTTGCAGTAGCCTTCGCACTAGTCCCGACCTCACTTGCGCACAGCCCCCGCTACCCAGTCTCCCACCTCGCCTGCGCTCGAGTAGCCCACCGACGACCTGCCCCCCTCGGACCTTCGTTCTCCTGTCGATCGACCCTCGGTCCACCCTTTGTAGTGCCGCCTTGCACCCCAGTAGCTCGAAACCCCTGCTCAGCCCTTGCTCCCGCCGCTTCCCAGATCACTCGCACCCTTCCCATCGGCTGTCACACATCACCGCTATCCGGCGGCCCTTGCCGCACCCCCTGGTCGGACCGCATTCAGTTGTGCGCCTTCCGCTGTTCCGGCGTGACGCCCTCCGGCGATCCATTTCTTGTTGTAGATCCCCCAATGAGTATACCACTTTCTTATGACTGTTTGATATTTATATTATATATATATATGACTTTGGTTGATTAGAGTTCTTATTAATGATTTTTTTTGTGTTGGTTTGATATTTTAGGACCCGCGCGGGGTGTTTCTGAGTGAGCGTCATCACCGCGTTTGGTTTCCAAGCTTCCGCTGTAATCGCGCCTTGGTCTCGAGGTAGGTCCTCCACTGCACTCACCTTTAGATTTAGAATTTATTAACTACTTGGTGGTTTATTAATATTAATAAACAGAAAATAATATAAGGTAATTAATTTTTAAATGAATATTTGGTGTAAAAAAGAGCTATTTTTTTATACACATCCCTTGAAATATTTTATTGACGAGCGGACACCCAGTAGTGAAAGAATTCTTATTTTGACTTTAAACATAATTCACAGAATTTTAAATGAGGTTCTGGTTTTAATGATAAATGGTTTCTTCTGAACAAGTATTTTGGGATTTCCTGAGAAATGGGGTTTTTCTTTAATGTTGGTGAAGGCTAGTTTGGAACTTTAATAAAATAAATTATTTTGGAAAAACTCACTTTGGAGTTAGTAAGGGGTGTTCTATGTTGTGCATTGATTGAGTGAATTGTGTGTGATATTTGTGTATCTTTACTGACTGATTTACATAGCGGATGCACCCCTTTTTATTGTATGTGTTGACATGGGAACCTGGCATAGTGATTGAATCTTCTGAGAATGATTTCCGCTCTAGTTTAGATTACACACTGGCTAGTGGCCCCATAGTAGAGGAATATTGAGTTATTGCTTCTATGGGGATTGGGCCCCTCGGTTAGGCCATGAAAGGCAATGTCGAGTGTTAGGGCGTTATGACGTCATCGAGTTAGAGCATACTTTATGGATGAGTCATATTTATAGTACATTTTGGATTGTTCACGATCTACTAGGTTCGACCCATGTTTCTTTTAGTGTTTATTTATATGTGGCAGACAGTTGAGAGGTCTAGTTCGGTTGTTGGTCCATGTGTGCCAGTTTTTCATTGCCCTTGGTGTCTGTTGTGTATTATGTGTGGTTTTTCCTTTTTGGATAATAACTGATGTTTGGATTTCTTAATGGTTTGCAGAAAATGATTTGAAAATAAATATACATATTCCTTTCAAACATTAAAATTGTATTTAAATTAAAAAGGGCAATGGACTGATACTTGTTTTAGAAATGAAAGTGTGTTTGTATGAAAACCAATATTTTGTATATTTAGTTCAAAATTGTAATTGGTAAAATTCATTATTTAAAGGTAGTGTATTGGGAATCGATATCGGGCTAGCCTACTGAGTTTTAATTCTCACGCCTACAGTTACATTCTATTTTTAGAGTTCTGCAGACTACATCTTGGGTACGTTTGCCATGGGCGATGTTTGGTCATGAGTTGGAGAGTGACCCATGAGTTCACACGGAGATTGTGGTTGTTTCATTCGGTTAGTTTTATTTTCTTTTGTTCTAGTTTAGTTACGTTACTCTGTTAATTTTATATTTCACTTCTCTTTTTTATTTTAGCTGCTCTAATTATTTATTTATAGTGGGAGAAATCTTTCCCACAGCCTCTCTTGATGCCCCGACACTTGTCACCAGCCCGGGAGGATCAGGAACACCTCTCGGGTCATATCGCGGACCAGCTCAGGTGACCAGTTTAGGGTTGACCTAGTTTGGTTCGTGACATATCACATATTGAAAGCATATATACATATTCTACAAGATAAAAAACATTTATCAGATCTGAACCATAAAAAAGATGGGTTTTATAAATATGAAAGAATAACCCTTTAAATAAAATGGGTATAATAAAATTTTCATCATTCCATAATATATTTACAATAGAGATATTTAATATTCAGGTCATAATAGAATAATCTAAACTATTAAGTGGCTTTCATAAGGAGTTTATCATTATACAACTTTTAGAAGACAAATTTTATTTATTAACAACTTTTTCATCATAATAATTAACCCATAAAATATATAATAATAATGGTGTACTTGGATCATTACTCCACTAAATCATATGATACATCAATGGATATCATCATAGATATAAAAGGATTTTAAAATATCACATAGAACCTTATTTTTCATTCAAAATAACTTTTAAAAACAAATAACATTTTCAAAATCCATTTCACTAAAACCACATTGAAATTGTATATAAAAATCATGAAACTCATTTAAAAAATATCTTCGGTAGGTAATCCTTTTCACTTTGAAAACTGATTTTAAAAGAGAAACTATTTGAAAACATTTTCTTTTGAAAATACACATGGAAGCATATAAAAGAATCTACAAAAAGAATTTTAATTAATTTTTAAAATATAAAAAAAATTGATAACGTTTTTATTTGATAAAAACATTAATGAAACTAATTCATGAAATATTGGAAAAAAAATTCTTCTGAAAATATTATTGAAAAAATTCGAAGAAAGCATTAAAGAAAAAACGGCAGGTAAATCCATACATACAAATTATTCCTTTTTCAACATAAAATGTATTGAAATGTAACATGATTCGAAAAAAAAGGGAATTAGTATAAAAAATTAATAAAAATTTAACTCATTAGTTAAAATTTATTTTACACATCATAGAAAAAAATATTTCAAAACTTGTTTTACATAATTTGGTTTTAGGAATAAATAAAATTTCTGACTAAAGAGTGAAATGTTGTTGGAATTTGTAAAATAAAATTTATTAATTATATTAACTACCATAAAGTGTGAAAATTGAACCAGTATAATGATATGTCATGGATAACATTATCACATGAATATAAATTAGAGTTCATGAGATATGGATTTTAAAATTTCAACAACTGAAACATTATCGTAAAAAATCTCGATAAATAATGATATTGTAAAAAAATAGCTACATATTTGGTAAAATTGAATCATAATACTATTGAAATTATAACATAAAATGAATTATAAAAATATCATGAAAATAATTACATTCAAGGTATAACACGTCAAAGGTTATTATAGACACCTCCTATAAAAATATAGGTGCATAACATGACATGTGTCTCAAAGAAGGAAACTTTGATAAAAAATTTACTTTACCAGTTTGGTAAATTTTGAAAGAAAAACCCCATGAAAGAAATATGTTCAATGGGATATGTAAATACCCATTAATTTAATTATAAGAATCCTAAAATAGAATCATTTGTATAATAAAAACCACATAGTGTAAATGAGTTGGGAAAAAGGCATAATTCTCCTAGAAATAAAAGTGAGACTAGAAAAAACCAATCTATAAGTATTGAATTTTTTCATACATTTTTTACCATACTATATATTTATTATAAGATTTTTATAAATCTAAAATAGAAAAATATTCATGTATATAATCAAATAAATTATTTTAATATGACATAATATTGACCTTACATTAACAACTTCATGTTATTATTACATTTCTGGTAACAATTTCGTTGTTCATCAAATATGTTTTCACTTTTTATTCTCGATCCTCTTACATAGATAATTAATAAAATAATTATATATTTTCCAAAATGATAAAAAAATCATATATATTTATTATATAAATTTTTATAATAATTTATAAAATATTGAAATATGAAATGGAATACACTATTTATGGACTCATTTGGTTGTACGTACAGATGGATATTGTTTCTATTTTATCATTGTAACTGAATGAAAATAAATGAAATATATATGTATATTTTAAATCAATTATAATTATTATTTCATATATATATATAATATTTTTATTATACCCACATTTAGTACACCACATGTAATGTGTGAAAAAATAACATCGCTTTTTGGTGGCAGTATTCCACACATCAAAAAACGAAGTTATCATTTTTACAAATAAATGTATAATATGAAGGTATGTTTTAAATAATTATAAAAAAATAAAAAAATAATAATAAATATCATATAAAACCTATAAAAATTATATTTACATCATAATTTCCAATCATGATAGGTGGTAATCAAAAACTAAATGTCATTGTTCTTTCAGGCAATAGTCTATCGTATATATGAATAAAATATTCTTTACCAATTTTATTGATGATTCACTAGGTGTATGTTTAAAAATTATAATAATTAAATCATTTTATTATATTGAGTATACTAATATTATTATATATTCCTGAAATATGAATAATTGTTTGGTAGAGGATTAAAATAAAATAATAGAACGTGTTGAAGCATGTTACATATTCTCGGGTTAATTCGAATATTCTTTATGTGAAACGGGATTCATAATTTTAATAATTGAAAACATCAGGGAATATTATTTGATATTAGGTAAATTGGGAGTATATTTTTGATGGGGTTTTCCAATAAAAAGTGGCTTTAGAGGTGTGATTATGTGACATGGTGGTAACCATTTTATAGTGGAGGATGAGTGAAATTTTAGTTAATATAAAAAGATATACACTATTGAGAGGTCTCTATTACACAAGGATCCACCAATAATTGTAACTATTATATAAATGGGAGGATATAGTAGAAATAGGGATTGAAAATGGATTTTTTACTTGTTTCTATGGTATTTGGACCCTTAAGTTATCATTTAACCACTAATAAACTCGTTTTTTTCCAAAATCATTGTAATTGTTTTTAATTACATTCATAAACATATTTGGTGAAAAAATAATTGTAACACCCCAAGATTTTATAGTGTGTTATTTCTTCAAAATAATTCAATAACTTTCACTACACGCAACACCAAGTTCAATCGCACCATGACTTACCAAACAAGCTGTTCAAAAGAGGTTATGAATAGTGTTAACTAAATTTTAAACTTCATATAATCCTTATAATTTTAGAATCCATATTATGAGTTTCTTAGACATAATGTAAGAACAAATTCATTTTCAGTATTTCACTTTTACCAAATTTTAATAGTGAACCCTTTTTAGATACTATATTTTAAACTTTTTGACTAAATGGGGACATCAAAAATTTAAAATGAAATATCCCAAGCTTCCACGGTACGCTAGCGTGTGTTGTACGCAACACCGAGTTCTAACACACCGTAACCAATCAAACTAGCCGTTATGAATAGTAATACCTACTTTTTGAAATTATATATATTTTATATTTTAAAATGGACTTCATTTTTGGATTCGGAATATCGAATTTAGCCTAAGGTGAAATTTTGGTACATTTCGGATAACTTTCATATTTTGATGAATAGTGAAAATTACTAAATTTTAATTAAAAACAACTTTTTTAATCAAATTAATTACTAGTGATAAATTATGAATTTGAGTGGTTTTAAAGTATATTTAGAATATATTTTTACCATTTAATATAATTTTGGTCATTGGACATAATTTTACAATTAAACCGAACATAAACAAGTGTCAATCTTTTGATAGTTATTATCTCTTAAAAACACGCTTTTTGTTTTGATAGCGGGAATTAATTTTAAATTAATTTCTGCCACTTCTGTGTTTTGAATTTAGAAAAATGGATTCCATATTTGGAATCAGGATGTTCAAATTGTGTAAATAAGTAACTTTTATTTTTAGACATTTTGAATAATTACTGTGCTAAATATTTTATTTACCATGGTTAAGGGTAAATCCGGTAAATAAGGGTTAAAAAATAATATTATAATAATACAAAATTAACCTAAAACGTGTCCTAACCTTATTGGTGGACACATACCCGACCATGAGCATCCTTGGGTCAATTTTGGGACCCCTTGGAGCCACTTGTATGTGGTAGGGACACTTTATATTAATAAAGTTAAAATAAAAATAAAAATGGCATAAGCTTACATCTTTTAGAAGAAAAATTTTTACATAGGGTTATACATGTTGTATTTTCGATTATAAATATTAATTAGAAATCTAAAAAGATTTCCTACATAATGATATTTTATTTATAATTTTTAGACATCAAATATGTTAAATTATTAATGACACAATAGTGATGCAATGTTTACCTCATTAATAAATCATTTAAATAAATAAGATTATAATGATTAAAATATTATCTAAAACCAGTCCAATTATTATTGGTTGATGTTATTTAGAATATGAGTCATCTTATATTCTACCTCAATGATTTTTGGACCATTATAAACCGAATATAATTATATTATAAAGTAATACTTTCACTCTTTCCTAAAGAGCCCCTCCTCTCCCTTATAAAAGGAGACCACTTCTACTCATTCCTCACACCTCTCAAGCCACTTGGCTCGTCCAAACTCTTCCCAACTAAGCTCCCAACATCCCTCTCCTCCTCCTTGAAGCTTCCCCTTAGGCAGAAAGCATTTCAACAAGTCCTTTGGTTCCAACCAAAGTGAGTTACCTAAATTAAAGGTAACGATTTCTCTTAAATTATTTTCATTTATTTTGCTTCTTCAACCCCCAAAATCATTTTATTTCCTTTCTTTTGTAACAACACCAGTATCCTCAATATACTAGGTTGTTGTTATAAGAAGTATTCAAACTACACATACACACAACTCCATCTAATGGATGATGAACATAACGTTTCTGTGGATGGAAAACTAACGCCTCACGAAACGATGATTGTTCAAATACATCTTACCGCCTCTCATGGTGGCCATTATGATGGCACTGTAATTAAATATGATATTAATGATATATATTTTATATATAAGCTTCTGTAATTCCATTTTATTTCATACCATTTTTTGTTTCATGTTGTATATACATACGGTAATTTCATTTGAGGAAGTGCGGACTACCGCCCCCTTAAAATGATATGACTCGTTCATACCACACATGGAACGTATAAAGGTTGGTGTTAATGAACTTAAGTAACATATATAAAATATTATATTATACTGGAATAGTAATATACCTATGTATCATTTGGATTCGATTCTTTTAAAATAAAAATTAAATGGAAGTAGCGTTCGTGCGTACGTACGGACTACCGTCTCCACGAACGCGATGAGATTCATTCTCCATCGTATCCATTAAAGTATAATTATCATTTAATAATTTAAAAATGATGTTTAAGGACTTGATATCATTCTGGATATGAATAAGATACAACAAACATGACTTATGTAACAAAACATATAAAGAAAATGAGTAAGTTAACACCCGAAACGGCGATAATACTAAGATATTATTATCAAATCAATATTAAAAGATCATATATGATATCATATTAATGTATATGATTCTTGTATAATTTAGTAACAATTATTTCACTATTATACAGGAGGTTAACCTACACCAACCAAGGAAAAGTATAAGGTAAGAGTTATTTCACAATCTCTTCATTATCCGAGGTTGTATTATACGTAATAATCTACTGGGACCTCTTTATCATCCACATCCATGTTTTTCGAAATGTATTTCAAAACATTTTTACTATTTACAAGAATATGGGTTAAAGTCATTTATACCCTTTTTTGACTTTTTATAAGAGGTTTATAAAGGAATCTTTCCGTCGTTTTCAAAACAAGGTCCTTTTTAACCTTTTCGACAGAATTGAGGTAAGAATATTTTTTTTAACTTATACGGCGGGTGTGGTTATTTTCCGCCGTTATAAAATCGTCGAAGCTTTCCATACAAGCTTATAAGAATATTTTCAAAGAAAATGTTTTATTTTATATGGATCTTAAATGATTTCAAAATAAAAGGAGATACTTCTTTAAAAAAGAATTTTGATTTCATCTATGTCAACATCCTTTGATGGATTTTAAGATTATTTGAAGTTGATTTATTATGATACAAAACTTCTATATTGTATTGAAGGTTTTGTGATATTTTTGACTGTGGATGTGCTATTTTTATACCATTCATAGTTTATGGTGAAATTATTGACATTTCGTATGCTAGTTTTAATACGAATGTTTATGTTATGTTTAAACCATTTCATATGGGAATGCATTGGACTTAATAAGTGACGGGTGGAGCCCGCTATAGCTCCTCGATGCATCGGTAAGTCTCATGAGACAAACTAGTGTCTTGGCACAAGGCCTTCACAAAATCTTATTTGTAGTCTTGGCACGAGGCCTTGACTATGTGGTTATGATAGTCTGGCATTATGCATTCCAACATTATGAAAGTGGTTATTCATTTTTGCATGTGATTATTCGATTAGTAGAATATCCATGTGAATAAGTAAATGGAATTATTTCATTTTATTTATGCCATACCATGTTGAAAGATCATGTTTTAAAGGCTTTTGTTTTAGTTATACATTGCCTTAAATGTTTATTCTTATTTATGAAAGTTTCCGCTATATTGTTATCCTTACTGGGCATTTGAGCTCACCCCTTTTCTATGTTTTATTTTTCCCAGGATGTGAAGAAGTAAGTTATGAATGACCTTCAAGGATATTATGAGGGGATTATAGTGTGGATTGTGGACACATTATATTGTTGTATTAGTTTTTCATTTTATGATGTAATGTAAAACTTATGAATATATCTAGTGATTCCAAGGCTACTAAACCAATCAGTCTTTCGAGACTTGATCTTTCTTGTGATCATGCCAATGTTTATGTAATTAATGCACCGACTCTGGGTAGCTGGGGTCGGGGCGTTACAGTTGGTATCAGAGGAAGTTTAGTACAAACCTTGGAAACTAGATTTAGATAAACTCTGATTAGAGCACGTAGACCTAAGATGAACTTTTAGGATTAGTATATAAGAACTTCCTAGAATTTTGGTATTGTAGAGATTTTGTGAGTTTTCCGAGCAATACATCCCTGTCTGGATACGAGCAGGTAGAGGCGGCTCTGGCACAGATGTACCTAGGGGTAAAACCCGAAAACACCGCTTTGAGCTAGACTCGAACGGGAACTGGTGCACGACAACGGGCCTTGCTGCACTCTTGGTTACGACACTCCCGGGGGATATGCTTAGGATAATTCTCATTTTCATTACAAACCATTATGAAGGTTTTATGAGTATATACATCCTCAAAGGCGACATTTTTATGATTATGGATTATATCCATAAAGAGTTCAATTTATGTTAAGAGTTTTATAAGTATGGGATTATGTATTTTGATTCATAAACTGATCTAGTTTATGCCATTGTTTAGAAATGGCACCCAGTAGAAGGAATGAGAACTCCAGAAATACTCATGATTCAAAGAGAAGGAAGGATCATATCTTCCATGGTCATAAGCTAGAATTTATAAGAGAAATATTCACCCATGTATTATCATCATATGAAGAAATAATATCATGTGTTGATAAGATAAGTAAAGAGTTTACTGAGTCCTATGGCTTTGAAGGGAAGAAAGAGAAGAAAAGGATGGAAGAGAGAAACATGGATAAAGGGAAGAGGGAAAAGAAGAATTTTCCCATATGTGGTAACTGTGGAAAGAAACACCCTGGAACTTGCCTAAAAGGAATGGGAGTTTGTTATAAGTGTAGAGGAAAAGGGCACAAAGTACGTGACTGCAAGGGTAAGAAACTGGTTTCAAATGTACAATGATTCATTTGAAAGGAGTTTGGACACTACGCGAACCTATGTCCCAGTAATCAGACTATGCCGCAAACGATGCTATTGGATAATAATCAAGTTATGATACTACCACAGATGAAGAGGAATGATTAGAGTTCTTATGTTGATTATGTCAATTGAGTGTTGTATCAACAATGTATTTGTTATAATAATTATGGAGTATATAAGGATTGTACTGCAGTACTATTTCATTAAGGATTTGAGATTGTGTGGAACAAAGAAAAGTGACTCAACAGCAGGATAAATTTTTGGAAAATATATGGTTGAGAGAATGATAAACCATAATATAGTTCTGATACTGAGTTAGTGACGGGTGGAGCCCGCTATAGCTCCTCGATGCATCGGTAGGTCTCATGAGACAAACTAGTGTCTTGGAACAAGGCCTTGACAAAATATTATTTGTAGTCTTGGCACGAGGCCTTGACTATGTGGTTATGATAGTCTGGCATTATGCATTCCAACATTATGAAAGTGGTTATTGATTTTTGTATGTGATTATTCGATTAGTAGAATATCCATGTGAATAAGTAAATGGCATTATTTCATTTTATTTATGCCATACCATGTTGAAAGTTCATGTTTGAAAGGATTTTGTTTTAGTTATACATTGCCTTAAATGTTTATTCTTATTTATGAAAGTTTCCGCTATATTGTTATCCTTAATGGGCATTTGAGCTCACCCCTTTTCTATGTTTTATTTTTCCCAGGATGTGAAGAAGTAAGTTATGAATGACCTTCAGGGATATTATGAGGGAATTATAGTGTGGATTGTGGAAACATTATGTTGTTGTATTAGTTTTTCATTTTATGATGTAATGTAAAACTTATGAATATATCTAGTGTTTCCAAGGCTACTAAACCAATCGGTCTTTCGAGATTTGATCTTTCTTGTGATCATGCCAATGTTTATGTAATTAATGCACCGACTCTAGGTAGCTGGGGTCGGGGCGTTACAATAATATGACTATATTATATATTATAAATAATTATTATTCTAAATATGGAATCCATTTTTCCAATTTATAATTAAAAAATAGGAAGAAAATGATTTTAAATTAGTCTTTCAAATGTGTTGTGAAACAATATTTTTTTAGTGAAACAAGTGAAAAAGATTCTTTGTTTTTTATATCAAATTTAAATGTGAAATTTTTTCCAAGGACATAAATTGGATTAATATATTATAAATTTATCAAATTATACAATAAAACCAAATTAATATATAATTAATCAATATATAATAATTATACAAAAAATTGTTTTTAATTAAAATTCAATATGTTTCCCGATTCATCAGAATATTGAATCTTCTTAGAAAAATAGCATATATTAACCCAATGAAAATTATTATATTACACTTTCAAAAATGATGCCTATATTTTCAAATAAATATTATTAATGTATGAAAATTATATATTTAAAAAGGGTTCCCAATGAAAATATACTCAAATTACCTTTTAGAAAAAATACATCATTTTTTAATATAAATGGATTTATTCATAACTTATACATTTAAAATATATTTAGTGAGTATGAAAACATTTATTGAGTATATAATTAATATATTTTATTTTAAACATTAGACATATGTTTTTGGTAAAATTTATTGATTTTTGTTTCATACATACAAAAATAGTTTGGTTAGAAAATAAAATTTTCTATTCTCTAATAATTATTCAATTAATTGATATGTAACGCCCCGACCCCAGTTACCCAGAGTCGGTGCATTATTACATAACATTGGCATGATCACAAGAAAGATCAAAACTCGAAAGACCGATTGGTTTAGTAGCCTTGGAAACACTAGATATATTCATAAGTTTTACATTACATCATAAAATGAAAAACTACTACAACAACATAATGTTTCCACAATCCACACTATTAACATCTCATAAAATCCCTGCAGGTCATTCATAACTTACTTCTTCACATCATGGGAAAAATAAAACATAGAAAAGGGGTGAGCTCAAATGCCCAGTAAGGATAACAATATAGCGGAAACTTTCATAAATAAGAATAAACATTTAAGGAAATGTATAACTAAAACAAAAGTCTTTTAAATATGAACTTTCAACATGGTATGGAATAAATAAAATGAAATAATGCCATTTACATATTCACATGGATATTCTACTAATCGAATAATCACATGCCAAAAATCAATAACCACATTCATAATGTTGGAATGCATAATGCCAGACTATCATAACCACACATCCAAGGCCTCGTGCCAAGACTACAAATAAAATTTTGTCAAGGCCTTGGGCCAAGACACTAGTTTGTCTCATGAGACCTACCAATGCATCGAGGAGCTATAGCGGGCTCCACCCGTCACATATTAAGTCCAATGCATTCCCATATGAAAAGGTTTAAACATAACATAAACATTCATATTAAAACTAGCATATGAAATGTCAATACTTTCACCATAAACTATGAATGGTATAAAAATAGCACATCCACAGTCAAACATATCACAAAACCTTCAATACAATATAGAAGTTTTGTATCCTAATAAATCAACATCAAATAATCTTAAAATCCATCAATGGATGTTGACATAGATGAAATCAAAAATTCTTTTTAAAGAAATATCTCCTTTTATTTTGAAATAATTTAAGATCCATATAAAATAAAACATTTTCTTTGATAATATTCTTATAAGCTTGTAAGGGAAGCTTTGAAGATTTTATAACGGCGGAAAATAGCCGCACCCACCGTATAAGTTAAAAAAACATTCTTACCTTAATTCTGTCGAAAAGGTTAAAAAGGACCTTGTTTTGAAAACGACCGAAAGATTCCTTTATAAACCACTTATAAAAGTCAAAAAGGGTATAAATGACTTTAACTCATATTCTAGTAAATAGTAAAAATGTTTTGAAATGCATTTTTAAGAAACATGGATGTGGATGATAAAGAGATCCCAGTAGATTATAACGTATAAACAACCTTGGATAATGAAGAGGTTGTAAAGTAAACCCTTAACTTGTACTTTTCCTTGGTTGGGGTAGGTTAACCTCCTGTATAATGGTGAAATAGTTGTTATTAAATTATACAAGAATCATATATAATAATATGATATCATATATGATCTTTTAACATTGATTTGTTAATAATATCTTAGAATTATCGTCGTTTCAGGAGTTAACTTACTCATTTTCTTTTATATGTTTTGTTACATAAGCCATGGTTGTTGTATCTTATTCATATCCAGAATTATATCTAGTCCTTAAACATCATTTTTAAATCATCAAATGATAATTATACTTGAATGGATACGATGGAGAATGAATCTCATCGCGTTCGTGGAGACGGTAGTCCGTACGTACGCACGTATGGTGACATGTTATTCAAAGGGTGGATAGAATACTGAATATGGTTGTACCATATTTATAATAACATCACAGTATATGTGAGATACTGGAGTTATTATTTTAGTATGGTAAGAACAAAGGAAGAAGAAGTGGAAGAAGAAATGAACTTGGAGAAGGGTGGTGAAATCATTACCTCTTCTTCGGGTTCTTCCTTTTGATTTGATCAAAAGGGCTCCTTAGGATGGCTTTCTGATCAAACTAAGGCCTCTAGGTTGTAGTGAGGGATGTTGGGAGAGTATTTGGGCAGAGTTTGGCCGAACCAAAAGGCTTTGAAGGTGTGAAGAAATGAGAAGGAGGAGTGCCCTTTTATAATAGGGGTGAGGGGCACCTTTGGAAAAGCTAGAAATATTAATTTATATTAAATTCATATTCGGTTTCTAAAGGCTACAAAGTTGATTATTCAAAGGTTAAGGTGGGGATAGGTCGAAAACCACTCATCCAATAGAATTTAGACAGGTTTGGGTACTTATATTAACCTTATCTTTAAGTATTAACTCTAAGTTAATTGGTTTCACTTTTAAAATGTCTCTTTGTATTTTTATATAATATGGTTAATAAACTTACTATATACATCCAAGAGACCCCCAAGTGGTACATTAATGATTAACCTATCATGATATAAGTCTCTTGGCCGAACCTTAGATTTTTAGGAATTTAATATCAATTAATAATATAATATTTGTTTTAAGAACTATTTTATGTCAATTTTGACACTATTCAATAGTTGATTTTTGTGAAACTCATAACAGATTTATTACATAAAACAAAGTAAATTAAATCAATCCTAATATATCATATTATCCTAGAAAATTAGTTTAATTCATTAAAAGTTTCATATTATATTTATTTGGGAATTTATAATATCAATTATTTTAATTGTTCACTATTATAGTAATTACTGCATCATCATTGTGTCATAAATAAAATAAATTATTTAATGTCTAAAAATTATAAATAAAATATCATTATGTAGGAAATAGTTTTAGCTTTCTATTGGATATTTATAAGCTAAACTCCAACATATATAACCCTATGTAACAATTGTTTTTCTAAAAGATATATGCTTGTGTCATTTTTGTATTCATTTTAACTTAATTAAAATAAAGTGTCATTATCACTTACAAGTGGATCCATGGGGTCCCAAAATTGACACAAAGATGCCCATGGTCGACCATGTATCAACCAATAGCGTTAAGACACGTTTTAGGGTAATTTAGTATTATTATAATATTATTTTTTAACCCTTATTTACCGGATTTACCCTTAACCATGGTAAATAAAATATTTACCGCAGTAATTATTCAAAATGTATAAAAATAAAAGTTACCTATTTACACAATTTGGACATCCTGATTCCAAATATGGAATCCATTTTCCTAAATTCAAAACACATAAGTGGCAGAAATTAATTTAAAATTAATTCCCGCTGTCAAAACAAAAAGCGTGTTTTAAGAGATAATAACTATCAAAAGATTGACACTTGTTTATGTTTGGTTTAATTGTAAAATTATGTCCAATGACCAACATTATATTAAATGGTAAAAATATATTCTAAATATACTTTAAAACTACTAAAATTAATAATTTATCACTATTAATTATTTTGATTAAAAAATTTGTTTTTAATTAAAATTTATTAATTTTCACTATTTATCAAAATATGAAAGTTATCCGAAATGTACCAAAATTTCACCTTAGGCTAAATTCGATACTCCGAATCCAAAAATGAAGTCCATTTTCAAATATAAAATATATAATTTCAAAAAGTAGGTATTACTATTCATAACGGCTAGTTTGATTAGTTATGGTGTGTTAGAACTCGGTGTTGCGTACAACAAACGCTATCACATTATTCAAAGAGAAGCGTACCGTAGAAGAATGGGGTGTTACATGATAACTAATTATTAACAACATTAATATATATTTTAGTTCAGTAAAACTCAGAATTTTCTGTAATTCATGATTGCAAAGGAGTTATGCATTGTCTGTACCAAAAGACAGTCATATTATTTTTCGTAAAAATATTTATTATAAATGTTGTGTATATCATAAGGTTAAATTAGAGTTTTATATAAAGAAATAAAATATCACATCTTTCATATAAAAAATTATATATTCAATGATAGGTGAAATGAAAAGTATTAACTGTAACACCCCAGGTAAATAAAGAATATTACATTTTCATATTTATCCATATTTGTGAATAAAATATTAATATGACATTAAAGGGGACGCAATGCTCGATGGCATACCCAACACGCAACAACGATTTTCTTGGGAATCTTACGTTGCACTCTAATGATAAAATAATATTATTTAAAATGGTAGTTAACATGTAGCCATTGTAATGGCGGGAATGGATAGAAATAACTAAAATATGATTATATATGTTTTTAAATGTTTTTACATTTATACAATAAAAGATAAAGGCTTAAAATACGGAAAGAATTCAATTTTAGGCGTATATGCCCTAGTTTTCCCTAAAGGTTCACTTATCACCTTTTGACGGAGAACCATCATTAAATATAGTTTTGTTCACTCTTAAACATTCTTTTGGACCAAATAAAACGCTTATTAAGAATCGGGACATCAAAATTTACTTTGTGTAAATTTTTGATATCATTCCGATAAAGTTCATTTTTTTAATGAATAGTGTAAAATGTTGTATTCAAAACCAATTTTTAATCTAATTTATTTATATGATTAGATTATATTTTGAATTGGTTTTAAAGTGAAATTAGAAAATATTTTTACCATTAAATCCAATAGTGGGCGTTGGAATCAATATCACTTTAAAATCAGACTTAAACTAGTGTCAATCTTTTGATACTTATTGTTTCATAAAACACGCTATTTGTCATGACAGCAGGAATTAATTATTAAATTAATTAATGTGACTTATATGTTTTGAATTTTTTAAAACGGACTTCATTTTTGAATTCAGAATATCAAATATATCTTAGGGTGAAGTTTTGAGATTTTTCTGAAAAACATCAATTTTTGATGAATATTGAAACCACAAAGTGGTACTTATAAAAACTGATTTTCCGTTTAAATGAAATTTTTCCATCATTGTGTTTTGATTTTCAAAAATCCTACATACATGGTTGTCATTAAGAATTAAAATGTGGTTCAATGAGATTAAAATAATTTTTTGGTGAATAGTAACTTATTAAGTTTTTAATCGCGATTAGAGGTAATTAGTGTAGTTTAAGGTAAAAATGATATTATAAGAATGTGAAAACACCACGACACTTGTCCTACACCTATTGGTTGTATCATGGCCGACCAAGACAAGCCATGGGTCAACTTGGGGACTCAATGGATCTACTTTGGTTGGAAAATGACATAAATAACATTTTATTTAATGTAAAAGTAAAATTGACACAAACATGATATGTTTTACTAAAAAAAATTTAAGTGGGGTTATACAAGTCATCATTTTGATTATAAATATTAATGGGAAAGCTAAAAATATTTCCTACATCATAGTATTTTTTTTTATAATTTTTAGACATTAAATAAATTAAATTATTTATGACATAATAATGATGCAGCGATGACATCATTATTTGACGATTTTAATAAAATGGAAAGATAATGTAAAATCTATGAACTACACATGTCCAAAACTTATTGGATGAGTGTAGTTCGAAGCCTTATCACCTTATCCACGAATTATATCAACGTGGGACCTTTTGAAACCGAAAAACATTTTCAAATAAAGTAATATTTCTTTACTTTTCAAAAGTACCCCTCCTCTCCTCTTATAAAAGGCCCCCACCTCTACCTCATTTAACACACTCCTCAAGCATTTGTCTCGGCCAAACCCTGCCCATTTACTCTCTCCACATCCCTCTCCTCATCCTAGAGTATTCCCTTTGGGCAGAATCCTTTCAAAGGAATCCTTTAGGCTCAAATCAAAAGGAGTTACACTTTTAAAGGTAATTCATTCTCTCATGTTCATTTGTTTTATTTTGCTTCTCCAACCCCCTAAACTCTTTTTATTTATTTCTTTTGTAACAACACCAGTATCTTAAATATACTAGGATGTTTTTATAAGATTTATTAGAGCTACACTCTCACACAACTACATCAAATGGTTAAAGAACATACGGTTTCCGTGGATGGGGAAATTGTGCCTCCCGAAACGATGATTATTCAATACTCATTTAACACCTTCAAAGGTGGCCATTATGATGTCACTATTTTTATATATGATATATAATATATTTATGTTTTACTTATGCTTCTTTATTTTTCATTTGTGTCTTACCTTTATGGCTTCCATTATGGGTATACGCGATATCTTCATTTTAGGAAGTGCGGACTACCGCCCCCACAAAGTGATGTGATTCGTTAATGCCATACGTGGGACGTATAAAGGATGGATTAAATGTTATTATATATGATGTTATACTGGAATTATTATTTACCTATATATCATTATTATTTCTTTCCATTAAAGTATGAGATAGAAATGAAAGTAGTGTTCATGCGTACGTACGGCTTACCGTCTCCATGAACGGTGCATTTCATTTCTTATCCCCAAATGTAATGTACTATTATAAGTACATATATATAATGGATATATATGATTTATGATACATATAAATGATTAATATAATTCTGGAATTTAAATATACATACCTCTCATATAGTTTTAATTCCATTAATACGACATAGAAATGAAAGTAGCGTTCATGCGTACGTACGGCTTACAGTCTCCTTGAACGGTGCATTTCAATTCTTTCCTCTAAATGATTATGTGATTTTATAAATACATGTATATGCTGGATATATATGATATATATAATATCCAAATCAGGAATTTCATTTTTGGATATGAAGAACCTTTGACCACACAAACAACATGTAATTGTAAGAAGTCCACTTTCGACTTAAGAACCAAATATCGACAAAACAAACATGATTAACTTAAATGATTAAATAATGTCTATAACATGGTAATAAGTGATATAAAAGGAATAATGAACTTTAAAAAGGTTCTTAAGGAAGTATAAATTAACTCAAGTTTATTATTCAGGAGATTAAAGAATGATCGAGTCAATTCAGACCCGAGGTAAGGGATCCTACACCTCTCTTTCTTTTTAAGTACACTCTTTTATGTCATTCCTTTTAAAGATCATATTTCTTGTTATTGGGATGATATTTTATATTAAACTTACTGTAAATTTTATGTTCATGTGATGAGAGACCCTATTCTCTCTCATAAATCCATTTTGGAAGTTTTGAGTGGCGTCGTTAGGCTGCCGAACTTTCGTAAGAGATCTAACCTCTCTCTTTCTTTTTAAGTACTCTCATTTATGTCATTTCTTTTAAACTCATCTTTGTACTTTTGTGGGATGTTATTTTATTTTCCTCTTGTTGTACATTTTATTTTAATGTGATGAGATACCCTATTTGATCTCATCAATCCAAATTCGGAAGTTTTATGTGGCGTCGTTAGGCTGCCGAGTTTTCATAAGGGATTTTTAATCTCACTTTTATTCCAATGAGATTTATGCTACATTTGCCACAAATTCCATTGAGTGGTGTATTTATTGCACATAATTCTACTCTTTGTGTAATATAATTTCTTTTATGAGTATTTACATCAATGATCTATTGTCCTTCTTTCATGGGGTGTATATTTTGAAAGATACCCAAGTCGGTAAGGGAACCTTCCACCCTCCTCTTTTTTAAAAGACTTCTTTTGTTGGGTCTTTTAATTTACATATTTTTATGTTGGGATATGTTCTCATATATCCTTATTGATGTAAATTATATGTCCAAGTGATGAGATACACTTTTTATCTCTCATCAATTCATTTTGATGTGACGTCGTTAGGCTGTCAAGGGAACTTCTTAACCCAATTTCGATTTCTTTGGGTTCAACATGTAGTCATTGAATATGTCATCCATTGAATATGTGTGAATGACCTTTTATTTTTTTACACTTAATATCCACTTATATTGGGTGTATTTTTATTTGTCACACATATTTTGAGATTGATTTGTCCTTAATTTAAGGAAACCTTCTTTATAAGGGATTTCATCACATTTGACATTTCTATTGAGGGTTCATTGTTGTTATGCACCAATTCACTCTTATATGGTGTATATACTGTCCTTTGGAGTATTATATCTTGAATACTTTTATTCTCATGATATTATAAAGTTCTGACTAAATGTTATTCCTCGATTATTGTATTCAAGTGTCTCTAATTTTGGTAAACCCCCTTTAACCAAAATATTGTTTTAAATGTTTTAATTATTTGTTCTTATTAATATCCATGTTTTCAAAATGGTTTTAAGGATTTATTTATATGGATATTAATGGTTTAAAATGTTAAAAGCTTCAAGGTGGTATGGGACACTTTGATTCAAAAATCTCTTTATTAAATGTTTTAAATGGTTTTGGAAATGGTTTCTTTTTGAATGGATTCATTATTTCAATATCCTAAAATGTTATATTGTGATTGAAATGTGGAAATGTTATGTTTCCTTTATTCATGTTTTATGTGATACAATTATGTTATGGTTCATGGGCATTGTTATGAAGAACGAGTGGTTCCGTGATAAACTAAGGGCGGGTGAGCCCGATATAGCTCTCCAATGCATTGGGTAACGCGAAGGAGTGAAACGTTAAGGTTTCTCCGAAGAGATTTAGGGAATATACTGTGATGGGTATTCCAAATGTAACCAAGAGGGTTACTCCCTACGTAATAATGATATGAATGCCTCAAGTTACCTTTATGTCATATTATTTCTATGATTTTATGAGGTATGTTAAGGTGCTTATGTTTTATGGGTAAAGTATGATTTCATTCTTATGTATAAATGTACTCATGATTCCTTTCCATATTTTTATATCCCTTACTGAGCTTTTTATGCTCATCCCAGTTTTTTGAAATGATTTTCACAGGTCAAAGGAAAGGTACATGATGTGATGATAGTGTCAAGGATGTGTCAAGAAAGAATCCATGTTTTATTTTAAATATGTTTCTGTTGATGGGAAAAATGAATACTGTCTTTTATGTAACCACTTTGTCTAAATGTGGAATGTAATGCATGTTTCATGATCTAATTCTCTAAAACTCTAAACCTGAAAAGATCCTCAATGTGTAATCTTGTAATAACTCAAGATTAAGTAAGGTTTAAGGCCGGTGCCTAATAGTTGGTATCAAAGGGAGGTTTAGTTAACTTTAGAGGTTAGGGTATTCTTTAATCATAAGTGACATTACCATAATGGTTAGGATTTCAGAAAGAGTCCTAGTTTTAGATAAAGTGAATGAGTAAGTATATCTTAGTGTTTATCTTACTCATTAGTACATGATGGTTTTGTTGATATACTCACAGTGACCTTTTTGGTTTTAGTAAATGGGTTGATCTAGCAGGCACCAAAGTGACAATGGGTTTGAAGGAAACTGTGGTGGTTCTCTGATTAAGATACTGGATGAGATGGGGGATTCAATAATGAATCTCATAGTTGTTCTAAACCAACTATCAAAGAGTCATGATCAATCACTTCAACCTTGGTGAGTTCTCTAATGCATCATGTACGAGATGGCCAACTCGATGTGGAAATTCAGGTAATAATTATTAAGGTAACCATTAGGGTTTATATGATCCTTACTTTTGAGGTAATTATGGGTTACTCTATGATATGATGGAAAATTAAAGGAATGAGATAAAATTGAGGTTAAAATATGTTATGATTATTCTTGAAGATTTTATCTCATTTTGGAGAATGTTTTAAGAATTATATAGTTTTGGAAAAAGGACAACACGCAGACCGTGTGACATCCCGTCGCGTCAGACAAAGCTGCGGGAATCGAACCCACAACCAAAGTGCGACTGGTATTTATCGCCTACCACTGGACTACGTGAATTCCCTGGTTAGTTTGACCGATTCTTTCTAGTTATATGATTTTATGAATTAAGAGTAAGTTGATTTTGGGTTTTTTATGGAAATGATTAACCTATCATGGAGGATATGTGATTAGGTTAATTACTTTTCAATACGTGACTTTAGGAGCAACTGATGTTGTTTGGAGATAAATGTTACGATTTAACTTAGAAGAATATGTGACTAAATCCTTCAAATATTTGGGTTTCAATCTTAGTTTGGTTTACTTTGAAGAATTTTATGGACAAATTGATTATAGAATGGTCCTCGTTGAACTTTGGGTTTTGTTGGACAAATGTTGGAGGTTAAGAATAGATTTTATTTTTATAAAGGGTTATCCTTTTCTGGATTATCTGATCTTGTAATAACCTTTTTGGTTTTGGTTAAAGTCTAAAGACATGGGAGGTATATAGTTCT
Organism: Viscum album; assembly: GCA_963277665.1. Classification (NCBI taxonomy): domain Eukaryota; kingdom Viridiplantae; phylum Streptophyta; class Magnoliopsida; order Santalales; family Viscaceae; genus Viscum; species Viscum album. Next base: position 1,118,660,723 of record OY728133.1, read on the forward strand.
ATTTTGTCGATTAGGTGATTCTCTAGAAGTTGATTATAGTACTCTTAATGTGAACAAGTCTTCCTAAATACTCGTCTTTTGGAGAAAATATGAGTTTGTGTGAGGAATCTAAAAAACATGAAAGTCAATATGATAAGTGATTATGTTACCTTATGAATAAATTCCTCAATAAAAAGCAACTTAAAACAAAAATTTTTTCTATTAACTTTTCCTACTTGGGAATCGAATACCGTTTAACCCATCACAAGTTTGTGATTTTCTCATGGTTAACTTTCTCCTAAACATGTTTTCTATCAGTCTCCATCAGAACATGACCCTTTGTTTTTTCATCCATGTACATATTTTCATACTTGGAATCCTAGTATGGGTTAACTCGGGTGACCTTTGTAATTATCTTTCTTTATTTTAAAGTGTTTGTTTTACCGACTTTTGTTCCGATGTGGGACTTTCAAGGATTTTTCCAAACTCAATTTTAAAAATTGCGAGGACACAATTCCCAAAAGGGGGGAAGGATGTAACACCCCAAGTAAATAAAGAATATGAAATTTTCATATTTATCCATATTTGTGAATAAAATATTAATATGACTTTAAAGGGGACGCTATGCTCGATGGCATACCCAACATGCAACAATGAGTTTCTTGGGAATCTTACGTTGCACTCTAATGATAAAATAATATTATTTTAAATGGTAGTTAACATGTAGCCGTTGTAATGGTGGGAATGGATAGAAATAACTAAAATATGATTATATATGTTTTTAAATGTTTTTACATTTATACAATAAAAGATAAAGGCTTAAAATACGGAAAGAATTCAATTTTAGGAGTATATGCCCTAGTTTTCCCTAAAGGTTCACTTATCACCTTTTGATGGAGAACCGTCATTAAATATAGTTTTGTTCACTCTTAAACATTCTTTTGGACCAAATAATACTCTTATTAAGAATCGGGACATCAAAATTTACTTTGTGTAAATTTTTGTATCTTTCCGATAAAGTTCATTTTTTTAATGAATAGTGTAAAATGTTGTATTCAAAACCACTTTTTAATCTAATTTATTTATATGATTAGATTATATTTTGAATTGGTTTTAAATTGAAATTAGAAAATATTTTTACCATTAAATCCAATAGTGGGCGTTGGAATCAATTTCACTTTGAAATCAGACTTAAACTAGTGTTAATCTTTTGATACTTATTGTTTCATAAAACACACTATTTGTCATGACAGCGGGAATTAATTATTAAATTAATTAATGTGACTTATATGTTTTGAATTTTGTAAAACAGACTTCATTTTTGAATTCAGAATATCAAATATAGCTTAGGGTGAATTTTTGGGATTTTTCTGAAAAACATCAATTTTTGATGAATAGTGAAACCACTAAGTGGTACTTATAAAAACTGATTTTCCGTTTAAATGAAATTTTACCATCATTGTGTTTTGATTATCAAAAATCCGACATACATGGTTGTCATTAAGAAGTAAAATGTTGTTCAATGAGATTAAAATAATTTTTTGGTGAATAGTAACTTATTAAGTTTTTAATCGCGATTAGAGGTAATTAGTGTAGTTTAAGGTAAAAATGATATTATAAGAATGTGAAAACAATATGACACTTGTCCTACACCTATTGTTTGTATCATGGCCGACCTAGAAAATCCATGGGTCAACTTGGGGACCCCATGGATCTACTTTGGTTGGGAAATGACATAAATGACATTTTATTTAATGTAAAAGTAAAATTGACACAAACATGATATGTTTTACTAAAATTTTTTTTAAGTGGGGTTATAAAAGACATATTTTTTATTATAAATATTAATTGGAAAGATAAAAATATTTACTACATCATAGTATTTTTTTTATAATTTTTAGACATTAAATAAATTAAATTATTTATGACATAATAATGATGCAGCGATGACATCATTATTTGACGATTTAAATAAAATGGAATGATAATCTAAAATCTATGAACTACACATGTCCAAAACTTATTGGATGAGTGGATTGCGAAGCCTTATCACCTTATCCACTAATTATATCAATGTGGGACCTTTTGAAACCGAAAAACATTATCAAATAAAGTAATATTTCTTTACTTTCCAAAAGTACCCATCCTCTCCTCTTATAAAAGGCCCCCACCTCTACCTCATTTAACACACTCCTCAAGCCTTTGTCTCCCATGCCCATTTACTCTCTCCACATCCCTCTCCTCATCCTAGAGTATTCCCTTTGGGCATAATCCTTTCAAAGGAAGCCTTTAGGCTCAAATCAAAAGGAGTTACACTTTTAAAGGTAATTCATTCTCTCATATTCATTTGTTTTATTTTGCTTCTCCAACCCCCTAAACTCTTTTTATTTATTTCTTTTGTAAAAACACCAGTATATTCAATATACTAGGATGTTGTTATAAGATTTATTCGAGCTACACTCTCACACAACTACATCAAATGGTTAAAGAACATACGGTTTCCGTGGATGGCGAAATTGTGCCTCCCGAAACGATGATTGTTCAATACTCATTTACCACCTTCAAAGGTGGCCATTATGATGTCACTATTTTTATATATGATATATAATATATTTATGTTTTACTTATGCTTATTTATTTTTCATTTGTGTCTTACCTTTATGGCTTCCATTATGGGTATACGCGATATCTTCATTTTTAGAAGTGCGGACTACCGCCCCCTCAAAGTGATGTGATTCGTTAATGCCATACGTGGGACGTATAAAGGATGGATTTAATGTTATTATATATGATGTTATACTAGAATTATTATTTACCTATATATCATTATTATTTCTTTCCATTAAATTATGAGATAGAAATGAAAGTAGCGTTCATGCGTACGTACAGCTTACCGTCTCCATGAACGGTGCATTTCATTTCTTATCCCCAAATGTAATGTACTATTATAAGTACATATATATAATGGATATATATGATGTATGATACATCTTAATGATTAATATAATTCTGGAATTAAAATATACATACCTCTCATATAGTTTTAATTCCATTAATACGAAATAGAAATGAAAGTAGCGTTCATGCGTACGTACGGCTTACAGTCTCCATGAACTGTGCATTTCATTTCTTTCCTCTAAATGATTATGTGATTTTATAAATACATGTATATTCTGGATATATATGATATATATGATATCCAAATCAGGAATGTCATTTTTGGATATGAAGAACCTTTGACCACACGAACAACATGTAATTGTAAGAAGTCCACTTTCGACTTAAGAACCAAATATCGAAAAAACAAACATGATTAACTTAAATTATTAAATAATGTTTATAACATGGTAATAAGTGATATAAAAGGACTAGTGAACTTTAAAAAGGTTCTTAAAGAAGTATAAATTAACTCAAGTTTATTATTCAGGAGATTAAAGAATGATCGAGTCAAGTCAGACCCGAGGTAAGGGATCATACACCTCTCTTTCTTTTTAAGTACACTCTTTTATGTCATTCCTTTTAAAGCTCATCTTTCTTGTTATTGGGATGATATTTTATATTAAAAAAACTGTAAATTTTATGTTCATGTGATGAGAGACCCTATTCTCTCTCATAAATCCATTTTGGAAGTTTTGAGTGGCGCCGTTAGGCTGCAGAACATTCGTAAGAGATCTAACCTCTGTCTTTCTTTTTAAGTACTCTCCTTTATGTCACTTCTTTTAAACTCATCTTTGTACTGTTGGGGGATGTTATTTTATTTTCCTCTTGTTGTACATTTTATTTTAATGTGATGAGATATCCTATTTCATCTCATCAATCCAAATTAGGAAGTTTTATGTGGCGTCGTTAGGCTGCCGAGTTTTCATAAGGGATTTTTAATCTCACTTTTATTCCCATGAGATTTATGCTACATTTGCCACAAATTCCATTGAGTGGTGTATTTATTGCCCATTATTCTACTCTTTGTGTAATATAATTTCGTTTATGAGTATTTACATCAATGATCTATTGTCCTTCTTTCATGGGGTGTATGTTTTGAAAGATACCCAAGTCGGAAAGGGAACCTTTCACCCTCCTCTTTTTTAAAAGACTTCTTTTGTTGGGTCTTTTAATTTACATATTTTTATGTTGGGATATGTTCTCATATATCCTTATTGATGTAAATTTTATGTCCAAGTGATGAGATACACTTTTTATCTCTCATCAACTCATTTTGATGTGACGCCGTTAGGCTGTCAAGGGAACTTCTTAACCAAATTTCGATTTCTTTGGGTTCAACATGTAGTCATTGAATATGTCATCCATTGAATATGTGTGAATGACCTTTTATTGTTTTACACTTAATATCCACTTATAATGGGTGTATTTATATTTTTCACACATATTTTGAGATTGATTTGTCCTTAATTTAAGGATACCTTCTTTATAAAGGATTTCATCACATTTGACATTTCTATTGAGGGTTCATTGTTGTTATGAACCAATTCACTCTTATATGGTGTATATACTGTCCTTTGGAGTATTATATCATGAATCCTTTTATTCTCATGATATTATAAAGTTCTGACTAAATGTTATTCCTCGATTATTGTATTCAAGTGTCTCTAATTTTGGTAAAACCCCTTTAACCAAAATATCGTTTTAAATGTTTTAATTATTTGTTCTTATTAATATCCATGTTTTCAAAATGGTTTTAAGGATTTATTTATATGGATATTAATGGTTTAAAATGTTAAAAGCTTCAAGGTGGTATGGGACACTTTGATTCAAAAATATCTTTATTAAATGTTTTAAATAGTTTTGGAAATGGTTTCTTTTTGAATTGATTCATTATTTCAATATCCTAAAATGTTATATTGTGATTGAAATGTGGAAATGTTATGTTTCCTTTATTCATGTTTTATGTGATACGATTATGTTATGGTTCTTGGGAATTGTTATGACGAACGGGTGGTTCCGTGATAAACTAAGGGCGGGTGAGCCCAATATAGCTCTCCAATGTACTGGGTAACGCGAAGGAGTGAAACGTTAAGGTTTCTCCGAAGAGATTTAGGTAATATAATGTGATGGGTATTCCAAATGTAACCAAGAGGGTTACTCCCTACGTAAGAATGTTATGAATGCCTCAAGTTACCTTTATGTCATATGATTTCTATGATTTTATGAGGTATGTTAAGGTGCTTATGTTTTATGGGTAAAGTATGATTTCATTCTTATGTATAAATGTACTCATGATTCCTTTCCATATTTTTATATCCCTTACTGAGCTTTTTATGCTCATCCCAAGTTTTTGAAATGATTTTCACAGGTCAAAGGAAAGGTACATGATGTGATGATAGTGTCAAGGATGTGTCAAGAAAGAATCCATGTTTTATTTTAAATATGTTTCTGTTGATGGGAAGAATGAATACTATATTTTATGTAACCACTTTGTCTAAATGTGGAATGTAATGCAAGTTTCATGATCTAATTCTCTAAAACTCTAAACCTGAAAAGATCCTCAATGTGTAATCTTGTAATAACTCAAGATTAAGTATGGTTTAAGGCTGGGGCCTTATATTAACAATTTTAAATTAAATTGAATATAATATTTCAAAATATATCATTCTGTAAAATTTATATCTTCAACTTTGATTTCCCTTATTAAAAAATATCCTGAACTTCTTCCATGGTGATATGAGTAATAATAACTTATATCCAACATCAAGCTCTTGGTATCATCAATTATTTTCACCATATCTTTTTATATTGGCTACGACATTCCATGATGTGATTTGGAATAGACTTATCCATTTCCACCATTTCCACATCCATTTCTAGACCCAATAGATTGTTGTCAATAACTTCATCCCATCATGATAGTTTCATTCACCTATTCCTATAAATAGAGTCATAGGGAGATATTTTTATTTTTAAGTGGAAACTATTATTCTATTATAACTTGACCAAAGAAAAATCATGATCTCATCAGCCTTTAATGACTATTGACAATTCTCTCAACAATTACATGATTATCTAGATTTTCCTCATTGATTGGACATATATTTGAGTTTTATATGTTGTGTAGATGTTGACCTATGTATTTATTGAATATTGGTGACTCTTCCATGATTTGGATTAAAATCATGGTTCTTGATCAGATAAAATAGATTGTGGTGTTCCATGTAGCCTCACAACATCCCTAATGTATATCGTTGGATGTTGATAAAGTGAAAAGTTCTCTCAGATTTAAATTAAGTTAGATGTAATTATAAGATGATCCACCAAAACACATATAACATTTATTCTTCTTGATGTCTTTGGAAAACTAGTAATATTGTTCATGGTTATGTTTTTCTATTTGAATGTTGGTATGGGAAATTGTTCCATCTATCCATTTTATTTTTTTTCATTTTATCCATCACTGGAAAACATACAATACCTCATCATATATATTATGTGATCCACATAATATTTTCAAACTAATGGTGCTCTTATAGATCTAAACACATAATTGCATCCCATATATGGATAGAGAATGTCAATCTATATGAATCATCCAATACCTCACTCTTTAACTCAATATTTTATGGTGTATATAGTTGTGACCCTAATTATACAAGTACTCCATTATAAATTTTGAACACTAAGGATTCCCATTTTCAAACAATTTATACCTTTTTGTTAATTTCTACAAAAAAATATATTATAATCCTTTTACATCTACATAATGGATGGTTATGAATAATTTTTTTTAATTATTGATGATTTTTCTTCCATTATGATCACAATTTCTATCCATTTTAGGTTTAAAAAAATTGGATTTTTCTTCATTCTCAACAATGATAAAATTGATGGACCCTTTTCCAATAAAAGTTTTTGATTATTTATTTTCATTACAATGATGGTATTGGATTGAGTATTAATATTCCATAATCAACATAAACAATCTTTAATGAAAAATATTTATCACATTCTGTGTGAAAATGTACTTGTAGCTCTTATGATCCATATATATTTCCCAATTCTTGACTTAGAGATAGATCCTTCATATATTCAATGTTAAGAGTAATATATCCAACTCCAGCTCATTTTTCAAGTAGTTATGTATCTCATAATTCTATTACAATGAGGCATAATCCATCACCTTTTCATCATTCCTTAGTAAACATCCCGATCGCTTCATCAAAAAATCATTTTATACCATGAATGGTTGCGAAAATGTGGGTAGTGAGTCTGTAGGTTATCTGATAAGAATCATTTTCCACTCCTTGAATCTCTCTTTAAAATAATTACTCTCAAAAAACATGAATCATTTTTGAGATATCTTGGTTAGAGTGTGTAACGAGATTAATAATTATGAATATAATTCCACTGTTTGATTAAATTAACTATATTATGGTTATTGAAATCACATGAAATTCTTTTGTTTTATTATATTTAATTGAATATTAATTAAATTTATGTATCCTTACCATTGATAATATATCACTTGAGTAGTGATAACATGATTAGTATAATTATAGCATTTTTTAATAAATCCTCTTAGAATAGAAGAAGTAATTGATGGATGCACCTAGTTAGACCGCACCCTATGAATCCCATTTATCAGAGCTCTTAAGGTAGATATTATTTCTCAAATTTTCCATCTACCAAGCCAAAGATAACTTCCAACAACCTAAGCATAATAGAAACTTTTTAAAAGAGAACTTCAAGAATATTGAGATCACGACCCAAATTTTTTTTACCAAACAGGCCCATGAAATCCACACCATCATGCCCCATACTCTAAAGGCGTATGATGGTGTATTAAATGGATAAGAATCAGGACCATTATAATGGGAATATATATATTTTTTATAGAATGATGAATATATTTACATCCTATTGTTGTTACTATATAAATGATTTTTTTTCTTCAATAAAACAAAAATACTATTTTTATTTAATTAAGATATAAGTATTGATTAATTAATGGATTATAAAATAATGAATTTTTTAATAACATAATATTATTAAATAATTTTTTAAAAATATAAATCATCCTATAATTTTTATTAATTAAAATGTACTTTTTATACGGGTTTAAAAAATATTATTCTCATAAAGATCCATCATTTTAAACGAAATATAATCTTTTGAATTAAGACATCAAAATTATCTAATGGAGAATTTTATATAATTTTTGGAGACATTCAAATTTTTGGGTAAAAATTTAATACCGTATAAATATAATTTTGGTTTTATGACACCAAAAAGACTCAAAAGTAATTTAATTTGTAAGATAAATAGATTCCATGACAAAATATATTTATTACTGTTAAAATTATTTTCTTTTATGTTTATTATATTAATAATTTAAATCATTTATGAATCATATGAGGTTTATAATACATTTTATGATTTTTAAATCATTTCATTAAGAGTGTGAGTCACATCCAAATCACCAATGATAATATTTTAATATGTTAGGACACTTTCCATATAAAATAATTACTAATAGTCCATTTAAAAATGAACAACTGTCAAATGCCCTTGGATGGTTTTCGTTTTTGGATATTTTATTATGTAGATTATAAAAACTAAATAATAAGGAAATTCCCCTCCTTTCCTATATAAACCCATATTAGCCACCATTTATCTTCACTAAAACTCTATAGAGCACCTATAAAACTCTGACCGAAACTCCGTAGAGTCCTACCATGGTTTCTATAATCATTTAATAATTCCTTCCAAAGCCTTTAGAGTTACAGATACATATAACAATACCTCATCTTCAAATCTCCACTTTCCTAGAGCACTCTGTTTTTTGTTATGTCCTTTATTTTCAATTTTATCATGTTGGGTTATGGTATTCTATATCCCCCTTACATTAAATTTTATGTACAAATTTTTTATCTACTTTCAATCTCATTTATCCCATCTATAAGCATTTCTGGACACTCGACACCAAGATAAAATTTCTTAAGGGTTATTTCCTTTCCTCTCTTTCTTCATGTTCCATTATTATTTTACACATTGTTTTTCAAATATCATATATTGGTAAATATCATTACATTTCAATATTATATTAATATTCATATCCAAATTATACGATAACCCATTGTCTCTCATCAACCCATTTTATGTATTTTATGTGATGTTGTCAGGCATCCGAAATTACACACTGATATTCCACTACAAAACAATTGTGTACATAATACAATACTAAAATTCTATCATGTGTATTCATCATTATAGAAATATAGTTATTTTATTAGGGTGATATATTTATTTTATCACACTCCCTGATCATAGAATAAATTATGATGAAGAATGAAACCATGGTGATTGATCTATATGGCACACTTAAGCCTCAGAATGAAATGAATGTGACTAGTGATCCCATATTTATATAGTGCTCCAATGTATTGGATATTGGTTAGTATAATTCTATGTTACTTTGGGACATTGGTTTTACCTAATTCCTTTATCGTACACATTTAACATTGATTTCATGGAAGATTTTTCCTTAACCTATTTTAATGTCATAGTATTTTATGTTATTTCAACAATTTCCATGTTATGATTAACATACAATTATTAGTTATTATCAATGTTCTGTTAATGCCACATTTATATGACTATTATATAACATGTATTTTCATAGTCAGTTAATTCCTTTTTTCCTTTACTGGGATTTATAGGTCAACCCATTTTTATGTATGTCCCCAGATTATCCCAGGTAGTGTTATGTATGATGGAATATTCTAATCACGTTAATGATGTTTTAAATAAAGTTATTTTTTCCTGTTTTATGTTCTTATTTAATGTATATAGATTCTCTAAGACAATTTAAATTTCAATCATCCAGGTTTTATTAAGTGTAATTTTATATAATAAAACATATTTATGTGTGAATTAAACTGTAGGGATGTTATAGTTATTGTCAGATGGTATGTTTAGTTATTTTTAGGATTAGGATTAGAAAATAGTAGAAAAATACATACGTACATGAAAAAGTAGACGAAAATATATATATATTTTGGTAATTATTGAGTAATAGGTTTATCAATACAATACATCCTTGTATAGATACCACAAGTGGATACTGTTCTAGAATAGATGCACTTATCCATAGTAACTCCAACAAGATGTTCCAGGAATGGCATGGGGTAATATGGTGCACAATAAGGCTCATTAATATGCACATGGTTTAAAAAACGTAGGGTGTATTCATTGGTGAATTAGTAATATCAATACGAACCATTATTAAGAGAGAAAAGATTCCCATAAGAGTTTATGATAGGAAATAAATCATGGATGGCAATATTGAAGCCTTGAAACACATAAGTTATGGAGATAAATTTAATTTTAAGGTTATACATTTAATTTCAGTGGATTCCCCTTTGTGTGTTTAATATTTGAAAATATTGATCCCAAATTTTCCATTTATTATATTGAATGTTCTCTAATTAGAGGATTCAAGTTAACAACTGATGTGAAGGGAAATGTAATGACTGGCCCAACGAGATGCCAAAACCCAATCGAAGAAGTAATTGTGAACATCATGATGATTCTCTCCCCAAATGACTCTGGTTATGAATATTATCTTAAATTATGTAGAGCATCCACCCCCCATAGTGAACAAGTTGAAATAAATGGCATCGTACGACAAATGCTCCATACTTTCAATTGATCATCAAATCACTTAATCAAAGAACAATGCTTCAAATCCATTGAAGTGATCTTATTCATCCTTAAATAATCCAAATAAGATATTTTTCTTTAGGACATTTATCATATCAATAGAGAATTTAATTTATGGTGGACATTGACCAAAAATTAAAATATCGAGGAAGAGATCAAAACAATGGTGTGGAATGAATTCCAGAAAATGTTTTTTGTCAAATATTTTCCTTTCAATCTCCTTTATAAAATGGAAATATATTTCCTTGTTCTTACAAAATAATATGATAAATCTATTGGCGAGTGTGAGAAAAAATTCTTTAGTCTTGGATGATATGACTAAAAAAATCTTCCTTACCAATTAATTTATGGTTGGTTACTTCATTGGTGGGATAAATCCTAGTCTTTAAAATGCTCTAGTGATCTATGAAATTCACATCTATGTGGAAATAGTCTGATGTTACCTAAATTTAGAAATGGATATCAGAGAATCCCAAGGCTATTTTGGGGATAAAGTGCATCATACGTAGATTAATTAAGGTGGTCTGATGGATAAGTCCAATTTTGACAAGAAGTTTCAGCATACCACTTGTCAAATGTGATGAAAGTGGAACCCCATAAATTTCCCATGGGGAACATTGAAATTATTTTGGCCCAGAAGAGAAGGGAACCTTACCAGTGATAGTGGCCAGTAGAATCCCACAAGTGAGACCGATGAATGGAATTATCTAGTAAACCCTAAAATCATTCATCCATACATCATGTATAAGGAACTATGGATCATTGTGAACCATTTCACCAATCCAAGGGTTTTTGAAGGCTACCAACTACATGTGTGATATTATGGGATGGATTTTTATATCATTATTACTAAAGTGAAACCTAAAAATATTGTGGTGATAGGTACAATAGTTTTTCAATCAAGATTTGAAAATATACATTTTTATTCTAGATCTATGCATTCCTTCATATCATGAATGTTTTGTATAACTATTTGTACAACACCACAATTCAAATAAGTAGGGAGGTAAGAGAAAATAGAAAATGGGGAAATTATTAAATCCAAAGTATACAACTCCTCCCCTATTAAAATTTGTGGGATATAATTCCCAAAAATATTTTTTATACTCCATTTAGTTGAATTTTATGCAATTTTGGGAATGGATTGGATTTCCCTATATAGAGTCAATATAAATTTCCACAAGAATAAAATCACTCTCCGTTTGGGGAATCAAACCCGGATTCTGTACAAGCTCAAGGGTGTGGATGAATCTTCTTCGAAAACAATCAGCTCAATCATGGATATTAGTTCCCTGCGAGAATGTGTGTCTTGATAAAATGATTGATTCTATGGAATGAACAATCCTTGAAGATATAAATATTGGGAAGGAATACACATATATTTATCTCATAGAATTTTTAGGTCTTCCTCTAAGACAAGAGGTTGAATTTTCCATCGATTTTATACATGGGGAAATGAAAATATCCAAGACTCCTTAAAAGATGGATATTGTATATATTTAGGAGACGTAGATAAATCAATAGGAAAATCTAGATAAAGGGTTTATAACACCATGTGCTTAACCATGGGATGAAACATCTCTTTTTGTAATGAAAAGGAATGTTTTGATGTGACTTTGCATTGATTACAATTAGCTCAACATGATCATGGTAAAGAAAAATTACCATTTTTCATAGATTGATGACATGTTTGAACAGAAATATAGATCATTGTACTTATCCAATGTGGATCGTTTATCGAGATATTATCAAGTTAGGGTGAAGCAGGAGGATATCCCAAAAACAACTGTGCACACAAGGTAGTTGCACTATGATTTCATTATAATACCATTCAGACTCACTAATTCTCTAAAAATATTCATGGACCTGATTAATAGAGTGTTTAGAGATTTCATTGATAAAAATTGAAAACTTTTTATATGGTATTGTAATATAATAAAAGATAAATAAGATCTTGAGGATCATTTGAACACTATGTTAATGACCTTATTAAAGTATAATCCTTATTCTAATTACATAAAATATGATTTTTAGTTGAAGGAAGTCTCGTTATTGGGGAATATCATTATATGAAATTGGATATCTATATATCCATCATGGTGAAAAAAATTATGGATGAATGTGGCTAGTATCCATGAATGATATATGTAGCTTCCTTTGGATAACTGGGTAGTATAGTTGGTTTGTGATAAATTGATCATGGTTTTCAAACCCTCTTACGAAGCTAACTTATAGGGGATACATGTTTGTTTAGAATGATGACTGAGAATAAATATTCATTGAGTTGAAAAGGTGGTTTATCACTCCCCTAGGCTCTAACTACCAACAACTGGGGATTTTTTTTCATAATTTATAATGTTGTTTTGAAGAAGAAATTGATATATGTGTTGATGAAAAATGATATTGTCATAGACATTTCTTCATGTAAGTTGAAAATCCATGATAATAACTAACTCACACATGATTTGGAGATGGAAGATATGATTTTTCATTTCCAATCTGGTTTTATTATTTCTATGGGGAAAAGTGTGATATATTTACTGAACACAAGAGCCTGAAATATATATTCACATAGAATGAGCACTATATGTTCTAGTCATGATTATCAAAACTCATCTAGGATTATGACTACTCATATCACTAAATTCCTGATAATTAAAATTATGTGGAGAATGATCTATGTAGAAAGGACCCATAAATTCAATCATTGATGAGAATTGAGAAGGATCCAATATATATGGATATAAAGAGGATGTACATGGGGATTATAATGAAAGGAACATCATTAATACTATAACAAATTATTTCTCAACCATCTATTTTGAGAAGGATAAATGGTGAAAAAAAGATCATGTGTGTATTCATACGAAATTGGAAACATTAAGGATAGATAAATTTAACACCCCATGAAAGCATAGTACACTATCTCATCAATGTAATTAAATAACTTGCGCTTTACACAACACAGAGCTCAAGTGCAGCATGGATTACTAAACTAGCCATTCAAAAAGCAGTTATGAATATTATTAACTAAATTTGGGATTTTATATACTCCATATAATTTTACAATCCTTATTATATGTTTGTTATATATAATATATAAATAAATAAATTTTTTCATATAAAATAAGTATTTTTTAAAAAAAATGAAATTTTACTGCCTTTTAATGGAGAACCATTATTATGACAAATATATGGATCTTTTATATATACAATTTAATTAAACTAAATAATTTTTTAGAAGTGGAACATTAAAATTTAGTTCTGATAAATTTGGGGTACATTTTGGATAATTTTCATATTTTGATGAATTGTAAAAAAATAGTAAATATTAATTGAAAACAGCTTTTTATGGAAAAAAAATTTATAGCATTAAATTATTTATTTGAGTGGTGTGGAAGTATAATTAGATTATATTGTTGTCATGAAATACAATGTAGGTCATTATAAGTAATTTGACATCTACATTTTACATAAACACATGTCAATCATTTGATAGTTTTTAATATTTAAAACCCCGCTTTTTGGGTTTGACAACAGGAATTAATTTGAAATTAACTACTGAAGCTTCTAGGTTTTGAATTTTCTAAAATAGACTTTTTTTTGAATTCAGATTATCCAAATTAGCTTATGGTGATTTTTTTGGTTTTTTCTAAATACATTCAATTTTTTATGAATAGTGAAAACAGCTTTGTTATTGATTAAAACTGACTTTTATTTAAATAATAATTATTTTTTATTTAAATTCATTTTAAAGTAAAAATAGATACATAATACCTATATTAGTCCAATTTAATTCATTTGAGTCATTTTTTAATAAGATTAGATATATAAAATTTTATTGAACATTTTAACGCCATTTACCCATCTTTTAAGAAGATTTTCAAATTTTCATAAAACATAATTTTACATCTTAGTGAAATTTAATTTCAAAAATTCAAGAGACATAGTTGATATCAGTAGATAAAATTTTGTTCAATAAGATGAAAATAATTTTTGGTGAATTGTATATTTTGAATTTAATCTACCACGGTTAAAAATAAATAGTGTAATTAAAGGTAAAAATGATATTATAAATACCCCAACACATGTCCTAATTCTATCGGATAAGTTTATTTAGACCATAACCAACTATAAGAATAAAATATGATCCTTTTTTCTACTTGGATTATATTAGGACCATTATTATTGTTTTATTTAATGAATAGTTATAAGTGTAGAATTCAAAGGTTAATAACAAACCCATATTTAATATTTTGTTATACATATGATAAATTAGATTATAATTATTTATTATCAAGTTGAAAATATTTCTTACATCACGATATTTTATTTAAAAATTTTAAACATTAAATAATAAAATATATTAATGACACAATGATGATGAAGTAATTACCTTTTTGATTTGAGAATCAAATAAATGATGTTATTAATATGAAAACAAATATAATTTGAATGTTTTTTTGCATTCCACTTATTTTATAGGATACTATGACATGTTATGGTTGATTAAATAAATTTATTTTGATGTGGTAATGTTTTTATGACCTTAACAAAAATAAATTACTAAATAGTGTCAAAATTGAAATAAAATAGTTTTAAAAACAAATACTATATTATTAAATTATATAATAGTCTTAAATATCTAAGGATCATCCAAAGGAGTTATATAATAATATAAATTTAATTTAATGAACAACTTGGGGTTCTCATGGCATTATAATTTATGTTTACTTACCATATAATATAATAATACAAGGATACATGGTAAATGGTAAACTATATAAATATGAGTTAAATCTAAATGAAATATTAAATATCGAAAATTAAACCTGCCTAAAACCTAATTATTGAGTATATTTCGACTCATAACCACCTAAAGATCAAAATAAATTCATTTGGAGACATTTTAAACCAAATATTAATGTATAATAAAATAATATTTCATGTTTTTTCTAAAGTGACCCTCACCCACTTATAAAAGGGGACTTCCCCTTCTCTCAAATTCACATCTCCAAAAGCATTTGGATCAGAAAACCCCTGCCTAGATATCCTTCCAACAATCCAGAAATCAACCTAGAGGTATTACCTTGATCATATATCCAACCTATGTAGACTTTTTTTGTATCAAAAGGAATCACTCAAAAAAGATGTAATAATTTCTTCACCTCTTTCAAGGTTATCCTCCTTTTCTAATTTCCATTACATTTCTATTTCCATAACAAAATAATAACTCCAGTACCTTATATATAATGTGTTATTATTATAAATACGGTACAACCACATTAATTATTTTATTTATCCTATGAATGATAATGTCACAAAGTGTGCATACGTACGACATACCGTCTCTACGTTGTAGTGTAATTTGTTATTCAACACTATGTTTTTGGGATGGATATAATGATGATTAATATGTTTTTAAATAATGAAAATAGCATGATAATTTCACTTTAAAATTTATATACCATCCAATTTCATACCTTCTAATAATTAAAGAAAATAATATCATCGCTTGAGTGTACGTACATCTTACCGTCTCCATAACGCGATTAGATTTATTTCCACATTCACAATTCAAAGATGATTATAAAAATATATATTATTAATAAGTATGTAATATATGACATACTAATTATACTTATTATATATATATATATGTGTGTGTGTGTGTGTGTATTTATATGAATTTACATATATCTTATTCACTTAGTTCTATTCAATACGATATGAAAATGGAAATAGCTTTTATGCAAATGTATGGCCTACCATTTTCATAAATGGTGTTTTCCATTTCATATATCTATATATTATACATATTTATATTCATAATATATATGATATATAAATCGTTTTATATACTTTTTATGTATTTCAATAATGATTTCATTTGTACGATGAAGAATAACAACATAAAACACGTATGATAAAGAATGTGATTATTACCCGAAATGTTAATTTAACAGTTAAGTTATTATTAAATGGATAGTATAATGTCATTAATGAATAATGTATGATATCATAAATATTAATATGGTTCTGGTATAATTTAATAACATACTATGGTCAAAATACATGGGGATAAATGTAACCTCGACTAAAGGAAAGTACAAGGTAAGGGTTACTTCCCCAATTTAATTATTTTTAGAGATTGTTTATGTGTAATTATTTTTCTGGGATATATTTATTATCCATGGTAGGTGTCATAAAATAATTTAAAAAATAATTTATTTAGTTACTATTTAACAAAATAATCATTTAAAATGTTTTAAATATTTTTTTAAATATTTATCATTAATGTCCATATATTCAAAATGGTTTTAAGAAATTACTTATATGGACATGAATATTTTAAAATGTTAATTCGATTAAAAAGATGAAATTTGGTATGTGAAACATGTATTAAAAAATTTCCTTTAAACATCCTCCTTTAGAAATTTTGAGACTTTTAAATGATTTCATAAAAAAGGAATCTCCCTCATTGGGTCTTAAAGATTATTTTCAACTATGTCAACATCCTTTTTGGTTATTATTATTGATTTGGGTTGATTTATTATAAAGATAATCTTCAATATTTTTTTGAATGAGTTCTGATATGTTTGAATTTTGATGTTCTATTTTTTAACCTTTCATGGTTTATGGTTGAAATATTTGCATTCCATATGCTAGTTTTAATACGAATGTTTATGTTATGTTTCAACATTTATATAATAAGAATGTAGTGGACTTAGTATGTGATGGGTGGAGCTTCTTATAGCTCCTCGATTCATCAGTAGGTCTCATGATACAAATTAGTGTCTAGGAATAATGCCATTAATAAAAATTTGTAGTCTTAGCATGATGCCTTGAATTTTTGGCAATGATGTCCGAGGTTAGGCATTCCCACATTATGAAATTAGTTATTACATGTGAATATTCAACTTGTAGAATATACATGTTCATGATTATATGGTAATAAATGATTTATATTTATCATATTATTTTAAAGTTAATGTTTAAAATGTTGTTGTTTTTAATTACACTTCATTCCTTGAAAGTGTACAGCATCTGCTAAATTATTTAAATTTACTGAGAATCTGAGCTCACCCCTTTCTTCTGTTTTATTTTATTAGTATTAAAAGAAGTGTATTATTATTGATTTGTAGGGTTAAGAAAAGGGAATAATGGAGTTGTAAAAGAATTTTTTATGTTGTGTTGTATGTTATAAATTGTAATGTTACATTTATATATGTAATCTATTTTCCAAGACTGCTAAATAGATTGATCATTTGGACTAGATTTCTTTTAATCATTACATTGTATTAAAATAATGCAACGACTCTGGGTAACTGTGGTCGGTGTGTTACAGTTGGTTTTAGAGGAAGTTTAGTACAATCATTCCCAACTATATTTAAAAAGACTCTAATTAGAAATCATTTCCCTAATATAGATTTTAAGGATTAGTATAGAAGATCTTTATAGAATTTTGGTAATGTATAGATTTTGTGTATTTTCCATGCAATACATCCCTATATTGATATGAGCAGGTAGAGGTGGCTTTGGCACGGATTTATGAAGGATTGAAAACTCGGACAAGGTGTTTTGGTCTTGACCTGGGGTATACTAGTAAATTACAATGGGCCTTACTACACACTTGGTTACGACACACCCAGGGGATATGATTATGATAATTCACATTTTCATTAAAATCCATTATGATAGATTTAGGAGTAAATACATTCTCATTGAAAATAGTTTTTATGATTATTGATCATATTCATAATCGTTTCAATTTTTGTTTGGTATTTTACATGTTTAGAATTATTCATTGCGATCCGTAAACTATCCTAGTGTATGTAATTGTTTTGAAATGCCTCCCAGTAAAAGGAATGTGAACTCTAGAAATATGCATGATCCAAAGAGTAAGAATGATCATATATTTTATGGACTTAAGAAAAAATTTAGAATGTAAATATTCTTCCACATGTTCCCATCATATGATGAAATAGTATTGTGTGTTAATATTATATGTTAATAATTCACTGAGTCCTAAGATTGTGAAGGGAATAAATAAAAGATAAAGATGGTAGAGAGAAAGATGAAAAAAAGGAAGATGGGAAAAAGGATTTTCCTATATGTGATAAATGTAAAAAGAATCGCCTTGATAATTTTTTTGAAGGGAATGCGAGTTTTTTATAAGTGTGGGGACAAAGGAAACCAATTATGTTATTTCAAGGGTAATAAAAATGTTTCAAATGTACAATGCCTCATCTTCATTGAGTTGGGAGACTACACGAATCAATGTCCAAATCATTATAGTATGCCCCAAATGATGCTCTTGGATAATAATCAAGTTTTGATACTACCACAAATGAAGAAGAATGAAAAGTGTTCTTATATTTTTAACAAATAATTATTTCAATTGAGTATTGTATCAATGATGTACTGCATATATGAATTATGTAAATAAATAAGGATTGTACACCAGTACTATTTCATTGAGGATTTGATATTATATGGGTCGAATAAAAGTGACTCAAAAGTAAGTTAATTATATTGGAATATAAATGGTTTATAGAATGATAAACCGTAAATTGGTTTTGATACTAAGTTAGTGATTATCAAATAAGATATAATTGATTTTTGATAATTAATATTCAATATTTAAGACTACATTTAAACTAATTAATTGTTTTTTTATTCCTTTATTATTGGAGTTTACATTAATTTTGGATATAAGGATAATGTCAAATATTCTATATGTAATAAGGGAACATGAAAGTAATAAACATGTTCTTGTGATAATTCGGGGTGTTTCCATATTTTAAGAGAATACATGATGAATGTACTCACATGTTATTATGTGGAAAAAAGTGATCTTCATTATGTTATATTGAACATATAAATTTTAGATTGCGAGTTTGGATAATCGTATTTTGGATAAGTCTAATGGATTGATTGAATTACATTGGATATTTGATATTATTCATCTAGGATAAAACATTTCTTAAGATTATTTTTGTATAGTTATTAATAGAACAACCTGGAGGTCCGTTGACAACCTATCGCATCTAGAAAAGCCACAAGACGTGAACCCATAACCGAAGGTCGAGATATGTACATCACCTAACACTAGCCTACATGATATCCTTATTTGTACAATGTAGTTTTTTAAATTGTATGATATATGAATTAATTTTTTTAAACACTATACAATTAGGTTTAATATAATACTTTTGATTTCTATTATCATTTGGAGAGAAAGATGAGTTTGTTTTAGAAATTAGTTAATGGATGGAACTCAACATGTCAAGTATTTTTTTTCTATGATGATATTAATTCATAAACATTAGTGAAGGGATCTTAACAACCAAAAGGCTTTAACATAATACCTTATGTTTTGTTGAACCGATGATATTTTAAATCATCTTAGATTGATATTTTTAAGGGCCTAAATTTTACACTTTTTGTGATTTATGTCCTCAATAACTCACTATAAATATTTATTTTTTCCCTCTAATTATCTGTTTCTAATTGCCACCAATTTCTTTTAATTGATATCAAAATCTCATGGAGACTTTTTTGTTTCTCATTCCCTCTTATTTAGACTAAATTTTATTAACCCAATTTCTGACATGGGTTTTCTGCAGAGGTATTCTTCTAATTTTTACCATTTATTTTCGAAGAAATATTTCAAATTTTGAGGACGCAATTTATTTAAGGAGGGGTGAATGTAACAACCCAATATTTCATAGTTTGTTATCTCTTCAAAGTAATTCAATAACTTGCGCAACACGCAACACCGAGTTTGAGCGCACCACGACTTACCAAACTAGCCGTTCAAAAAGCGGATATGAATAGTATTAAATAAATTTTTATTTTTATATAATTTATATAATTTTATAATCCGTATAAACTGTTTCATATAATGAATATAATAACAAATTCATTTTATTTCTGATAATAGAAGTATTTTTCAAAAAAATAAATTTTACCGACTTTCAATGGAGAAATATTATTAAAACCTATATTTGAATATTTTATATATTTAACATAATTAAATTAAATTCTAAATTAGAATAGGGGAATAAAAATGTAGATTGCATAAATTAATGTCACTTTCTGGATCAATTTCATATTTTGATGAATAATGAAAAATACTAAATTTTATTTGAAAATAATTTTTTAATCAAAATAATTTATATTGATAAATTAGGCATTTGAGTGGTTTGGATATTTAATTTGATTATATTTATATTATTTAATGAAATTTTGGCCATTATAAGTAATTTTACATTTAAATTTGACATATACACATGTCACTCATTTGAGAGTTTTTTCTCTTAAAAATGGGCTTTTTTTTTTGACAACGAGAATTAATTTTAAATTAATTAATGAAACATCTATTTTCCTAATTTTTTAAAATAGAATTAATTTTTTAATATATATTATCCAAATTATCTTGTTTTCGATATTTTTTTTTATTTTTCTGAAAAAATTCAATGTTTGATGAATATTGAATAACATTTTGTTATTGTTAAAAAGAGACTTTAATTTAATTAATTATTATTTATAATTTAAATTTTTTTTATGTCAATATAAATACATAATAACTATATTAGTCCAATGTAATTTATTAGAGTCATTTTAAAATATGATTAGATATGTAAAATTATTTTGAACATTTTAATGTCTTTTCCCCACCTTCTATGCACATTTGAAAATATTCATAAAAACTAATTTAACTGCTATAGTGAATTGAATTTAAAAAATTCGATTGACATATTTTGAATCAATAAATAAAAAGTAGTTCAATAAGAAGATATTTTATTCCTGAATTGTTATTTTTGAATTTTATTTACCATGGTTAAAATTAAATCAGGAAATTAAAGTTTAAAAGGATATTATAATTACCCTAAAACATGTCGTAATTCTATTTGACAAGTGTATGTCAAACAAATCCTACTATATAAATGAAATATGATCCTTTTGGTCCTCTTGGATTATATTGAGACATTTATTATTATTTTATTTATTGAATAGTTAAAAGTGTAAATATAATTGTTTACTAACTAAACCTTTTTTAATAGAGGTTTATAGATAAGATAATATCAATAATCAATATTTATTAGAAAAAAGAAAATATTTTCTACATAAAGGTATTTTATTTATAATTTTTAGACATTGAATAATTAAATATATTTATAAAACAATGATGATGTAGTTATTATATTATTTATAAAATAATCAAATAAATGACATTATAAATATTAAAATAAAAATAATATGAAATTATTAATGCATTCCACTAATTTTCTAGGTTACAATGACATGTTAATGTTTATTAAGTAAATTTTTCCCAATGCGATATAGATGTTATGACTTTAACAAAAATGAAATAATAAATATTGTCAAAATTGACATAAACTAGGAGAAAAATTGTATTTAATGGCATCAATTTGACATTGGTTACTTATAAATCGACGTAAAATATTTTTTCATAGGATTTTTGGCTTCTTTATTTTAAAAACCTATGCCAAAAACTAAAAAATCGTTTTGGTGTCAGTTTTTAAAAAAACAATGCAAAAATATAAAAAAATGTTTTGTCGTTGGTTTTTATGAAAACTGAAGCCAAAATAAAAAAACAATGTTTTAGATAATTCCCTATATTTTTTTGAGTGGTTGTGGAGAAAAATGGAGATGCAGAATAAAATTATGGATATTGGAAATTGATCTTCCCTAAAAGAAGTCTTAATGTAGTCCAACTTTCAAAGGTCATAACTTTTAACAATTAACTCCGTTTTAGCACCACGACCTATCAAATCAAAGATTAATGAATTATCTAAATCATGGTAAATATTTTTTTTAAATTATGGCGTCGATTTTTATAAAAAACCAACGCGTAAACTTTTTATTTGTTTTTAATGTCAGTTCTTAAAAAAACGTACGTGAAAAATAATTTCCTTTATGTTTCCCTTAAGTTTTCATTTAAACTGACAACAAAATAGTTTTTTTCTTTTTCTCATCGGTTATTAACAAACCAACACCAAAAAGATTTTTTTTTACATTTCACATCGGGTTTTAAAAAAACTGACACGAAACTTATATTATTTTTTATCTTTTTAGCATCACTATATATAAAAAATGATACAAAAAATGATATCGATTTGAAATTTTGGAATCGGTTTTCATAAAAAAAACACACACCAAAAGGCCAACATATATCATTGTTTGCATCGATTTTAAACAAAACCAACACCATATAGTATTCAATAATACGTGGGATCAGAATTTAAATTTTTTCACAATGCATGTTTATCTTTTTAAAATCCTGATTACATTTTCATACTACTCAATCAAAAATACTTTCATTTACTATATTTGAAACCATTTCTCCTTCATTCATCATTTTCAACCTCTTCAATTCAATCATATTTTCAACGTGTTCTTAATCGTTAATTTAAATATGGTACCTATTATATTCATTTATATTATTTATTATTAATTCCATTCATTTATAAACTACTTGATTATATTTCATATAATGATGATTATCTTTTATTATAATGTTAAAAATATATAACATTTTTTTGAGATTTACCACCCCTGGTGTAAATTTAATTATCGATCGTCGTTTTCATTATCGAATGAGTTCTGCACTAAATATAAAGATATTATGATAAAAAAGATATCATTTCAATGGAATCATCAAAACCCATTGAAATATGTTTAATGTATTGTGTGTATTATATATCATTTGGCGTATGTAATTTTAATTCTTGTTTATCTTGTTTTTATTAATGTGACTTGTAACAATAGAATGTTTGGGAGGTTCAACTTCTGAGGGCCATAACTTTTGATCTATAACTCTTTTTTAGATCCACGACCAATCAAATCAATGATTATGAAATTGTCTAAAAAATAAAAGAAAAAAAATGAATTTTTTCGCATCTTTTGGTGTAACCCCGTCGCCAAAATTAAATTTTTACCACTTATGGCATTGGGCTTTTTCAAGAACCGAAGCCGAAACTATTTTTTCAACTATTTGGAATTGGTTTTTAAGGAATCCAATGACAAAAATAATGTGGATGAGTTTATTTGGCCATATAATTTTACAAAATTGATGCTAAAAAACAAACCAAATTCGTTTTTGGAATCAGTTTCCAAAAACCAACCTAAAAAAGTCATATTTCTTATGTCGATGACTTCAACGTCGGTTAAAAACTGACATTCAATACATTTTTACTACAAAATATAATTATATTTTTAAAAAAATACTAAATTATTAAATAATGTAATAGTCCTACAAATCTATAGTTCAGACATACAACTTATATAATAATAGATATGTCCTTAACTAACCACTTGGGGTTCTCTTGGAAAATTATATTAAGTGTACTGACCATAATATATAAAAATATAGGGAGT
This sequence comes from Viscum album, assembly GCA_963277665.1. Classification (NCBI taxonomy): domain Eukaryota; kingdom Viridiplantae; phylum Streptophyta; class Magnoliopsida; order Santalales; family Viscaceae; genus Viscum; species Viscum album. The sequence goes on from OY728133.1 coordinate 1,118,684,777, forward strand.
TTTAGTAAATGTTAATCTATTTAACTAAGAGTTCAATTTAAAATATAAGGATAATATGGTAACCTAAACATGTCAAAAAAAAATTCTTTTGGATAATATAGATGCATAACCCCCAAAAAATCAAAATAAATTTTGTTTTATCCATTAGAACCTAAATATGATTGTATAATAAAATAATATTTCAGGTTTTTCCTATAGTTCCCCTCACCCCTCTTATCAATGGGCACTTAACCTATACTCAAATTCACACCTAGAAATCTATTTGGCTCAGCCAAACACTTTCTAAATATCCTAAAAACTATTGTCACTTCATCCTAAGGGCCTTCCCCTGATCAGAAATCCAACCTATAAAGCACTTTCATTCAAATCAAAAGGAACTACCCGAAGAAGAGGTAATTATTTCATAACATATTTCAATGTTATCTTCTTCTTAAACATTCTATTTAACTTTTATTTACATAAAAAAAAAATAATTCCATAACCTTATACATACTTTGGTGTTATTATAAAAATTTTACAACTATATTCATTGTTATATCTATCCTATGAGTGATAAATTCACAGTGCATGCGTACATACGACATACCATCTCCCCACAGTGGTGTAATTTGTTATTCAACACTATGATATTATGATGGATATAACGATGAGTAATATGTATATAAATAATGAAAAAAATCTGATAAATCTTTTTTAAAATTTATATACCATCTAATTCCACACCTTTTAATATTTAAAGAAATGATATTGTCGCTCGTGTGTATGCACGACTTACCGTCTCCATGACGAGATGCAATTAATTTCGACATTCAACATTCAATGGTGATTATAAAAATATATATTTTTAATAATTATGTAATATATGACATAATTATTATACTGAATATATATATATATTTACATATATCATATTCATTTAGTTCTTTTCAATACAATATGAAAACAGAAACAACGTTAATGCATACGTACGACCTGCCATCTCCATAAACGTTGTTTTCCCTTTCATACAACATTATATTATTAATTTTTATATTCAAAATATATATGATATATAAATCATGTTTTATATTTTTTATGTATTTAAATCATGATCTATGTGATACGATGAAAAATAGCAAGTAAAAATATGTACAATAAAGAAATCGATTGTCACACGAAATGATAAATTAACATAAAAATTAGTATTAAATGTGTAGTATAATGTCATAAATTAGTCATGTATGATATAAAAAATATTAATAAGGGTGTGGTATATTTTAATAACAAACTATGGTCATCATAAAAAGGTTAAACGTACCCTCGACTGAAGGAAAGTTCATGGTAAGGGTTAATTCCTCAATTTCATTATTATCAAATAATGTTTGTGTATAAGTATTTTCTAGGTCATATATATTATCCATATCAATGTTTCATAAAATAAATTTCGAAATTATTATTTTAAAGTACACTTTAACTAACAAATAATTTGAAATGTTTTAAATATTTCTTCTTCTAAATCAGTTTTATTAATGTCCATGTTTTCAAAATGGTTTTAAGGATTTATTTAGATGGACATGAAGGTTTTAAAATTTTAATTCTTTTAAAAGATTAAAAGTGTTCTGGGAAACAATGATTCAAAAATATCTTTTAAACGTCTTCCATTATAAAATGTGACACTTTTGAATGATTTCATAAAAAAATATATCTCTCTCAATGGGTTTTACTGATTATTTTCAAAAATATCAACATCATTTTTGGATATTATTCTTGATTGAGGTTGATTTACAGTAATTACAATCTTCAATATTGTATTTAATGAGTTATGATATGATTGAATGAGGATGTGCTATTTTTATACCGTTCATGGTTTATGGTTGAAATATTCACATTTTGTATGCAAGTTTTAATACAAATTTTTATGTTATATTTCAATATTTTCATATGACGAATGTAGTGAACTTAGTAAGTGATGGGTTGATCCCTCTATAGTTTCTCGATGAATAGGTAGGTATCACGAGACAAATTAGTGTCTGTGATCATGTCCTGGACAAAACTTTTATTTATAGTCTTGGCATGACTCCATGAATATGTGGTAATGATGTACGGAGATAAGAATTCCCTCGTTATGAATTTAGTTATTACATTTGATTATTTGACTAGTATAATATCCATGTGCATGATTATATGGTAATTTCTGATTTATTTTTTCCATATTATGTTCAATTTTAGGTTTAAGAGTTGATTTTTTTTAATTACCCATCTTTCCTTAAAATGTTATAGCATCCGTCAAATTATTTACCCTTACTCGGCATCTGAGCTCACCGCTTTATTAATTTTTTATTTTCCCAGGATTCCAGGAAGTGTATTATAATTGATATTTTGGGTTATGAAAAAGTAATAATTCCGTTATAAAAGGATTATCTATCTTTTGCTGTATGTTATAAAGTATAATTTAACATTTAATTATCTACTCTATATTCCAAGGCTGCAAATCTGATCTGTCCTTGGGGACTTGATTCCATACAATAATGCAAATGATTTAAAATAATGCATCGAATCTATGTAACTGGGGTCGGGGTGTTATAAAAAATCCTTGGTGATTAATGTTAATGAAGAAGGAATTTTTAGATTTTGGTCAAGACTAAGTGTTCCATAAAATATTGAGTAAAATAATGTACAATTGGAGAATGAACATAGTCCAAATTTCTTTATTCATCCATGAAACACAAAGATGTATCAATATCTTTGAGGTAAATATTGGTGGGACAACATGATGTGGGAGATCAATTTATATATATCAATATTCCTTATGTGAAAACAAGTTACGTATTATAGAAAGTATTCTAAGGGGATCATTAACCCATTAACCTTACAACCATGGATATTGGAAAAATCACCATGGACTTTGTCACCGAACCATCAAAGGCATCCAAATGTAACAATTATATATGGGTTATAGTGGGAAATCATAACAAGAATGCACACATCATTATGATTCAACATGATTTATCCTTGGATTAACTTGAAAATATATACATTAGACAAGTGGTGGGCTACATGGATCACAATTATCGATTGTGTCCGATCAAGATCCAAAATTCACCTCTATGTTTTTGAAAATCCACCAGAATGATGAAACACTGAGTTGAACATCAGTACAAATTATCACCCCCAAACTAATGGGAAATCTAGGTAGACTATTTAAATAATTGAGGAAATGTTGAGATCTTTATCAATTGGCTTCAAAGAATGATGGGACCAACAAACTCCTCTGGTCAAGTTCTCTTACAACAATACTTTCCACTTGAGCGTCCAAATGGATCCCTATGAAGACCTTTATGGGATGATGTGATGAACGCTGACATGTTGGGATGGAGTTGGGGATAGAAAAATTATAATTATTGAAATGGTTGAAGAAATAGTGTTGAAAAATAAAACCATTCAACAACACTCCAAGGATACACCATGTTGATAGGATAGTTTTTGTAGAGACCAAAAGCTTGGCGTAAATGGACATTACATTACTTTGGAGGAATAGTTAATAAATTACAAAACCAATACACAAGGACCGTAATAGTTTAGTGTCTTTGTAAACTTGGAACATAATCTTCTAATCATTGTGAAAGATCTTCAACATCTCCCATAAAGATCTACCCTTTTTTTCTTACCTAGAACCTTTCTTTATTTCCTGGGAAAATAAAACATAAAAAGGGTGAGCTCAAATGCTCAGTAAGGGTAAACATAGAGAATATAAAACAATACCTAAAAATTTGAATGTAAAAAAGATGAGCATAAAATCTAAACATCAAAATCATGAGCAATGACATATAAAATTGTAGTACATAAGGCATAGATCATAAAAGAACAATAACCATGATAAAATTGCATTGGAATCGAACTTGTAATTGTTGAAAAACATTAACCACATGATATGATTTCCATAGTAGCCAAGGAATTGCAGCCAAGACCATCATAGTAGACAAATTCTATTACTGAACTAAGTTTACTTGCTGTTCTAGCCCTGTATTACTAAACCGGATTTACTTGTCATTCCAGCCATGACTATCTCATGATATATAATTCTTTACCCAAATAATTGGAGGGAGATATAGGTCCCACCCATATCATTATTAAATCACTCTTTCATGCGCCATAATATAATCATACATCATTCATATTAACCCAAAGAATAAAATGGGTTTCATAAACGTCATTCCATCATAACATAGTTCATATAAAACAAATGAATATAATTTCATCATAAGAGAAGATAAATCATGTAAATAATAGTGAAATTATACTTGAAACATACACATATGAAATAATAACATCCTACATGTAAAATGGTTTTGATAAAACACTTGAAAGGAATTCTTGAGTAAAATATCCTTTCTTCTTCAAAATCATTTTCTTTTCTCAAAATGCCAAGAAATTTTAAAAGAAAATGATTTTGTTGATAATAGTCATGAAATATTATATAGTAAGATTCTTTTAAAATAAGGAGTTATGAAACCATAAAAATCCTTTCATGCCATATAAGTTTAAAAGAAACATTCTCCTCGTACTTTTGTCGAAAATGTCAAAACGTTCCCCGTATGGTAAACAAAATAATGATTCATTCCATAACACAAAGTAAAAGTCAATGAGGGGTAAATATGAAATTAAACATACATAGAAGAATGTTAAACACTTTATTAAAAACCTTTTATGGGCATGGATAAAAATAATATAACCCCAGTAAATACTTACGTATAAGCAATCTCGGATAAAAATGAGATTGCAAAATTATCCCTTACCTTATGTCTGATATGCTTCGTACGTAACCAAACCTTCTGTATAATGATTTAAATAATTTCATTGATTTATTATAAAATCATATTCATTGTTATTATATCAGATATGGTTCAATTATGACTTTATATTACCTGTTCTTTTGTAAGTTCCATGTTAAAGCAGTGCTTTGGGTAAAATCGTTTAATTTATCGTATGTGTTTGGACTTGTTGTTCTTGATATTATTATTACTTATATCTTTATTTAAAAAATTCCACAATGTAATTCATTATTTATATATAATATATATATTCAATATATATATATATATAATAGATATATAAATTGAATGAAATACACCGTTCATGGAGACGGTTGGCCGTACGTATGCATGAACACATTTTTCATTTCCTTATTGACTTGAATGGAAGAAATAAGATGAAATATATTTATATACATAATTACAATATCTTTATAATGTCATATATTTCATTAATATTCATCATATATACATTATAATAATTCTTTAATGGTTAACATGGAGAATGAATCTCATCGTGTCGTGGAGACGGTAATCTGTACGTACGCATGAGCGGTGATATCGTTCCCATAATTATTGAATTTAGTTGGATTGGATGATATAATATCATAGAATAAGTATAATTTTATAATAACTTTATATAGTTATTCTTTACACCATTATACCAATCCATGTAAGGTGGTGGTGGAAAAATAGATTACACCACAGCGTGGAGACGATATTCCATACGTACGCATGCGTGGTGATTTCATTTTCCGTAGGATGGATAGAAGGTGAAATGGGGTTGTTTAATACTTATAATAAAATATCAGTATATTATTAATACTTATTTTATTAATTTATATTTAAACAACTAAAGAAGAAGAAGTCGAAGAAGAGAGAATACTTGAAAGAATCGGTAGAAGAGATTACCTCTTCTTCGACGCACCTCTTTTAAAATTTTTCTGAGGGCACTAGAGTTGGTCATTTAAGAATACCAAAACATCTATGATATAGCTAGAGAGTTTGAGAAGAAGAATTTTCTGGGGTAGGCCGAGCATCAAGGATCAGAAGGGTGTGGAGAGAAGAGGGAAGGGGTGCCCTTTTTATAAGGGAGGACAGTGGCACCTTAGGAAAAATTAAATTATTATTTTATAATAATGACATATTCGGTTTTTAATTGCTCTAAATTGATTTATTTCGAATCTAAGGGGGGGATGGGTCGAAATCCTATCAACCAATAGGTTTTAGAAATTTTTAGGTTACTGTTTTAACCTTATCATTTAGATTTAACTCTATGTTAAATAATTTTACTTTTACTGTGTCATTTTGTTTTCTTACTATAAAAAGCCAAAGAACCCAAAGTGGTTCATTAATAATATATATAACCATATATATGTGATATGTCCAAACCATAGATTTTGAAGAATATAATAACAATTAATAATATAATATTTGTTTTAAAAAACTATTTTATGTCAATTTTGACTATATTTGGTACTTGGTTTTTGTGAAAATCATTACAACATGATTAGTTCAAAAAAAGATATTTAAATCAGTACTAACATGTCATTTTAACCTTGAAAATTTATGTAATTCATATAAAGTCTCAAATTACATTTATTTGGGTATTTATAATATCAATTATGTTAATATTTCATTAATAAGGTAATTACTGCATCATCATTGTGTCATAAAAAAATAAAATTATTTAATGTCTAAAAATTATAAATAAAATAAAATTATGTAGAAAATATTTTTCGATTTATAATTAATATTTATAGTCTAATTTATCTTATGTATAAATTTAAATTAAAAATGTTTTAGTTATTAAACATTGATTTTAACTATTTTAACTCTTCTTTAAGTAAAATAATAATAAATGTCCTAATATAATACAAGTGGACCTAAAGGGTAATATTTTATTCCTAATTATGTTTTTGGTCGAATTAAACTTATCCAATAGAATTAGGACATGTGTTTGGGAAATAATAATATCATTTTTACCCTTAATTACACTATTTACTTTTTACCGTGGTAAATAAAATTTAAAAGTTACTATTCATCAAAATTATTTTTTATCATATTGAACCACATTTTACTCCATGTTATTAACCATGTATCTTGGATTTTCAAAATTCTACTCACATAAGCAGTAAAATTATGTTTCATGTAAATTTTTAAATTCTCTTAGGAGGAGGGTAAAAGTCGGTGAAAAGATCAATAAAATTTTTATATATCTAAAATTATTATAAAATGACTCCAAAAAATTAAATTGAACATATATAGGTATTATGAATCTATTTTGACTTAAAATAAATTTAAATAAAGTAAATAATTATTTAAATAAAAAGTCGGTTTTTAAATTTCAACCCAGCGTTTTAACTATTCATCAAAAATTGTATGTTTTCAGAAAAATACCAAAAATTCACCATATTCTAATTTCGATATTCCGAATCAAAAAATGAAGTCCATTTTGAATGATAAAATTTATAAAATTTCAAAAAGTTGGTATTACTATGCATAACTAGTAGTTCATATTAATATTATAATAATATCTCGTTTAGTGAAACTCGGTATTGCGTACTACACATGCTATCGATGAAGTTCTTGATTGCGTGTAATGAAAGCCAGGTCAGGGCTGAGTGTAGTGAAAGGTCCATTTGGTGTTGCGTATAACATAATCAAAACTTATTTCATTTATACATTAAAAAAAATCTATACTTATTGTTGCATAGAATAAATTCTACATAACGAACATGAAATTGTGTGTAACACGAGCCAAGAATAGTGTTGCGTATACTGAAAGCTAATATGATGTTACGTATCGCACAAGCTATGTTTGGTGTAGCATACAATAGAAGACATAAATGAAATTAAAAAGAATTTTTCTCACAAAATCTCGTGTTGTTACATTCTACCCCCCTTAAAATGAATTTCTCCCTCGAAATTCGTCGAGGTTATAAATGGATTACTATAAGAAAGATTCTTTCATAGAAACCCACATCGTAAAAAATAATACAAAAACATAATTTTATAAAGTGAATTATGAAACATAATGGTTGCCCAAATAAACTCAACACTGGGTTTCCACATAGGAGAACAGAGGTGAAAATATGGATATGGAAGGGAAATCTATCCATGAAGGTCTGATTGAGAGTGGTACAGAACATGGTTATGAGAAATAAAACAATCACAAAGCCATAAATTTGTGATTATCTAAGGAACAATATGATTCATCAGATATAAGATCACTAGGACATCATTTTTTGTTTTCAATATCCATTCCCTAAAGTTGAAAATTTTGAATTAGAAGAAATAAACACTTGATTATGGTTCAATCTCATTGTTGTTTTGGCCTTGAACAATTTCCACTTCATCTATTAAAGAAATGATGTTGAATTTGTCTTCTGTGAAGTGTTAGCAGATCATGCGATAGAATGATAATTCATTCCATCTGTCTCAAACATAAGGTTAGCAAAATTTATATACATAAGTCTGTATATCGTGAGATTATTCGTATATGGTTCCTTAAATGGACATAGACTTCATCTATCATACCGATTAATAAAATGAAACTAGTTTCTACTATCCAGGGACTTCCTGTTAGCCAGTGGTAGGCGATAAAGGCCTGTCACATTTCGGTTATGGGTTTGATTCCTACATCCTTGTCCGATGCGACGGGTTGTCGCCCGTCTTACAGGTTTTCCTTTTTCTAAAAATACAATATTATAAAATTCCACCAATAATGTCGAAAAAAGTTCTATCCTTAAACAATACTTTCTTATGTCCAACATAATCCATTCCAATATTTAGGCTTATACAAAATACAGCTTCCCATGCTCATAGTATAAAGAAAACAATAACTAGACATTTCATGAGCATGTGAATATCATTATTTATCCCCCATATATCATACGATAAATCTTGTTGGTCAAATTAAAAACATGTTAATACCTTAATCATGTATTCTCTTGAAAAATAAATACACATTCATCCTTAGGTAAAACCCGAATGTTGTCAAAAGTTAACTCTTTCTACATAACAAAATACAAAAAAATTCTATACACTCAAACTATAATATCACTTAGTCCTTATTTCAGTCATGAGCTCATAAATACTATTAAACATTTTATTTTCTCTTTTTCATATCATCTGCTTTCCAAAATATTTGAATTACTTTTCATCATTACCAATACCATATAATTATTGAAAACCATAATAAAACAACACATAGATATTCCAATATTGCACAGTTCTATAAATTAGATTCCACAATATTATATTGGAATCTCATTACATAAACACATAATCATTCCACTACAACGTTTTCATACTCCAAATCAGCAATAGTGATCGCATGTGACATCCCTTTGTCTATTTCCTTTAGAGGTTCCTCACATCGATCATCATTAACCCTTGGATTATGGAATTGTTCAGCATAATGCCCATTTCCATGCACTTGAATCATTGAAGTGTTGGTGGAGCATTTTCTGTAGTCTTTTCATTATTCACATCATTAGAATCCTTTTTCCCATTACGTTGGCACTCAGCTACTTGATGACCTTCTTTTACACACTTGAATCATTTACTAGTACCTTTTAGAAAATCTCCACCATGCTTCTTTTGACACATTGAGCATAAAGAAACATTCATCTTCTTTTCACTATTGTTCTAAGGTTTTTCCTTGAACTCCATCTTTCGTTTTTTGTCAAAATCATGAGATGGATATGTAACACTAACTTCTAGTTCTACCATGATAGCACAACGCAAAATTTCTTCATAGCTATTGAATTCTCTTATAGCTAATTCCATTTGAAGTCTTGGTTTTAAGCCACTGAAGAATCGATCAACGTTACATTCAGGTTGGATGATAAAGCCATATTCATACCATTCAAGCATTGTCAAATATACTTCGTATAAACCAACAGATTCATCATCCTTTTTCTTAATCTCAAGGAACTCCTTTTCAATCTTTGTTCGAAGAATTAGAGGGATGTACTTACTGAAAAAAAAGTTCTTAAACTCGTCCAATTCCATGGATTCAATTTCATCTTGGGGCCTTTCCTTCTTAATTAGAGTCCACCAATGGTATGCTTCATCTTTTAAATGGTAAAGAGCTAGAATGACTTTATCATGTTCCTAATAGCTATGTATGGAAGATATTTTTTCAATGGTACTAATCCATTGTTCATCAACAAGAGGATCAGAATATCCATTGAAAGAAGGTGGGCGTTTCCTAATGAAGGACTCAATATAATGTTGTTCTCTCCTTAGATCATTTGGAAATCCAGAATGATTCATAGCTTGTGTAAGTATAACAATAAGATTTTGAACTCTATCACCAATAACATTGGTATGTTTAGGAGAACAATAATTGCATTGTCTATTACATTGATCAACACGGTTCCTTCAGGTTCCATCCATCTTCTAAATCCCAAAAAGAATGGTGTGAGAGGAAAAAATCATGTTTTGGAAAAAAACATAATAAAGGGGGAGTACCTTCAATATACAAAATCTTAGGTTTAATTCTAATATTGTTACCGTAATTCTAGGACTATAACCTATACTTATACTTAACCTTACGGACATCGCTAGACAAACCATAGAAATATCTCTATGGATCTCACTAAGGTTTTCACATCCTAGTTTCCAAAGGTTAACTAAACCTTTCCTCTGATACCAGCTGTAGCAGTCTGGAATTACATATAGTGGACTATAATTGATACCTATCAGGGAACTCCATGGGCGGATACACCCCCTAGGTGGGACACACCATCATCCCCAGTGGCAGCCATTTCTTGATAAAGCCCTTGGGCGTAGAGCCATGCTTCTTCCAACGCTCACATGTGAGAGTTTTCAAGGATCATATTCATTACTACCTCCTTTTCCTCTGATACCAACTTCAGAGACCCAAAGAATGGCGTAAAATGACATTACATTACTTTTGTGGAATACTTAATACATAAAAAAACCAACACTCATGTACCGTAATAGTTTAGTGTCTTTGGAATATCAGAACATAATCTTCTAATCACGATGAAAGATCTTCAACACCTCCCATAAAGGTCTTCCCCTTTTGTTTTCTTACCTAAAACCTTTATTTATATCCTGGGGAAAATAAAACATAAAAACGGTGAGCTCAAATGCTCAGTAAGTGTAAACATAGATAACATAAAACAATCCATAGACATTTGAATGTAAAAAACATGAGCATAAAATCTAAACATCAAAATCTTGAGCAATGAAATATAACATTATAGTACATAAGGCATAGATCATAAAAGAATATTAATAATGATAAAATAGCATGGTATTAAAACTTATAATTGGTGGAAAACATTACTCACATGATATGATTTCCATAGTAGCCAAGGAATTACTGCCAAGACCATCTTAGTGGACAAAGTCCCTTACTGAACCAGGTTTACTTGCAATTCCAGCCCTGTATTACTGAACCGTATTTACTTTCTGTTCCAGACAAGTCTATCTCATGGGATATAATTCTTTACCCAATGCATTGGATGGAGATATAGGTCCCACCCATCTCATAATGATTTCATTCATTCGTGTGCCACAAAATAAACATACATCATTCATAATAACCCAACAAATAAAATGGGTTTCATAAACATCATTCCATCATAACATAATCCATATAAAAAAATGGATATAATTTCATTAGATGAGAAGTAAAATCATATAAATCATATAGATATTATACATGAATCATAGACATATGAAATAATGTCATCATAAATGGAAAATGGTTTTGATAAAACACTTGAAAATAATTCTTGAGTAAAATATCCTTTCTTATTCAAAATCATTTTCATTTCACAAAATGCCATGAAATTTTCAAAGAAAATGATTTTGTTGAAAATATTCATGAAATATTGTAGAGTAATCATCTTTAAAATAAAGAGTTATGAATGCATAAAAATCCTTTCATGTCGTATACGTTTAAAAAAATCATTCTCCTCATACTTTGTTGGAAAAGTCAAAAAGTTCCTCGTATGGTAAACAAAAGAAAGATTCCTTCCATAACATAAAGTAAAACTCAATGAGGGGTAAATATGACTATAAAAATACATGGAAGAATATTAAAAACTTTATGAGAAACCTTTTATGCGCATGGATGAAAAATATAACCCCATTAAATACATAGGTATAAGTAATCTCTAACAAAAATGAGATTGCAAAATTATCCCTTACCTTAGGTCTGATATGTTTTGTACGTATCCGAAACTCCTGTATAATGATTTAAATAATTTTATTTACTTATTACAGAATCATATTCATTGTTATGATATCATATATGGTTCACTTATGACTTTATATTACCAATTCTTTTGTATGTTCCTTGTTAAAACAACGTTTTGGGTAAAATCATTTTATTTATCGTACGTGTTTGGACTTATTATTATTGATATTATTATTACTTATATAGTGATTTACTTACATCAAGAATGAAAAACATGATTTATATATCATATATATATTAAGTATATATATATAATAGATATATAAATGAAATGAAATACACAGTTCATGGAGACAGTATGTCGTACGTATGCATGAACGTTGTTTTCCTTTCCTAATTGACCTGAATGGAAGTAAGTAGATGACATATATTTATAAATAATTATAGTAGATTTATAATGTCATATATTTCATTAATATTAATTATATATACATTATAATCATTCTTGAAGGGTTAACATGGAGAATGAATCTTATCGCATCGTGGAGACGGTAATCCGTACATACGCACGAGCAATGATATAATTCTTATAATTATTTAACTCAATTGGATTGGATGATATAATATCATAGAATCCATATGAGGTTATAATAAATTTATATAGTTATTCTTTACACCATTATACCCATCGGTGTAAGGTGGGGGTGGAAAAACAGATTACACCACATCTTGGAGACGGTATTCTGTACGTACGCATGTGCGGTGATTTCATTTTCCATAGGATGGATAGAAGGTGAAATAGGGATGTTTCATATTTATAATAACTTATCAGTATATTATTTATACTTATTTTATTGCTTTATAATGACACAACTAAATAAGAAGAAGTTGAAGATGAAATAAAAATGAATGAATCGGTAGAAGAGATTACTTCTTCTTTGACACAACTCTTTTAAACTTCTTCTTAGGGCACTATAGTTGGTCTTTTGACAAGACCAGATCCTCTATGATATAAATAGAAAGGTCTATAAGTGGAATTGGTAGGGGTTGGCCGAGCATCAAGGCTCAAAAGATTGTGGAGAGAAGAGGGAAGCAGTGCCATTTTTATAAGGGAGGAGAGGGGCACCTTATGAAAAACATAAAATACTGTTTTATAATAAAGTCATATTCAGTGATTAATATCTCCAAATTGATTTATTTTGAATCTAAGGTAGGTATGGGTCGAAATCCTATCAACCAATAGTTTTTAGACATGTTTAGATTTCTATTTTAACCATATCATTTAGATTTAACTCTAAGTTAAATAATTTAACTTTTACCGTGTCTGTTTGTTTTCTTATTATAAAAAGCCATACGAACCCCAACTGGTTCATTATTAATATATATAACATTATCTAAGTCATTTTGCCAAACCATATATTTATAAGAACAGAATAAAAAATAATAATATAATATTTTTTTAAAAAACTATTTTATGTCAATTTTGATACTATTTGGTACTTGATTTTTGTCAAAATCATAACAGCATTATTAGTTCTAAAAAAGTTAATTAAATCAATAGTAAAATGTCATATTAACCATGAAAAATGGTGTAATTCATAAAAAGTCTCAAATTACATTTATTTTCGTATTTATAATATCAATTATGTTAATATTTCATTAATAAAGTAATTACTGCATCATCATTGTGTCATAAATAAATTAACTTATTTAATGTCTAAAAATTATAAATAAAATACCATTATGTAGGAAATCTTTTTATATTTCTAATTAATATTTATAGTCAAATTTATCTTAGGTAGAACCTTATATATAAATTTGTTTAGTTATTAATCATTGATTTTAACTACTTTAACTATTCTTTAAATAAAATAATAATAAATGTCCTAATCTAATCCCAGTGCATATAAAGGATAATATTGTATTCCTAAGTCTGTTTTTGTTCGAATAAAACTTATCAAATAGAATTAGGACATGTGTTAGGGTAATAATAATATCAATTTTTACCCTTAATTACCATATTTTCTTTTTACCGAGGTAAATAAAAGTAAAAAGTTACTATTCACCAAAAAAATATTTTTATCTTATTGAACCACATTTTACTTCTTGTTATTAACCATTTCTCTCAGAATTTCAAAATTCCACTCACAGAAGCGATAAAATTATGTTTTATGTAAATTTTCAAATTCTCCTAGGAGGTGGGTAAAAGACGGAGAAATGTTCAACAAAATTTTCATATATCTAAAATTATTATAAAATGAATCCAATGAATTAAATTTAACTTATATAGGTATTATGTATCAATTTTGACCTAAAAAATTAAATTAAATAAATATTTATTTAAATAAAAAGTCTTTTTTTAAATAGTAACCCAATGTTTTCACTATTCATAAAAAATTGAAAATTTTCAGAAAACTACCAAAATCTAACCATAGGATAATTTCGATATTCCGAATCCAAAAATGAAGTCCATTTTTAAAGATAAAATTTATAAAATTTCAAAAATTCGTTATTATGATTCATAACATCTAGTTCATAATAATATTATAATAATATCTCGTTTAGTGAAACTCAGTGATGCGTACTACACAAAATATCGAGGAAGTTCTTGATTGCGTGTAATGCAAGAAAATTCAGGGCTGCGTGTATTGAAAGCTCCGTTTGGTGTTTCATATAATATAATCAAAACTTATATCATTTATTCATTAAAAAAATTTATACTTGATGTTTCATAGAATAATTTCTACAAAAATGAATTTGAAATTGTGCGTAACACGAGCCAAGAATATTGTTGCATAGACTACAAGCTAATACGGTGTTGCGTATAGACCAAACTAATTTTGGAGTAGTGTACAACACAAGACATCAATGAAATTAGAAGGAATATTTCTCCCAAAATCGTGGGTTGTTACAGTTTTGCTGACAATCATTGATGTGACCTAGAGTTCGATGTTGGGGACTAGGAAATCCACTACATATCTCTGTGGTAGAAAGTTATCAGATTTATAATGATGTGAAATATTATTCTGGGTAAATCTGTCCTTTTGAAATCCGGGAATTCATAAGGGAGGTGGGATATAAAAAACCACTTCCACCAAACCTATCTCAAGTACATGAAATTTTCCATGTATCCCTCTTGAGGAATTACAAACTATACCCCTCACAATTACTCAATCCAAAGATGGTATCATTATAAAATGATCATTCCTATGAGGAGATACTCTTGAAGATCATAGATCATAGGTAATGGTTCCTTCATAATAAGACAGTCCCCCTAGTCAATCTATTGTGGTGAAACCACGTGTTTGATGAAAAAAAATGTGATCCAAAGAAAGTGATGAAGAAGGCCTACCCTCATCAATTTTAGTGTGGGAAAAGAAAATTTTCAGTGAAAAAAATCTAAAATGTGAGAAGATTGTAACAACTCAAACTATAATGAAAAAAATCCAAGTTTTGATATAATTAAATGTCTTATGGTTATATAAAATACATGAACTTATTTTGTTTTATTATATCAAGTTGGATATTAATGACTGTTAGGTTTCATTATTATTGATAATATAACCGTTAAACAGTGATTACATGACTATTATAAATATATGGTATTTTGTAAAACCATTCAACATAGTCAAAAGATGTGATAGCCTCAACCAATAAGACCATACCCTAGGAAGCGCATTTATCTAAGCTTTTTATAGAGATATCATTAATGGTATTATCTATAGATAAAATTATTCTAAAATCCAACAATATAATCATGAGTGAAACTATTTATGGGAGAAGTTAAAGCTCATCGAGATCACAACCAAATACAT
Organism: Viscum album; assembly: GCA_963277665.1. NCBI lineage: Eukaryota > Viridiplantae > Streptophyta > Magnoliopsida > Santalales > Viscaceae > Viscum > Viscum album. The sequence continues at coordinate 1,118,700,565 of OY728133.1, forward strand.
ATTTGTCAAATGACCCCATAAAAGCCCCACCATCACAGACCATACTCTTCCAGCATATGCTGGTGTATAAAAAGAATATGTATCAATAACCCTGAAATATATATATATACATTATTTTTTTAGAATAAAGAATATTTATTCCTATTTATTTCCTTTAGAATTGATTTTTATTTTTATTTTATAAAGCTAAAATATTATTTCCTATTAATTAAGAAATTTATATTGTTTAATTAGTGTATTTTTGAAATAAATAATAGTTTTTAAAAATATTTTTATTAAATAATCTTTATTATATATAAATTTGAATATATTTTTTGAAATAAAATGTAATTTTTATAAGGGTTCAAATAATGATTTTGTCAAAAAAAAAACCAAAATTTTGAATATATGTTGTTTTTTATTTTAAAAGTGAAAATTCACATATATAGATAAATATTTAAATGAAATTAAAATTATTTTTGGAAATAGGAAATTGATGTTATCCAATAATGGATATCTAATTATTTTTTGAGGCAATCAAATTTTTGAGAAAAAATTAAATACCATATAAATATACATTGTCTTTTATGATATATGAATGGCCCAAAATTGCGGAAATAAATAATATAAATAGAATAAATGACTAAATAAATGTTATCCCATTAAAATAACGTGATTTTTAGTTTATTTTATATATTTTTTATAATCAATATAAATTCAACAAGTGTTATAATATTGTTAATTATTTTAAAATCATTTCTTTAAGAGTGTGATTCACCACCAAATCATCAATGGTAATATATTAACATGGTAGACCCTTGAACATATAAAACAATTTAAACCAATAAATTTTATAAAAAATATTTGGAAAAAATTATTGTATGGTGTGTGGTTTTGGTTATTTTATTATGTGGAGTCCAAAACCTAAATAATAAAGAAACCCCCACCATTCCTATATTGACCCACTAAAACCCCCATTTGTCCTAACTCAAAATTTATATATCACATTCAAAATCATACATATACTCCCAATAGTCCTCCAATGGAACCCTAGGTCTCTCAATAAGTCCATCTCATTCCTTTTGAGTCACATATTTATGTTAGTGAACCTCATCTTCCACATTCCTCTTTTATCAAGCTCTCCTTTGATAAATGTCTTTTAGTTCCCATTTTATTAGGTTTTTATGTGATATAACCTACAAATATTACATTCAATTATATGTACTAATGATAATATATCCTTTTATTCATGTTTATCTCTCATATGAACCCTTATGGACACCTGATACCTTGCCGAAATTTTGTATGGGTTCTTTCCATTCTCCCCTTTCTTCAAGTTTCTTTATTATGTTATGACATATTTATTTCAATTAATTATATTAGGACATGTATATACAAGACCATATTACTGTAAATTTCATATATATATATGAGTTATTAGATAACATTTTCTCTCTCACTATCCCATTTCATATGTTTTTACAGGATTCCATTTTGCATTAGAAATTGTTCCGTGATTTTCAATTCCAAAACAATTGTGTAGTGAATACAATACCAATTTTCTATCATGGTTATTAACATTTATACATATATATTAATTTAATTGGGGATTAAAAGGTATTTATTACAGACTAATTTATCCTTGAATAATGTATAATGATGAATTAATCCATTTGTATTAATCTATGTGCCACACATATGCAAGAGAATAAAATAAAAGTGACTGGTGTTCCAAGAATTATATAGTGCTTCAATGCATTGTGTAATGGTTAGTATCACGATATATCATGTTGGGATAGGGGTTTAACTTATTCTTTTTTGGTACTTTTTTCAACATGATGTATTAGTGGGTTTATCCTTTACCTATATTAATGATGCATTGTTTTATGTTATTGTGAAATTTCCCTTGTTATGACTATCATGAATTATAATGGCTTATTATTAATGTTAATTTTATTATATATTGATATATCTATTGTCTAAAATTTATTCTCTTCTTCATGTTATTCATTTTTTATTCTCATACCAGGATTTATCCGTCAACCATTTCTTATGTATATCCTCAATTTATCTCATGTAATGTTATGTATGATGGAACATTTTGATAATGAGAAATATTATTTTAATAATGTTGTTGTTTTTCGTATTTTATGTTTTCATATAATGTACCTAATTTACCAAAATAATTAGTGTTGTTATAGAGGGTTTTAAAATCATGAGAAATTTCTCACAAATAGATGATAATAGCAATCCAATCTTAGGAAACTATGGATATTCTTTTGCGATGTGGGCCTTTATCATCGTTCAATTGCCTCTCCCATTGATGGGTCCATTAGTCTCCCATTACAAATTATTATATTCTCCCATAATAGAAATCCATTCAACAAGAACTTGCATATTATGTACATTTAATAAATATCCACCATTCACAATGAATTTTGAAATGTTCATAGATTCTCCTCATGATCCTAATTTCTTTTGGAAAATATTATAATATTATATATATATACTACCACATATATTTCAAGGAAATATCGAATGACTCTATTCATTTATCCCATAAATATTGACAGATCATTATTGAATACGATTAGAATTTATATGAACTCATAGTTCCCTAACCTTATATAGATATATATCATTGCGATATCCGCCTTCTTCATCCTTATATTATAATACACCGAACAAAGATCCGTATTTTTGAATTATTGGGATCCATGCATCAGATCAAAAAATCATCAATCCTTGTTAGTGGATACATATTCATTACCACGATCCTATTCATCTCACAATAATTAATGAAAATATGTGACACCCCATCCTTCTTCTTGATGAATAAGACTAGTTCACCCCTTAGTGGAGAACTTGGGAATATGGTCATTTTATCCATATTTTTCTATAGTTGTTTCTCCATATCCACATTTTTCACAAACATCAATTCCCTATGGATTATTGGATATTCGAAATGAAATTGGTATAAGATCGATTGAAAATTCAACATCTCATATAAATTTCAAACTAGTCAAGTATTCGAGAAACACTTGAACATATTACTTCACAATGTAAAACTATTAAATGATGATATTTTCTATAGACATCATAATTTGATCTATATATTCATTATCATTGGTCAATAATACCACTTCTTGAGATGATGTTGGTAATGAAGATTTATTCTCATCCTTGTAATTTTATAGAATAAGAGGATTATACCTAATACGAATATTAATTTCCATCTCAGGAAAATATTCATTGGCTCTATGTAATGAAATAGAATCCCCACAAAACATTTTATAGATGTATACTAAAAGGTGTGCGAAAAGATTATCTATGATTTTAATCAAACAAATTTTGATAGAGGAGGAGTCATATACTTGGGATTCAAGAATTTCATCATTTTATTTATCACCAACATCTTTATATGGATGATTTTTTGTAATGCGTAAATTTTTTTAATAAAATTTCATGATATAAAGACATATTTATAACTATGGGTAAAAATTAAACATTTAACTATTTGATAAAATTAATTTAAATTTAATTTATATAAAATTGACTTTTGGGTGATATTTTTTAAACACATAAAAATAGAAATCAGAAATATTAATGGAATTAGACATAAATGAAATCTATTCCATTTTTTATGAAATTATATGTCTAAAATTATATTATCCCAACTAAATTTACTAATATATAATCATATATAGAATTTATGTTCCCTTAATAATTGTTTCAAATAGGGTTTCCAATTTTCCAAAGAATATCCCCTTGAGAGTGTCAAACCATTTTTGTTGAAATTCCCTTTATCATGCACATGTTCCCAATCAATTTTATCCCAACGTGGTGCTTTCATGTGTTACCCCTACGAAAAGTTATACCCATGAAAAATCCTCCCATATTAACTAAAAATGTATTTTTATTCTTGGTAACAACATACTCTATACTTTAACAATGATTTGGGGTGTTTACTAACATTTGGTCTTATACCTAATGTGTTTTCTATAATTTATAAATCATTATCCCAAAGGTAACTAAACATTCCTAAAATTCTAATTATGACAACAGTTGTATTTATTACATAGTGGTAATTGATTTATTATATAAAATACACATTATAAAACCAAGATGATCATAAAGAATAGTCTATATGAGAATTAGGTAAATAGAAAAACATAGAATAAAACAATATAATCAAAAAATAGTATAATATGATCTTAGGAAACATCGATATCCAAAAATGCCCTGGGATTCGCAGGTGATGTTAATAAGAATGTGGTGAGATAAAAATAACAATAAGGGAATAAATAAGGAAATGCATGTATATTTTCTTACATGTTATAAAATAGTAATTTCGGCGGGACCAAAATTGGGTGAGTCATAAACAAGAACAATAAGGCTTGGTTTGGTAACATAAAATATATATGGGTAAAATGGTAACACCATTAAAGATTAAATCATAATCATAGGTACAGGATAAACACCAATACATCTTAATATTCTAGAAAAAATCCGACAACGGATCAGGTTCACCCCTAATCCCTTACATGTTTTCTAATCACACCAAAAAAATACCCAATGAATTGGAGTTCTATCTAATTATTGGTGCACACATCTTAGTCGTATCATATACATGCATAATGTAAAAAATAAATCATTCAAAATATGTTCATATTGAATCAAATTTAATTAAAAAATAAGGATTGTAAATTAAATATGTTGAATTTTACAGAAAATGTATTATAGGAATGTATAGTTGAATCTCTTTAAATAAAAATAACAATGATATTCATAATAAAATCGATTGTCATGAAAAAATCATATTGATAATTTAACATCCTAATGGAAGGATGAAAAAAATTCATAAAATGTTTTAGTGAGACTAAAAGGGTTCTATCCTCAATATGTAATGATAATTATAGTATGTAGGATGGGGATAAAAATAGCCAAACATTATGAACTATAAATAATATAATAAAATAAAGAAGATTCATGAATGATGAGGATAATGAAAGGATCCATAACATTTAGATTGGGATTCCAAAATCATCATAAGGGTGTATTAAGAGCTTGGGGGAACCTTAGGAGGACACTAAATATGGGAGAAAATAGCAAGAAGGTTATAAATCATTTCTGATAGGATAATAATATGATGTTGGGTTTGGTTTATTCATGAAAATAGAGGGGGTTCATTATTATTTTACAAACATAGGTTTCTGAATCTTTATAATACTTTAATCAAAACCACAAACTATTCCATAATTTTTTCCCATGGTTTCTTCCAATGAGTAGTTGTTTCAATTATTTAATAAGTTTATGATCCGAAATAACTGAAATAGCACCCTTAGTGAAGGTGAAGTGAGTCGTGTTAATAAATATATGATTTTTAATTTCTAAAATATAAAACAGCTTTCGAAGGATTCATAATGAATTTATAAAACAAATAAAACAACATAAAAACCAATTATCTTAAACAGGAATAATTTATTGGGTATTTTAGGCATTTAAAAAAATATTACAACACTTTTGGGACATGATGATTTTATAATCCACAACATATATTTATACCCTATTTATTTTTTATTTGAAAATTAGACTATCTTAGAAGGTTATGAAAATTTCACATTTGGATAATCTAAATATATAGGTTCTAAAAATAATATTTATTTTTACTATATTATTTACATATTTGAATTTTAACTATTAAAACAAAATTTACATTTTTTTAGAAAATATATTTTTTTTTAAAATATCATTTTATTTTCAATTATAAAAATTTCATTTTACCTAAGAAAAATAATATTAACATTTATATTTAATAATAATTATCCATTAACAATACTTCATTTTAAAAAATTGATTTTAAATAAGTATTATTTATTCAAAATAAATTCCTTAATAGAAATTATATATTACCCAAAAATACAATTTTTGATTTATCATATGATAATCAACATAATTTATAAATGAAAAATAATAAATAATATATTTAACAATTATTCAATCGAAAATAAAATATAAATATTTATATTAATAGGTACATAATAAAAATCCATTCATTCCTCCAGAAATTTCAATAAGGGTAAGGTTCATAATGGTGAAAATTTATTTGGGTTGTTTGATGTACATTATTTGGGTTGTCATATCAATGAGATACAAATTCTCCTATAAATAGGTTCTCTTTTTCTTTATCGATTGGATTTGTTCTTTGAAATAGTCAATATAAAATCCCAAGGAAGCTACAATCCCCATAAGCCCTGATATATGGTATTTATAGGGTACATACAACTAGTTGAGTCCATCTCTCCATTTGTTTATGTCAAATTGATTTATCACAACCTGTTAATCATATAAACATTTGATCATTGTTCAGAGACTATATTTTCCACAAATACGATTCGTAACAGTCTTTAAAATCTGATTAGATATAATGAATCCATGTTAGAGCATGTTTTTTCTAAAATCATTATTGGGAATTTAGTTAAATCATTATTAGAATTTTATTTATAAAACACAAGCGTGCTACATATATATTCCTCCCATTAAATATAAAATGAAAATGTCACACGTCTTATATGGTAAATACCACAACCAGAAAAACATATTACATTAATAATAACATTATTAAATTTGTGGATATAAATGTATAATTAATTAAAATAAATGGAATAAAATAGTTTTATATTTCATGAATATTTCAAAAAAAAGTATATATAATAATTAATTACTATTATAATTATATTTAAAAACGTCATCAAATTACCAAAAATAATCTTGTTAGGAATTCCATTCTTGAAAACCATACCAATATATTCTACCTAATGAATATTAGAGTTCATAATTCCTTTAAAAATGATCACATTACCTCATGTATTATTGTAATAATGAATTTTTATTTCAAAATATGATTACTAACATCCCAATTACATAACATTTTTGATAAAATCAAAAACTACTGACACATGATGATGAAAAATATTGAAAACTATCCAAAATATGTGTAATGAAATATTATAATTAATTATTATAAATTATAATGTATATTAATATGTTTTTGAAATAATTTTTTATTACGAATATTTTTATTATACAAGAGGTTAAATTGAATTTGTATATAAGATATTTATAGGTAATAATTGTTTCATATGAAGTTCCCTTCATCGAGACACTCTCCATATTCATGAATTTTTTTGGTATTATTTAATAAACATGGATGTTCTTAATGATAATTATGAGGAAATTACAAGTACATACAAATCCATCTCATGCTTTCTTTTTAAGGGGTTTCAATTAAACTATAACTTTATCCATATGGTTTTCTTGACTCATAATCATTTTCATTGAGTAACGTTTTCAGTTATTTGAAAATTTTCTTATATGTTTCTTATATAATTCCTTTTATTTATTAAATATGTCACATTATATACATATCTATGTAATTTACATTTCATCTTCCAAATATTCTTCGTTTATGTATTTTATTTAAATAAAAAAATATATTAACAATAATTCCCAAATTTTGAAAATAAGACCATTATATACAATTCCTATATTCTATCAATTAAAAAGATTGTTCATTTATTATTTTAAAATTATATTATGTATTATCTCTATTGACCATCATATTTTTATTTTAACTGTTTCAAAAGATGATTTATTATTCATTTTTAAGATGTGGGATCAAATGATGGTATGTAAAAATATTAAAATATTTTTTCATTTTGTGATTTCAAAATTTATCTTCCACTCTACATTTATTATAGATATTATTTCAGCTTTCTTCAACGATCCACTATTAGTATTTATTTCTATGTTTTATAAGAAATTTATTCCTGAAACCCTATCGAAAAATTTATTTATTTGTAAGCTTCCAAATGTTATTCCTATTACTAAAATAAAAATAAATGTTTTTTAAAAACATTTAATATGTTCTAATATATTTTTACTTGTTAAATCTATTATATGTACTTATTATAGTGTTTTTTTTTGTGATTTAGCCTCAAAATTTCATTTTTAAATAATCCAATTATGTGATTTAATTTTTTTGTATGAACCAATCAAACATTTTAAGGGTTTTATATAATGCATCCTATGATTTTTATGAGATAGATATTATTTCAATAAGTTGTAATTTCTATGACTTATGAATAATTTATGTGGGTCCCGTTATTATGAATTATAATCATGTTATACATAGGGTCCTATGTATACCTCTATTTCCATGGAATGTTTTTTAAATATTTATAGCTCCAAGTGGAACACAAGTTTTTAACCTCTGCCTAAGGGTACCCATGTATTTTTTCCAATCCCAAAACATTTTATTAAAAAGATGAATAGTCTATGAAAAAATTTTACATTGGGGGTTATCCCATGTTCACAATGTTTTTAGTTGGTGGTTATCCAATCCCATTGTGATGTGACTCCCATGTTGGTTAACCTTATATTATGTTATGATATTTTTATATTTGTGAAACTTTTTTCTGTTATGAAATATAACTATGTAATGTTCTTATTGATCAAACTACTGTGAATCATGTACTATATTTTTGTTAAGTTACTTATTCATTGAATTATATTATATAATATTTACATATTTAGGTTTATTTCCTTATGTTTTCCTAATCACAATGATTATATTCTCATATCTATATACTCATATTATTCTCACAAAATATCATTTGATGATATATATATATTTTATATATACCTTTACTAATCATTTAAGATATCCCTTTCTTATGTTTCTATTCCAAAAGTTATAAATAAGAGTATTAAGTATGTTTTTTCAAAAGGAATTCCAGTTGGAATACTATTTGAGGGATATGTTAATGATGCTATGAAATAATTTTTTCTAAATTATTTATTCAATGATGATATGATTATTAGTTCTGGGATTGTGTGTGAATTTTTGAGATGTATTGTTTAATGATGTTATGTGTATGTGTGATATACTCTGGATATATCAAACAATATCAATGTATATGTGTAATGTTTGTTTTTTCTTGAATCAAATCCAATACTGTTGCTCGAAGGATTTCCTATAGTAATTAGAGAAATTTGTAGTTATTTTTAAATATTATTATATAACGAATATGTTGATTATACATAAATAATCCTTGGGTTGAAAGACATTTAATATATAATTATCATTAAATGAAATAGGATGATATTAAGGTTTTATAATTCAAGACATGTTTTGATTATATTCTGATGTCATATGATCTATTACTCAGATAAATATTATTTGATTCTCACACTGATGTTTTCAGTTTTCATTAATGGCTAGATGTAGGTCGAGTTAAGTTTAAAACCTAAACCTTTTTACACTTTCAACCAAAAAATTAACTTAAAAATGTTTTCTCTTGGATGTTCAAGTGATAAAGATTGCGGTGGATTAAAATTCCCACAACCTAATTGAAATAAATATGGATGAAGAAAAAAGGGATAGGTATCAAAGGATCTGGAATATATTTTCTGCATCGAAGAAGTGGACATAATGAAAAAAACTACATAGAGAAACGAAGTCATCAGATAAAATAATGGATGAAAATAATGTTCTTCTTATGGTGACACTAATAAGTCATTGTTTTAAATGTGTGGAATACAAGAACTATGAATATGAGTGTGTCAAACCAATAGATAAGGATGAAAATAAATGTAAAAATACTATTAATAGATGTTAAAATTGTAGAGACTATTATATCATGATCAATGTTGTTTTCCCTAGAAAAACGTAAATGATACACAAATAATCCACTTAATAATTGAATATGCCATTTCTATTATTGTTTTACAAACTCATAAGTTTGATATTGCTTAATTGTTTGGGAATGATGAGTTTTCGAGTACTAGCTATGATAGAAAGGAATACATAATATTAATAAATATATCATGAGTATTGACTATATAATTGACACCCTTATTTATTTTAATTAATATATGATAATTAAAATTATGATGGCACAATTATTTAAGGAGGTGGAATGTAAAAACCTATAACTTTAGACGGTATTTTCATTTTAAAAAAATTATATTTTTAGTTTATTATTTCCTTAGAAACACTCAAATAGTCAAAACTATGAAATACCATTTTCCAATTAAATGTGAAAAAAATATTACTATAAAACGTGAAACATTTATATGAAAATTACACAAAAAATAAATCCTTATGTAAATTAAAAGATATTATAATTATTTATTATAAAATTATGTATTATAATTTGTTACTTTGTATTTATTTTTATTTTTATGATCTGTTTTATATTTTCTAATATCTATGAATTTGTGATACTTAATGATAAATAATTATTGGTCATGAATAAAGTCATTTATTTCAAAAAAGTTATAATTTTCGATGAACTATTTTTTAGTTTTCTGTCCATTATCGTATTAAAATTAATTAATGAGTTTTAAAATATGATTCTAATAATATTTAATACTTCTGTATAAAATAATTTATTAACACTAAATTAGATATAAATTTTAATCAATTAATATTAATAACAATAAATTATAAAAGCTTATTTTACTATAAAATTAGGGTTTTAATTATAATTTATATTTATTTTTGAACGAAAAATTTATAAATTTTTAATTTGGTTATGAGAAAATGAACTTCATTTCTATATTCAAAAATTTAATAATTATATTAGGAAGATTTATTGTAATTTTAAAAGACAAGTTTATTTGTATGTTAATATTTAAAACAAAGTTTTTACTAACACTATAACGTTGACGAAGTAATTATAATATAAGCATGAAATAAAAATTAAGAAGAATATTTCTTTAGAAAAAACATTTAAGAAGAAAATTAAATCATTTTAATTTTATAAAATGTATTTCGAAATATATTGCTTACTTTTTACAAAATAATTTTCTTTTTTTAATGAAAAATTCATTTGGAAGAATTTATTTAATAAAGTGTTAACAATTATCCTCAGTTTTGGATTTTTTTAAAACAATTTTTTTTTATTTATTTAATCATAAACTAATAAATTTTATGGGAATAAATTGTGAACATGATTTCGGTGTCAATTAATTTTCATTATAATGGACCTAACCTCTCTAGTCCATTACATTGAAAAAAATATGTGTTTGAGGTGTTCTGGGTTTTCAAAACATATTATTCCCAACAGTTTTCAAGATTGCATGTTCAATGAATAGTGATTTGAGTGTTATGAACAGTGTTGTTGGTGTGTAATTTCTGAACAGTGTTGGCGGTGAGTCATTTTTTAATAGTGTTATCGGGTAGTCACTTGTGAAAACATCTTTCAGTGAGTCATTTTTGAATAGTGTTGTTAGTGAGCAATTTGTGTATAGTGTTGTTAGTGATACAGATGTGAACACTGTTTCCAGTATCTTACAGTTTGACACCTTTAATGTTTTTTATGTTATAAAATGCATTCTAGGGATTTTTTTAGGTATTTAAGGCCAATTAGAAGCCCATAGCTCCAATATTAATTTCCCTAATTGTCATTGTGACTTTACATGGTCAAACTGTGTAATTACGACCTAATACTCCATTAATGGGAAACCATAAACTTTTTCTAAACCAATGCTCGATTTATATTTCAAAAAGTCCAAGACACCTTCTACCTGGTTGATACTTCACTTCTTCCTCTCGCACAATATTCACAGTGTTCATCATCACATAGGAGTCATGCGATTGAACAATGGTCCTTGGATCGTTTTCATTCGAGTCTTTCAACTACAAGTGCACCCCATGTTTAGGTGCAAAAAGATTTTTTTAATGTCTCTCTGATATAAGGTATTTTCTACCACAATTATCTTCTGTTACTCTACTTCCATTTCACCTTTCATGTTATGGAAAGTGATCTTTGTTTTTCTAATGGAGATTTTTTTTTGTGTTGGTTGGTGTGGTTGTGTCCCTGCATCGTCTGGGGGATGCAGTCTTATAGTAGAGGTGATCGCAATCTGATGTGTTTTCTTGTTTACAAATAAATAACGTCATGAATCTTTTGAGGAATGGGATTTATGGATTCTATATTATTTTATTTGAATTCATAGAAATAGCATGTTTTACACAATGTAACCCATTGAAATTGACTTAATAAATATTTTAACTGGACTAAAAAATTGGAATCGATCATATATTATTTAATTATACCATGATAACAGTTTTCCCCTTTATTTCTAGATCATGTGATACCTATTATTTCATTATTACCATGTAGTTCGTGATGGGATTGGTAAATAATATATCTCCATGATAAATTATAAATTAATTGTCCAAAGATAAAAAGGCATATAAATGAATGCAGTCTTTGTTGTAGATAGATGATAATCAAATAGATGTTGTTATACATAATTAAATGAATTTGTTATTTCAATATGAAATAAAGAAACTGTTGTGTGGTAATGATAATTCCATGAAGTTTTCTGATTTACCCTTCATCTTTATAGTCCAAGAGCCTTATTCTTTGGAGCTGTGAGTGCATGTTTTTTTTTATTGTTGAATGCCTTATTTTTGACCAAGTTCACAATTTATATATTGTTTGTTTCCTGGTGATTGCATTGTTATGTGATCCTGGGATGGAATATCCTAGAGGGTTATTGTGGTGTGTGGGGTTAAGGATACCTAATGGTTTTGTTGAATGGATATGACACCTAGACCATCAATATATATTAAATTATTCATGTGGTTGTTGTGGAGTACATTAGATATAATGAAACAGGTGGGATGTGAATTTTAAATGCTTCTTGCACATATTATTTTTTATCTACATTACTTTCCCTCATATATGAGGTAGCTGGTCTTGCATACTCTAAATCCAAAATAGGTTTAGACACATGAGTTATTCCATGTGATTTTTATTTTAAGCTTCTCGAGGATAGATAGTTCTACACTATTGCTATAGGTTCCAAAGTCTAGATGGCTAGTTCGCATACACACCATGTTGAGCCCCATGTGGGTTCTATCACAGAATATTATTCTATAGTTCATAAGAAAATTGAAAAATAATAATGTTTTTAATAAATTATTTAATAATTGATGTTATCCCATGGGTTGGATCTTTTGGGGATGTATTGATGATGTTACAATTAAACAATATTTTTCACCTGGATTGGTTATACAAGAGGATATAAAACATTGATGTGATGCTATTCAAATGTAATGTGGAATGATAATTATTAGTTAATGTATAAATGTGTAGTTAATATTATATAAAGTTTCTTTAAAGGTTTACTTAATTTAATAAATATCTTTGAATGGTTGTGTTCTTATAGGATATATAGTCTTATTAGTTATTTCGGATGTCCAATAGATGATAGGAGTAGTTGCGTATAAGACCATGTTATACAAATAGTGTGGTTTTGATCTATATTATATTATATAATTTTTGTGTTTCTATATAGTACTCCACTATATCGGTCTGCGAAACTAACACCCAAGTGATTCTGAGTACTAGGGGTTGTTTTACCCCATTTCCGGATGGGTGGATGGATAGCTGACTACCCGATTTAGAACCACCCACTTCTCATTGTAGATAATTGTACTAGTAGTCATTTAGGATAGCCATCCCCATATTTGTGTGTACTGGGTTGTGTTGTAATTTAGTTATTCACACACATATATTCTCGATATAGTTTCTTATGGACTAATATAGGTGCAACAAATATATGTTGTGATGTCTTGAGGATCCTTACTCAATGTATGTGATATAATGGATTGTGGTATAATACCCGTTGTATGTCTCATATTATGATATCTATGGTGGATCTCAGAAACTACTTGGATTCATTGGTAATGTGGATGTTGTAGTTGTGTTACATGAGGGGCTTGTTGTGGTGCTACCCCTAGGTGTCTGTCGGCAATCCTTTTAGAAAGAGATTTCTAAGGACGTACGACGTTGGGGAAATGTATAGAACCAATGGTGAAGTGGTAGTGGGGTACCCTTGATATCTACTATTATAAAATATAATTTTGTAGGTGATACTTGGTAATAGTATCCATGGTATGGGTGGGATCCTTGAGTACATGATAAAGTGATGAGTTATTTTCACCTATTGTTCAATGTGCTTTAGCATGCTTTCTTTACATTTACAAGAGATTCCTTAAGGAGTATCATATGGAGTGTACATTTATAATCACCCTACATATATAAAATATTTTTTTCTGGTCACTTGGTGTAGGTTGGATATCAGGATGGTTACTATTTTCATTGGGTTGTATGAGCTGTTTGCGATACATGGTTTCTGTTGTTTTACATTCTTTTGGTACATGCACTTTTCCCATTTAGTTGTTTTATTATTTCCCTGACATTAAATATTTGTACATGGGAGTTCATTTATATTTATTTGTGGGTTCGAGTTCATTTTTATATGTCTTATCTCTCTCTCTCTCTTAATCATGTGTTCTTTTAAAGTGTAATGTCTCTGATTTGTGTGTTTACTATACCCTCGGTACTAGTCACCAACCAGGGGCCTAATGTAGGATGGAATCTAGGGGTCACTATCAATATTCACATATTTCCAGCACAAGTGGGGGTACACATTTTGAGGAGGGGGTCATGATAGAGTCGTATCAGAGATCTGGTTGATGGATTGGATAGAGTTTGGAGTTACGCACATGTGAGGTTGAATTGGTTGCTATGGAAAAGATTTCAACTATGTCTAACATGTGATGTAAACACGGGAGACCAAAATATGCACCAAAATTTATGGACCCCTTTAATCTAATACATGGACCATTATGATTCTAGTGGATACTAAACGAGGTTATAGTGGTTGTAGGGTAGTGGCCTAGGAAAGAATCATATATCATCTTCTTTGGGAAAGTGATTGAAATGGTAGACCTTAGGATAGGTTAAAATAATGTTAATAAATAGAAAAAATAATAAATTAATGTTTAGTCTTCTATATTCTAGGTTTATAAGATCTACCAATTGGTTCTTTTTTTGTATGGATCTATGTAGACGTCCTCTTCAGGTTCACATAGAAGATGTTCAGCAGGCTGTGTCAGTTGATCACGGCGGAGTAGAGGTTGACAACAATATCACTTGGAGGGGGACACTCTGAGAGTATTAGCACTAGAGTCTATAGAGGTAATAGGGGTCCATTTATGATGCATCAATATAAGACTTATTGGAGGAGGTTGATATAAATTCTAACTCAATCTATTCTTAGAAGGGGCACTGAGTTTCGTCGCCCAAGAAGATGCTATGTAGAGTAGCAAAGAAGCAGTTCTTCTTATTACTATGGGACTGTGAAGGGACGGTAGTCTCATTAGAGGAGTTCCAACAAAAGTTTCTTTTTGAGATTCACACTTACACCATGAGGGGGGATAATTTTCAAGATTTTATTACCATTTGATAGGGTAGCTCTAGTGTTCGAGAGTTTGGAATCCATTTCATGAACCATTTATAAAATTCATCAAACCTATTGCAAGATAAGGTGGCCTGGTAAATGAATTTTGAGGAGGCTTTGCATCCATATATCCAACTCCACATAACCCCCAATTAGTATAAGACATAACATGAGGTGATGGTGAATAAATAGTTCATTGATAGGAAATTATCTATAATTGGATCATCACGAGATGGGATTCATCATGATTCCTCATGAATCTGAGCTAAGGTATGGGGTTCCATATATTTAGGGAAGAATAATTTCTATTTAGGTGGGCTAGGTCTCATCCCTCAATATATTGTTTCTCTAGTGGGAGAATCTCTAAAACATATACCAAGGGATTAGGTTATTTTTTGTTTTGTAGATATGGACACCCTTAGAGGTAGTGCTCGAAAATTCTGAGTAGTTAACATTCCCCAGGTTTTTCGTTTCATGTTCCTCCATTGAGGAAGTTTTATCTGAGGCAGTAGCAGCAGAATGCACTAGCATTGGATCAGTAGAGAGTATAATAGGGAAGGTAGAGGATATCCCTGGGAGACTCCCTATTCTTAGTGAGAATAAATCAGTCGTGGTGGGGGTCATTAATAGTGTCAGAGTGGGTATCGAATTGGTTGTGGTCGGCTTCATTGTTTTGCATTTCCAGCACCAGGTGGGATAG
Source organism: Viscum album (assembly GCA_963277665.1). Taxonomy (NCBI): domain Eukaryota; kingdom Viridiplantae; phylum Streptophyta; class Magnoliopsida; order Santalales; family Viscaceae; genus Viscum; species Viscum album. The sequence continues at coordinate 1,118,716,568 of OY728133.1, forward strand.
ATGTCATTTAAGGTACAATTTATTTTTTTTCTACTTGGGTGTATTCCTCGTATGATTTAGTATGACACACTACTTAATATGACATACCATTTTTCACTCATTTGGACTTGATGGAATATCTAATTCTGAGTTTGTCAGAGGATCACATGTTGTCATTTCCCAAGGTATTGGAAGGGCACCCTGAAGTCTTTAGAGATTAGGTTATAGCATTACCCCTCAACGATAGATCGAGTTCATGATCGAGATCCTACTAGGCATGTCTCCTATCCTGATGTATCCATATAGGATTTCCCCTTATGATTTTCATGATTTTCATATATATAATGATGGTATGTTATAGTTCATATTTGTTCAGCAGAGTGTGTCACTATGGGCCACAATAGTTTTTTTGGTGAAGAAGGCTGATGACAGTTTGTGATTGTGTGCCGATTATGGATTCTTAGACAAAGTGATAGTGATGATATGATATCAATTCTACTGATTGAAGGATTATTCGATTAGTAGAATGGTTCAAGTTAGTTCTCGAATACTAAATTTATTTCGAGATGTCATCTGATTCATGTGAAGGATGTGGATATCCCAAATACTAATTTCTGTTGTCGTCATTGATGTTATGAGAATGTTGTGATATAGTTCACTATGACAAATGATCTAACTATTGTCATGGATTTGATGAATGTTATGTTCCATGAGTTCCTAGATATGTCTGTGGGGGTCTTCATTGACGACATCCTTGTATACTCCACTTCTACGGAGGATCATAAAGAGCATCTTCATTCCATTTTGGGAGTCCCTATCGATGGTAGATGTTTGGGAAAATGTCAAAGTGTGAGTTTTGGGATCAATAAGTTTGTTTCATGGGGAATGTTTTATTCGAGATGTCAGTTGTCAGGGATCCATTTAATATTGAATTAATTGGGTCATATACATCCCCATGGAAAATGGTATAGGTTTGTTGTTTCCTTGGTCTTACATGCACTACTACAAATATGGCTTTTATCAGTGAAAAAAATGGCCTTTATCAGCGCTAGAAAGGCGCTGATAACGCCGGTGAAGATAAGGGGGGGGGGGTCCCCTTTATCTGCGCTTAAAAAAGCATTGATAAAAGGGGTCTTTTATCAGCGCTAAAATGAAGTGCTGATAAAAGGTTCTTTTATTAGCACTTTCTATTTAGTGCTGATAAAAGACCTCCTTTATCAGCGCTTTTTTTTGCGCTGATCAAAATAAAAAAAATTAAAAAAATAAGAATAAAAATTAAAAAATTAAAAAAAATACTTCCAATCTCGGGGGGGGGCATTTTACAGCGCTTGATCCCCCCTTTATCAGGGCTTTTCTGCACCTCCAGCGCCCTCCCCCACACCGCCTACACCCTTTATCAGTGCTAGCCATTTAAATCAACCTTGCGCGCGCACACATGCCTCCACCCGGATTTGATCTCGAGACCTCCCCCCCTGCGCACCTAAAGCCTTTGCCACTACCCTATATTGATTTGTTCTCTTATTCATGACATATATATTTATTTATATATATATTTAGTTATATTTATTCGTATAGTAATATATATTTATATTAATATATATAGTTATATTAATATATAGATATAGTTATATTAATATATATATATATAGTTATATTAATATATACATATAGTTATATTAATATATGTATAGTTATATTAATATATGTATAGTTATATTAATATATAGTAGTTATATAAATATTAATATATATTTATTTTAAATAAAATGGATATTAGTTATTATTTAGATAAATCTAATATATTTTATATGTAAATATGTTTTATTATTTATTTAAAAAATTTAATTTCTAGGTATGAATATAAAAAAAATTGTACATATAGTTATATATTTGATTATAAATAGCAGTGAATTATAAAAAGGGATGAAATTTCAAATACATAATATCAATATGAATGTAATAACTTGGAATAAATTTAGTCCCCACCAAAAAAAAACCAATAATACCCCCTTAAATGAGGATGAAAATCCACAAAATGTTAAAAAAATCTGGGTACCTCGACAAAAAACACATTTTTGGAGGACTTTTGGGCCTCTTTTGGCCTCGAAAAACACTTGACAAGGGTTCCCCCATTTACAGCGATGTAGAGCTCGTCGCAAGCTTTGATTTGATATGTGATAGAGCTCAAACGGACACCCGGATCAAAAGTTATGACCGTTTGAAGTATCAGTTGCGTTTTCAACATATTTTGGATCTTTTTGTAAATTTTTTTTTATTCTTCAAATTGTTAATAAATGACTATTACTCCATAATTATTATAAAATTATTAATTAAAAATATTTTTTTAATTTTTTAAGAATCCATTTTCATTAAATATCTTATATATTAATTATATTAAGTGTAAATGTACATTTATACTTATATAAAATATATTTAAAAATTATATATTATATTTATATCAATATTACTATATAACTATATTTATATATTAATATATTTTTTTTAAATTTTTTTTGAAGTCGACCCTTTATCAGCGCTTTTAAAAAATGATCTCATAAAGCCCCCCCCCCCTTTATCAGCGCTACTAAACAAGCGTAGATAAAGGGGGTCCCTTTATCAGCGCTAAAAAAGCATGGATAAAGGGGTACGTTTATCAGCCATTTTTTAGTGCTGATAAAGGGTACCATTTATCAGCGATTTTCTGAGCGCTGATAAAGCCCCCCCCCCCCCCCTTTATCAGTGCTTTTTCGTTAGCACTGATAAAGGGGTGGCGCTGGCCTTGCCCAGTTTTGTGGTAGTGAGGCTAATATAGTATGTTCATAGATGATTTCTCTCAGGATGAGACTCCACTAATATCATTGAATAGAAAGTATTAGGTGTTTTTATGGACTAATCAGTCCCAAGAATCATTAAATATCTGAAGGATATGTTTCTTCGTGCTCCAGTTTTTTGTCTTCATGTAGAAGGTGTTTAGTTTTATGTTTTCTGTGATGTGTCATGTCTGGAGATAGGATGTGTTCTGATGTAGCATTTATTGGTCATTTCTTATGGTTGTCGGCATTTACATACACATGAGAATAAATATTCTACCCACGTTCAATAGTTGGAAGCAATTGTGTTTTTCTGGATTTTTAGGAGACATTACCTCATTAGAGAGAGCTTTGTGGTATTTTTCGATCATAAAATCATGAGTTATGTATTCTCCCAATGTGATGTGATCATGCGACATCATCAGTGGATGGAGTTCTTATTGGATTACAACATCAAAATATAATATACACATGATAAGGGGAATAGTGTAGCTGATGCACTGATCAAGAGTTCATGTGGTGATGATGTGCGTGAATCCGGTGATTCCAATTTTTTAATAGTAGAAATCTCTCTATAAAATCTAGATGTGGGTGAATTTGAGGGAAGAGGATTTGTTTTACATATGAAAATTATATCATATTTGGTGAATTAGGTGGAAGGTTCCTAGTAGGGGGATATTGATGTTGAGGTCTTGAGATACTGTTTAGTTTGTCGTGAGGCCCATGATGATTAGTTTGAGGATGACTAAAACTGACTGTTATTTCATTAATGGATTTTCATTCCTTTGAGTATGCATGAGATGATTCTCATAGAGTTCCATAGTTATCCCTTAGTAGTAAATACTAGCATAACAAAGATGTTATGACCTTTTAGAAGTATAATTTTTTGGTATGGGTTGAAGAGTGTAGTTGCGGATTTTTTGTCTCAGTGTTTATTATGAACGAATGTGAAGGTCATGAACCGTGTTCCCGGTGGATTTCTCTAGATATTATATGATCCATTGTGGATGTGGGAGGAAATATAGATTGAATTTGTTACTATTTTACCTCATGCACATGTATTCTATGACACGATATAGGTATTAGTAGATCATTTTATGAAATCATACCACTTTATAGTGATCAAGGAGTCAAGATATATTGAGAGTTTGTCGAGGTAGTATCTAGAAAAGGTAGAGATACTCCCTGGGGTGCATTGGATGATCATTTCTGGTTGAGATCATTGTATTACCTCCATGGTGTGGAGGGGTCACCATCAAGTTTCTAGTTCTATGATACACTATAGAACTACTTTTCATCCATATAAAGATGATAAGATAGATCGGATCATCCATACTCTTAAAGACATGTTACGGTCTTATGTCCTATATTTTGTATGTTCATAGATGAGACAGTTACCCTTTTCATTATTAGCTTATAAAAATAGGTTCCACTCAACCATCAAGATAGAGACATTTAAATCCATGTCTCAATGACCTTTCCATTCTCCATTGTGTTGGACTTGGTTCAAAGAGTCCACAATTCTCGGTCCAAAACTAGTACAGAACACAACTGATATGTTTCAGGTAATTCATGAGAGGATGACGGAAGCAGATGATATTCATATATCTAATGTCGTTCATAAGAGGAGACATTTTTATTTTTATGTTGTGGAGAAAATATTTTTGAAAGTGACTCCTCATCCTGAGTAGCAATGGTTTGGTCGTGGGAATATGCTTTCTCCCATGTTTTTTGGGGCCTTCATTGTGTTGTACCGTGTTGGAGCCATGATATAACTGGTAGCACATACCTAGCTGATGATCCATATACATGATGTTTTCCCATGTCCAAAATCCATCATTATATTCATGTTGAATCTCACATTATTTATAAGAGTGATATACATGTTGGTGATGATGAAAACAACATGTATGGGCATGTCATAATCTGTGAACACCAAGAGAAGGTGTTGCACATGATGTTATCCCCTTGGTTTGTGTTCTTTGGAAGCATGGTGTCATGAGGGAGAGTACATGGGAACTTGATTCACAGATATGTTCTCAGTACCCTAAGCTATTTTATGTGTAATTAAATTCATTTTTAGGTTGTAATCCTTTCTTATTTGTGATATGGATTACATTTTTCACTCGTTATAGCACGATCACGTCTGAGAGGTATAATCTCTATGAGAGTGTTTTGGATGTAGTTGTTATTATCATGTGGTTCGATGCGATCCATTCTAAAGTGGTTGATCCCCATTGGTGTCACGAGCCATGATAGGTAAATCGAAGGGTGTTTCTTCGAACTCCATTTTATATATTCTCTTTGGATTGGTTTTGTATTTTCGAAGATGAGAATGTTTGGAGAGGTATTTAATGTTCTGGCCTAGACCTATATGGTGAATTATTTTCTGAAAATCAGGTATTTGAGGTGTTCTGGTAGTTCAAAGTTGTTAATTCCCATCCCTTTTCAAGATTTCCTGTTTTGTGAACAGTATTTCATGTTTTGTGAACAATGTTTCCAGTGGGAACTTTTTTACCACTACTTTCAATGATTCATTAATGAAAAATATTGTCTGTGATTCATTTGTCAATACTTTTCTCGATGAGTCAATTTTGAACAATGTCATTGGTGATTTATATGTGAAGAGTTATGTTGGTGATTTATTTGTGAAATGTTTTCTATTTCAGAAATTTGTGAAAATTGTTGTAGCAGATTCATTTGTGAGAAGTGTTGTCATTGTGTCATTTATGAACAGTTATGTCGATGTGTCATTTATGAAAAATAATTTCGTTGAGTGATTTGTGAATAGTGTTGTCAGTAATCCATTTGTAAACAGTGTTGTTGGTGAGTAGTTTGTGAACAGTTCTCTCACTGAGTATTATGTGAACAGTTCTGTTAGAGAGTCATTTGTGACTCGTGCTATTGGCGAGTCATTTGTGAACAGTTCTATCAGTGAGTCATTTTTGAATACTGTTGTTGGTGAGACAGATTTGAATATTGTTTCCAGCTTCCTACAGTTTTTACCATTTAATGTTTTACGTGATATAAAACACATTCAATTCTTTGTTCTAATGTATTTTATTCCAATCCAAAGCCCATAACTCACATCACAATACTCTATAGTTTCAGGGTTCATTTACTTGGCCAAACCGCATAATCTTGAACAGATCCCCTATTAATGGAAAATATAAAACCATATCTAAATCGATGCTCCTTTTAGATTATCAAAAGGGCATGAAACCTTATGCTATGTTATTAGTTATTTGCTTTTACATAAAACTAGACACCCATAGTTATTCTTCCCATGGAGTCATGCGATTGAACTATGATCCTTGGGTCATTTTCCTTGTAGTCTTCTTGATACTACTGCACACCGAGTTTTGGTGTAAAAATGTAGTGTTGATATGTATTCGATATTAGGTATGTTATACAACCATTTTTTTGGGTTCATCTCCTTTTGTTTCCCCATTACATGTTATTTTATTTGATATCCATGTTTCTAGTGGAGTTTTCTTTGGTGTTGGTTTGTGTGGTGGTGACTCTTCATCCGATGGTTGTTGTAGTCTTTTAGCAGTGGTAATTGCAATACAGTGTGTTATCATGTTCTCATGCAATAAAAGTAAAAAAAAAATGAGTTAGGGGATTGATTTGTTATATATTGCTTTATTACAGTACAATAATTATCATTTTTTAGCCAATAGATCACAATGATTTTGACATAATAAATATTTGAATCGGATTAATGAATTGGAATCAATCGTTTTTAATTTCATTATACTGGGTTAATAGTTTTCCTCATTATTTCTAGATAGTTTGATATATATTATTTTCTTGTTATCTTATATTTTATGATGTATTTTTTATTTAACATAATTATGTGATTAATTATAAATTATTTAGAAAGATATAATGGGGGAGGTAAATGCATCCAGTTGTTGTTGTAATTTGATTATAATAAAATGGATGTAGAAATGAATTTTTAATTTCATCCGTTAATTAAATATGTAATAAATAATCGTTTGGGTTATAATGATAATACTTTTAAGGGTTCTGAGATACTCTTATGAATTTATTTTCCAAACACATTATTCTTTGGAGTTGTGAGTGCTCATTGTGTGTGATAGTTGAATTCCTTATTTAAGGCCTAGAGCCTTGTTTTGGTATAGTTTTTTTCCTGGGGATTCTGTTTTAGTGTGATCCTGAGATTGATGATCCTAGAGGTCTATGGTTATATGTTGATGGGTAAGGGAGTCCCAATGGTTATTGTGGCTGTATTTTACGCATAGAGAAATGAGATACATTGGTTTATTAATGTGGGTGTCAGGTAGGACACCCGATATGATGAAATAAGTTGTATGTAAATGTTTGATTCTTCTTGAACATGTTGTATTTTATCTACTTCCCATTCCCCACGTCAGGAGGAAGCTAGTGTTTTTAATTTCATTCTAATAGAGGAATATAAATAATGTGTATTCCATGTTATTTATAGGTTTAGGATCATAAGGATGGAGGGTTCTACGCAATTTCTATAGTTGAAAATGGTTCAACGCATAGTTCACCTACTCCCGTGTTAGTCCCCTTGTGTATAGTAGCATAGAATGTTTATCTATAATCCTTGGGTATATGTGAAAATAAAAATGTTGTTAATAATTGATTTAAGAAATTATTTTAACCCCTAGGGTTGGATCTTCCTAGGATGCAATGCTAATGTTTCAATTTAAAGGAACTATAGACTTGGTTTAGTTATGTCAGAGGGCATATACCGTTATTGTGATGATAATATACGTTAATGTTGAATTGATATTGGTTATTTAATGTTTATAGATTTCATTAATGTGATGTGAAATTGATAAAAATGGATAAGTAATTTAATATTACTCTTAAAATGGTATTGTTATTTTTTCATATATAGTCAAAGTAGTGGCATCAGGAAGTCAGAGAGACACCAACTAAAGCTAAGACTAAGACCACGTTCTTCCTATAGTGTGGTAGTGAGATATATTTTATTTAGATCTTTTTATGTTTTTATACGGTACTCCCCCATGACAGTTAGGGAAACTGACACCCCAAGGATTTTGATCCCTTGGGGGTGCTTTACAGAACATCCTGATAAGAGGATGTATAGTTGACTACCCCTTTGGCTCTGTTATCTTCTCTCAATAGTTACTTTTTCTGGTATAAAAAGCAGTTATCATTCCATATATATGTGTGTAGAGGGATGTAATGTCTTATGGTTATTGAGAAACATATATTTGGGATATAGTTTCCCATGGAGTAATATATGTGTAACTTGTATAGGATGTGATGGCTTGAGGATCCTTACTCAGTGTATGGGATGCAATGGATTGAGGTATAATTCCATATATATGATTCACATTATATGAGCTGTATTGGATCTATAAAACTACCATGTTACATCGGATACATGGATTTAGTGGTTGTGTTTCTTGAGATCTATGTTGTGGTGGTACTCCCATGTGTCTACAAGAATTAATTTTTGGAGAGATATGGATTAGGATGTCAGATGATAGGTAAAAGCCAAAAACCAGTGGGAAAGTTGTAGTGAGATTCCCATGATATTGTTTATAATATAATATAATCTTGTATGCAATACATTTATTTAATATCCATGGTGAGTCAAGAATCATATCGTACTTGTTTAGGTGATGAGTTAGTTTCACTTATTGTTCACTGTGATTTAGCATGATTTCATTACATTTACATGAGAGGATATTGGGAGGATCCTACTAAGTATAAAATTATAATAACCCTATGTATATAAACTTTTTTAAGGTCATTTTGAGTAGGTTGTAGAAATTATGGATACTACAAGCTTGGGGTTGCAGGAGCTATTCAGGATTCATGGTCATTGCAGTTTTTCATTGTTTTGGTACATACAATTATTCCATTTAGTTGTAGTTGTTTTTTCATGAAATTATATATGTGTACATGATATTTATTAGTATTGTATTATATCTAAGTGTTGGTTGGTGTATTTCATATCAGTATATTTTGTATATGTTCTCTTATAGGGCAATGCCTATGATTTGTGTGATTATTATACGCTCGGTACTAGTCGCCATCTCGGGGAACACTGGAGGCAAGACTCAATTGTCTCTATCTCCCTACTCACATTATTGGCCAAGGAAGGTTACACTTTTTTTGGATGTGGTCATGGAATTTACAAATAGAAAATAAATTTTTATAAATATATGTTGTGTTGTGTTTATTACATTTTTATTAAAATAAAATTTTACCACCTATACGTATTGAATAAATAAATTATTTTTATATTTGAAATTATAATATCAAAATTTTGTTTTAATAGTATTTTTATTTTTTTGAATAAAAATATGTTGGGATGGTAAGAAAATGAGTTTCCTATTTAATGTAAATTATTGAAATTAGTAAAACTAAGGTCGAGGGATACCTTAAATATGTAAAAATTATCCATAATTTTTATGAGATATTTCATAACCAATAATCATCCTATATCAACTATTATTCACTTTTCCCTATACATTCCATACAATATGAAAATCTTATAATACAAATTAATTATTATTTATAACAATTATGACCCACTCACTAATGAAATTATCCCTTCACATCACCACTTATCCTCACACCAAAATCCAATTAATTTTGAATATATCATCCGAAATCCCTAAAAACACTATTATACATGTCATAGGAGTTTTTTCTCCCAAAAAACATTCAAATAATGATTAATATGGTTCCTAATGGATGATATATAATAATTATGTAATTCTTTTAACCATGTTCATTCAAGTTTATTTAATTTTAAACCACATAAAAATATATTCTACCACTACTATCATAATTAAATATTATAATTTGTGTAAAATAATCTTATTATGTTAATGGAATAAAAATTTTCAATCTCCAATAAATTAATTATAAACTAAAAATTTTGGTCGTGTTATTTGTGAAGTACCACCTCCATGAATAACATGATTATTTTTTCATCACATAATTACATGATAGGTTCTGAAAATATATTTTTTAAATTTAAATGTTTTTAATGGGAAATTATTTATAGTAATAAAATTTTAAATTTATTTTAGAAATTTCATACTTATTATAAAGTAATCTTCTGCTATTTGTAAATAAAATAAAAAAACATATAATGTATTCCCTTCTCACGAATTATAAAAAATTTCCCATCAAATGAAAATTGAAATACCTAATATAATGTATGAAAAATATACAATTACCTTTATTAATTGTGGAATAATTAATTTTTCATCAAATAACATGGAACATAATCTCCATCAAGAAACATGTATGAAATGATAAAAATTACGAAACGTCGATGATTAAAAATAACAATAAATAACTAATATATGTTTTGTTAATCATTATATATTAATATAAAATTTATACTATATATTTATAAGGTTAATAATTATTTCACTTTGATGGTTATGATTATTATAAATGTCATTAATCTTATTCTATTAATGCCTTGAGAAAAGGTAAGGGTTTCACATCATTGAGATATAATCCATATTCTCAACTTGTATTAATTTTTGTGGTTTGTACACTACACATTGATGTGTTTCATCTTACATTTAAAGAAATTAAATATAATTTAATATAAATTAAAGGTTTGTTTTCAATGGGTTTCAATTCAAATTTTATTATAGTCGTATGTATTTTTTCCACTCAACCTACATTCAAATGAGTCAAAGTATTTATTTATTGACTATGTTATTATAAGTATCTTATATTAAAAAAAATTCTCTAATTAATATGATAATTTATTTTTATATTTTGTAATGATTCATTTTCTTCAGAAAATATTATTTATTTATTTATTTTTTTTCATTAATATATTTTTAAGAGTAATTATTTTCATCCCTAATCATAATATTCTATTCAATTCAAATATTAATTAAATTACAAAAAATTATACATTCATATTTCAAAAAAGTAAAATGTAATGTCTATTATTATATAAATATATATCATTATCTTTATTTCAATGGATTTTTTACTATATATTTTTACATTTTCTATTTAAAAACTATTATTTAATTCTTAAAATATGTTTTCCATTCACGTTTAATTATATTTTATCTTCCATTCCAAATTTTATTCGAATAGAGTTTTTGATTTGATGAAAGATAGATTATGAATATTTATTTATATATATTTATTTATAACGTATTTTTTTCAACCTTTACAAATGATATATTTGAAACACATTGATAAAAATAAATTTTTACGACAATGATATGATATGTCTTCTAAGAACTAAGTTTACATTTTCATCCATTTTTCTCTTTATGACCATGTGAACTATCTCTAATGGGGTTATATTTCATGAATTTATGGCAGAATTCATTTTTTTATACTCCTTTTTATTGATTGAATTATTTTCATCAACAGATCTTACTTATTAGTTCATTTTATATGATAAAACATCAAAATGTTATTAACCCAATATACTGTCTATAGGATCTTAATGAAATGACATATGATTGATTTTATATAGAACTCGTGTTTATATATTATCATTATCTGAGGGGTGGGGTCCTGTATATCCCTATAATTCATTGGTAAATTTCTTTTATCTTATTTGATCATTGGGGTGCATATGAGGGTAGTAAAACCCAATTCCACACATGTAGTTATCCTAATACCAAACACTATAATTGTAAATAACCATATCTTTAGAGAATATAGTACATAAAATATTAGGAAACCCCAAAAGGATGTGGTACATGGTGGGTTATCCCATGCCCAAAATTTTACGTTACATAGTGGATATCCAATGCTAAAAAAGACATATGTGGTTATCCAAAGTCCATTATATTTTAGGATGGTTGTAGTCCTATCTCATTTTGATTTGAATTTATTAGTTCTTATCCTTGACATATATTTTTATTTTGTGTATTATGTTTGTTTCAAGTTCTATTGTTATACTATATAAATATTTATTGTTCTTGTCGATTTCACTCTTGTGACTAATGTAATATGATATTCGCAAATCATTATTCCATGAATCATGTTTTATGATATATATATTTTTGGTTACCATTACATTATTTCATGTAAAAAAAAGGTATTTATACTCATATACTAATATTCAAACATTATTTTCCTTTATTATACTTGATTGATGTCCCTTGTATTTACATTTACTGAGAAAATGTGAATACCCATTCCTGTGTTTCCATTCGATGGGTTTTGAAGAAATATATTTTGAGTGATTATAAAAAAATGTATATTGTGTGAAGAATGTGTGTTGGATATTTCAAAGATATTGTAATATAAGTTTTTTATGTATGTAATATTCCAATTCAGTAAAAAAATTTGTCCTAGTATTTCATTTTAATTTTTGATACATAATGACCAGTGATGTTAAATATTTTTTTGATATGTTTGGTTCGTCGAACAATGTATAAAATCATATATGTAAATAGTTTATTTCTATCACTGGATTATAGAGTGTTGGACTAGGGAGTCACAATATTTGAAACTAGTCAATCTAAAGTAGATATTTTTCATCAAATATCACCAATATCTAACAAAACAACCCTTTCATAATCCCCCTATAGGAGTCCTCCACCTGGTTGGCCCTTTTATGACTAACAGAAGAATCATTCTAAACCTCTAGAATTAGAACCATAGAAGGATGAAATCCAATTTCCATATCCAAAAACTAAAACATGTATAATACTATTCTTATAGTCGTGGAATTAATATAATATTACATAGTATGATTGAAATTAGTTTCATTGAATCCTCCCTATATTAATACATGAAAAAAGAATATTTCATGTTCTACACATAGTTTTCTACCCCACAATAATCATCTTATTAAATTTTATGTTTATTAATCCTAATTTCATTTCACTAGATCATAGGATAACCTAAACTCTTGTTTAATAGAATATCGCTCCGGCCAATATCACAACTAATATTGAATAATGTAGTTTACATACAAAACCAATGCAATACTCATCGGTTCCTAACTCCAATCCATGTCCAGACTCATAACCATATCACTAATACCAATTAATAAAATTAACATAGTACTAAAACCCATAATGGGATCTAATATAATATGAGAGTGACCCCCAAACCGCACATACAATAGGCCATGTGTTTGATAATGCAACTGAGATTATAGATCACCATATATGGGAGGAATTATGCTTATAAATCCACTTAAAATATTAACAAGTAACTGATAATATTAATAATAAAAATATAATATATCCCACAATTCAAGTGAATGTAAAATAAAATAAATGATTTCTAAAGTAAAATAATACCAGAAAATATCAACATAATTACTTCATAAAAACCAGAGAGAACCAGTGATCCCCAAAATCTGGTAATTTCAATCCAAATCACTAACTACCTCTTGAAAATAATTCAAATTTGGATATTGATATATATATATATAGGGGTTGTAATCTATATATACTCTAAAATATCCTCCCCAAAACATCTCATGCAATTGTTTATGAATAATAATAATTCCCTTGAGAATAATTAACAATTTCAACTCATCACCTATGGAAAGTGAAATAACATCCATACTAACAATGGATAACTGAAAAAACAACCCACAAAAATATTGTAATATAATAGTAAAATAATATATATGATGATGTTTCCAAAAAAACACTTCTACACTAAAATAAATTCTATCATTTCTTAATGACTTAACATCTTGATGCTACCATCACATCCATAATATTTCAATAATCATCCTGAACTACCTAAATACATCATAACTATAACCACGTATCAATGCCCCCATAAACCCTACCAAAACTATCAATAATGTCAATACACATCATATCCCTTATATTATTAGTTTATTATATATCAATTAAATCAACCTAATGACCTCGTATTTCAATGTATAGACATATTATATGTCATTATTATCATATCATAACCACATATAATATCATAAACTATTCCCTACACAACTTATCATCTTAAAAATAGGACATCATAGAGTATATTTGTCTGCAAGAGAGTATGGCGAAATACGAGAAGTCATCCATCCATGTCACCTACATTACAGATATTATTTAAAACCCCCATAATGCCTAAAATTATCTTTAAAATATTATGTAATACTTACTTAGGTGGTACTGCATATTAAATAATATTAAAATATAATGAATATAATAAACGGCCTGACCCCAAATAAGGATCAACTCATCGAGTGAATATATTTATAAATATTACCTACTATATTAAATTTATCTTTATCCTCATAAAAAGAATAATCAACACCATAAACAAACAAATAAAAAACCAAACTACTAGAAAATAATAACCAAAATTCATTTCCAACTTCCCAGTGTACCCTATAAAAACCAATTTACAAGTTTTTAATTTTTAGACACACTAAATTCTTTATAAAACATTAATTATAGATATGTTAATACTATAGATTCCATCATGTTTCCATATTCAATTTTATCAATTTACAGTCCATATAAAAAAGATAATACTATAAAAAAATGTTAATGATCTCTCCATAGAATGATCAATCCACAAAATATCCCATGATTGCAACAATAATATCAATTCCTTTATAATCAGAGATTAAAAAATTTGAAACACACACCAAACATGATAAAAAACAGTACTAAAATAATATTCTAGGACCATAATTAAAACCAAAATAAGAATAACTACAATAAAAAAATAAATGAAATGAAATAACATGTTTTAAAACAAATCTACTTTATTTATACTTTCGTATTTCTTTAGAAACATTTTCTTGAAAAAAAAAATTAGTTTGTAGAATTTTACATAACCCATTTAGTTAGCTTAATTAAGTGATTATATAATTATATCATAGGTGATTTATTACAAAAACAGACAATATGTATATCAATGTATAAAGTATTTAGAAATAATTATAAAAAAACTCAAAACAATTTTCTTGAAAATCATATAAATAGAACATAAACCATGCCATAACATCAAAATTACTTTTTTTTGATTATTTATATTTTTTATTTTAATTATGACATTAAACCAATAAAAACAATCTCAATATTATTCAATTTTCATTTAATATTAATGAGAAATAATTTCTCAAATCCTATAGAAAAAATGGTTAATTGAAAATATTTTTAAAAGATAAATTATGAAACAATATTGTTTCACGATAAAACTAACAAGGATCATAGAAAAAACAAATTCACAACTTCCCAATAAAAAAATAACCCATTATAAATAAAACAGAATAAAAACCACTATCATAATGCTAGAGTGTTGATTGAATAAGGAAAAATTTATAGATAAGGGAAGTAGGAGATCCCAATATCGAATGATCATTTCCACATGAATCTATGTATGAATGTTAAAAATGTATGTACAAAGAGAACATAAGATGTACTACACATATGGTTCATGGAATGATATGGTAGATGGAAGAAATATCACATATCACCCAAATTAATATAAAAATATCGTGACTTGAAATAATAGTCTAATGAGGGTCATCCCTATATAATGGGGTTCTATTCCAAGAATATCAATTAAATATATCTAATTATCATGGATCAAAATATTTTTAAATCAATATAAACAAATAATATCATTCTACAACAATACCAACACATTTTCATTATAGATTCTATAATTATTACTATAGTAACCTCATAACTCCACCTTATTCATAATCAAATAAAATAAACAAAATTAAAAAATTCCATTAAGAACGACACAACAATTACCATGTAAAAATAAACTAGATACACAACATGATCCTCCACAATGTAAAAAAACAAATCACAACCCATAGTTCTTACCATACCCAAAAAATTATGACACAAAATATTAATATCCTTTAATCAATAATGCAATCAAAACCTTCACACCACAAAGAGACACTCCATGCCACTACATACTCCCCATAATTAACAAGACGACCAAAAAAATCCTAGCATAATCAGCCACAACATTGAACACCCCAACACAAAAAAACTATAATCATGTTGTGACATATTATTATAGAGTAAATTCACCATAAAATTCCATGTTTATTCCACTAACTTCCTCCAAACCACCTCCATCACCCACAGTAGTATAAATACATATATTAAAGGACCTAGAGAAACATTACCCTCTATAGTAATTCAGGTATATTTATCAAATAATATTTTACACATACTCTCTTTTAGTAAATTGTTAAGGACTTAAATAAACATGAGAAATTAAAGGATAGATCTATGTGGACCATTATCTAAAATTTCATAAGTGTGTTGAGGCTAACCATATGAAACTCATTTACTATTATAATACTTATACCATACAAAATAATAATACATCTAGAAAATGGCTGGGACTCAATAAAGTATCATAACATGTATATTGTGTGGGAAATTTCATATTTATTTGAATTTCAAATGATATTGACATTAATTTACCAACATATATTATACATGTATTAATTAATAGTTTATGTACATCATCATATATTATCAATTGGATATTGAAAAATAATATTTATATGATCAATTTTTTAAACGGGTGATGATTGTAGCAATTAAAATATATATATAATAATTACCTTTCTAACATCCATAAATTTTGAAATTGAAGAAAATATTTCACATAGAAAATAAAAAAATATACGAATCAATTTTTTCAATAAAACACACGATTGAAAATTTTAATTTAACAATATATTTTCATGAAACATATACATATCAAAATTATAAATAATATAATATGGCAATAAAAACAAGTAAATAAAAATACTATAAATAAAAAATATTCTTCATCATGGCCTCAACTGAAAATAGTACCACTAAGTAAAATAGTCTCAAAATATGAAAAATATTCAATATATGTTATGAATTGTAATGCGGGAATTATGATGTATAATTTTATAAGAGGTAACATATGGGAATATAAAAATGATATCTAACTATTATAAGATTATTAGGGAATGATCATATGTAATTAATTTCATAATCATTATCAATTTATTAAAATAAATACTAAAATACTAATTACATCAATAATTTAGTAAATCTAATAAAATTAATTGGATACCCAATATGATTTTGTTTACATCATCTCAAAAATGTTTTTTATTCAATGAAAAGAAACTATTATTATTTTGATTTCATATATATATATATATGATATTAAATTAATGACTATATTTTAATGAAATAAATATTAATATTCTATAATTTATTAATTAAAACAAATAAATACTATATTAAAAAAAACTATGTAAAATTTAAAAAGAAAGGGGATTTTCATATGATAAGAAATATCAAATGTTATTAAAATTTAATTTTTAAAGAAAAATTAGTTTTATTTAAAAATTAATATTCAAATATTACTATACTTATTTTATGTTATTATATATTTTACATAATATTTTAAAATGTAGGCAGAAATTATAATCATAATATTTCTAAATTAAAAATCTTGATAAATAAAATTATCATTTTTGTATAATATTCATCCATCAAAATTCATTTTACATGTATTGGTATTATATTATTATTTATATTTATTATTTAATGTAACTAACACATTGATTTTGAAATGTAATAAATAATTTAATTTGGGTTATATATTGATTGATTTGTTAAAATTTGAGTGCGCCTTTAAAAAATGATTTTATTTTCAAACTAACAACTAAAAGAAATTATTATACAAGTATCAAAAATATTTTAAAATTCATTAATAGAATTTAGAGATTTCTAAAATGGTCTATATATTTAAATTTATATATATATTATTGATAGAATAAATATTTTTTTACATGGATGGGTAATTATCCAGGTTATCATGCAATTCTAATATTATGCCTTTCGAACATGAGAAATGACCAATATTTTGGCTTCAAAGATACATACATATAAACATGGGTGGGGAAATATCATGGATGTCATTAATAGAATTATTTTTTAAATATTAAATTATTTTTATAAATAAATTATTATAAAACATTATAAGAAATTATAAAAACCCGAAGGCTTATATAATGTTCACTGGACAATTTTAGAATACATGAAATGTGTAATGTAGTTTCTAAAGTGTTCAAACGTTTTATGTATATAATTAATAACATTATTCTATATTATTAAAAAATATTTAATAATAAATAAATCATATTTTAAATATTTAATAAAAAAATTGTATAACTATGTTTGAACAGAAATTATAATAAAATATATAAAAAACATTAAAAATTGTATGTAATTTTTCAAATTATTTATAAATGAGTTCCCAAATTAAAATATCGTTTCATATAAACCATTTAGATAACTAATACATAAATAATTTTTATTTTTCCTCTTATGGATGGAATGTTACTCAAAATGAATTTCTGTTACCCTTATGAAATTTTTCATTTGCAAAAATAATACTGATTTATTCATAGAAAAAACCACTATTTCACAAGTTACACACCATATTACCTTTTGGGGCTCATCTCCAATATCATCGCATGTTATATATGATAAATTCCTTTCTAATTATTTTTCCTTTTTTCTGTAGTAATATGTCTCAAATACCTCATTAAAAGAATATTCTTAATGGATGACTAGACTCTCCTATATAAGTATCATATTCTATAATATATTTTCCATTTCTCTTCTTCATAAACCACTTATTGATCCAAATTTATCCCTTTAATGAAAATTAATTGACATCAATCCAATGCTATAATATTTTTATAATAATGAATCATCGATGGGTTTATAATCATACATTACTTGTAGTAAATTAATGTTAATGTCTATTAATCCACCAATATGAATAATGATACACTACTTTGGATATTGTAATTATACATTGGTAAAAATCAATAATACTGATGGTTTATAAAATAAAATATGAATAGAACATATTATTGTGAATATTGAATTTAAAATTTAATTTGTATGAATTCAGATAAGTATCATTTTATTAGTGATAACATTACCCAAATAGAGATTGTTATAGATTTATTCCTTTGGAATCAAACTATTGACTATCATGGAATGAATTTTTTACACAATAAATCATGATAACATAATGAATATTGTACCATGACTATTATAGTGATGAGAAAATCATCAACAAAGAAGAATCATAAAAAACTATCATAATGGACAGTGTAGGAAATGATGTGATCTATTAAGAATATATGATTGACTTAAACTATAACTGAAAAATAATGAAATAATAAATTAGTATATAATTAATATAATTACAAATTAATATAATATTACTATGATATAGCTTATTAAAGATATAATTTTTAACATTCTCCTATATTTCATGAATGGGTGAATTATTCATGAAGACTAAGAAGGTGTAAATCACTGGCCCCTAAATGTTCCATTCAAAATTACATTTATGCTTTCTAATTAAAAGTAATAATACATTATTAACCAATAAGATTGAGATAATGTGGTTAATAAATAATATAAAATTACACATGGGAGTTTACCAGTTTTTCACATTCTTTTTATTAAGTTGAAACATCATTCATTCTAAAAAAATTCAATAGTTCATCACACACATTACTTTAAATATTAATATTTATCTACTTGAATATAATAAGAATATATAACTAGAATCATAAAACTATATAAAATATAAAAAATGGGAATAATATCATTAATGAGTATCATTAATATTCACTGGTCTTCATATTCAATCATTAATTTCCTTTGATGGTTTAAATAATTGAACCTTTCATATTGTCTCAAGCCTGAGAAAAATAATATGAAAACACCCTGAATAGCATTCAATAAACAAAAATTTTTTATCTCCACATAATTGAAGGTTGAATTATAATTAAATTTAATGTCACATATAACCACAACATGTTGGATATAACATGTGATGTTGAGTTTTTCCATCCCCAAATTATAAAAATAAGTATAATGATTCCAAAATCTCTCAAATTATTATAGTTAATTGTTATTCAAAAATTATATATTTTTAAAAAATTATGTATTCTATTATATAGTCAATGAAATGATTATTTAACTAAAAATCTATGATCAGTTATCCATAAGTTCTTTCATTTAAAATATGCCACCATATATTTTTCATTATCTCTGAAGGGACATTTTCATATTTTATTCAAATCACCAAATAGTGAAACAAAAATTAATTTTTCAATCCCTATTCAAAATTTGATACTCATACATTAATTATCATGGAACCCTGAATTCACTAACCATTCAAATTTTATCTTTAATTAATGACATAATGGAATGTAACAAAAAGTATTAATTCATATTGATACCCAATATACAAACAAAAAACCAAGAAAACAATAAATATTTTTCTTACTTTAGTCAAAAACTAATTTCTATAAATAGAAAACAAATCTATATGATGTGGTTTGTGAATGATTTTTATTATTTCATTTTAGTCCAACTTCATTATTACTATCTCTACTTCTGTCAATCAATTATTATTTATGATCTAAATAAAACAAGAAATAAAATGAAAAAACCTAATTTTTTAATAAATTAGTTAGAATATTCTACCAATGAAATAGTTGACTAATCACAAAACAATTTTATAGAGTGACGTTTTTTATAGTTCTAAAATATTAATTGTAAATATCGAAAATATATTTTCCATGTCTCAATCAATGTCATCACTACCTCTCTTTATGAATTAAGATCATGTGAGATCTAGAATATTTAATTGAACATCAATCATTCTCTTTGTATTTATTTTTAAAATTATAATAAAATTTAGACTCTAATAAAATCATTCAGATCTCAAAACAATCATTCCAATATTTTATTCCCAAAATGGTATTTAATGAGTGATAGCCCAAGGTGGTGTGGGTAGGAATAATAATAAAATAATTCCTAATTAAATACATATTACAAAAACTCTCCCTAACCAAAATGGTGTTGACCTCATAATTAGATATGTCAAACATTAGTTCTACTTTCACAAAAAATATAATTTTTATATATATTATCGTTTCACATAACAAAATTTAATAATTATTTTTATAATAGAAACCAAAAGTTTATTCCTTTTATAATTTATATAATGCTTTAAAATAAGTGAAAATAAATTAATTGGTTCCCCAATATTGGGTTAATACAATTATTAGAAATTGAAAATGTTTAGCTGTACAATAATTCATTAAATTAACGGTTTTGTGGTTTGTTTAGGATTGGGAAATACAATTCTGAGGAAACTCCCCGTTAAATTTTTTTGGTTTTAATAATTAGATCTTAAGGGAAAATTCTTAACACATTTATTTTACTCACTACTTGAATAATAAAAAATATCTTTAGAATTCATTGTAATTAAAAGAAAATGTAACACCCCTAGCTTCCACGATACGTCTCACTTTCAATAATGCAATAGCTTGTATTGTACGCAAGTTCGAGTTCTAACACACCGCGACTAATCAAAATAGCCATTATGAATAGTAATACCCACCTCTTGAAATTATATATATTTTATATTTCAAAATGGACTTCATTTTTGGATTCAGAATGTTGAAATTAGCCTATGTTGATTTTTTTTGTAATTTTCTGAGAACTTCCAAATTTTTATGAATAGTGAAAAATACTTAAATTTTTTTTTAATCAAAATAATTTATAGTCATAAATTATAATATTTAGTGGTTTTAAAGTATAATTACAACATATTTTTTCCATTTTATCCAATGGTGGTCATTATAATTAATTTAACATTGAAATTGGGCATGAACAATTGTCAATATTTTGATATAAATTGTTTCTTAAAAACACGCTATTTGTTGTGACATCGGGAATTAATTATAAAATTAATTAATGAAACATATATGTTTGGAATATTGTAAAATAGGCATCATTTTTGAAATCGGAATATCAAATATATCTTAGGGTGAATTTTTGGGATTTTTCTGAAAAATTTCAATTTTTGATGAATAGTGAAACCACTATGTGGTACTTATAAAAAATGATTTTTCGTTTAAATGAAAATTTACAACTTCTGTGTTTTGAATTTCAAAACTCTTACATACATGGTTGTCCTTAAGAATAAAAATGTGGTTCAATGAGATTAAAATAATTTTTGGTGAATAGTAACTTTTAAGTTCTTAATCGCGATTAGAGAAAATTAGTGTAGTTTAAGGTAAAAATAATGTTTTAATAATATGAGATGAGCTTGACACATTTCCTACCCTCATTGGATGTGCCATGGCCGACCCAGACAATCCATGGGTCAACTTGGGGACCCCATGGAGCCACTTTAGTTGGAAAATGACATAAAAAACCTTTTATTTAATGTTAAAGTAAAAAATGACACAAACATGAAATGTTTTACTAAAACAATTTTTACACGGAGTTATACAAGTCATATTTTTGACTATAAATAGTCATTGGAAAGATAAAAATATTTCCCACATCATAGTAGTTTTTTATAATTTTTAGCCAATAAATTAATTAAATTATTTATGACATCATGCTGATGCAGCGATGACCTCATTATTTAACGATTTAAATAAAATAGAAAGATAATGTAATATCTAAGACCTACACATGTCCAAAACCTATTGGATGGGTGGATTTAAATCCCTTATCACCTTATCCTCGAATTATATAATTATGGGACCTTTGTAATCCGAAAAGCATTATGTAATAAAGTAATATTTCATTACTTCTCAAGAGTGCCCCTCCTCTCCACTTATAAAAGGCCCCCACCACTCCCACCTTATTCACACATTAAATCCATTTGGCTCGGCCAGCCTCTACCCAAATACTCTCCCAACTTCCCTCCCTTACTCCTAGAAGCCTCACCTTGGGCATAAGTCTTCCCAAGGAAGCCTTTGGCTCAAATCAAAAAGAGTTACCCGGTTTTATGGTAATGTCTTCTCTAATGTTGTTTTGTTTTATTTTGCTTTTCCAACCCCTTAAACTCTTTTTATACATTTCTTTTGTAACAAAACATGCATCCTCAATATACTAGGATGTTTTTATAAGAATTATTAGAGCTACACTTACACACACTTACATATAATGGTTAATGAACATACTGTTTCTGTGGATGGCGAATTTCTGCCTCCTGAAAGAATGATTGTTCAACACTCATATAACACCTCTAATGGTGGCCATTTTGATGACAATATTTTCATATATGATATATGTATTATGTTTATGTTTTCCTTATGCTTCTTTATTTCTCATTTATGGCATACATTATGATTTTCATTATGGGTAAACGCGATAATTTCATTTTAGGAAGTGCGGACTATCGCCCCCTCAAAGTGATGTGAATCGTTAATGCCATATGTGGGATGTACAAAGGATGGAGTAAATGATATTATATATGATATTATACTGGAACTATATTATACCTTTATATAATTATTATTTCATTCCATTAAATATGAAAAAGAAATGAAAGTAGCGTTCATGCGTACGTACGGCTTACCATCTCCATGAACGGTGCATTTCATTTCTTACCACTAAATGTTACGTAATATTATGAATGAATGTATATAATGGATATATATAATATATATTACATCTAAATCATGAATATAATTATGGAGATAATGGAGTTCTACCACATAAACAACTTGTAATTATAAGAAGATTATTGTTGACTCAAGTACCAAAGATCGACAAAACGATAGTTATTAACTTAAAAAATTACATAATGTTCATGACATGGTAATAAGTGATATAAAAGGAATAATGAAATTGAAAAAGGTTCTTAAGAAGGTAGAGATTAACTCTTGTTTATTATTTAGGAGATCAAAGAACGGTTGAATCAAGTCGGACACAAGGTAAGGGATCTTCTTAACCCAATTTCCTTTCTTTGGGTTAATCTCCTATTTTAAAATTATGTCATGATATTATTATGTCCAATCTTGTATTTGTACTTTATTTTTGTGTACTTATAGTGAATACACATAATAGACATATTTTATTTTAAAAATGATCTTTTTAAGGACTTTTCTCAATCTCCTTTCATTGAGGCATATTTGGTTTTATACATAACTTTATTTTATATGGTGTATAAACCCCTTTGACTTTTACGTTTATTCAAAAGGAATATTTTTTATACGAAGTGTTTTACTTAATGACAAAAAGAGAATGTTTCTCTTTTCGTAAATATGCGGCGACAATGACTTCTCCCCCGCCGTGACCATTATTTGAGTTTCGGTTTCCTCTACAAGACATCACATTTTTTACTGAAAAATAAATACAAAGTTTTAACTTTCTTTTATTTTGGTATTGAAAATGGTTTTGAAATAATTTTTATTATATCAATGTGTTGTATTGATATCTTGTGATCGAAATGTGGAAATGTTATGTTTCCTTTATGCATGTTTTATGTGATAAGATTATGTTATGGTTTATGATATGTTTAAACCTATTCATATGAGGAATGAATTGGACTTAATAAGTGATGGGTGGAGCCCGCTATAGCTCCTCGATGCATCGGTAGGTATAATGAGACAAACTAGTCTCTTGGCACGAGGCCTTGACAAAATATTATTTGTGGTCTTGGCACGAGGCCTTGGCTACGTGGTTATGATAGTCTGGCATTATGAATTCCATCATTATGAAAGTTGTTATTGATATTGCATGGGATTATTCGACTAGTAGAATATCCATGTGAGTAAGTAAATGGAATTATTTAATTTTATTTTTACCATATTATTCTGAAGATCAAGTTTAAAAAGGATTTTGTTTTAGTTATCCATTGCCTTAAATGTTAATGTTTATTTATGAAATCATCCACTATATTGTTATCCTTACTGAGCATCTGAGCTCACCCCTTTCAATGTTTTAATATTTTCCAGGATGTGAAGAAGTATTTTATGAATGACCTGCAGGGATAGTCCAAAGAGGATAGAAGTGTGGACTATGGAGACTTAGTTATTTTAGTTTTTTACTTTATGATGTAATGTAACATTTATGAATGTATCTAGTGTTTCCCAGGCTACTAAACTAATCGGTCTTTCGAGACTTGATCTTTTGTGATCATGCCAATGTTACGAATTAATTCACTGACTTTGGGTAGCTAGGGTCGGGGCGTTACAGTTGGTATCAGAGGCAGTTTAGTAGTAACCTTTGAAGCTAGATTTAGATAAACTCTGATTAGAGCACATAGCCCAAAGACAGAATTTGAGGATTAGTATAGAAGAACTTCCTAGAATTTTGTTATTGTAGAGATTTTGTGAGTTTTCTGAGAAATACATCCCTGTCTGGATACGAGCAGGTAGAGGCGGCTCTAGCACAGATATACCTATGGGTAAAACCCGAAAACACTGCTTTGAGCTAGACTCAAACGAGAACTGGTTCACGACAACGGGCCTTGATGTACTCTTGGTTATGACACTCCCGGGGTATATTCTTTAGATTATTCTAGTTTTCTTTATAAACCACTATGAAGTGTTATGATTATATACTTCCTCAAAGAAAACATTTTTATGATTATGGATTATATCCATAAATAGTTCAATTTATGTTAAGTATTTTACAAGTATGGAATTATGTATTTTGATTCATAAACTAATCTAGTTTATGCCATTGTTTAGAAATCTCTCCTAGTGGAAGGAATGGAAACTGTATTAATGCACACACTCCGTGTAGGGATCGCCCTCCTGCTCAATATAATTATTGTGGATCTGGAGATACAATTGGTGCTGATCAGCTTATTACCATACCAGGACAACTCACTCAGGTTATGAATAATAACCTTACTCGTTGGGAGCACCCTGATCCGCAACGTGGAGGATCAATGTTAGACCGCTTCATGAGGAAACAACCACCAACATTTAATGGGGGTAAAAATCCATTAGTAGCTGAGCAATGGATAAAATCCTTAGAGAAAATATTCCATGCCTCGGGGAGTAGCGAAAGGGAGAAGGTTGTCATGGCAGTTTACCGCCTCACTAGAGATGCCGATCAGTGGTGGTCGCTGATTCAAAACACAAAGGAAGATGATGATGTATCGAATATGGAATAGAGGGAGTTCAAAGAGATTTTCTTAGAAAAATACTTTCCTCGTGACCATCGAGCAGATATGGAAAGGCAATTTCTGAGTCTGAGGCAGAAGGAGGATGATAATGTCGCAAAGTATGAGGCTAACTTTACAAGGTTAGTGAGGTATGCCGATGATTATATACGTAACCCTAGAAGTACGATTGATCGTTTATTTGATGGTTTAAAACCATTTCTTCATCGAGCTTTAGTATCACAATCCTTCTCATCGTATGAAGATATTGTCTCGTGTGCTATCAAGATAGAAAATGAATTCTTTAAGTCTTATGACAATAATGTAAAGAAAGAGAATAAGAGAACGGTGGAATAAGAGACAGATAAAGGGAAAAAGGGAAAGAGGGATTTTCCATTATGTGATAATTGTGGGAAGAATCACCCTGGTACTTGTCTAAAAGGAATGGGAGTTTGTTACAAATGTGGAGAAAAAGGTCACCAAGCGCGTGATTGTAAGGGAAAGAAAAAGGCTATTAATGTTGAATGCTAAAATTGTAGGGAAATGGGGCATTATGAAAATGAATTTTCTAAGCGTCAGGAAAACATACCTCAGAAAAGGCCAAGTGATCAAGGCCAAGCTTATGCTGTTACTACAGATGAAGTTGAATAATTACTGTATTTGTGTTTTTGGACCCAAGAACTAGATTATGGTTATAAGAATAATGTGATATATATAAGTATTATACTGTAGTACATGTTGTTTTCATTAAGGATTTAATATGATGAAGGTAATCATATTTTTAGTATGTGACAATAAGAGAGACTTTACTTTGTTTGGGGAATTTGAGGATACAATTGATTTTGGAATTTAGTGACCTTTTAGAGAAAGTCTGGACGGAGGTATTTTGGATAACTATAAAGGTTGGAATGGATTAAGTTGATCTTTGGATAGTATTGTTTAAGGTTAAAACATTTCTGAAGATTATTTTTGGAATATTATAATACTATAGTTTTATGAAAAGGACATCCTGCAGGGTGGCGCATAACCTGTCGCGTCGGACAAAGCTGCAAGAATCGAACCCAAAACCATAGTGTGACATGCCTTTATTTCCTACCACTAGCCTACAGGAAGTCCCTGGTTATTAAAAAATATTTTTCCTAATCTAAATGGTTTGTGGTAATATTTTGGAAACTTATAAAATTAGGTTAAATAGAATATTTTTGAGTTCTATTACCTTTTAGAGTGAAAGATGGGTTCGTGGTAAAAATATTAAAGAATGAAAGTCTACATCACAAGTATGTATATTTCCTTACGTTCATAGTAAATCTCCTAAATAAATTCCTCAACTTTATAAAAGGTAACTTAAAACAAAAATGTTGCCGGTTAACTTTTCCAATTGGGGATTCAATGATCGTTCAACCCATCACAAGTTTGTGACTTTCTTATGGTTAACTTTCTCGTAATCCTGTTTTCTACAACTCTCCATCATACCTCGATGGATTGTTTCTCCTCCATATATATATTTTCATATAATCCTAGAATGGGCTATCTCGGGTGACCTTTGTACTTATCTTGCTTTCTTTTAATGTTATATTTTTATTAACCTTATTTCCGATGTGGGTTTTCCACAAAGGTATTTCCTATTTTCAACCTTTTATTTTCGATGAACATTTCCAAATTGCGAGGACGCAATTTATTGAAGGAGGGGAGAATGTAACACCCCGAGCTTCCACGATACACATTTCTTTCAATAATACAATAGCTTGCATTGTACGCAAGTTCGAGTTCTAACACACCGCGACTAATCAAAATAGCCATTATGAATAGTAATACCCACCTTTTGAAATTATATATATTTTATATTTTAAAATGGACTTCATTTTTGAATTTGGAATGTCAAAATTAGCCTATGTTGAATTTTTTGTAATTTTTTGAGAACATCCAAATTTTTATGAATAGTGAAAAATACATAAAACAAATTTTTTAATAAAAATAATTTATAGTGATAAATTATACTATTTAGTGGTTTTAAAGTATAATTAGAATATATTTTTACCATTTTATCCAATGGTGGTCATTAGAATTAATTTAACATTAAAATTGTGCATGAAGAATTGTCAATCATTTGATATAAATTGTTTCTTAAAAACACGCTATTTGTTGTGACAACGGGAATTAATTATAAAATTAATTAATGCAACTTATATTTTTGGAATATTTTAAAATGGATATCATATTTGAAATTGGAATATCAAATATAACTTAGGGTGAATTTTTGGGATTTTTCTGAAAAACTTCAATTTTTGATGAATAGTGAAACCACTAAGTGGTACTTATAAAAACTGATTCTTCATTTAAATGAAATTTTACCACATATGTGTTTTGAATTTCAAAAATCCAACATACATGGTTGTCATTAAGAAGAAAAATGTGGTTCAATGAGATTAAAATAAATTTTGGTGAATAGTAACTTTTAAGTTCTTAATCGCGATTAGAGGTAATTAGTGTAGTTTAAGGTAAAAATAATGTTTTAATAATATGAGATGATCTTGAAACATGTCCTACCCTAATTGGATGTTCCATGGCCGACCACGAAAATCTATTGGTCAACTTGGGGACCCCATGGAGCCACTTTAGTTGGAAAATGACATAAATACCTTTTATTTAATGTTAAAGTAAAAAATGACACAAACATGAAATGTTTTACTAAAACAATTTTTACATGGGGTTATACAAGTCATATTTTTGACTATAAATAGTCATTGGAAATATAAAAATATTTCCTACATCATAGTATTTTTTTTATAATTTTTAGACATTAAATAAATTAAATTATTTATGACATCATGATGATGCAGCGATGACCTCATTATTTAACGATTTAAATAAAATTGAATGATAATGTAATATCTAAGACCTACACATGTCCAAAACCTATTGGATGGATTGATTTAGAAACCTTATCACCTTATACATGAATTATATAATTGTGGGACCTTTGGAATCTGAAAAGCATTGTGTAATAAAGTAATATTTCATTACTTTCCAAGAGTGCCCCTCCTCTCCACTTATAAAAGGCCCCCACCACTCCCACCTTATTCACACATTCAAGACATTTGGGTCGGAAAAAATCTACCCAAATACTCTCCTAACTTACCTCCCTTACTCCTAGAAGCCTCACCTTGGGCAGAAGTCTTCCCAAGGAAGCCTTTGGCTCAAATCAAATAGAGTTACCCGATTTTAAGGTAATGTCTTCTCTAATGTTGTTTTGTTTTATTTTGCTTCTCCAACCCCTTAAAATATTTTTATTCATTTCTATTGTAACAAAAACGTTATCCTCAATATACTATGATGTTGGTATAATACGTATTCGAGCTACACTTACACACACATACATCTAATGGTTAAAGAACATACTGTTTCTGTGGATGGCAAATTTCTACCTCACGAAACGATGATTGTTCAACACTCATATAACACCTCTAATGGTGGCCATTTTGATGACACTATTTTCATATATGATATATTTATTATGTTTAGGTTTTACTTATACTTCTTTATTTCTCATTTATGGTATACTTTATGATTTCCATTATGGGTAAATGCGATAATTTCATTTTATGAAGTGTGGACTACCGCCCCCTCAAAGTGATGTGAATCATTAATGTCATATGTGGGATGTATAAAGGATGGAGTAAAAGATATTATATATGATATTATACTAGAACTATATTATACCTTTATATAATTATGATTTCATTCCATTAAATACGAAATAGAAATGAATGTAGCGTCCATGCGTACGTACGACTAACCGTCTCCATGAACGGTGCATTTCATTTCTTACCTCTAAATGTTACGTAATATTATGAATGAATGTATATAATCGATATATATGATATATATGACATCTAAATAATGAATATAATTATGGAGATAATGGTTATTCTCCCACATAAACAACTTGTAATTATAAGAAGTTTATTGTTGACTCAAGTACCAAAGATCGACAAAACGACCGTTATTAACTTAAATAATTACATAATGTTCATGACATGGTAATAAGTGATATAAAAGGAATAATGAACTTGAAAAATGTTCTTAAGAAGGTAGAGATTAACTCCAGTTTATTATTCAGGAGATCAAAGAACGGTCGAATCAAGTCGGACACAAGGTAAGGGAACTTCTTAACCCAATTTCCATTCTTTGGGTTAATCTCCTATTTTAAAATTATGTCATGATATTATTATGTCCTATCTTGTATTTGTACTTTATTTATGTGTACTTATAGTGAATAAACATAATAGATATATTTTATTTTAAAAATGATCTTTTTAAGGACTTCGTCTCAATCGCCTTTCATTGAGGTATATTTGGTTTTATACATAACTTTATTTTATATGGTGTATAAACCCCTTTGACTTTTACGTTTATTCAAAATGAATCTTTTTTATACGAAGAGTTTTATTAAACGACAAAAAGGGAATGTTTTTCTTTACGTACATATGCGGCTACAATGACTTCTCCACCGCCGTGACCATTATTTGAGTTTCAGTTTCCTCTACAAGCCATCACTTTTTTTAGTGAAAAATAAATACAAAGTTTTAACTTTCTTTTATTTTGGTATTGAAAATGGTTTTGAAAGCGTTTTTATTATATCAATGTGTTGTATTGATATCTTGTGATTTAAATGAGGAAATGTTATGTTTCCATTATGCATGTTTTATGTGATACGATTATGTTATGGTTTATGATATGTTTAAACCTATTCATACGAGGAATGCATTGTACTTAATAAGTGACGGGTCGAGCCCACTATAGCTCCTCGATGCATCGGTAGGTCTCATGAGACAAACTAGTGTCTTGGCACGAGTCCTTGACAAAATATTATTTGTGGTCTTGGCACGAGGCCTTGGATACGTGGTTATGATAGTCTGACATTATGTATTTTATCATTATGAAAGTGGTTATTGATATTGCATGGGATTATTCGACTAGTAGAATATCCATGTGAGTAAGTAAATGGCATTATTTAATTTTATTTTTTCCATATTATTATGAAGTTCAATTTTAAAAAGGCTTTTGTTTTAGTTATCCATTGCCTTAAATGTTAATGTTTATTTATGGAAGCTTCCGCAATGTTGTTATCCTTACTGAGCATCTGAGCTCACCCCTTTCAATGTTTTAATATTTTCCAGGATGTGAAAAAATATTTTATGAATGACCTGCAGGGATAGTCTGAAGAGGATAGAAGTGTGGACTATGGAGACTTAGTTATTGTATTTTTTCGCTTTATGATGTAATGTAACGTTTATGAATGTATCTAGTGTTTCCAAGGCTACTAAACTAATCGGTCCTTCGAGACTTGATCTTTTGTGATCATGCCAATGTTACGAAGTAATGCACTGACTCTGGGTAGCTGGGGTCGGGGTGTTACAGAAAATATCATAATTTTTATTGATGATTCGAGGGTATATATGCTCTCTTTTATCTCCATGTGAATATAATTCAAAACTAGTAGTGAAAATTATCATAATAGTAGTATATCATTTTATGGAACATCTTGTAAAATCTTCATTGATTCTCGAGGAAGATATCATATTCGTATAAATTTAATCTAAAATCTGTTTCCTCCTGCCATTCTTGAATAACACTCGTATAATGTCAGATATATTAATAATCCTTGATTTATTCTATGAATTTGATATTTCAATATGTGCATCATGCCACTACACAAATTAATCAACTTTAATTCTATTATTATTTATAATCATATAATAACCACATTATATGTTTTCAAAAATTGATTATGGATACTCTAAAAAATCCACAATGGGATTCCCTCCTTAAATTACTCAAATTATTCAGTTTCCATTCCGTCACGAAAAATATAGTCTCCTAAAATATTAAATACAATCGTAATATACTCACTTTTCTAGAAATTATTAGATCGAAGTGTGATTTGGTGACTTGCATTATGGTCTTTTACATACTATACAAGATAACAGTGTGATATCCCTCTTTACATATTCATGCTTAGTCAAAAAATGACCCTTAAAGTAACATTATATCATATATTAGTCAAATTTAAATATATTTCTTTCAACCTATGAGGTTATTAATATTTTCATGACTTATTATATACACATTTTACTAATTTTATATGAAATGGCTATAATTTTTTTGAAATATCAATGTTTCAATACTAAGTATAATTTTGAACATTTTTAGAAGAAGTCCAATTATGTTAGTTTACTATTTTATTTATAACTCTGACACTTATGATCCATATTGTGTGGTAATTGTATATTAGGATTCCTTATTATATTTCCCATATATAATTCTTAGTAATAATTGGTAAATTATTCCTTTTGAAGGGTCATATAGACCATAGAAGATGGCCCACATAATCTGTGAGGAAAACTAGACCATCCATAAAGATTGAATTTATGGGAGAAATACAGAAGTGAAAACTCTTTAATTCTCCTCAAACTTTTGGATAAAAATTCCAGGAGTCAGGGATAAAAATATTCTGGCCCAAATCCAAAAACAACGGGCCCAAATCATTTTTTAATGTCCAGCCCACCATTATGTCCGAGAATTAAATTCTAGACACTATTCATGACATACCTCATGATGTAATCATAAATTACAGCTGTGATTTTCCATTTTTAATGATTAGATAAAGGATGAAATCTTTTTTGAAGTATGAATTCATATTTTAAGTCATCTTATAAGTCAAAAACCCATTCACATTTTTTTCCTAAAAAAGATTGTTTTTAAATGGACAGATTAAGATTGTCTAATCAAACTGCCATTACATTGGCTCGATAAGTCCAATGGCCTCTAGATATTCATAGCAGAGAGAGGAGATAAATATATAAAACATTGAATAAGAAGATATCTCATGATTCAGCTATGTGGATGTCAAAAGCATCGATCCAATTGGATGGGTAGATTTGGAATGCAAACAGTCCACCACGTTGGGCTATAAATACATCCTATACTCACCTTTCATAATGGCTGGCATTTCAGACGAGAGAGGCAAATATTGGCACAACCAAATACATTACAAGGTCTTGGGAAGACCTTCTATACTCATATTTTCAATTGATATGCCATTACTCCTCTGTTTGTTTCCTTTTTCTTTTGTGTTGTTCATTATTGTAATATTGTATGTAATATTTTTCATTCTGTATTAATGAATGTTTCGTTTTAAAAATCTCTTATTCTAATCCACATTCTTTAGTTTAATATTTATGTTCTTAAAATAGTTTCAATACAGTTTAATCCCCTTACCTTCTTTTTTTTCTCATTCAATCTAATGTTTTTTTTATTTATCATCAATTTCTTTGTCTCTTTTCGTTGCACCACTCTTTTCTTATCCCTTTATATTTCTTATTTTAATGATTCATAATAATATACATTATAACTAGATTACTAATCATTTCAAAGGATGAGTAAATCTTCCATTAGAGTGAGTTTTAATTTAGGGATGATAAGTGATTGAGACTATTTGCTCGATGAATATTCTTTAAATTAACATTGTGTATGTTGGATGTAACAAATCATGGATTAGTGATTTGTTTTATTTAACGTGAGGTTTACAGGGATTATTGGAACCATAAATACACTCCCATCAACAATATATGTTTGATATTAGAACCCTATGTTATGTTAATTATTGGATTAAAGCCTTAATAGTTAGGTTTTCGGATCAATTTAATCTTGTAAAGTTGGTGTAAATTTAAATACAATATGAAGCAAAGATCAAGGATATAACAAGATTAACTCCATAAAGATGAATTAATCCCATTATTTATCAAAATTTTAAATCAAACACCAATCATTAATCATTTCATTTATGCTCTGAAAAATCCCCCAATCAAAATACAATCATATAAAAACTATCGACTATTAAAAAGTAGCATTGCCGATGATTCGACCCGAGTGTTGTTATACACATTAGAAGAGCACTAGAACCTTGAACAGTCAATAGGAGACAATTATCCACATTTTCAAATTGCATCATTTTTTTGGATTGTGCTTTATATAGTCATTAGTTTTTGGTAATTTTAAAAAAACCAACAAAACATAATTTTTTTTTAAAAAAACAAAGAAAACCCCACCTTCTCATAAAAATAGTAAACTGGAAAAACACTAAAAAAATGTTTTCCTCTTTCTTCAAACATCTATCAGAATGCCTCATATCCTCCCAAACAATCCCTCTAATTTTTGGGACTGTGTAATCGAGAAAACACTTCTCCAAAATAGGTGGAACATTAGGGATAATCAAATAGTACAAGAACCAGCCCCTGTCCAACCAGTTGAATTATAAATGGCCAGTCATAGGGAACCAACACTAAAAGAACTAGTTTCCGCTGATATGAATTTTTAAACTCTTAGTATTCAATATCCAAACATAGAATCCATCTTAAATATCAAATAGGGTTTGATTCATCTTCTCCCTCATTTCCACATGCTATCCGGTGATGATCCATGTCTCCACCTTGAAGACATCCAAGTGGTGTGCTCTAACATGAAGCCTTAAAAGGTTTCTGAAGAACATATAAAATTCTAATAATTCCCTTTCTCCATATATGACATTGTTATGTAATTTCTCTACTATCTTCCTTCTAGTTCCATAGCCACATGGAATTACATGAGGTGACTCTTCTAAGAGAAAATCTTTTATGCTTCTCATACAACTTCTATCTGAAAGAAAATATGCGGTATCTATCAATTACCAAATGAATCACTCCATGAGTAATGGGAGAGGTTCAAAAATATTCTTTTGACATGCCCAAAAAAAAATCCCTAATCAAATCTTGATATTATACTTCTATGAGGGGTTATTGGCTATGGAGAGAACACTCATTGATGCCACAAGTGGCGGTTCTATTGTTGATGAAACTCCCACAACTGCAAGAAATATCAATAGTAACATGGTTTCAAATGCACAAAAATTCCATACTTGAGCACATGATCATGTATATCAAGTCCAAGAAAATCGATCCATAGAGCCAAACAAGATGACCGACTGGATTAGTGAACATACAGGTCTTGTGTGACAACTAGCGGTGTCTTTTCAATCGCAAACCTCATCTTCTCCACAATCAATGTGTCATTGACCTATCAATAACTGTGGAATCTATAACTCTTATGCTCATCCAACAAACACCTACCTCCAAATTCAAGATGATCCATCTGAATCATCTGAACTAATGGAGCTCAATGCAGCCTATGCTCAGTAGAACGCCAACCCTCAACTATCATGTTATTTAATTAGAACTAATAACCAACCACATAGTGAGCCCTTCTCTTCTTCTTATAACCATGTTTTATGATATAGAGACCCCATCCGTCAATTTCCTCCTCAAAACCCAATCCAATTCCAAAATGGTCAAGGTGTTGGTAACTTTCAACAACCTTCTCTATTTGTTCCTCAATAAAAAAAGTGAAATCCTCCTCCTGCTCCTCCGAGATTCCACTATCATACTGAGCCTTCTATATTCCCAAACCAATTAAATCTCTTTCCAATGAACCAAAATCATGGTATTACCAATTCGAGAAAAGACTCTTCTTCTATGAAACCATGGGGAAGTGTAGTGGAAGATCGTGCCTCATTAGCCCATTCCAGCCTAAAATCATAGAATTACATATTGGTCAACCTACTTCCCATATGAGCTAGAAATAATCATCAAATTCTTCCCAACTCCCAGCTCAACCATTACCCAAACCAAGGGTAATGTTTGGGAAATTAAACTTAGATTGAAAAATAAAATTGATAATCATAAAGATAAATCCTCTAACCCCCTTTAAATATTGAACTAGAAAATGAAAATAAAAAGAAACTTGAAAAAGAAACTGAATCCATTCCTTCACCTCCTTCTATTCCACTTCGGAAGAAATTCTTTTTCCTAAAGTTGTTTCTGAGTCAATGAAGTCCTTGGAACCAGAACGTAAAATGCATGATATGTTCAGATGTGTTTAATTAATCATTCCCCTCTTATATTATATGAAGAAAAACACAAGTATTCCATGTTTCTTAAGGAATTTTGCACCCACAAGAGGAAAATTAAGAGAATTGAAAATGTTTCCACACTGCTGTCTACTCCCAAAAAGGTTAAATATCTGTGAACATTTACGGTTCCATGACAAATTGGACAATTGAAATTTGATGATGCACTCATAGGCCTTGGAGCCTAAATTAATCTCATTCACAAATCCATATTATCCAACCTTGGCTCTGGTCCCTTATATCCCATAGGTGTTGTCGTTTAATTGGTCAATCGAAGCACTACTAATCCTTAGGGTATAATCTAGGATGTCCTTATTCATGTCATTAATCTTATCTTCCATGCTATTTTCTATGTCCTTTACATGGAAGGTGAGATGAACTCTTCTTGATCTCCCCTAATTCTTAGAATACCATTCATCATGACTTCTAGAACCAAGATTTATGTCAATTCAGGCATCTTATACATGGAATTTGTTGACCAACTGGTCAAGGTCAACATTTTCCAACGCATGAGATACCCATCAAAGGATCACTCTACATTGTCAATCCATTCTTTTGAGGAAAAAGCTGAGAACCAATTAAAACACATTCCATTATGTTCATCCCATTCTGTAAAGATAGAATCTTGTGAAATATTCACCATGATTAACACTTTCATAAATGGTGTAGTTGATGTATACCTCTAATTCATAGACTCCCTCAATATATAGTATCTTGAAAACTCAATGGAAGACATCAACTTATCTGATCTCTACTGATCCACAAATGTATTTATTAGGGAAAATGAATCAGATGAAACTAATATCCCATCCTCCATTCCGGATTCGTCTAACCCACAAATTGAAAATGACACTGATATGAAACCTCTTCCTGAACATCAAGAATATGTATTCCTTTTCCATGATAACTCTTGTCCTGTCATTATTTCCTCTTCACATATTGAAACATTGAATTACTTACTTGTTCAATTGTTAATGGAAATCAAAAAGGACTAGGGGGACCCAAGATGAAATACCGTGAATCAACTATTCTATTTGCATGCATCACATCCATCATCAAGAATCATCCAAACCAATTAGAAAACCACAAAGAAGACTTATGTCACTCATACTTGAGGTAATTAAGGAAGAGACAACCAAGACTCTTCAAGCTGGTATTACCAACCCAAATTTTGAAAGTGAATGGGTTTGTCCAATTCATGTTGTACCTTAGAAGTGTGGGATAGTTGTCATCACAAATGAAAATGGGGATGTAGTCACATCTTGAGTGAAGAAAAAATTATGTGTGTGCATCGAATAAAGAAAATTGTTTTTTGAAAAATGAAAAGATAAATAAACTCTTCTATTCCTTGATCAAATTCTAGAATAATTATATTGAATGTCGCATTATTACTTTTTTGATGGATACACTAGATACATCCAAATTCCAATTGCACCTCAGGAGCTAGATAAGACTACTTTCACATGCCCCTTTGGAACATATGCATATAGGAAAATTCCTTTTAACCTTTTCAATGATCCTAAAAAATTCTACAGGTATATAATGAGTATTTTTTTGGAATTCACTGAACACTACATGGATGTATTCATGGATACAATTACCATTTATGGTGAGTTATTTTAATCTTTATTTCTATCACTCTCTTTAGTCCATCAAAAGTGTGTCAAGTGTAACCATGTGTTGAATTTTGAAAAATGTCACTTCATGGTTTCAAATGAGATTGTTCTAGAGAACATAGTTTCAAAAGATGGTATTGTAGTCAATCCAACCAAAATTAAAGTGATCCAATCACTTCATAAACTCACCTATGTTCGAGACATTCGTTCATTCCTTGGTTATGCAGGTTTCTATCGGCGATTTATCCATAAAATCAGTAGGAATTTACCCCCACTCACTTAGTTTTTCTATAAAGATTATCACATTCCATTTCATTGAGGTTTGTAAGAGAGACACCATTGAACTCAAAATGCTCTAACATCTACACAAATAATCCAAACCCCATATTGTTTCCTACCCTTTCAGTTGATGTATGATGCTCTTTATAGAGTTGTTGGGGCTATTCTTTGTTAAAGAAGAGAGAATATTCCTCATGTCATCTATTATGCCTCAAAAACATTATATGAAACTTAATCTCACTACACTATGAATGAAAAATAAAATTTAGTAGTGGTTTTTGCCTTAGATAAATTTGGGCCCTATCTCTTTGGTGCCAAAATCATCATCTTCATAGATCATTCTGCTGTAATTTTCTTATTCAAGAAAAGTGATTCCAAACTGAGGATAATAAGATGGATCCTTTTGCTCCAAGACATTGACCTTGAATTCATAAATAGACCCGAAATAGAATAAAATATGGATGGCCATTTGAGTAGAATTTATAATTATTCTCATTCTCAAATCATTGATCTAGAATTCCACACTGAGAACCATTTATCTCTCACTACAAAGATACCATGGTAAGCCCCAATTGTAAATTACCTAGTTTCTTGTGTTTTTCAGGATAATTTTACAAAAAAACGAAGTTGAAAAGTGATACAAAACAATATTATTTTTAAGAAAATAATCTTCTGAGAAATAGGGAAGACATGCTAATTAACAGCTGTATTGATGAAGATGAACATTCCTCTATCTTAGAATTCGGTCACACACATCTTGGAGGTGGGTACATTGGACTAAAAAAGGACTTCCCAAAAGGTCCTAGACTCTAGATTCTTCTTGTTTTCACTCTTTAAGGACTCACACGAGTTCTATCAATCATGTCCCACATGAAAAAAAGTTTTTCACAATTTCAATTAGAAATTAAATTTCCCATAATCGATAAATTTTCTATGAGATCATAGATTTTTGGGGCGTCAATTTCATGGGACCATTTCCCCCTTATAATAGATTATCATACAACTTTCTTGCAATTGATTGTGCTTCTAGGTGGGTCGAGGATAAACCCACTGGAAATGATGATTCATATACTGTTATTGAGTTCCTAAAGACACACATTTTCCATAGATTTGGCACACCACAGGCCTTTATATTTGACATATGAATCCATTTTTGAAATAATACCACATAATCAATTTTTAAAATGAATGGTGGCATACATAAAACGTCAACTGAATATCACCCCTAGAAAAATGTAATGGGTGAAAATTCTAATAGAGAAGTGAAAATATTTCTAGATATAATTGTAAAGCCCACCAGAAAAGACAAGCCTGAAAAACATGGTGAATCACTTTGGGATTATTGAACTACCTATAAACCAAACATTGCGTTTTATTCTTTTAGGATATTTTTTTAAAGCATGTCATTTGCTAGTTGAAATCCGTCATAAGTCAGTTTATTCTATGAAAACATGTAATTTTGATGTTGAGAAATCTGGTGAAGGCATATTGTTGCAATTGTGTGAACTGGAAGAGCTTCGACTTGATTCTTATGAGGATTATAATCTCTAGAAAGAATTATCCAATGCACTCCATGATAAAAACATCCAGATAAAATTATTTCATGAAGGTTAAAAGGTAATTCTCTTCAATTCATGATTTCAGCTCCACCCAGGTAAGCCTAATTCTCATTGGGAATGTCCTTTTTTATTACAAATGTTTACCCATTGGTGCAGTTCAAGTCCAAGACCCCTCTTACAAAATGACATTCACGGTTAATGGACATTGGATAAATCATCTCCATGATAGGACGCAGAATCTAGGAACCACATCGAAATCTATTGAATACCGAACTTTTGTAGTTGACCCACCAACGGATGGAGACGACGTCCCACCGAATCTAATCTAGGGGGATCCACATTCCCTTTAACTCTCTATCTCCCTATTCCTCTCTCTACCTCTTTATTCTTCTTCCTCCCTATTTCATTTTTACCACATTCATCATAATAATTATTTTATTTACTCAGTCTTTTTTTGGTAGGTGTTTCATTATATGAAAGTAAAAAAAACCTAAAAAAACTAAAAAAATTAATATTTCTAAAAACATTATGAAATGAAAAATCATGATTACTCACCTTTAAATTTTTAAATTTGGTCCATCCTTTTTTGTGAGTATAAAACACATGTTTTCATCTCAAAAATATTGTATTTTTATCATATCATTGGATAATGAATTTTGGTATAAGAATAATAAATTTTGAATACTAAGTTATTTTTTTGGAAAATGATTTTCCCCACTTGTTGACACTGAAAAACATGTCCCCAAAATTTTCCAAATTCTCCCATAAATGATTTAATAGTGTTTATTATTTTAGAAGTTCCAATTTGATAGGTCGTAGAGCCTAAATGGATTTATAAATAAGGAGTTATGGACATTTGAATTTGGGCTAGAAAACTGGTTTGTAGTGGTCATCCGTGATGCTCCCTCCATGATCGTTGAGTGGAGGGACTTGATCGAAGTCCTCAGAGGCTCACAATCGGTGCAGACCTCCCCCTTCACGACCCCACCGTGGATCAATGTGGCAGGATGCTCAGTGAACCGATTTGATGTTTGAGAATCTTCTATGGAGCAAAGAGGCAGGATGCTCCACGGACCGATATGGAATTTGCGAACCCACCGCGGAGCAAGAAGGTAGGATGACCTGTGAACTGATTTGACATTCGTAAACTAACCAAAAAGAATTATTTTTCATTGCGCCGAGTGGGATCTGCTTCGCAGCACCTCTTACCTATAAATACCCGGCTCACCCTCACTTCCAGATGAAGGTCACTCCACACCTTGGACAACCGATCTCCCATTTTGTGGAGCTCTGCTTTTCTACGTGAAGTGGAACTATGAATCATTGCTCTGCAATTCCATTCTCCACGAGTCCATACTGTTTGAGGAGCTTCTTTTGTGAATCTTCTCCGCATGTCCATACTCCGCGAGGAGCCTCCTTCGTGAAGCTGCTCAATTAGTCCATGCTCTACAAGCATCTTTCCTTCGTGAAACTGCTCTGTGAGTCCATGCTTCGTGAGAACCCTTGTTTTGCGAAGATTCTCTGCAAGACCCCATGCTCCACGAGCCCTTTTTCTCTGCGATGCTACATCGTGATGACCTATCCATTATGGGGATCTTAGCTTTGCACCCACTAGTCCAAACTAGGGGGGCTGCCCCCCCCCCCCACATCCCCACACTGGGTCAGTGTCGGGCTACACTCCTGAACCTTCGGTCCGGTACCTTCCCTATCATCAGTGACCCCCATGAAAAATGCATAGTCTCATAAGGAATTTTTCGGTTCGATATGTTGGAATTTTCCATTGCTCCATTATCTACACCCACCTTCCACCTATGGAATACCATGATTTCAGATTCTCCTCTGCACACCACACCTTTAGTCGACATTTTCCTCTTGGTTTATTTCTCATGTCATCATTTGAGATTCTCCTCATCAATTCCATGAGTACCTTGAGTCGAACCCTTCCTCAAGCAACTCTTCCAAACCCCCATCACCTAACTCCTATGCTATGTTGACCCAAAAATGGATTCCCTTGCATAAGTCCTAACATCAACCACTTCTAAGAACATTATGCCTAATAGTCATATCTATATGACTTTAAAATGTATTGAGACCTATATGAGAAATATAGGAAACCTCTTGCTCCAATCTTGACATGCCTTATGCTCCAGGAATTTGATGACAATAGTCCTCTCTATTTGACTTTAAACTGTAGTATGCCCTATATTCCAAACATAGTTTTCCTCCTACTCCCAATAAGAGATTCCTTATCCTACTATCATAAGATGATAATAGACCTATCTATATGTCATTAAACTATAGTACTCCCTATGTTCCAAACAATGGATTCCTCTTACTCCAAATAACAGATGCCTTATGCTCCAAGCGTGTGCTGCCAAAAATTACCTCTACATGACTACAAACTGTAGTATTCCTTATGTTCCAAATATTGGATTCATCTCCCTGTAAATGAGAGATGCCTTATTCTCCAAGAATAATATGAAAAAAGTCGTGTCTACATGACCATAAACTGTAGTATTCTCTACCAATCAATAATAGGATGCCTCTTTTTCCAAATAAGTGATGGCTTATGTTACATGCATAAGATACCTCATGATAAGCTTACAGTGGAATAATTTCAAGAGTGTTGGAATCCGATCAAATATTCCATCACTCCACCACATGATTTGTGTGTCCTTCATTCAGATCCTCAACCACTTCCATGTCTGAAGAGACTCCATAACGTCCTGGTCACATGCCACATCGGCTCACCAACCGTCCAGGGCCAATGCGCCTGAAGACATTGGATGACACATTGAGCTAGGTCCTGTGTTTTGAACATGGTCAATAGTCAACCCTTCATTTGTTTGTCCCCATTTTAGGATAACGTGATATGGATGATGTGTTTCGAACATGGTCAATAGTTATACTCCATTTCCATGCCATTATCACTGTGTTCCAAATGTCAGGCATTTGATTCACAATTTTCATCTCTCTTTATTCAGACAGATTCCAACTCCCCTTAGTGTTATCCCAATTTTTAACTTGCACATAAGTTTTTTCCCTAATTATATACCTCAACCCCCCTAGTGGGTTGCGATTCCCTCAAGGAATGAAATTAGGTAGACATTATGAACTGCATCTTTGTGTAAGCCACATTCACAATTGTCGCTCCATAGCGGCACCCGGGTATCTTCCTTGTGTAAACCCCATCAACCTTTTCTTCTCCATAGCGGCACCATGTATTCTTCCCTACGTAAGCCCCACTCACCTCCCATCAGGGAAGCACCGTTGCGTCGTGATAGCCAGGTCCTTGCTGCCTCTTTTTTCTCACACTGAGCATGACACACTTGGGATTAAAGTTAGAATCAGTCATGACATCTTCTATGGGCCACCTAGAGTATTAGCCCCAAACAACAACCTGAACTACATGGCCATTAATTGTTTTCTAGGAAAGGTACGTTAGAAGCCTTCCTGAGGTTCAAGTCCAATATCTATCGGTTCCAACCCCCCTTCATTTCGGTTACCACTCCATTAGAACTACATGGTCATTGATCCTTGCCATGATAAGGTACGTAGGAAGCCTCCCTGATGTTCGATACCACCATCCATTGGTCCCTACTATCTTAACGTTGGTTCAACAAACCCAACCTGAACTATGTAAACTTTGATCTCAAACAAGTCATGGTTTATAGGAAGCCACCCTGAGGTTCACGCCCAACAACCTATTTGTTCTGACCCTCCTACTCGTCAGACTAATCAGATCCATCCTTATGGGATGTTCTTGATCACCCTTATTCTATCTATGCAAGTCGTATACCTTGTGCCCTACCTCATGTTAATCATGAGATACCTGAGGAAAACCTCAGAAGATATGCCATTGGTGTAACTGTCTCTGCTAGATGTTGAACACATGACACACCATGTGTTAAACATAGGAAGGTGAGGAAAACCTCATATATATATACATATGGAACATGATCCTCTACATTCGACATGGGATTCCTCTTGTTTTCCACCCTTGAGATGCGCTCTTATGAGGTTGAATACAGGTTCTCCAATGTTCATGCTTCCAGAGATTCCCCGACATGCCTGATGTTGTCATCTACTCTGACTGAAGGTTTTTATCACGGTAAGACCCCACGGAATGTCCTGACGGATGTTGTGTAATTAAATGGTGTCCACAACTATTTGGCACTGAGAATGTCATTCACGAGCCATGACATAATCATTAAGGGAGATTCGGACTAGGTAATGAGTTCCATGGAGGAATCCACAGAATAAAGAACTGACATCCCATCATCCAATTTTTTTAAAGGAGAAAATGTACGTGAATAAGAAATGGATGTTTCCTACCTTTGGGAAGTAAGAATGCAGGGAAATAGCTACGCGTCCTCCACAGACGAATGCACGTGCCATGGAAAAAGCATCAGAAACACCACCTATGAGGAACATCTTTTTCTTTCATTCCAACTCTACCAATAACCATCATTTAAATTTTTTTTACCCCCATTTGTGAGCCTTTAGTTTGTGGAACTATGATAAGATTTTCCAACATTGGTGTGCATTAATATGATAGAGGCATATCTGAACACTATGAGAATTATAATATCAAAATAGCCTCCAATTAACCATACAATTATTATTTTTTAGAAAGCCTCACAGTGCCTATGAAAACATATTCTTTTATAGCCACATTACAAGCCCAATACCTTATCAAAACCAATATCAACAAGAATTATCATTGCATAATTTTTTTTTAAATTTATGTGTTGGGGGAATGGATTTCATTTTTTGGGTGACCTATTATTTATTTTCAGTGAGTCATCATATGCTTGAGAGAATTCATCCATTTTAATGTGGTGAGAGGATATCAATAATT
The DNA here is from genome assembly GCA_963277665.1 of Viscum album. Taxonomy (NCBI): domain Eukaryota; kingdom Viridiplantae; phylum Streptophyta; class Magnoliopsida; order Santalales; family Viscaceae; genus Viscum; species Viscum album. The sequence goes on from OY728133.1 coordinate 1,118,760,619, forward strand.
GAGTTTTGGGGAATGTAATGCAATTTTATTTATTTAATTATTTTACTGTTACTGACATGTGTTAAAAAAAATAGAAAACAAATTCTAAATAAAAAGAACAGAAAAAATAGGTTGTGTCTTGGGAAGGTCAAATATCACTCTACCTCAATCATTGATCTTCTTAAGTGTATTAAAATTAGAGTCATGATGAGATAAATCATGTGTTGGGATTTGAGTGTGAGATCTTTTTAAAGTTCAGCATATGAAAAATTCAATAAAGATAAAAAGAAAGGAACAAAATAAAACACTTATGTTATTAGAAGAAGTTTTTTGTTTCGTAAATATTTAATCTTCTCATCCTATTTGAATTTTGTACCATCGTTTTGTCATTATTAAAACAATCATTACCTTCTAAATATGTATTTTCATTTCGTTACATGTTTCATTTCAAAAACATTATCCATTGTTTTACCCATATTGGTGCTGAACCCCTATTTTTTTCTCTTTTGGACATTAAATTCCTACCATCCCATTGCCATAGAAAAACCCCTTAAAATACCTCTTGATTATTGTTCACATTAGGATATGGAATGGATGCCGAGACCTCTTTCAAACACTAATATTTCTACTTTTGGTTGGTGAATGTGTGATACTCCAAAATTTAATTTTATCATCCTGAGAGGAGTACGTTTTTTGTGCCACCATTTCGCATTTCTAAATTTGAGCATTAAAATTTAATTGTTCTTAAAAAATATATATTTAACAACTTTTTGTTGTATTCAATATGGATGAGTGAAATTATCTAAAAATCTTCTTCTTGGGGAAAGCAAAAAAAATTTATTTGCTGGTGAGTAAAAATTATATTGTAATTTTTTTATATTTACATCACATGAGGGCATGAAAAATACTATGTGTGGGGGAGTTGATGTTATTAAAATTTTCTTGACTTATCATATAATAACTTTATTGCTTTTATATGAAATGTTCATAATTTGTATGAAATGTTAATGTTTTAATACGAAGTCTGATTTTTTAAATTTTTTGAAGTATTCCAATTGAGTCAGTTTACTATATTATTTATAGCTATCACCATACTGATCCATATTTTGTGGGTATTGTTTTTTATAATTTCTTATTGAATTTACCACATATCTGTAGAAAGAATCATTGGCCAATTCTACCATTTGAAGGGCCATATGGAGAACTGAAGAAGGCCCACAAAATATGTGATGAAAATGGATCATCCATAAAGATGGAATTACTAGGCTAAATATAGAAGTGAATATAAATTAATTCTCCTAAAACATTCGGATAACAAAGCTAGAAGTCATGGATATAAATTTTAGTGCCCAAATCTATAAAACAAGGTGCATAAAATGATGTTTTTATGTCCATCCCACCATTTCGTCCATGAATTAAAATACAAACACTATTCATGACATACCTCTTATGTATTCATAAAATCAAGATAAGAATTTGTATTGAAAAAGAGTTGATATAGATTTTCAAAATTTTGAATAAATCATTTCGATTTCAAATCATCTTTTTATTCAAACACCCATTCACATTTTGGTCTTCAAAAATATTGGATAGAAATGGACAGATTAAAATTGTTTAATAAAATCACCATAACATTTTCTCCATAAGTCCAATGGCTGAGAAAAATTTCAGAGTAGACATAAGAGATAAATATTTACCTCTTTTAAGAAGGATATATCTCGAGATTCAGCTATCTGAATGTCCAAATCATCAAGCTAAGTGGATGCGTAGTTTTGGAATCCAAACAGTCCACCACCTTGGGCTATAAGTACACACTCTTCCCAGATTTCAAAAAGGTTGGAATTTCTAAAGAGAGAGTCACATATTAGGATTACAAAAGCCTTTAAAGGGATTGAGGGGACCTTCCATAATCATGATTTTACTTGAGATAATCTTCCTCCTCTAGTTGTTTGATTTTTCTTTTTTGTTCATCATTATTGTAATCTTGTAAGTCTTTGTTTCATAATTTTGTTTTTAATTAATGATTCTAATTCAATATCGCTTATTTTCATCCAAAATATGGATTTTAATATTTATGTTATTAAAATAGTTTAAATAGAGTTGAATCCCCTTCCCCTCTTTTTCGTTCTCATTCAATCTAAAGTACATTTTTAATTATAATCTTATATTATGTGTGTGTTCGATGCACCACACTTTTCATATCCCTTTATTTTTCTTATCATCTTAATTTATCATCGTTTTTATTATAACCAGATTACATATCATTTCATCCACTGAGTAAATCTCTCATTGCGGTGGGTTATAATTTAGGGATGTTTTGTGATTCAGAGTATTTTCTCATTAAATATTCTTCAAATTAACATTGTTTATGTTGGACATAACATGTCATAGATTAAGGAGTTGTTTATTTAATGTGTACTTTCCATGGATTATTGGAACCATTAATACACTACCATCAACAGGCTCTGATCGAAATTAGATCCCTGAGTTATGATAATTCTTTGGTTAATGCCATAACACTTTGGAATTCCAATAAAAGTTATCTTGTAAGGTGGGTGTTATTTTAAATACAATGTAAAGTAATGCTCAAGGATATCACAAGATTAACACTCTAAAAATAAACTCACCCCCATATTTATAAAATTGTTAAATAAAACACGAATAATTAATCATTTCATTTACTCTTTGAAAAAACCCCCCAATAAAAATACAATCAACATAAAACAATCGATTATTAAAAAGTATCATCATCGAGGATGAGACTTGAGTGATACTATACACATTAGCATAGCACTAAAACCTTGACCAGTGGATAGGCGACAATCGGTCACGCTAAAACCCTCAAAAATCTTCTTGAAACTAAAAAAAATGGTAGCATTAAATTTTTCATAGTAGTGTGAATCTCTATATATGTTAAACAAATGAAATATATCTATTCCATTTCAATAAATATAAATTAATCCCATGATCTAAAAATATCAATGGATGAACACATTATCAATACTATCTTACAATATAATTCATATCATAATCCAAATATGTCCACCTTAAATATTATATTTCATGTTTTATAATGGAATATCAAATAACACTTACATATAATATTTTTCATCCTATCCACTCTTATATATTATCCAGAGCTAATTTTACATATTTTTTATAGTTGGACACTGAAATTTTCTCATCTCAATAATCCTTACATATCACCAGAGTGTTGATGAGTAAAAATTATACATTAATATGTTTTCATAATATTATTAGAAACATTTATGTATCATCCTGGGGACCTTTAGATATTGTTCATGTGACCATTAAAAATATAAAATTTTAAAAATTTCTATTTATTCTTTTAGGTATTATCTATGTGACCATTAAACATTTTCCAATTGATCATTACATATTGGGGATCAAATTTATATATTGTCTATAATAATTTTATATATTGGCCTAGTTACATTTATATTTCATATAAAAAATTCATTCTACCTATAAATATCATCGATGATTGGTTTTTTGTAGCCTACTAAATTTTTAGTACCCTTATATATAAAATTTGAGGCCACAATGAATTTACCTGATGAAATTTATATGTAATCTTTAATAACTTTATGTACCATAACTTTTTCAATTTTTCTTTCCCAACTGGGCTCGCACTAGTATTCGTCAAAATTCTTCGAAGCCTCATTCATTCATCATGTTACATGTTCTTTAATAATTTTCTAGATGTATTATATGTTCCTTAAATGTCCTTTTATCCATGTCCTTTATATATAACGATATCAAGGAGACTTAATTCATATCCCCAATAGTTCATACATATGCATCTATTATCCATCAATCCGTTAATAAATACAACAATTTTTTATAAATCACTAATAAAATAAAAATATAACACCAATAATAATTATGTTTTGATAAAAAGCATGTATAAAAAATCAATATGGGATAACAACAAATATAACACCATCATAAATCCTAAACTGAATGCTAACAATCTCCCCCTTTTGTTTTTTTTGGAAACACTCTAAAAAATCAAATACTACCCAAACATCACAACATTAAACATATACCTCATATGATCCATGAGGCATATACTTATATATATCTTATACTCAATGATATATTTTTACCCATTTGACATAAAATACAAACCAATCGTATAACAAAAATATAATATAGAATCATCATAAAACCTTTCCTCAATGGAACATATGAAACAAATTTATCTATATAATAATTCTACCCTCTTATTATTTATTTCAAACTACATAATGTCCAAACCATTAATATTCCAACCACATGATAGAATAATGAATTCAACACTTATTGTTAAATTTAATTCCACTATTTTCAAGGAAGTTGTACTATTATTTTTTATGTTAATATGAATATCAATAAATATTCCCCCAATCATGAATATTTTCATCACATCAAATTAGGAAATATTCGGCTGCACCATTATTAAAACCATTCAATGTTCTTTTAATTAATTAATAAATCTTCACTTGTTTATCACAATTACATATTTTCCTTTTGCGCACATGCAACTCCATCAACTATGATTGTTTTTTTATAATAACTTTTTAATGATATCATCATATTAATCTGATCGACCAACATAAAATGTATGGATAATAATTCAGAACTCAGTGTAGGGAATGAGATATAAATTTAATAACCTCACAACTATCCATTCCACTCACTTACACACAATCAGAAGATTAATCTTATACCAATGAATTTTTCTTTTGATTTAATATACTATTTGAAAGAACAATTATCTAATAAACCAATGAAATTTTTTTTACACATACCATATTTATATTTTTCAAATTTAATATTTTAAAAATCATCTCTAGATAAAAAAATTCATCATTCATCTATTGGGTATATTTCCATTGTTAATGTCTATACCACATGTCAGATATTTGTATCAAAACTACCCAAATATTCTATTCCCTATTACCAAATATATAATTGAAATTTACCCTTATTTGCACCTTTTGATGTATAACTTTAAATTCATATAATAATAATATGATATAACATTATAGTAAACAAATCATAAAAACTATTTTTTTACATCCTCCTCTAATAAGGTATCCTTTTTCTTTTTATTATCCCTTCATATATATTTTTATAGCTATTTTTATTGATCTGACCATTCATGATTCACTATTCATGAAATATGATATTCAAAAATATACCACATCCACTTTTCAATCTTTAATCGGAACGTCAAAATATTCCTCGGTACAACCAGACTTTTTCAATGACTGCAAATTCTATTTTTATTCTATTTTCAAAACATCCGCTTTTAGGATTAGTGGTAACCGGTGGGATACAATACAAACAATAACAACATTCAAAATTTGAAAATCACAAACCTAGATATTCACAAATCCCATGACGATCGCGATCTAGGGTCCGTCAGCCGAAGTCCCATCCCATCGAACCATCATCATTAAACCTACCGTCGACGTTTCCATCATTACCACCGTCGAGGTCTCCGTCCACCGCATAGTCTCCAGAGCCCGGTGGAGCCCCTCAAAGGCGCCTACCAATGCCAACATGAACCACGCGAACGAAGTTTCTGACCAAAAACCAATGTCACCGTCACCATCTGACCGGACACTAATAATCCAGAGAATGTCAAAGACTATCAAACCTCTTTAAAACAAAAACATCATGTCACCGACTTCAAATAGAACAAGAATCCTTAACAAGAACCTTTTTTAGAAATAACACCAAAAGAGGAAAAGGACTTATACAATCCACTAACCATCTTCATCATCGCCAGCACGAGCATCATCGGCGTCTTTGTCATCGACGAACAATACTAAATAACATACCATAGAGCAACCGAAATGCAGACCACAACATAAAGATTCCAACATCATCAGAAGAATCGAATAAGGAAACCACCTGAACTAAAAGACGTCACCGTAAATAAAAAGCAGAGAAGCCGAAGAAAAGAAAAGGAACCGACAGTGAGAAAACCAACGCCCACCCAGAAAAGCCCAAGGCCGCCACCATCCCCCCACCATCACCATCCCATGAAGTCCCAAAACCCGCATTGAGACCGACCAAGATGGGGTTGATCCTGATGGGTTGATCCACAAGGTCAGAGGAAAAGAATAACAGCGAACACCCCCACCATCACCGACCCAAACCACCAGAAGAGCATACACATACACCCAATATGGAGGTCTACTGCATAGGGGGAGGCAGAAAGAGGGGTGAGATTGGCCTACTCTATCCCACTAGTGAGAAACACCAGAAAATCACGGAAGGGAGAGTGCATAAAATGAATTGGACATCTGTGAGAGAAGACCAGGGATAGATCCCACGAAGGAGCAGCGTGACAAAGCGAGAAGAAGCCAAGAGGAGGAAAAATGAGGTGAGGATAACAAGGAATCAGATGCACCGCCGATCCGAGGTGAAGGGTTTCAGAAGGAAACCCTAAACGGAGTAGCGAGGATGGAAGTATGGGCTGGTAGCTGGGAGGGAAGGGGTCCATTCCTTACTTTTTCAATTAATTGTCTATATGGTACATATTTCCCCAAAACATGTAACACTTCAAAAATAGTTATAAAATATAATTATATGGTGAGAGTGGAATATATAATTTTCCCATTTTTAATATGTTGATGAGTCCCATTGTATCACTATTTTTCTTTATATACTAATCCGGATACCATTATATGATCCAAAATATTATTGATACAATCTGACTTCTATCAATTTTTTCTTTTCGAGATCATCCCTTTGAATGAGTGAAAACATACTCTTTATTCCTCATGTACTGTTACCAAAATGATTTTTAAAACATATATGATAACAATTTACTTTTCCAAACTGTATTACTTACATATTTATCCTTGTAAGAATCATTATATTACACTATGTATAACTGGTTTGGGATACATATTTCACACGTTACTTATCGTCATCAACATCATGTGAAGTTCTATCTCATTTTTAAATATTATTATTTTTTCAAATATAAACATTTCTAAATAAATGATTTATAAAAACCCATAAATATAATTTTTCATCATTAATATTCTTTCAAAAATTCTTGAATTTTATTTTTGAAAGGATTATATTTTTTAGTTATAGAACAGTAGTCTTCATTATTCATTAGTTTTCTTGTTACCGTAATATATCTAATACCATCATGGTTATAATGGTATAAATTATTGGAATAAAATAATTCATTTATTCATGTGTTTTGATACACTATTTTTAAAAATTACATTATCTTCAATAAAATAAATATATTTCTGTTATTTTTAGAAAAAATATTGAAATATCTCCATGCATCCCATAGTAAAATCATATGTTTCCATACCCAATTATCAATCACATTATTTTTTCCTCAAATCTAGTAGGGACCTCCTCGTTTTTTTCCATTATATCCACTATTTTCTAATTTATTATAAATTTCTAATATCCTCTTAATTTATTTCCTAAGAGGGGTTCCATTGATGCACTGACTATATTTTCTAACAGAACACTACAATGGAGTCATTAAACTCATTTAATGATTTTAATGTAATTTATAATTATTTATCTTCATATAATTATCACATATAATGGGATAATAAAATAAAAACATAAATAATATTTTATAGAATTATTACCCTTGGAATTTTGATTTCCACTTTTTTTCAAACTAAACTCAAATTCTCTTCATTTCATCGGATCTTTTTTTACTTTTTTTGTTGCAATTTAATCATTTCCTTGACAATATTCCCTTTACACAATTTATCATCTATTACATGTTAAATATTATTTCACATAAAATTTTTATACTTGTATTTGGTTTTCAGTTGAGTAGTTGAATACTTAAATATTTTTTTATCTTATTTCAACTTTGGTGTCTCTTTGACCATTTCTTCTAGGAATATTGTAATGACACAAACTATTATAAATGAAGTTTCCCATTGTAATTTAATTTAATATATTAAATTTTTATGTAGTTATAAAAAACACATTCAAACAATGTTTTTATATCTTTCTATTTAAAAGGATGAAATGAATATTTACCAATGTCAATATAGATGTTGAACATTGATCACATGATTTATATAAATATAGGTGTATTAACACGTCCATTTCACTTAGGAAAAAATGTTGATCGCCTCAAACAGTAGAACCATTCCCTATGAATCCCATTAATAGAAGATTCCAAAGGAGATATAATCATTGGAATTTTCCATTGACAGAAACCTAGTTGAAATCCCACATCACAAGCATGAGATAATAATTTTAATAGAAAAGTTCATGCCCAGTGATATCATGATCAAAACTATGTTCACCGAATAACCCCATAAATGTCTTATCACCACAGACCTTGCATTTATGGAATACAAAAGGGTAATAAAATTATATTTATAAATACCATAATAATATGTATATTTATATAGTGTATAATAATGATTTTATTTTCATTTTTATTGTTACATTATAAAATGATATTTACTTTTATTCAATTTTATTTTCAGGTAACATTAAAATTCAATTAAAGGATTTATTGTGGTGAATTAATGTATTTATGAAATTAATAGTACTTTTAATAAATTTTTATCATTGAATTAGGTTTCTTAAATATTATTGGTCATATAATTTTTATTTAGTGAAACGTATTTCTTATAAGGGTTCAAAATTTGTTATTGTAAAAATACCAATATTAATTCAGTAAATGTATACTTTTATTTTTAAAGATAAAATTTATATAATTAGAACATTATTTATATAAAAGAACTATTATTTTTGGAATTAGTACATTGAAAATATCCAATGGTTAGTTTTTCATTATTTTCATAGATATTGAAATCGTCCGGTAAGAATTGATTACCATATAAATATACAGTGTGTTTTATGACATGATAATGACCCAAAAATGATGTAATAAATAGGATAATTGGTATCCTCAGAAAAATATATGTTTTATAGTTAAATTAGTGTGACTTTATGTTTAATTGATTAATTTTAAAATGACATTATGAATCTTATATAATATATATTATATTTTATGATTTTAAATTCCATTAAATAAAAGAGTGACTCACCTCCACATTATCTAGGGTAAAATTTTAATATGTTCAGCCGTATTACTATTAAAATAATAAAAACATCCCCCTTTGTAAAAAACCATTATCCAAAAACATGTTATGTCATTTGGATTTAAATATTTTATTATATAGAGTCCAAAACCTATGTTAGGGAAATATTAAAGAATTCATCTCTCATTTACTATATAAACACACCCAAGATCCCAATTATCTTCACTCAAAATCATTGGACAAAGTCCTAACTCTACCCTCCCCACACTAGAATCATTCTGAGGTTCACAATCTATCAATAATCCCTATTTCATGATTTTGGAGCCACATAGTCATGTTAGGGATCTTTAACCCTCCTCTTTCATCAAGCATTCCATTAATGTTATGTATTTTAATTCCCTTTCTCCATTGTCATGTTTTTTTTCTAAATTTCCCCCATAAATTAAATTTTATTTATAAATTATGAGAGAACATTTCACCCTCATTTGACCTTATTAAGAAATTTTTTGTTCACCCCTTACCATTACAAAATTTTGTAAGGGTTCTTTCCTTTCACATCATTATTGACGTTTATTTTTTTAAGAAATTTAATTTTTAACTAATAATTATTGGGTGAGTTTTACCACCCTTATATTACCCTTATTATTTATAAATGATGTGATACCTATTTCTGTATAACTAATTCATCCCATGAAAACCCGATACAATGCCGAGATTTTGTAAAGATCATTTCCTTTCTCTTTCAATCAATCTTATTTATTAACATATGAATTATTTTTATAATTTTAAATGTGTGAAAATGTCTTTAAATTTCCCTATTAATGTAAATTTCATGTAAAAATTATTTGAGAACCATTTTGATATTATCATTCCATTTTATAAATTTTCAACTGCCACTGTTTTTCTGCCAAAATTTTTACCCCGGTTTTCCATGCCAAACCAATTATGTAGTGAATGTTGTACCCATTTACTTTATAGGGTGCTCACTTTTTCTAATTCCCTCACAATAGAATCCCAAGGTCAGTGAATTATTTTTATTTATTGTAATTATTACATGTAATCAATCCTTGAACGACCAATCAGATTATTAGTCTTGGAAAATTGATTACATACATGAACCTTACATTACACATTAGAAAATAAAACACAACAAATATGATACACTGATAGTGACATTAATCACATAGCTTAACCCTGATCAACAATCATATAAAACATCTTGTAATCCTGGGAAAATAAAACATATGAAACTGGGGAGCTCAAATTCTTAGTAAGGATAACAATATAACGGAGACTTTTAAAAATAAGAATAAACATTTAAGGAAATGTATAAAAATAAAACAAAAGCCTTTTAAACTTAATCCTCAAAATAATTTGGAAAATATCAATCAATTAATTCCATTTACTTATTCACATGGATATTATAGTAGTTTAATGATCACCTGTAATATCAGTCACTATTTTCATAATGATGGAATGCAAAATTCCAGACTTCATAACCACATAGTCAAGGCCTTGTGCCAATACTACAAATAAGATTTTTTCACAGTCTTCTTCCAAGACACTAGTTTTTCTCAATAGTCTTACCGATTAATCGAGGGGTTATTGCGGGCTTCACCAATAACATACTAATTCCAATTCTTTCCTCATATGAAAAGGTTTAAACATAACATAGACATTCGTAATAATACTAGTATATGAAATGTCAATCATTTATCCATAATCCATTATTGGTATAAAAATAACATATCCATAGTGAAACATATCATAAAACCTTCAATAAAATATGAAATATTTGTATCATAATAAATCAACATTGGTCAAGAATAAAAACCCATATTGGATGTTAACGTAGTTGATAATGATCAGTAATAACATTTGAGAGAAATTCCCTTTTTCATGAAATCGTTTAAAAGTCACATAATTTATAAATAAATTCATTTAAAATATCATTTTGAGTCAAATTGTCTCATACCACTTTGAATATTTTTAATGGAATTAACATTTTAAAACATTCATGTCTATATAAATAAATCCTTAAAACCATTTTGAAAACACAGACAATAATGAGAATGAATTAGAAGAATAAATATTTAAATCATTTAAAATGATGTTTTAGTTAAAAATTTCCCATAAAAGGTATCCCATTAAATTTTTTTATGAATCATGGACATGGATAATAAATATTTCTCAGTAGATACTTACGTAAAAAACAACCTCGGATAATAGAGAGATTGTGTAATTAACCCTTACCTTGCACATTCCTTTGGTTGAGGGTACGTTTAACCTCCTGTATCATGACCATAGTATTTTATTAAATTATAACCGAACCATATTCATATTTACTATATCATTCATGATTCATTTGTTACATTATACTACCCATTTATTAATTACTTCCATTTTAAATTAACATTTAGGGTAATAATCGCTTTCTTTATCATACATTTTTTAACTTGTTATTCTCGATCATATCATATATATTATGATTTATATATTTCCAGAATATAATACATGATTTATATATCATATGTCTTTAATATATAAATATTTATAATATATAGATATATGAAATTAATGGAACCGTTTATGGAGATGGTTGGCCATACATACGTATAAACATTGTTTCCGTTTTCATATCGTATTGAATGGAAGTAAATGAATAAGATATATGTAAGTACATATAAATATATCCAGTAGAATTATTTTTTCATATTTTACACACTTATTAATAATATATTTTTTTATAATCATTTTGAATTGTGAACATGGAAATGAATCTCATCGCGTTGTGGAGATGGTAATCTGTACGTACGCATGAGTGAAAATATCATTTTATTAATGGTGAAATCGTAAGTAATTGGATGGTATATCATATATTATTAATAAATTAAATGTTATATTTATTATTTAATTTATCAATAATCATTATTATACCCATCCAAATAATGAAGTGTTTGAATAACAAATTACACCACCACGTGGAGACGGTAAGCCGTACGTACGCACGTATAGTGACTTTGTCATTTAGAGGATGGATAGAATAATGAATATGGTTGTGCTATATATATAATAATATTATTGTATATATGAGGTACTGGACTTATTCCTTTGGTAGGGAAACATAAAATAATGAGGAAGTGGAAGATGAAAAGTACTTGAAAGAGGTTGGTGAAATTATTATATCTTCTTCAGGTGTTTCCTTTTGAATTGGTCAAAAGGGCTCCATAGATAGGATTTTTAATCTATGTAAGGACTCTAGGATTATTTTATGGATGTTGGGAGGATATTTGTGTAGGTTTTGGATGAGAAAAATGGCTTTGTATGTGTGATTTTGAGTGAAGATGATGTACCCTTTTATAAGAGAGGTGAGGGTCACTTTAGGAAAATATTGAAATATTATTTTATAATAAACTAATTTTCGGTTTCTAGTGGCTCCAAAATGATTTAATTATATGATAAGGTGGGTATGGATATAAAACCACTCAACCAATAGTTTTTAGACTTATTTAGGTCACCATATCAACTTTGTCATTTATATCTAACTATTAGTTATATATTCTATCTTTTACTATGTCTCCTTGTATTCTTATACAAAATGTTTAATAAACTTACTGTAAACATCCAAAAGAACCTGAAGTTGCTCATTAATGATATATATAATATTATTTAATCAATTAATCTAAACCATATAATTTTTGAATATTATATCAACCAATAATATAGTATTTGTTTTAAAAATAAATTTATGTCACTCTTAACATTATTTGGTATTTGGTTTTTCTGAAATTTCTCACAACTTGATTACTTGGATCAAGATATATTGAATCAACCCAAAAATGTGATATTCACATAGAAAATTCTTTTATGTCATGAAGTCTTTGAAAGTATATATATTTTAGTATTTATAATACCATTTATTTGATTCTTTCATTAAAAAGGTAGTTACTGCATCATCATTGTGTCATAAATAAATTTCATTATTTAAGGTTTAAATTTTATAAAGAAAAGAAAATATTTTAAGAAAATATTTTAGATTTATAAGTTATTTTTACAGTTGAATTTATCTTATGTGTAACCCTATATTGAAAATCGATTAGTTATGAATGTTTGATTTTATCACATTAAACTCTTCTTTAAATAAAATAATAATAAATGTCCATATCTAATCCAAGTTGACCTAAAAGGTCATATTTTTTATTAATGTTTTTTTTTGGTTGACATAAACTTATAAAATAGATTTAGGACATGTGTTAGGGTAATTATAATATCATGTTTACCTTTAATTTTCATATTTACTTTTAAACGTGGTAAATAAAAGTCAAAAGTTACTATTCACCAAATAATATTTTAGTCTTATTCAACCAGATTTTACATAATTATATCAACTTTGTCTCTTAGATATTTTTAAATTAATCCTACATAAGCTTAAAAATTACATTTTATTCGAATTTTCAAAGGCTCCTAGAAGGTGGGTAAAAGACGGTAAAAAGTCCAATAAACATATATACATCTATTTTTATTATAAAATGACTCCAATATATTACATTGAACTTATATATGTATTATATATCTATTTTGAATTAAATCAAATTTAAATAAAATCCATTATTATTTAAATAAATAGTCAGTTTTAAACAATAACGAAATGTTTTTCACTATTCCTCAAAAAATGAATGTTTTCAGAAAATTATGAAAAATAGTCTTAAGGTAATTTTGATATTCCTAATTTAAAAATGAATTCTATTTTAACAAATTCAAAAACATATAAGATGAATTAACTAAATTTAAATTAATTATCGTCGTCAAAACCAAAAAGTGGGTTTTTAAAAAGTTAAAACTATCAATAGATTGACATGTGTTTATGAAAATTTAAATGTGAAATTACTTATAATGAATTAAATTGTATTAAATGATAAAAATATAATCTAATTTTACTTCCAAAAAATTATAATACATAATATAACACTATAAATTATTTCGATGGAAACATTTTTATTCATTTAAAACAAAAAAATTCAGTATTCGTCAAAATATGAAAGTTATCAGAAAAGTATAAAACTTTTCTTCAAACTATATTTTTAGGTTCTGCTGCTAAAAAAGAATTTAATTTAATTAAATTTAATATATAAAATTTTCAAATATTTGTTTTAAAAAAGGTTCTCCATTAAAATGAGGTGAAATTGAATTTGTTTAAAAATACATATTTTTTCAGAAAAATTGAATTTTTCCATATATTATGTCTATGAAGAAGATAATATAGATGTTAAAATTATATATTGTATATAAGATTCAATATTCTGTTACAACTCTTCATAACCACTTTTTGAACGGCTTGTTTGGTAAGTTGTGGTGCACTCGAACTAGGTGTTGTGTGTAGCATAAGCTGTTGAATAATTTTAATGAGATAATTTACTACGAAATATAGGGTAGTTACATTCTCCCCTCCTTCAATAAAATTTATTCCTCACAATTTAAAATTGTTTTTTGAAATTAAAAGGTTAAAAATAGAAAAATTCCATTGTGGGAAACCCACATCTGAAATTGGGATAATAAAATTTTGTCTTAATAATAGGGAAAGGGAAATGAAAAAGTCCCCACCAAATTATGATATTAATTAGGAGAACATTTATGTAAATTAGAGACACATAATTGTTGAAAAAATATAAATATTTATAAGGATTGATTGAGGTCATTAGTCACAAAGTAGTGTAAAATTGAGGTCCTTAAAGCTATTAACCTACGATGATTTAAAATATTATCGGTTCAACAAACACTATGGTATTAGGATAAAAATTTTTTAGATGTATGATCCATTCCATAATTATTAAGAATTAATTTATTCATATAATTATAGGAAAAAATATAGAAGTGAAAAGTATAGTTTCATCCATTAACTAATTCATTCCATAAACTCTTGTTTCACTCTCATAAATAATGGAATTCAAAAATATTCTATTTATCTTAATTGTATATGGTTTAAAAATAATGAATTTATAATTCATTTGTTAGAATATAAAAAACCAAATTATACAAACATGTACATCTTGTATGCCAGTGGTATGTGAGCCACCCTTATTGCCCTTCGGTTGTGGGTTCAAGTCTGGAGGCCTTGCCGAATGGGACGTGTTGTCCCCAGCCTCCAGGATGTCATTTTTACGACAATCCAAAAAAAATATCAAGAAATACTTTAACCTGAATAATATTATACAATTTCAAACATAATTCTTTTCAACATTTAGACTTATAAAAAATTTGTCTTTTCCATATTTATATCTCATAATTTATATGGAAGGTAAAAACAATGAAGATTCTTTTTGCCGCGTAATATCATGTGAATAACTGGATCAAGTATTCTTCTAAAACCTAGTAAAACCCTTAATTAAAATAAAACCATATTGATTACACTCATTTTCCCTTATTCTTTATATAGTACTGGATATATTCCATATATCCTAAAATGTTTTAAACTACAACAATGATAGAATATAAAAATCATTACTCAGTTTCAAGGTAGTCATGAATATCCAATATAATTTATCCAAATCAATCCTATATTATACCAAAATCACTACCTCAGTATTATAACCATATAATTGTTTATCTTTCTCTCAAACATATATTTTCCATAAAAAATTAACTTCTATCGAGTCAGATTTCATTGTTCAACACAATCTCATGTCGTTCATGAAATAGAATAGCAGTACAATCATTATATACTCAATAATTATTATAACATGTAAATCATCAATATAATACTCAAATGACACAATACATTAATAAAAACATAATAAATCTACTCATTCTACTTTATCTTTGGTAGTACCATAACATGATTATAATCCAATAGCAGCATTTGGGGTATATTATGATGATTTGGACATTGATTTGCGTAGTGTCTCAAAACAATTCACATGGGGCATGATATATTTAAAACCCCATTATTATCCTTAAAATCATGCATTTGGTCATTCCATTCAAACATTTAACATGGTGATTCTTTACACAGTTATCACATATAGAAAAATCCTTCCTTCCCCTCTTCCATTTATCTATCTTTCTCTCGTCCATTATTTTATTCAATTTCTTCCCTTCAAATATATTGGACTCATAGAATTCATTAATTATCTTATTAACACGTGATAATATTTCTACATATGATGAGAATACGTAGGTGACTTTTTCACTTTTAAATATTGTCTTAATTCCATGAATGATATGATCCTTCTTAATCATTCTATCATGCGTATGGCTTGAATTCTAATTCATTATACTAGATTTAATTTCTAAACAATGGAATATAATAGTTTAGTTTATAAATCACAATTCATAATTACAAATTTTCAAAATACCTAATTTAAATTGAAAAGATTATGCATTTAATCTATAATAATAAAAAACATTTCTTTGAGGAAGTATTTACTCTTAAATCCTTCATAATGGCTTGTAATGAAAATGTGAATTATCTTATGCATATCCCCCAGGAGTGTCGTACCCAAGAGCCCAGCAAGGCCCATTGTCTTGTACCAGGATACCTTGGTTCAAGCTCAAAACTCCTAGTCGGAGTTTTTAATCCCAGGTAAAACTGTTCCGGAGCTGCATCCACCCTACTCATAACCAGACAAGGCTGTATTGCTTGGAATATAAAACAAATCTCAAAATTACCAAAATTCTAGGAAGTTATTCAATACTAACCCTAAAAGTCTATCTTAGTATAATGTTATCTAATCATATTTTAACAAAATCTATTTTCAAGGTTGTTTCTAAACTTCCTATGATACCAACTATAATGCCCTGACCTCTGAAGCCCTGAGTCGGTGATTTATTTTAATACAATAACATAATTACAAGGAATCATGTGTTGGAAGACTGATCAGTTTAGCAGTCTTGGAAAATAGATTAAATACATGAATGTTACATTCCACAATAGAAAATAAAACACAACATAAATGAACTATTAATCATCCCATTAATCCCCTAGCATAACCAATCTCCTAAATCAAAAAAAAACTTCTTAGAATCCTGGGGAAATAAAACATAACATAGCAGTGAGATCAAATGCTAATTAAGGATAACTATATAGAAGAAACATTCATAAATAAGCATAAATGTTTAAGGAAATATAAAAAAATGAAATGAATAACTTTCAAACATAATCATCAGCATAATATGGAAAAGATAAATCAAATAATGAAATTTAATTATTCACATGGATATTCAACTAGTAGAATAATCACATGTAATATCAGTAGGTGATTTCCTAATGATTGGATGTATAATGCTAGACTTCATATCTACATAGTCAAGGAATTGTTCTATGACTACAAAGAAAATTTTGTCTGTGAATTATTATAAGACAATAGTTTGGCACATTAGACCTATCGATTCCTCGGGGAGCTATAGCGGGATCCACCCGTCACTTACAAAGTCCAATGTGTTCCTCATATGAAAAGGATTAAACATAAAATAAACATTCTTATTAAAACCAGCATACAAAATTCCAATACATTATCCCTGAACCATGAATGGTATAAAAATAACAGATCCATAGTCAATCATATCCCAAAACTTTCATTACAATAAGGAATATTTGTATCATAATAAATCAACCGCGAACAAGAAAAATAACCCATAAAGGATGTTGATATTGTTTAAAATTATTAGTAAAAATCTTAATGAGATGTATCCTTTTTCATGAAATCATTTAAAAGTCACATAATTTTTAAATGATTTCATTTAAAATATAGTTTTGAGTCAAAGTTTTTTATACCAATTTGACACTTTTTGATGTAATTAAAATTTTAAAACATTCAAGTCTATATAAATAAATCCTTAAAATCATTTTAAAAACATGGGAATTAATGAGAAAGGTTTATTAGAATAATTTATTAAATCATTTAAAATGATGTTTTAGTAATAAATTCCCTTAAAAATAATCACTTTGAAAAAACTATTATGAAACATAGAAATTGATAATTAATATGTCCCAAAATATTCTTACGTAAAAAACATCCTCATATAATAAAGAGATTGGGGAATTAACACTTCCCTTGGACTTTCCTTTGGTCGAGGGTATGTTTAACCACCTATATAATGAAAATTGAATGTAATTAAATTATACCAGAACCATATTAACATTTATTATATCATATATGATTCTTTTATGTCTTTATAATACCCCTTTAATAATGATTTCCATGTTAAATTAACATTTTGTGTAATAATCACATTCTTTACTGTACGTTTTTGTCTTGCTACTCTTTATCGTATAATTTAGATCACGGTTTAAATACATACAGAATATGAACCGTGATTTTATATATAATATATATTTAGAGTAAAAATAATTATAATATATAGATATATGAGATGTAAGGCAGCATTTCTGGAGATGGTAGGACGTACGTACGCATAAATGCTATTTCAGTTTTTATATCATATTGAATGAAAGTAAGTGAATATGATATATGTATGTATATATATATATATATATCATGTAGAATTTTTATTTCATATATTACATCCTTATTAATAATATATATTTTTATAATCATCATTGAATGTCGAACTTGGGAATGAAACACATCACGTCGTGGTGAAGGTAATCCGTACATACGCACGAGCCACAATATCATATTATTGATTGAGAAATTGTTAATAATATTATGGTATAACATATATACAAAATCATTAACATGTTATATTAATTATTGAAATCATTTATAATCATTATTATACTCATCAAAATAATGAAGTTTTTGAATAACAAACTACACCACGACGTGGAGACAGTAAGTCGTACGTACGCATGTATGGTGACTTTGACATTTAGAGGATGGATATAAGAATTAAAATGGTTGTAACTTATTTATAATAACATCACAGTATCTATGATATACTAAAGTTATTATTTTGGAATGGAAACAAAAAACAAAGCAGAAGTGGAAATGAAAACAACTTGAATGAGGGTGGTGAAATTATTACCTCTTCTTCGGGTGTTTCCTTTTGAGTTGACCAAAAATGATCCATATGTTGGATTTGTGGTCTAATTAAGGAAACTATGTTGATTTAATGGAAGTTGGGTGGATATTTTGGTTGGGTTTGGCCGAGCCAAATGGCATTGGAGTTGTGATTTTGATCGAAGGGGAAGTACACTTTTATAAGAGATATGAGGGTCACTTTAGGAAAATCATGAAATATTATTTTAAAATAAAATAATATTCGGTTTATAATAGCTAAAAATGATTTATTTCTATGATAAGTTGAGGATGAGTCTAAAACCCCTCAACCAATAGGTTTTAGAAAGGTTTAGGTCAACATATTAACCTTATCTTTTATATTTAACTCTTAGTTAAATATTTTAACATTTACCGTGTCTTCATGTATTCTTACAATATATGGTTAATAGGCATACTACAAACATCCAAGAGAACCTCGAGTGGTTCATTAGTAAAATATATAATAATTATTAATCCCTTGTTCCAAACCTTTGATTTTTATTAATAATATATCTACAAAATAATATTGTATTTGTTATTAAAAATAAATTATGTCAATTTTGACATTATTTGGTATTTGGTTTTTGTGAACATCATCCAAACATGATTACATCGAACAAGATAAATTATATTAAGCCTAAAATTACATAATCACCTAGAAAAATCGTGCATGTCATAAAAACTGTGAGATTATATTTATTTTAATATTTATAATACCATTTATTTG
This sequence comes from Viscum album, assembly GCA_963277665.1. Classification (NCBI taxonomy): domain Eukaryota; kingdom Viridiplantae; phylum Streptophyta; class Magnoliopsida; order Santalales; family Viscaceae; genus Viscum; species Viscum album. Next base: position 1,118,780,394 of record OY728133.1, read on the forward strand.
ACTCGTTCATTAATACGGTAATTTTTGCATCATCATTGTGTCATGAATAAAATTTATTATTTACTATCTTAAAATTATAAATAAAATACTATTATTTTGGAAGTATTTTTAGCGTTCTAATGAATATTTATAGTCGATTTTATGTTATGTGTAACCCTATATAAAAAATGTTGAGGTATTAATCATTGAATTTAAAACTTTTAACTCTTCTTTAAATAAAATAAGAATAAATATCCTAATCTAATCCAAGTGGACCAAAAGGAAAATATTTTCTTTATAAGGTAGTTTTTGGTTGAAATAAAATTACCCAATATAATTAGTACATGTGTTAGCGTAATTAAAATATCATTTTTAACATTAATTACCCTATTTAATTTTAACCATGGTAAATAAAATTAAAAATTTACTACCCAGCAAAAATTATTTCCATCAAATTGAACCACATTTTACTTAACGATATCAACTTTTTCTCTCGTATTTTCTAAATTAAACTCACAGAAACTGTAAAAATATGTTTTATGCTAATTTTTAAAAGCCACTAGAAGGTGGGTAATAGATGGTAAAATGTTCAATAAAAATTTATACATTTAATTTTATTATAAAATGACCCCAATGAATTACATTTAAATTATATAGTTATTTTATATATATTTTGACTTAAAATAATTTTAAATAACACCAATAATTTCTTAAATAAAATTTCGGATAAAAAAATAACGTAGTGTTTTTCACTATACATCAAAAATTTAATGTTTTCAGAAAAATACCCAAAAATAACACTAAGCTAATTTTGATGTTACTAAATCAAAAATGAATTCTAATTTACAATATTCAAAACATATAAGTTCCTTTAATTTATTTAACATTAATTCTCATTGTCAAAAACAAAAAAGCATGGTTTTAAAAAGTAAAAACTATCAAAAAATTGACTTGTGTTTTTGTCATATTTAAATGTGAATGTATGTATAATGATAGAAATTGTATTAAAGTATAAAAATATAATCTAATTATATTTCAGAAAAATTAAAAATAATAATTTAAACCTATTAATTATTTCGATTGAAAAAGTTGTTTTCATTTAAAACATTGTATTTTTCAATATTCATCAAAATATGAAATTTATCAGAAAAGTATCAAAAATCACTTTATATTAAATATTAATGTCCCGTTTCTAAAGATGAATTTAATTTCATTTAATTGAATATATAAAAGTGCCAAATATTAGTTTTAAAAAGGATTCTCTATTAAAATGCAGTAAAATTTAATTTTTTTGAAAAAATCATCTTTTATCTGAAAAAATGAAATTGTACTTATATTATGTATAAGAAGTACATAATATGGATGTTAAAATTATATATAGTATATAAGATTCATAATGCATTTCATACTATTCAAAACCACTTTTTGAATAAGTCGTTTGGTAAGTTGTGTTCCCTCGAACTCGGTGTTGTGTATTGCATGAGCAATTGAATTAATTTAATGAGATAATGTTCTATGAAATCTTGGGGTGTTACATTATACCCTCATACAAAAATTTTGTCCCCAAAAATTGAAATTGTTCATGGAAAATAAAAGTTAAAAAATAGAAAAATACCATTGTAGGAAAGACGCATCGAAAATTTAGTCTATAAGACTTAGTCGTAATAATAGGGAAAGGGAAATGATAAAGTCACCACCATATTATGATAACGATTAGGAGAACATTTGTGGAATTTAGAGACACATAATTGGAGGAAAACGGGAATATTTATAGGAAGTTATTGAGGTCATCAATCAAAAAAATGTTTGAAACAAAGGGTCTCAAAGCCATAAATCTATGATGATTTAAAATATTATCAGTTCAACAGAACATTCGGTATTAGGATAACTCATTTTTTGTTTTTATTATCCCTTCTATAAAGACTAAAATTTAATTTATTCATATAATAAGTGGAAAAAAATATATACTTACGTGTATAGTTTCATCTATTATCTAATTCCTACCACTATCTTGTCTTTCACTCCCAAAGATAATATAATTCAAAAATATTATATTTATCTAAATCATATAGGGTTAAATTCATAATGAATATATAATTCATTTTTCAGAACATAAAAAAACTACATTATAAAAACCAAGACATCATGTATGCTAGTGGTAGGAGATCCACCCTTATTTCCCATCAGTTGTGGGTTCATGTCTCATGGCCTTTCCGGACACGATGGGTTGTCACTCGACCTCTGAGATTTCCTTTTAATGAAATTTGAAAAATAATTTCATGAAATGATTTAACCTTAATAATAATATCATGTGTCAAACATTATCCATTCTAACATTTAGAGTTATCCAAAATACTTCTTTCCAAATTCAAAATCCATAATTTATATGGAATGTAAACACAATGATGATTTTTTATCCACCAAATATCATGTGAATAACACCATCATGTATTCTATTAAAACATGGTAACACCCTGAATAACCATAAAACCATATTAATTATATTCATTCTCCTATATTATTTATAGAATACTGGATATACTCCTTATATCAAAAAATGATGCAATCTCCAATAATGGTGGAATACACAAATCATTAATTAGTTTAAAGGTAGTCCATAATATCCAATATAAATTACCCAAATCAATAATATATTATTCCAAAATCACTACCTCGGTGTCAGAATAATATTATGCTTTATATTTCTCTCAACCATATATTTACCAAAACAATTAACATGATATTGAGACAAATTTCATGGTTCAATACAATCTCGTATCTTTAAGGAAATAGTATTGTAGTCGATCCTTATATACTCTATAATTCTTATAACATGTACACAATTAATACTCTACTCAAATGACACAATAGTTTAATAAGTACATAATAAATCTAATCAGTCCTTTTCATCTTCAGTAGTATCCTAACATGATTATTATCCAATATCAACATTTTTGGTATACTCTGATGATTTGGACATTGATTTTCATAGTGTCCCATATCCTTTCACATGAAGCATGGTACATTTGAAACCATTTTCTTACTGTTTCAATCACGTACTTGGTGTCCTTTTTCTCTACACATTTAGAAATTTTTCACTGCCTTCATGCATTAACCAGGGTGATTATTTCCACAGTTATCACATATGGGAAAATCCGTATTTTTTCACTTCCCTTTATCTATCTTCCTCTCTTACATCATTTTTTTCTCTTACATCCACTCAAAGCCATATGACTCATAGAATTAATTACTCATCTTATTAACACATGATACTATTTATTCTTTGATGAGAATTTGTGGGAGACTATTTCACGTTTAGATATTCGCTTAATACCATGAATGATATGATCCTTCTTAATCTTTCTATCATTTTTATTGTTGTAATCATCATTCATTCTACTAGGTGTCATTTCTAAACAATGGAAAACACTAGTTTTGTATGTTAATCGCAATTCATAATTCCAAACCCTTAACAGACCGACTTTAAATTGTAAAGATTATGAATATAATCTATATTCATAAAATTTTTATTTTGGGAAGTATTTATTTTAAAATCCTTTATAATGGATTGTAATGATAATGTAAATTATCCTATGCAAATCCCCCAGGAGTGTTGTAACCAAGAGAGCAGCAACGTAAATTGTCTTGTACTAGGATACCTCATGTCTAGACTGAAACTCCAGGTCATAGTTTTCACTCCTATTTACATCTATTCCAGAGCCACTTCTACATGCTCGTAACCAAACCGGGATTCATTTCTTGGAAAATAGACAAAATCTTGGTATTACCAAAATTCTAGAAAGTTCTTGTATACTAATTCTAAAATTATATCTATGGTAATTTTATCAAATTTGAGTTTAACTAAATCAATTTCCATGGTTGTTGGTAAAAATCCTCTGATACCAACTGTAATTCCCCGAACGCCGAAGCCCAGAGTCAGTGCATTATTTTAATACATTAGCATCATTAAAAGGAATCAGGTTCGGAAAGACTAATCAATTTAGCAGTATTAGAAAATATATTACATACATAAATTCTACATTAAACATTAGAAAATAAAACACAATATAAACGATCCTTTGATAATCCCATTACTCCCATAGCATAACCCTGCTCCTAAATTATAATACAATTCTTGGAATACTGGGGAAATAAAACATAAGAAATGTGTGATCTCAAACACTCAGTAAGGATAACAATATTGTGGAAACATTCATAAATATGTATAATCATTTAAAACAATGTATACCTGTAAAATAAAAGCCTTTTGAACTTAATCTTCAACATAATATGGAAAATATAAATCATATAATGTCATTTACTTATTTACATGGATATTCTACTAGTAGAATAATCACAGGTAATATCAATAGATAATTTCATAATGATGGAATACCAAATGGAAGACTTAATAACAACATGGTCGTGGCCTTGTGCCAATACAACAAATAAGAATTTGTCAATGCCTTGTGCCAAGACACTAGTTTTTCACATGAGACCTACTGATGAATTGAAGAGCTATAGCGAGCTCCAACCATCCCTTACTAAGTCCAATGAATTACACATATGAAAAGGATTAAACAAAAACATAAACATTCGTATTAAAATAAACATATGATATTTCAATACATAATCCATAAATCATGAATGGTATAAAAATAAAACATTCATAGTCAAAAATATCACAAAAACTTTAATACAAAATGGAAGATTTCTATATTAAAAAAAAAACCTCGATCTAGAATAATATCTTGTAAAAGATGTTTAAATTGTTTATAATGATCAGTAAAAACCATTGAGAGAAATATCCTTTTTTCAAGAAATCATTTAGATGTCACATAATTTATATATGTAGCCATTAAAAATTTAGTTTTGAATCGTATTTTCCCAAACCAATTTGAAAATTATGAAAGGAATTAATATTTTAAATCATTCTTGTCCATACAAACAATTCCTTAAAACCATTATGAAAACATTGATATTAACGAGAAATGTTTAGAACAATAAATCTTTAAAATATATAATATGATGTTTCAGTTAAAAATATACCTAAAATAGAATAACTTTGAATTTTTTTTATTAAACATGGTCATGGATAATAAATATGTTTTAGTTGATACTTACATAAAAATATTACACCGGATAATAAAGAGATTGTGGAATTAACCCTTACCTTGCACTTTCCTTTAGTCAAGGGTACGTTTAACCATTTGTATAATGACCATTGTATGTTATTAAATTATAACAGAACCATATTCATAATTATTATATCACACATGAATCGTTTATTACTTTATACTATCCAATTAATAATTATTTCAATGCTATATTAATATTTTGGATAATGATCGCTTTCTTAATCATACATGTTTTAACTTGTTAATCTTGATCCAATCATATAGATCATGATTTAAATACTTCCAAAATATAAACCATGATTTATATATCTTATATATTTAGAATATAAATATTTATAATTGATATATATATGAAATGGATGGCACCGTTTATAAAGATAGTAGGTCGTACGTATGCATAAACGTTGTTTCCGTTTTCATATTGTATTGAACAGAAGTAAGTGAATATGACATATTCAAGTACATATATACATAAAAATATATTTATATATATCCAGTAGAATTATTATTTCATTTTTTACAAATTTATTAAAAATACATATTTTTATAATCATTGTTGAATGGTGAATGTGGGAATGAATCTCATCATGTTGTGGAGACAGTAACTCATACGTACGCACGAGCGACAATATAATTTTATTGATGGTGAAATTTTAAATAATTGGATGGTTTTTCATATACACAGAATCATTAAAATTTAATATATGTTATTTACATAATTTATACTCATTATTAAACCCATAAAAATAATGAAGTGTTCGAATAAGAAACTACACCATGACGTGGAGACGGTAAGCCATACGTAGGAACATATGGTGAATTTGTCATTTAGAGGATGGATATAATAATGAATACAGTTGTACCATATTAATAATAACATCACAGTATGTTGGAGGTAGTTGATTTATTATTTTGGTATGGAAACAAAAATGATTGTGGATATGGAAGACGAAACGAACTTCAAAGAGGGGGGGTAAAATTATTACCTCTACTTCGGGTGATTACTATTGAGTTTATCGAAAGGGATCCTCCAGAGGGATTTATGATAAATTAAGGACTCTAGGATCATGTGATGGAATCAGGAGGATATTTTGGCAGGGTTTGGTTGCGCCAAATTTTTTTTGATGTGTGATTTTGAGAGAAGGAGAAGTACCCTTTATAAGAGAGGTAAGATTCACTTTAGGAAAATTCTGAAATTTTATTTTATAATAAAACCATTTTCGGTTTCTAATTGCTCAAAATGATTTATTTCTAGGATAAGGATTCTATGGGTCGATAACCACTCATCCAATAGGTATTATTCAGGTTTAGGTCACCATATTAACCATATCTTTTAGATTTAACTCTTAGTTAAATATTTTATCTTTTATAATGTCTTCTTTTATTCTTACACTATATGGTTAATAAAAATACTCTAAGCATCCAATAGAACCTCACGTGGATATTTAATGAAATATATAATATTATTTAATCCCTTTGGCCAAACAATAGATTTTTAAGAATATTATAAAAACCAATAATATAGTACTAGTTTTAAAAATTAATTTAAGTAACTTTTGACAATTTTTGGTATTTGATTTTTGTGAAAGTCATAAAAACTTGATTACATATAACAAGATACATTGAATCAACAATAACATGTCATATTCACCATGAAAATTCGTGCATGTCATAAAAAATTTGAAATTATATTTATTTTTATATTTATAATACAATTTATTTGATTCATTCATTAATAAGGTAATTATTACATCATCATTATGTCCTAAATGAATTTAATTATAATATATCTAATTTTATAAATAAAATATCATTCGTTTTAAAATAGTTTAATTATTCTAATTAATATTTATTATTGAATTTATCTTATGTGTACCATTATATTAAAAATGGTTTTGTTGTTAATATTTGAAATTTTCACTTCTAACACTTCTTTAAATAAATTAATAATTAATGTAAAAATATATTACAAGTGGACCAAAGGGAAAATATTTTATTACTAAGGTTTTTTGGTCAAAATTCACTTATCTAATAGAATCATGACATTTTTTGGGTAATTATAATATCATTTTTACATTTAATTACCATTAAAAATTTTAACCATGGTAAATAAATGACAAAAGATACAATTCACCAAAAAATATTTTATTCGTATTGAACAAAATTTTACTTACTAATATCAATGGTGCCTCTAGTATTTTTTAAATTCTACTCATAGAAGCTATAATATTATGTTTTATATAAATTTGGAAATGCAGCTAGAAGGTGGGTAAAAGAGGATAAAAAGTTCAATAAAAATTTATACATATAATTTTATTATAAAATAACTACAATGAATTATATTAAAAATATATAGGTATTATAGAAATATTTTGACTTATTATAAATTAAAATAAAATAAACAACTATTTAAATAAATATCGTTTTTAAACAATAATGCAATGTTTTTCAATATTCATAAAAAATTGAATGTTTTCAAAAAATAATCCAAAAAAACAACCTAAGTTAATCTTAAAATTCCTAATTAAAAAATGAATTCTATTTTAACAAATTAAAAACCTTAAAGTTTCAATAATTAATTGAAAATTAATTCCCATTGTCAATCAAAATGCGGGTTTTAAAAAAGTAAAAACTATCAAAATATTTTCATGTATTTTTGTAAAATTTAAATGTGAAATTAATTATAATGAACTACATTATATAAATGAAAAAAAATAATCTAATTATTCTTCAAAACAATTCAAATTCATAATTTATCACTATAAAATATTTCGATTAAAAAGGTTGTTTTCAAATATATAATGTAGTTCATTATAATTAATTTCACATTTAAATTTTACAAATTGTATCCTTAGGTTTTTTCTTTAGGATCAAAGTATGGAGTCTAGTTTTATGTGAGGGATTTTGGGAGGATTTTTGGGGTGGGGGTGGCTGATCCAAGTAGCTTTGGAGGTGTGATTTTGAGATAAGTGGAAGTACCCTTTTATAAGAGAGGTGAGGTTCACTTTAGGAAAATATTGAAATATTATTTTACAATAAAATTATATTCATTTTCTAGTGGAACCAAAATGATTTATTTCTATGATATGGATGGTATGAGACGAAACCCACTCAACCAATAGGATTTAGATCAGTTTAGTTCACTATATTAATCTTATCATTTAGATATAACTCCTAGTAAAATATTTTAACTTTTACTATGTCTTCTTGTATTCTTAAAATATATGGTTAATAAACATAATCTAAACATCCTACAGAACCTCAAGTGGTTCATTACTAAAATATATAATATTATTTAATTCCTTTGGTTGAAACCTAAATTTTTAGGAATAGTATATCAACCAATAATATAGTATTTGTTTTAAAAATTAATTTCTGTCACATTTGAAATTTTTTGGTATTTGATTTTTCTAAAAGTCATAAAAACATTATTATATATAAAAAGATACATTTATGCAACCCTAACATGTAATATTATCCTATAAAATTCGTTGCTGTCATAAAAACATTGAAATTATATTATTTTTAATATTTATAATACCATTTATTTGATCCGTTCATTAATAATGTAATTATTGCATCATCATTTTATCCTAATGAATATAATTATATAATAGATTGATAAAAAAAAATAAAATACCAATATGTAGGAAATATTTTATTAATTCTACTGAATATTTATAGTCTGATTTATATTATGTGTAAAACTATATTAAAAATCATTTCGTTATTAAAAATTAAATGTAGCACATTTAACTCTTCATTAAATAAAATAATAATAAAGATCAAAATCAAAACCAAGTGGACCAAAAAAATCTTATTTTATTCATAATATTGTTTTTGGTGAAAATACACATATCCAATAGAATTAGGAAATTTTTAGGGTAATTATAAAATCATTTTTACATTTAATTAATGTTTTTACTTTTAACCGTGGTAAATAAAAATCAAAAGTTAATATTCACAGAAAATTAATTTCTTTTATTGAACCAAAATTTACTTACTAATATAAACCTAGTCTCTCATATATTCTAAATTCAACTCACAGATGTGGTAAAATTATGTTTTATGCAAATTTGCAAATTCTGCTAGTATATGGGTAAAAGACGGTAAAAATTTCAATAACAATTTATATATCTAATTTTATTATAAAATTACTACGATTAATTAAATTGAAAATATATAGGTATTATAGATATATTTTGTCTTAATATAAATATAAATAATATAAACTATTATTTAGATAAATAGTCTGTTTTAAACAATAACGCAATGTTTTTCACTATTCATCAAAAATTTAATTCTTTCAGACAAATACAAATAAATCACCGTAAGATAATTTTGAAATTCATAATTCAAAAGTGAATTCTATTTTAAAAAATTATAATTATAGAGGTTTTAGTAATTAATTTAAAATTAAATCCAGTTGTCCAAACCAAAATCCGGGTTAAAAAAACAATCAAAAGATTGACATGTGTTTATGTCAAATTTAAATGTGAAATTACTTATAATAACCTAAATTATATTTACGGATAAAAATATAATCTAATTATACTACAATAACATTCAAATTCATAATTTAATACAATAAAATATATTGATTGTAATATTTTTTTTCAATTAAAACATACTACTTTTCACTATTCATCAAAATATGAAAGTTATCCTAGAAGTATCAATAATTTCTCCAAACTAAATTGTTAAGTCCTGCTTCTAAATTAGAAATTAATTTTAGTAAATTGAATAAATAAATGTTTTGAAATATTTGTTTTAAAATGGTTTCACCATTAAAATTTGGTAAAATTACATTTTTTTAAAAATACTTATTTTATATAATAAAATGAATCTGTTGTTATATTATGTCTAAGAACTGTGTAATATGGATTTTAATATTATATAGAGTATATAAGATTCAAAATTCAATTAATATTATTCATAACCACTTTTTGACCGACTAGATTTTTAAATTGTGGTGCGCTCAAACTCGGTGTTGTGTGTAACGTATGCTATTAAATTACCTTAATGAAATAACGTACTATAAAATCATGGGGTGTAACATTATTTACTCCCTCAATAAATATTTTCCTCACAATTTGATATTGTTCTTCAAAAATAAAAATTTAAAAATATAAAAATACCTATCTGGAAAACCCACATCAAAAATTGGGTTAATAAAATTTAGTCTTAAAAAGAGGGAAAGGGAAATTAAAAAGTCACCACCAAATTATGATCTCGATTAGGAGAACATTGGAGGCTATTACAGACACATAATTGGAGGAAAACATAAATGTTTATAGGGAGTGATTGAGGTCCTCAATCTCAAGCATGTGTAAAATTGAAGGCCTCACAGACATCAAACGATCATGATTTTAAATATCGTCGGTTAACAAAACATAAGGTATTAGGATAACACATTATTATTTTTAAGATCCCTTCCATAATGTTTAAGATATAAATTATTCATATAATAAGAGGAAAAAATAGATACTTGACATGTAGAGTTTCATCCATCAACTAATTCTGACCACAAAATCATCTTTCACTCCAAAAGATAATAGAATTCAAAAATATTCTATTTAACATAATCATATAGGGTTCGAAAAATAATGAATATATAATTCAATTGACAGACTATAAACAACAACATTATACAAACCATGACAACATGTATTCCAGTGGTAGTTGATCCACCCATTCCGCCCTTAGGTTGCTGGTTCATGTCTCACGACCATGTCAGACACGACAGGTTATCGCCCGACCTCTAGGTTGTCCTTTTTATGAGAATCCAAAATTATCTAAAGAAATACATTAACATTAATAAAAATATCGTGTGTCAAACATTACCAATTCCAAAATTTAGACATATACAAAATACATATTTCCAAATTTAGAATCCAAAATTTATATGGAATGTAAACATAATGAATAATCTTTTTTCCACCTAATATCATGTGAATACATTCATCATGTATTCTTCTATAACATGGTAACACCCTGAATATCCATAAAACCATATTGATTATATTCATGCTCCCTTATTCTTTATAGAATACCAGATATAATCTTTATATCAAAAAAATATTGTAAACTCCAACAATGATGGAATGCACAAATCATTAATTAGATTCAAGGTAGTCCAGAATATCCAACATAAATTACCCAAATCAATCGTATAATTTTCCAAAATCACTACCTCAGTGTCAGAACCATATTATAGTTAATATTTCTCTTAACCATATATTTTTTAAAAAGTTTAGCATGTCATTGTGTCACATTTCATGGTTCCACAAAATCTCATGTCCTAAATGAAATAGTATTGTAATGAAATCCTTATATACTATATAATTCTTATAACAAGTACATAATTAATACAATAGATGAATGACACAATACATTAATAACCTCATAAGAAATATACTCATTCCTCTTCATCTTCGGTAGTTTTATAACTTGATTATTATTCGATATCAGCATTTGGGGTATACTCTGATGAGTTGGACATTGATTTGCGTAGTTTCATAACTCCTTTCACATAAAGCATGGCACATTGGAAACCTTTTTCTTACCCTTGAAATCATGTACGTGGTGTCCTTCTTCTTCACACTTATATCAAACTCTCATTCTCTTCAGGAATTTACCAAGGTGATTCATTCCACAGATATCACATATGGGAAAATAATTCTTTACCCTCTTCCCTTTATCAATCATTCTCTCTTACGTCCTTTTCTTTTCTTGATTCCCTTCAAAGCCATTAGACTCATATAATTATTTTCTTATCTTATTAATACATGATAATATTTCTCCATATGATGAGAATACATGGGAGACTATTTTCCTTTTAAATTTTCTCTTAATACCATGAATGATATGATCGTTCTTAATATTTCTATCATGCGTATTACTGGAATTCTCCTTCCTTATAATATGTTCCATTTCTAAACAATGGAATACTCTAGGTTAGTTTTTGAATCACAATTCATTATTCCCAAATTTAAAAATACCTAACGTAAATTGAAAATATTATTCATATAATGTATAATAATTAATTTATTTCTTTGAGGATGTATTTACTATTAATTTCTTCATAATGGCTGGTAATGAAATGTGATTTATCCTTGACATATCCTCTAGGGGTGTTGTATCCAAGAGTTCAACAAGGTCCATTGTCATGTACCAGGATACCTCGGGTCAAGACCAAAACTCCTTGTTAGAGTTTTCACTCATAGGTACATCTGTGCTAGAGCCACCTCAACCTTCTCGTATGTAGACATGGATGTATTGCTTGAAAAATACAAAAAATCTCTACATATCCAAAATTCTAGGAAGTTCATATATACTAATCCACAATGTCTATCTTCAGGTAATGTAATCTAATAATAGTTAAACAAAATTCATTTACATAGTTGTTGGTAATCTTCCTCTAATAATAACTATAACGCCCAGATCCTAAAATCCTAGAGTCAGTGCATTATTTTAATACATTGACATGATTACAAGGAATCATCTCTTGAAATAACGATCAGTTTAGCAGTCTTGGAAAATAGATTGCATACATGAATGTTACATTACACATTTGAAAATAAAATAAAAATAAATGATCTAATGAGAATGCCATTAATCCCCTTGATTAACCCTACTCATCAATCATAAAACTCTTCTTGGAATCCTGGGAAAATAAAACATAAGAAAGTGGTGAGCTCAAATGCTCAGTAAGGATAGCAATATAGTGGAATCTTCCACATATAAGCTTAAAATTTTAAGGAAATGTATAAAACTAAATCAAAAGCCTTTTAAAAATAATTATCAGTATAATATAGAAAATATAAATCATATAATTCCATATAATTACACACACGAATATTCTAAAAGTTGAAAAATCACATGTAATATCAATAGATAATTTCATAATGATGAAATTCATAATTCCAGATTTTATAACCAGGTAGTAAAGGCCTTGTGGAAAGACTACAAATAAGATTTTGTCAAGGCCCTATGCCAATATAGTTTTTTGTCTAATGAGACATACCAATTCATTGAAGAGTTATAGAAGGCTCTACCCATCACTTACTAATTCCAATACATTCTTCATGTTAAAAGGTTTAAATATAACATAAACATTCATATTAAAACTAGAATATGAAATGTCATTACTTTATCTATAAACCATGAATGGTATAAAATTAACACATATACAGTCAAACATATCACAAAATCATCAATAAAATATGAAATACTTTTATTATAATAAATAAACCTCTATCAAAAATAATATCCCATAAAGGATTTTGAAATAGTTGAAAATGATCAGTAAAAATATTTGAGAGAAATATCCTTTTCCATGAAATCATTTTAAAGCCACATAATTTATAAAGGATGTTATTTAAAAGATAGTTTTCATTAAAGCATCCTATACCACATTAAATCTGTTAAAAGTAATAAACATTTTAAAACATTCATGTCTATATAAATAAATCCTTAATACCATTTTGAAAACATGGACATTAATGAGAAATTAATTGAAGAATAAATATTAAAAAGATTTAAACTGATGTTTTACTAAAAAATGTCCCCGAAAATATAATCCATCTGAAAAATATTTAATGAAACATGGACATTAATAAAAAATATGTTCCAGTAAATACTTATTTAAGAAACAACCTCGGATTATAAATAGATTTTGGAATTAACTCTTTCCATGCACTTTATTTTGGTTGAGTGTACATTTATCCTCCTGTATAATGACCATTGTATGTTATTAAATTATACCATAAAAATATTCATAATTATTTTATCATACATGATTCATTTATGACATGATACTACCCATATAATAATTTTTTCCATGTTAAATTATAATATTTTGTAATAATCGCTTTCATTATCGTAAATATTTTAACTTATTATTATTGATCATATCATTTAGATCATGATTTAAATACATATATAATATAATCCTTGATTTATATATCATATATATTTAGAATATAAATATTTATAATAGATAGATATATGAAATGGATGGCACCATTTAGTGAGATGGTAGGTCGTACATACGCATAAACGATGTTTCTGTTTTCATATTGTATTGAACGGAAGTAAGTGAATAAGATATATGTAAGTAAATACAAATATATATATATATATATATATCTCCAGTATAATTATTATTGCATATATTACAAGAATATTAATAATAAATATTTTTATAATCATCGTCGAATGGTGAATGTGGGAATGAATCTCATCACGTTGTGGAGATGGTAATCTGTATGTACGCACGAGCGAAAATATCATATTATTGATGGTGAAATAATAAATAATTGGATGGAATATAATATTTAAAGAATAATTTTCATGTTATATTTATTATTTAAATCATTAATAAAAATTAATATACCCATCCAAATAATGAAGTGTTTGAATAACAAACTACACAACGACGTGGAGATGGTAAGTCGTACGTATGCACATATGAGACATTGTCAATTAGAGAACAAATAGAATAAATAATATGGTTTTACCATATTTATAATAACATAATAGTATCTAGGATGTACTGAAGTTATTATTTTGGTATGGAAACAACAATTAAAGATGACACGGAAGATGAAAATAACATTAAAGAGGGTGGTGAAATTATTACCTCTTCTACGGGTGTTTCCTTTTGAGTTGATCAAAATGGATCCTTAAGATAGATTTCTGATCAAATTAAGGACTCTAGGTTTATTTGAGAAACGTTGGGAGGATATTTGGGAAGTGGTTGGATGAGTCAAATTGATTTGGAGGTGTTATTTTGATAGGAGGAGAAGTACCATTTTATAAGGGAGGCGAGGGTCACTTTAGGAGAAACTTGAAATATTATTTTATAATAAATTAATTTTAGTTTTATAATGGATCAAAAATGAGTAATTTCTATGATAAGGTGGGGATGGGTCAAAAAAACTCAATCAATAGGTTTTAGACAATTTTAGGTCACCATATTAACCATATCTTTTAGATTTAACTCTTAGTTAAATATTTTAACGTTTATCATGTCTTCTTGTATTCTTACACTATATTGATAATGAACGTATTATAAACATCCAATATAACCTCAAGTGGTTCATTAAGGACATATATAATATTTTTTGAGCCCTCTAAATGAACCTTATATTTGTAGGAAAATTATATCAACTAATAATATAGTATTTGATTTAAAAAATAATTTATGTCAATTTTGACATTATTTGGTATTTGGTTTTGGTGAAAGTAATAACAACATTATTACATAAAATAAGATTTATTAAATCAACCCTAAAATGTCATATTTTTATAGATAATTCGTGGATGTCATAAAAACGTTGAAATTATACTTATTTTAATATTTATAGTACCATTTTTTTATTCTTTTATTAATAAGGTAATTACAGCATCATTATTGTGTCATATATAAAATTAATTATTTAATGTCTCAAAATTATAAATAAATAAAAATTAGGTGGGAATTATTTTTATCTTTATAATGAATATATATAGTAAAATTTATTCTATGTGTAACCGTATATTAAAAATGGTATAA
The DNA here is from genome assembly GCA_963277665.1 of Viscum album. Taxonomy (NCBI): domain Eukaryota; kingdom Viridiplantae; phylum Streptophyta; class Magnoliopsida; order Santalales; family Viscaceae; genus Viscum; species Viscum album. The sequence continues at coordinate 1,118,796,069 of OY728133.1, forward strand.
TTATTAAACATTTAATTTAACACTTTTAACTATTATTTAAATAAAATAATAATAGATTTCCAAATCTAATAAAAATGGACCTAAAGAATCATATTTTATTCCTATGGTTGTTTCTTTTCGAAATACAATCATCCAATAGAATTAATACAAATGTTAGTGTAATTATAATATCCATTTTACCTTTAATTACCTAGTTTAAATTTAACTGTGGTAAATAAATGTAAAAAGATAGTATTCACCAAAAAATCATCTTATTGGAAGACATTTTACTTACTGATATCAACTATGCCCCTAGAATTTTTGAAATTCAACTCACAGACACGGTGAAATTATGTTTTATGAAAATTTGCAAATGCTCCTAGATGTTGGGTAAAAGAAGGTAAAAAGTTCAATAAAAAATAATACATATAATTTTATTATAAAATAACTCAAATTAATGAAACTGAACATATATAGGTATTATATATCTATTTTGATGTTATATAAATTTAAATATTTTAAATAATTATTTATATAAATATTCAGTTTTAAACAATAACCTAGTGTTTTTTATAATTCCACAAAAATTTAATGTTTTAGAAAAAATACCAAAAATCACTCTAAGAAAATTTCGATATTCCAAATTAAAAAATAAATTCTATTTTACCAAATTCAAAACATATAATATTAATTAATTAATTTAAAATTAATTTTCGTTATCACAACCAAAAAGCTAGTTTTTAATAAATAAAATCAATGAAAAGATTGGCAGGTGTTTATGTCAAATTTTAATGTGAAATTACATATAATGACCAAAATTGTATTAAATGATAATAATATAATATAATTATACATTATAAAAATTTAAATGAATAATTTATCCAAATAAATAATTTCTATTAAAAATGATTTTTTCAATTAAAACATTGTATTTCTCACTATTCATCAAAATATGAATATTACCACAAAAGTATCAAAAATTTATCCAAAATAATTTTTTATATCCCGCTTCTAAAGAATAATTTCATTTCATTAAATTGAATATATAAAATTTTAAAATAAATCTTTTAAAAAGAGGTCACCAATAAAAGGTGGTAAAATTCCATTTTTTGAAAAATACTTCTTTTATGAAAAAAAATTAGTTTGTTGTTATATTATGTCTAAGAACTAGATTATATGGATGTTAAAATTATATAGAGTATATAAAATAATAAATTTAGTTTATACTTTTCATAGCCCCTTTTTGAACGGCTAGTTTGGTAAGTTTTGTGTGCTCGAACTCGTTGTTGCGTGTAACGTACAATATTCTATTACTTTAATGAGATAATGTACTATGAAATCTTGGAGTGTTACAATTTTATACACATATATCTAATTATTTTTGGCTTTAATGTATTATTTCACAATACGTAATCATATAATAAATTATGATGATTAATGATTCAATGTTTTATTATCTATGATACACACATAAGCATGAGAATGAAATGACAGTGATGGGTGTGCTCAAAATTATATTGCACTCTGGTGCAATGGATAATGTTTAATATCATGATATTTCATATTGGGGTTGGGTTTTACCTAATAACATTATGGGTCCTTTACTTTCATGATTTCTTGGTAGTTTAGACTTGACCTATATTTATGATGCATTGTCTTATGTTGTTTCCCCATTTCACATGTTATGATTATCATGCTATATCATGTCCTATTACCCATGTTACCTTATACCTCGTTTATATTCTTTTTCTAACATGTATTTTTATATACATGGTATTCCATTTCTATATCCTTACTATGCTTTATGGATCTCCCATTTATTATATATTTACCTAGGATGGCCAATGTAGTTTTAAAATCAATCATGATAAAGAAGTTTTCAATAAGGATATTGTAATTCATTTTTAATGTTGTAAATAATTGTATGTAATTCCAAATGATACTATACATATCAATATTTAGAGTGGTACTATGATAAATTTTACATAATTAAATATTTTATTAATGCGTAATAAAGGAAGGGGTTGTTTTTTTGTAATCCATTGAAAAGGTTAGATATTATTGGGATTAGGATTAGAAAACCCTAGAACAATGTATTGAGATAAGATTATGTGTAGTAATAAACCCCTAATTATTAGGGAGTGTAGTGTAATTTTTATATCAAGAAAATATATTCCAATATAGATACTACAAGATGATGTGGTTCTGGAACTTATGTACCTAGGGGTAACAACTTTAACAAAGTGTCCTGGGCCTGATTCGGTGTAACCTGGTACAAAAAAACTAGCCTTACTACCCACTTGGTTGGACACTCCTAAGGGATATGCTTTTTTAAATACTTATGTTTAGTAGAAACCATTATTAAAGGAATAGAAAATCCCATAAGAGTAAATGTAATGAAATATATCATGGATAACATATATTAAATCCAGGATGGTGATACGTCAAGGAAATACATGTAATATATTTTTTGTCCCTCTATTTTCATTAGATTATCTTTTATGTGTTTAATAGTTTGAAAATAATAATCACTAATTTTTTATAAATTATATATAATTTCTAAAAATAGTATACATCAGATAAAAAATAATCATGATGGTAAATGTGATGTCTACCCCAACGAGATGCCCAACCCAATTTCAAAAGGAATCAGGAACATTATAATGATAATCTCTCAGTAGACCTAGGTTTTGAATAGAAAACTAGACCATTATGAGCATATAAATCCCAAAAAATATATGAACCCTCAATCATGAGATTCATGTGACAAAGTCCTCCCACATTCAACAGATCATCCACTCCCTTAATCACCGAACATTGGATCAACTCCATTATGAATATATTCTCCAACCATCAATGTTCGTATAAGAGAATGTTCTTTTGGATATTTAAGGCATATAGGGTAATGTTGATCAATGTTGTACATAGATAAAAAAATTATTCCTAAAAGAAGATATTATGGTGACAGGATGAAATTATTTCCTGAGAAAAACTATCAATATATATTCTCCCTACAACATTTGACATAATATGGAAAGGTATCCCCTTTATCCCAAGAAAAAAAATGATGAATCTATTAGGGAGAATTTGGAAAACATAAAAAATATTAGACTACACACATCATGATTTTTTGTTACCCATAAGAGAAAGGTTTACCACTTTTTGTGGGTTAAAATCTACCCTACTGAATACCCTAGTGATCCGTGGAGATCAATTCTAGAAATATGGTAGAGTGATCTATTTGTGGCATGAAATTTCAGGATCACACATTCCAATGGTGTGGAAACAAGAAACCTATAAATTTCTAGAATGGGGGTGAGAAAATTCTACAAGTGAGATAAGTATGTGAACCTAGCAAATGATTACTAATTTTAAAAATCTGATACTATAAATGAGGAAAGTAATAGTGTAGTAAAACCTCATCCTATTGTTCGTTACAACAAATGCAAGGAACTTGGGCATTTTTCAAACCAAATCTCGAAGCCAATTTTTTTTAGAGACAACCAAAACCCTCTATGGTACCAATGGAGGTTTTTTCCATAACAACTATAGAATTACATTCCAAGATTTTAGTTATTATGTGTATTCTAGTTATTTATTTACTAATTGAGAACATACATTTTTCTTATGGTTCTACGCATTACTTGGTATAAAAAAAGTTCATTAGAACTATTCATACAACATTACAACCCCTGGAAATGGAGTTATCGGGGATGATGGAAATTGGGGAAATGATTGCATCAATGGTATATAACTCCTCCCCTATCACAATTTGTGTGATGAACTTCCAGAAAAACCATGTTATACTGGCATAAGAGTGAATTGATGCAATTTTAGTGACAGATTGACACTCCAAATATAGATCTGATAATTTTTTTGGAAGTAAATATCTATCTTTATTGAAAATTAACCCCTAATTATGTACATGTTAAAAGAATTGGATGAATCTTATTAAGAAAAAGAAAATCAATCATGGGTATTATTTCCCTACGAGAATGAATATCTATCTCAAATAATTAATTATAAGGATACAATTAACATTGAATACATGACCACTGTGGGGGAATACATTGATGTGTTTACTGAAGAATTTCATGGTATTTCTTATACAAAATAGGTTAAATTTTCATTCAAGCTTATTCATGGGTAGTTACCATTATCCAAGACTGTCACGACCCGTCCTCGGGGCCCGTGCCATGACTACCCCAAGCCCGCCTTCCATAGGCCAGGGGCTGGCGACTAGCACCAAGGCGTAAATTCCCGGTAAACAGGGAAGGCATTGCCTTTATAAGTAACAACCACCACAGAGTCAGCAAGCGGAAAGTAACTACAAAGTGCAGAAAAGTAAAGGGGGCCGGAATACAAGCCCAACTGATAGTACAACTGAAAAGTAAAGTACAGCAACTAAAGAAAAGACGGCGGCCTCGTGTCGTCCACTGGAAATCCCACCTGAAGGGTGGGTACAGATAGCCTCCAGGCTCCTCGGGTCCCACGTCCGCTCCGAGCACGTCCCGCCCAGTGGTCCACCTCCAGGTACCGTCCTGCTCCATGCCCCAACCGCGATCAGCGCTGTCCGTCGTCTGCATCCAACACAACAAGGTGTGGGCATAGCCCGTGCAGGGGTGAGTATAAGCTACTCAGTAAGGACCCCGAGACCCCCGAAGGTCTCCCGAAATCCACAAAGGATATAGCACAAAAGAAAGATACAATCACGAAGTAACATCTGACTCGAATTAGGTATATGCCCATACATATATCTAAGTCCCCAATTCTAGCTCTGCTCACGAGCTCAAGAACAACTCAATCCACAAAGGAAAGCAAGACTCAAATCCACAAGGAGAGTAAACAGTAAATCCACATAGGGTAGTTCAACACAATCCACAAAGGAGAGTAACATAAGATTCAGCTAAACCAGGTATACTTTTTCAGATGACGTCAAAGATGATCACTGATCCATCTAAGTCGTCGGACCCACGAAGGATCGATAGGTACTAACCCCCGCAAAAGTCCCACGTAGGATCGGGCTCACACAGAACCTGTAGGCAGTGGCTCACACAGAACCGGTAGTAAGGACCCACATAGGATCGGGCTCACACAGAACCTGTAGCACTGATCCACGTAGGATCGCTGAGTGCAGTAGTCGACGCAGTCCACTGAGGATCTCTGCACAGTCGTCGCCGCAGTCCACGAAGGATCTCTGCTCTGCCGTCGTCGCAGTCCACTGAGGATCTCTGCTCTGCCGTCGTCGCAGTCCACTGAGGATCTCTGCTCTGCCGTCCACTGAGGATCTCTGCTCTGCCGTCATCGCAGTCCACTGAGGATCTCTGCTCTGCCGTCGTCGCAGTCCACGGAGGATCTCTGCTCTGTCGTCGAAGTCACAGCCAGCGCTAGGGTTCCCGCACACAGCGAGCTCGTTTAGGAGGGTCCGCTCCACGAGCCGAGAGGCTGATACATCAACTGACACGTAGTCCGAAGTTGATGTATCCAAAAGTTCCGTATCGACAACAGGATCTCAACGCAACAGACGGCGCGTCAATCGGACGCCCGGTCTGAGAGTTATTGGCATTTTCGTCCCAGGGGCCCGGTTGGTTTTTAGAGCAAAACCAACCCGACTGTACTCCGCCTGTATCCGATCCTCGGGCGGAGTATGCCAAAAGTTCCGTCTCACTTAGAGGAAACTACCACAGCTGGCGGTACGTCGTTCGGACGTCCGTAGCTCAAGTTATGAGCGTTTCCGCTCCGAGGGCCCGGTTGGTTTCGTGTACGAACCAACCCAGCCGAACCCAAAGTCTCCCGAAACCTTGAGTAAAATATACCGAAACGACCGTCTCGATCCAAGGATCACGTAGCCGCTGACGGTTCGTCAATCGGGGGTCCCAGGCCCAAGATATGGGCGAAAGACCGAAGAAGGCCCGAAAACGGGGTTCTGGGCCCGGGGCGACCCGGCCCGAACCCCCCCTGGGTCGGCCGAACCGGGTCGGCCCGAACTGGGTCGGCCTGACCCGGCCCGAACCAGCGAGACCGGGTCCGGTCCGGCCTGGGCGCGGCCCGGCCGACCGGACCGGCCGGCTCGGCTTCGGCCGCGCGGCCGAAGGAGCCGCCGCCGCGGGTTTGACCCGCAGCTTGAAGGAAACGCAGCCCCGCGGGGGGCCGCCTGCCACGCGGACGCGGCCGGGCCGCCGCGTCCCTCCCCGGTTCCGCGCGGCCGCGGAACCGGCCGCCGCCGCCGCGGCTGTAGCCGCGGCGGAACTCCTCCACGGCGGCGCGCCAGGCGCCGCCGCCACCGGTCGCCGGCGCTGCCGCGCCGGCGACCCGTGCCCCCGCCGCCTTCCGAGGGCCGCCAGAGTTGCTCCGGTGGCCCGTTTCACCTCCTGTCTGCGCCGTTGCTCCTCCCGGGGGTCGATCTTCACTGCGGGTTCAACAGATCGCCCCTGTCGCGCGGTTCATCGCCGTCCGCCATATCCGCACAACAAAAGAGATCGGCGGAGGGTTGCCGGGTCTTGTTCGTTAGACCCGCACCCTCCGCGTTAGTCATAAACCACGGGAGGAAAAGAAAATAATCAACAACAATTTTAAATAATTTAAAATTGTCAGAGATCATGTTCATTACTTTAAATGAATAAACATGGGGAAAACAAAATATTTCAAATCAACCCTTACCTTGTCGTCGTCGTCGGACGAGAGGTCGTCGCGGAATCGCTCGTCGCGGATGAAGGAGATCGTCGCGTCGTCGCGGTATCCGGCGTCGCGTCGCCAATCTCCGGATCAAGATCAAACGGATTAATTTAAATCCGTTGATATTGAATTATAAAAAGGGGAGAAATAAACGATTCGTTTCTCACCTTAATTGCCGAACGAGGATCGGCCGCGGAAGAAGAGGCGTCGCCGAAGAACGTCGCGGGTAGAGCTCGTCGACGTCGCAGATCACGGTGTGCGTCGTCGAATTCTGGTCGCCGACGTTCTTCGCGTTCTTCGCGTTCTTCGCATTCTTCGCGGGGAGGGTGGAAAATCAGGGATCCTCTCAAATCCTTTCAAAGGATTTTTAGGTTGGTCTTATTTTATAAACATGCCAACAAACGCAAAAGCGTAAGTAACAACCCATCAGTTCGTTGAATTAATTCAACGAGCGAAACAGCCCATTTAATTCACGAAATAAACCGCCCAATTAAATGGTCTGTTAAGAATTAAAGAAAACGCGTCGGTTGACTTTTCAGTTACTTTGACGGGTTTTCGCGGGTGCGTTACTTAGCGAAAGAAACGGCGGGGCTCGTGCGGGCCCCACCTCACAAATATCCTACCAAGGGGGTAGGATATTTCTGGATAGCATCCTATCCAGTTCAACTTAGATCAAGCCACCTTTAAGTGGCTTCAAGTGGCTTCCAAGCAGCTTAAGTGAAATAAAATAAAGTTGTCGCACAAATTTTATTTTATTTCTGACTTTAAGCCCCAAAATTTAGAAACCACGTCTGAGCAAACGCAACTCCGGAAGAGGCGTTTCTAAGAAAATACCGGCGCTGCGATTTCATCGGTGCCCTCAGAATTCGATTCCGGGCACCGGTTCAAAAGATAGAAAAACCCGCTCGTCCGTTCACTGAACGTACCCGAGCCAATCATCGGAAATTGATTCCGGGCACACCGGGCCTCGGAATCAGGTGCCGTCTGAAGTTGCACTCTTTTAAAATTCCAAAGAAAATTAAGAAAAAAATTTCCTTGAAATTTGCGGGTCTTTACATTACTCCCACCTCAGGGCTTTACGTCCCCGTAAAGATACATCAAAAACTAGGGGAACAAATGGGGGTACTGAGCACGCATCTGATCCTTCCGCTCCAAAGTGCTCTCCTGGAGGTTCCCGTGCTGCCATCTGACGCGCACAAGAGGAATCGACCGCCCACGTAGGACCCGCTCCTGTCGATCCTCGATCTCCACTGGGACCTCCGAAAAAGTCGCCCCATCGTCCACGTCCAGCTCCCCAAAGTCGATGATGTGCGTCGGGTCGTGCACGTATCTCCTCAGCTGAGACACGTGAAAGACGTCGTGCACCCGGTGCAACTGAAGTGGTAGAGCCAGGCGATAAGCCACCTCTCCTATCCTTCTGAGGACCTGGAAAGGCCCGATGAAGCGTGGAGACAACTTGTCGCCTCGTCCAAATCTCCGTAAACCACGTCGAGGTGAGACACGCAAAAAGACGTGGTCGCCATCCTCGAACTCTAGTGGCCTCCGCCTCCTGTCAGCATATGACTTCTGCTGGCTCTGAGCTGTCCTCATACTCTCCTGGATGATCTGGACCTTCTCTGTCGTGGCTTGGACCATCTATGGTCCCACGAGTGCTGACTCCCCAGGGTCTGTCCAGCACAACGGTGATCTGCAGGGTCTGCCGTACAATGCCTCGTATAGTGCCATCCCGATGGTGGAGTGGTAGCTGATTGTTGTACGCGAACTCCACCAAGGGTAGGTGGTCCTCCCAGCTGTGACCAAAGTCGAGAACTCATGCACGAAGCATGTCCTCGAGTGTCTGTATGGTCCTCTCCGTCTGACCATCCGTCTGAGGGTGGAAGGGTGTGCTCAGATTGAGCCGCGTCCCGAACGCCTCCTGCAACCCCTTCCAAAGCCGGGAAGTGAAACGAGCATCTCGATCGGAGACGATAGACGATGGCACACCGTGAAGCCGTACGATATCCTGGACGTAAAGGCGTCCCAAGCTCTCCACTGAGCCCTGCTCTCTGATAGGTAAGAAGTGTGCCGACTTGGTGAGTCGGTCGACAATCACCCAAATGGAGTCGTGACCTCTGGAAGTGCGTGGAAGTCCAGTCACGAAGTCCATAGATATGCCGTCCCACTTCCACTCCGGGACCTCCAAGGGCTGTACCAAGCCTGCTGGTACCTGATGCTCTGCCTTCACCTGCTGGCAGGTGAGGCATCGTGAAACGAACTCTGCCACAACTTTCTTCATGCCCGGCCACCAGTGCTGTCGTCTGAGATCCTGGTACATCTTCGCCACTCCGGGATGCACCGCCAAGGGAGAAGTGTGAAACTCTCTCATCACCTCCTCTCGTAAAGCGACTGGTACGAAGGTACGTCCTCTGAAAAGGATGTCGTGCTCTGCTCCAAGGGTGAAGCCATCAGGCGCCTGACCTGAGGATATCAGTGCACGCCGGGTCTCACAGTCAGCGTCCTCACGCTGAGCCTCTCTGACCCGCTGTAGAAGTGGAGGAGAGACCGTGAGAGACTGAAGAAAGGCTGCTCCGTCTCTATCCACGAAGGATATCTGTAAGGAGGCTAGCTGCTCCGTCGCCTCCTGAAGTAGCTAAATGCCCGTCCTCCTGCTGAGGGCATCGGCTACCACGTTCCCCTTCCCAGGAGTATAGACTATCTCAAAGTCATAGTCCTGGAGGAACTCAAGCCATCTCCGCTGTCTCAGGTTCAGGTCCTTCTGAGAGAAGATATACCTGAGACTCTGGTGGTCAGAAAAGACTGTGAAGCGCTCGCCCATCATATAGTGCCGCCAAGTCTTCAGAGCGAAGACCACTACTGCTAACTCCAGGTCATGAGTGGCGTAGTTCTGCTCATGCGGCCTCAACTGACGTGATCCGTAGGCGATCACGGCCCGCTCCTGCATCAGGACGCACCCGAGTCCAGTCCCTGATGCATCGCAGTAAACTACGTATCCAACTCCCTCCTCAGGCAACCTCAAGATAGGTGCGCTGGTCAATCTCTGTCTCAGCTCCTGGAAGCTCTGCTGACATCTGTCTGACCACACAAAGGGTTTCCCCTTCTTCGTCAAGGCTGAGAGTGGTGCCGCAACTCTGGAGAAGTCTGGCACAAATCTCCGATAGTATCCGGCTAGGCCCAAGAAGCTCCGCACCTCTGTCACGCTCCTGGGTGACTCCCAAGCTAGTACTGCCTCGATCTTCGCGGGATCCACTACAACTCCCGCCTCAGAGATGACGTGCCCCAAGAAGTGGACCTCACGTAACCAGAACTTTCAATTTGAGAGCTTTCCATAAAGCTGGTGCTCTCGGAGCGTGTCTAGCACAACTCGCAGGTGGTAGGCATGCTCCTCCTCAGTCGTCGAGTATACCAAAATGTCGTCAATGAAGACCACGACAAATCGGTCGAGGTATGGCTGGAAGATCCTGTTCATGAGGCTCATGAACACTGCTGGAGCATTGGTTACACCGAACGGCATAACCAAGAACTCATAATGGCCATACCGACACCTGAAGGCCATCTTCTGCACGTCCTCGTCTCGAACTCTGAGCTGATGATAGCCTGACCGGAGGTCTATCTTCGAGAACAACCGCGCTCCCTTGAGCTGATCGAAGAGGTCATCAATCCGTGGTAGCGGATACTTGTTCCTCACTGTCACCTGGTTCAGGCGACGATAGTCGACACACAGTCGCAAGCTCCCGTCCGCCTTCTTGGCGAACAAAATCGGGGAAGCCCAGGGTGAAACACTGGGTCGGATAAACCCCATGCTCTGCAAGTCCTCCAACTGTACCCGCAGCTCCCGAAGCTCGGCGGGGGCCATCCGATATGCTGGAGTAGATATCGGGGCTGTCCCGGGGTACAAGTTGATGTAAAAGTCTACCTCTCTACGAGGAGGTAGCCCTGGAACGTCGTCGGGAAAGACGTCCACGTACTGGCCCACCACTACAGGAAAAACTGGACTCCGCACGTCCACTGCTCCTAGGATGAGGCTAGCCAACTGATGAGAGATGGGATGCACTCTACTCCGTGGAAGTCCATCCTGTGCTGCAAAGGTTCCCTTCTCGCCGGGGAAGGTAAAACTGCTCCCGTCGGTACGAACACATCGCACCTTGCGCCTAAAACAGTCGATCTGGGCATGAACCGTGGATAGCCAATCCATGCCCAAGATGACGTCGTAAGGCCTTGATGCCGCTACAAGGAGATCCCAGCCGAAGCTCTCGCCTCCTAGAGTAAGCTCACACTGCCGGCACCAGTGCGTAATCGTCGAGTCTGCTCCCGTAGGAGTCTCTAGCCGTAAGGATCGAGCCAACGGCTCAGTCGGAATCTCCGAGCTCCGAACAAGGGTAGAGGCTATGAAAGAGTGACTCGCTCCTGTGTCTATAAGTACTGCAGCAAGGGTGGAATAGACACAGATCGTACCTCGAATCATCTCTGGCATGTCGGGGTCGTAGGCCTCCACTACCTGGAGCTGGGCCTGTCCCTGTCCGCCAGCTCCCTGTGGTCGAGGTGGCCCTCCTGGCGGTGGTGGGGGTAGAGCCTGGAAGCGTCGCCCACCACCCGCTGCTCGGCCAGCTCCTTTGCCTCGTCCGCCTCCTCCTTGCGGACCGCCACGGTCGACCCTCTGCCTCTGCCTGGGTGGCCCCTCCACCACCTGCTGCTCCTCTGATCGGCGAGTCGGGCAGTCCCGAGCCATGTGACCCTGCCCGCTGCAGGAGTAGCACAGCCTGCCTCTCGGAAGGCTGGCACTCCGCTGTGTGCCCCGCACTGCTGAGCCGGTGTCCTGAGGCCGTCTGCGTGGGGGTCTGGTCTTCCTGGACCCGAGAGTCATCCGTCGGCTACCTGCTGCCGAAGACTCAGCTACCTGCCGCCCTGCGCTAGGTCTCGCCGCTGAAGAAGGCTCTGTCAGGAAGCTCTCGATCAGGAGGGCTCGCTCCAGCACTCCCGCCTGGGTCGGAATGCTGAGGGAGATCAGCGACGCCCGAATCTCCTGTCGCAAGCCCTGCTCGAAGGTCCGGGCCCGGAAGAAGGGGTCCCATACCATGTCGGTCGAGTAGCGAGATAGGTCAGTGAACCTCGCCGCGTACTGAGCGACCGTCATGCTGCCCTGGCACAGCTGGAGAAGCTCCTGGATGCGCACCGCTCGGAGGGTGGCCGGGACGAACTCAGAGCGGAAGAGGCTCTCGAAGTCCGTCCAGCGCAAGGATGCCTCATCGTGAACCTGGAGCATCAAGCTCCACCATCGTCCTGCCGCCGCCTGAAGGAGGCTCGCCGCGAGAATCACCATGAGATCCGCTGGTGTCCTCACTAGCCTAAAGATTCGTACCACCGCCTCTAGCCAGTCCTCGGCGGCCTGGGGGTCCGCCTCACCGCGAAACCTGGGCGTTCGCTGGCTCTGAAACTCATGCAGTGCCCTGAGGCGACGTGCATCGTCAGCGTCTGGTACTGGAAGCATCGGTGGCTTGGCGGGTAAGGCTACCGCCGGTGCCACTGCTGGCAAAGGGCCCTGCACCGAGGCCTCGTCGCTCGGTGGGCTGCCGTCGCTCCCTACACTCGGAACCCTAGCTGGCTGTCATCGCGGGGCCATCCTGAAAAGGAGAACAAGAGCACCACAGTCAGAACAGTATACCTGGTGAGCTGGCACAAGTAATCACAAGGAAAACTTGATACTTTCATAAGCAGATCAGTATACCCGGTGAGCTGACACAAGTAATCACAAAGAAGACTTGAAACACACACGCAATCAATGTTTTCATGCATTAAGTCGGAAATCAGGAGTCAGGGTCCTGGTGTACGGATACGTCGACCGCCGCACCAACACTGGGCTCCCTGGACTGATAACCACACTCAATACACTAAACACTATTGCTTCACATAGAAAAGAAAGACGATCAGAGTCTGCGGTAGAACCGACCGCCTCTGATACCAATTTGTCACGACCCGTCCTCGGGGCCCGTGCCGTGACTACCCCAAGCCCGCCTTCCATAGGCCAGGGGCTGGCGACTAGCACCAAGGCGTAAATTCCCGGTAAACAGGGAAGGCATTGCCTTTATATGTAACAACCACCACAGAGTCAGCAAGCGGAAAGTAACTACAAAGTGCAGAAAAGTAAAGGGGGCCGGAATACAAGCCCAACTGAAAGTACAACTGAAAAGTAAAGTACAGCAACTGAAGAAAAGACGGCGGCCTCGTGTCGTCCACTGGAAATCCCACCTGACGGGTGGGTACAGATAGCCTCCAGGCTCCTCGGGTCCCACGTCCGCTCCGAGCACGTCCCGCCCAGTGGTCCACCTCCAGGTACCGTCCTGCTCCACGCCCCAACCGCGATCAGCGCTGTACGTCGTCTGCATCCAACACAACAAGGTGCGGGCATAGCCCGTGCAGGGGTGAGTATAAGCTACTCAGTAAGGACCCCGAGACCCCCGAAGGTCTCCCGAAATCCACAAAGGATATAGCACAAAAGAAAGATGCAATCACGAAGTAACATCTGACTCGACTTAGGTATATGCCCATACATATACCTAAGTCCCCAATTCTAGCTCTGCTCACGAGCTCAAGAACAACTCAATCCACAAAGGAAAGCAAGACTCAAATCCACAAGGAGAGTAAACAGTAAATCCAGATAGGATAGTTCAACACAATCCACAAAGGAGAGTAACATAAGATTCAGCTCAACCAGGTATACTTTTTCAGATGACGTCAAAGATGATCACTGATCCATCTAAGTCGTCGGACCCACGAAGGATCGATAGGTACTAACCCCCGCAAAAGACCCACGTAGGATCGGGCTCACACAGAACCTGTAGGCAGTGGCTCACACAGAACCGATAGTAAGGACCTACATAGGATCGGGCTCACACAGAACCTGTAGCACTGATCCACGTAGGATTGCTGAGTGCAGTAGTCGACGCAGTCCAGTGAGGATCTCTGCACAGTCGTCGCCGCAGTCCACGAAGGATCTCTGCTCTGCCGTCGTCACAGTCCACTGAGGATCTCTGCTCTGCCATCGTCGCAGTCCACTGAGGATCTCTGCTCTGCCGTCCTCGCAGTCCACTGAGGATCTCTGCTCTGCCGTCGTTGCAGTCCACAGAGGATCTCTGCTCTATCGTCGAAGTCACAGCCAGCGCTAGGGTTCCCGCACACAGCGAGCTCGTTTAGGAGGGTCCGCTCCACGAGCCGAGAGGCTGATACATCAACTGACACGTAGTCCGAAATTGATGTATCCAAAAGTTCCGTATCGACAATAGGATCTCAACGCAACAGACGGCGCGTCAATCGGACGCCCGGTCTGAGAGTTATTGGCATTTTCGTCCCAGGGGCCCGGTTGGTTTTTAGAGCAAAACCAACCCGACCGTACTCCGCCAGTATCCGATCCTCGGGCGGAGTATGCCAAAAGTTCCGTCTCACTTAGAGGAAACTACCACAGCTGGCGGTACGTCGTTCGGACGTCCGTAGCTCAAGTTATGAGCGTTTCCGCTCCGAGGGCCCGGTTGGTTTCGTGTACGAACCAACCCGGCCGAACCCAAAGTCTCCCGAAACCTTGAGTATAATATACCGAAACGACCGTCTCGATCCAAGGATCGCGTAGCCGCTGACGGTTCGTCAATCGGGGGTCCCAGGCCCAAGATATGGGCGAAAGACCGAAGAAGGCCCGAAAACGGGGTTCTGGGCCCGGGGCGACCCGGCCCGAACCCCCCCCCCCCCCCCCCCCCCCTGGGTCGGCCGAACCGGGTCGGCCTGAACCGGGTCGGCCCGACCCGGCCCGAACCGGCGAGGCCGGGTCCGGTCCGGCCTGGGTGCGGCCCGGCCGACCGGACCGGCCGGCTCGGCTTCGGCCGAGCGGCCGAAGCAGCCGCCGCCGCGGGTTTGACCCGCGGCTTGAAGGAAACGCGGCCCCGCGGGGGGCCGCCTGCCACGCGGACGCGGCCGGGCCTTCGCGTCCCTCCCCGGTTCCGCGCGGCCGCGGAACCGGCCGCGGCGGAACTCCTCCACGGCGGCGCGCCGGGCGCCGCCGCCCCCGGTCGCCGCCGCCGCCGCCTTCCGCGGGCCGCCGGAGTTGCTCCGGTGGCCCGTTTCACCTCCCGTCTACGTCGTTGCTCCTCCCGAGGGTCGATCTTCACTGCGGGTTCAACAGATCGCCCCTGTCGCGCGGTTCATCGTCGTCCGCCATATCCGCACAACAAAAGAGATCGGCGGAGGGTTGTCGGGTCTTGTTCGTTAGACCCGCACCCTCCGCGTTAGTCATAAACCACGGGAGGAAAAGAAAATAATCAACAACAATTTTAAATAATTTAAAATTTTCGGAGATCATGTTCTTTACATTAAAAGAATAAACACGGGGAAAACAAAATATTTCAAATCAACCCTTACCTTGTCGTCGTCGTCGGACGAGAGGTCGTCGCGGAATCGCTCGTCGCGGATGAAGGAGATCGTCGCGTCGTCGCGGTATCCGGCGTCGCGTCGCCAATCTCCGGATCAAGATCAAACGGATTAATTTAAATCCGTTGATATTGAATTATAAAAAGTGGAGAAATAAACGATTCGTTTCTCACCTTAATTGCCGAACGAGGATCGGCCGCGGAAGAAGAGGCGTCGCCGAAGAAAGTCGCGGGTAGAGCTCGTCGACGTCGCAGATCACGGTGTGCGTCGTCGAATTCTGGTCGCCGACGTTCTTCGCGTTCTTCGCGTTCTTCGCGTTCTTCGCGTTCTTCGCGGGGAGGGTGGAGAATCAGGGATCCTCTCAAATCCTTTCAAAGGATTTTTAGGTTGGTCTTATTTTATAAACATGCCAACAAACGCAAAAGCGTAAGTAACGACCCATCAGTTCGTTGAATTAATTCAACGAGCGAAACAGCCCATTTAATTCACGAAATAAACCGCCCAATTAAATGGTCTGTTAAGAATTAAAGAAAACGCGTCGGTTGACTTTTCAGTTACTTTGACGGGTTTTCGCGGGTGCGTTACTTAGCGAAAGAAACGGCGGGGCTCGTGCGGGCCCCTTCTCACAAATATCCTACCAAGGGGGTAGGATATTTCTGGATATCATCCTATCTAGTTCAACTCAGATCAAGCCGCCTTTAAGTGGCTTCAAGTGGCTTCCGAGCAGCTTAAGTGAAATAAAATAAAGTTGTCGCACAAATTTTATTTTATTTCTGACTTTAAGCCCCAAAATTTAAAAACCACGTCTGAGCAAACGCAACTCCGGAAGAGGCGTTTCTAAGAAAATACCGGCGCTGCGATTTCATCGGTGCCCTCATAATTCGATTTCGGGCACCGGTTCAAAAGATAGAAAAACCCGCTCGTCCGTTCACTGAACGTACCCGAGCCAAACTTCGGAAATTGATTCCGGGCACACCGGGCCTCGGAATCAGGTGCCGTCTAAAGCTGCGCTCTTGTAAAATTCCAAAGAAAATTAAGAAAAAAATTTCCTTGAAATTTGCGGGTCTTTACAAATACTCTCTATAGAATGGATATTTTGGAACATGAGGAGATAAAGAAACAACTATAGGAGAATATAGTTAAAGGGTTCATATAACCAAGTGCATCTTAATAAGGTACCTCGGTCCACTTAATTATGAAAATGGATTGGTCAACACTCCTTTACATTGATTATAATGAGCACAACAAGATCATGATAAATAAAAAGCATTCTATCACACAAAATTATGCCTTGTTTAATCAGCTACATGTAGCACAAACCTTCTAAACCATGGATATGTGGTCGAGATATTACCAAGTTATGGTGGTGAAGGGGGATGTCACCGAAACTGATTTTAAAACAAGGTATGAGAACTATGAATTTATAGTAACTCCATCCAGAATGAATAATTCTTCATAAATATTCATGAACATGATGAATAGAGTCATTAAATATTACCTTGACAATATTTTGGAAGTGTTTATATATAATATTCTAGTATATTCAAAATGTATAGTGGATCATGATGATAATTTGAGTAATGTTATAATGATAATGGGAAAGTAAAAGCTTTATACCATGTATAGTAAATGTGAGTTTTGGTTGAATGAACTATTTCTATCTCTTGTGAAATATCATAACAGGCCATGGGATATCTAAATACCTTTCAAAACCTTATGATATTTATAGATGGTTGAGGAAAACATATATGAAACATATATAATGATAACTTGGGTGAACTGTGTATTACAACCTATTTTTGAGATATTTCACACAGTTTTCAAACCCTCTTACCAAACTAACTGAGAAGGATGTCATGTTTTTAAGTAATTATAAATGAGAAGAAATATTAACCAATTATGAGGCTTTTCATTAGGATTGTTCTCAAAATACCCAACTGTAAATTTATATTCATTGAATTTAGTGATTCTTCGAAGAAGGGAATAGGATAAGTGTACATGGAAATGGACAATTTCATTATCTATGCTTCAAGGTAGTTGAATTTCCATGAATTGAAACACCCAAAAGCATATTTGGAGTTGGATGTAGTGATTTTTTCTTTAAAAATGTTGCAGCATTATCTATTTTGGGAGAAGTGTAAAATATATACAGATCTAAAAAGTTAGAAGTATATATTCAAACAGAAAGAGTGTAACATACACCAATGAATATGGTTAGAGCTGATTAATATCTATGATTTCCCAATTCACTACCATCCATGGAATGTTAATAAAATGGAAGATTATCTAAGTAGAAAGGATCAAACATTTCTATCATTGTTGAGAATTGAGAAGGATTTTATCTTTTTATATTTGGAAATGATATTCATGGGAATCATATATTTAGGAAAATCATCAATCCTTTCACAAATTATGGCTCGACCAACTCTTATGAAGAGGTCAAGGGATGGTCCAAGAGTTGATGTGGGAATTCAAATGGAATTGGAAGCTATACGAAATGTGAAATCCTTGGAGTTCAATTTTAATGATGAAGGTGTTGTGTGATTTTCATTAGAACTATGTTTACCATAAAATCCTTAGTTAAAGAAGGATATGTTGGATGATGTACAGAGAGCGACCTTCTCTATACACCAAATAATCATAATGGTATATGGAGATCCCCGATAACAATATTTGTGGGAAAATATGAATAAGGATATCACATAATATGCATAAATATGACCTCAATTTGATAAAGTGAAAGTGGAATGAAAAAAATACATGGGGTTGATTCAACCATTACCCATACCTATATCGAAGTGGAAAAACATAAAAATAGACTTTGTTACTAATATTCCAAATACATCAAGAGGAAATAATTCTATATGGGTTATGGTAGACCATCTTATAAAGACTGTACACATCATTGTGATATGAGTGGAATTATAACTAGATCTACTTGCAAAGATATACAATAAGGAATTGGTCAGGATCCATGGATTACAACTATTTATTGTATTCAATCAAGATCCAGGATCCACCTTTGAGTTCTGGATAAATATTCAGCATTATATAAACACTGAGTTAACCTTTATCGTAGCTTATCGTCCTCAAAATGATATTCAAACATTGTATACTATCCATATCATTCAGCTTATGTTGTGAGAATTATCAATTGAATTCATAGGAGGATAGGACAAACATCTTCCAATATCCGAGTTCTCTAACAAAACTAGATTCCACTCCAGCATCCACATGGATCCCTATGAACCCCATTATGATAAGAGGTGCAAGACAACTTAATGGTGGGATGAAGTCGAGGAATGATAACTATTATTTCAAAAAATGATCATTGAAATGGTGGAAATGTATAACACAATTTAGCAGCACGTTATGGGTACTTATAGTCTACAAAAGAGTTATTATGACAGTCATTGATGAGACCTAGAATTTTATGTTGGGGACATGGTATTCTTCTTCATATATCTATATAATAATTTGATGGTATGTTTTAGTAAGGGAAAGCTTAGTCCAAGATAGATCGGTCCCCTTTGAGAAACATAATCTCATTAGAGTGGAGGCCTATCGGAAAGGGGAACCACCTAACATATCTTGAGAACATGATGTATAAAAAGTGTCACCATTTAGAATGTAAAAACCTAACCCCTCACACGTACTCAAACCAGCGTTGTTACTATTCAAGAATGATCTTTCTTAAGAGGAGCATCAGGTGAGGATCTTAGATCATAATGGAAATGTTCTACATAATAAGACAATGCACCAGGTAAAATAGTTATAGATATACAAATAGTGAATAAGTAACATGGTAACTAAAGAGGGTGATGAATCAAAGTTAAGCTCATCTATTTTTTCATGGGAAATTAAAAATTTTGAGGGTGAAATTTTTTAAGGGGGAAGATTATAATGACCTTAACTCTTATAAATGATGTTTACCTTTTTGATTTAATATAATATATTGTTATGTAATGTGTTTATGGAAAACAAATTAATTTCATTGGTTATATCATTGGATTTAAAATAATTTTAATAATATTTCCCATTGTTAATATATATATTGAACAGTTGTCACATGATTAGTATAAATATAGGGCATTTAACAAATCCAATTGACTAAAATAAAGGATGTT
Source organism: Viscum album (assembly GCA_963277665.1). Classification (NCBI taxonomy): domain Eukaryota; kingdom Viridiplantae; phylum Streptophyta; class Magnoliopsida; order Santalales; family Viscaceae; genus Viscum; species Viscum album. The sequence continues at coordinate 1,118,815,259 of OY728133.1, forward strand.
ATGGACAATACTAGTAGAATCATTCTATATGAAGCGTGTTTATCAAAGCGTCCAAGGTAAATAGTATCTATAGTATTTTCCCTTAACAAAGACAAATTTGTGATCCAAAAACATAGGTATGAATAAAATTGTTTAAATGAAATGTTTAAGATGATTGAGATCATGTCCCAAACTATATTCACTGAACAACCCCATGAAAGTCTCACCATCACACACCATACTCTTATGTAATATGTCAATGTAATAAAGTTATATATATGAGTACCTTAATAATATTAATATGTATATTTTATAGGATAATGAATTTATTTTCATGTTTATTATTACATTATAATTTATATTTCTTTTTTACTCAAGAACTATCCAAATAATTAATAAATATCTCTAGTTATCAAATGTAAAAGTTCTCCTAGAGATCTCTTGTCATCTTGGAATCTAATATAAAATCCATTTATATAATATTATTTTAAAATTGATAACATACATTATAAATAATTTAAATATATTTTTACTATGACTAGTGAAAAACAATCATCGATGTTTATAACATCAGTTTGAGACCATCCCTTATAAAAAAATATAAGATTTATTCATTCAAATCTCCCTTTTAGTTGATATAAATCCTAAAAAACTTTGTTTCTATCATATTTTCATATTTAGGATATATCTCCAATTTTCATGTGTCATTATTTTCAACCTTATTTAGATAATTTCCCACATTCATAGTCCATGCCTTAAATTTTAATTATTATTCACCACTATTTAGTTTCACAACATTAATTAAGCTAGTGTGATTATAAATCCATAAATTTTCTATTATTATAAATATTTTTGTACTATCTTCAATGATGAAAATTTTTAATGAATTTTTTTGATATCTTATAGAAAATTTCTCATCTTATTATCTATAAAAAAATTAATAGTTTTTAATAAATATATATATTTTTTCATTTTAAGAATTATCCTCATGCTTCATATTTGAATAATTCAATTTAATAACTTTTTAAAATAATTATATTTTTTATGAACATATTTGATGTTAAATTAAATTTTTTTATTCAAATTTATTGGATAAAAGTTTAATCAAATAATACACTAAGTATATCAGTGTTACCCTTACAAACAAGATGTTGTTTTATTATATGATACTTCTCCTATATGTTTGAGATAATACATAATAACCTAATTATTAAGGGTAAAAGTATTATCTTTGGTGTGTGACCCAAATTTCCATGGGTCAATTTTTTCATTTCGGTCATTCTCTTTCGGTATGGTCAAAATTAAAACAATATATTGAAATTAATGTTCATAAATATTTTGTTTTGATGTGATAACATAAAATCAGGTGATTTTGACTCCTAAAAAATCATTATAATTTAACTCTATTTCAATACTTTATAATAGTGTTTTTTGGATTGACATGTCTTGTAAGACATGAGAACGTAATTCCACCTCAAGAAAGTCTTTCCTCGTTAAATGAATCTTTTGAATAAATAACTCACTTTATTTATATCATTATATGCTTATTTTAATTTTTATAAATATTTTTATTCATGGTTTTTATTTTATGATAAATTATTATATACTAAAACAATAATGTTTAATCATTAATATTAATTAATTATAACTATTTTATCACTGAAAAACATGAATATAGTTGGTGCCATGTAATATTATTGGATTGGATTTTGAAGTTGTAAATAATTTTTTCATTATTTTGATTTTGATTATAAATTTAGGTTTTCCTAATTTTTATTTTTACCTTCTTTTTAAATCATTATATTGACGTTGGTGTTTTTGTAACACCCCGAGCTTCCATGATACGCGTCTCTTTCAATAATGCAATAGCTTGCATTGTACGCAAGTTCGAGATTCTAACACACCTCAGCCAATCAAAGTAGTAGTTATAAATAGTAATACCCACTTTTTGTAATTATATAAATTTTATATTTCAAAATGGACTTCATTTTTGTATTCGGAATATCGAAATTATCCAAAGTTGAATTATTTGTAATTTTCTGAGAGCTTCCAATTTTTTATGAATAGTGAAAAATACTTAAAAACAACTTTTTTAATCAAAATATTTTATAAGGAAAATTTATATTATTGAGTGGTTTAAAAGTATAATTAGAATATATTTTTACTATTTTATCCAATGGTGGTAATTATGATTAATTTCACTTTGAAATTGGACATAAACAATTGTCAATATTTTGATATATATTGTTTCTTAAAAACACGCTATTTGTTATGACTACGGGAATTAATTATAAAATTAATTAATGAAACTTATATTTTTGTAATTTTTTAAAATATACATCATTTTTGAATTCGGAATATCAATTATAGCTTAGGGTGAAATTTTGGCATTGTTATGAAAGACTTCAATTTTTGATGAATAGTGAAACCACTAAGTGGTAGTTAAATAACTGATTTTTCGTTTAAATGAAATATTACCACTTCTGTGATTTTATTTTCAAAAATCCGACATAAATGGTTGTCATTAAAAAGTTAAATGTGGTTCAATGGGATTAAAATAATTTTTTTGGTGAATAGTAACTTTTAAGTTTAATTAATCGCGATTAAAGGTAATTAGTGAAATTTAAGGTAAAAATAGTATTATAAAATTTGGAATGTCCTTTACACTTGTCATAACACTATTTTATGTGTCATGGAAGACCATGACAATCCATGGGTCAACTTGGGGACCTCATGGAGCCACTTTGGTAGGAAAATGACATAAATAACTTTTTATTTAATGTTAAAATAAAAATGTCACAAACAAGAGTTATTTTACTAAAAAAAAAATTAAATGGGGTTATACAAGTCATATTTTTGACTATAAATATTCATTATAAATCTAAAAATATTTCCTACATCATGATATTTTTTTTATAATTTTTAGACATTAAATAGATTTAATTATTTATGACACCATGATGAAGCAGCGATTACCCCATTAATTAACGATTTTAATAAAATGGATGGATAATGTAAAATCTAAGCATTAAACTTGTCCAAAGAATACTGTATTAGAATATTTCTAACCCTTATCACATTATCCTCGAATTATATAATTGTGTGACCTTCAGAATCCGAAAAGCATTGTATAATAAAGTAACATTTCAATCTTTCCAAGAGTGCCCCTCCTCTCCTCTTATAAAAGGCCCCCACCACTACCACCTTATTCACATATTCAACCATTTGGCTCGGCCAACCTCTACCCAAATACTCTCCCAACATCCCTCCCTTACTCCTAGAAGCCTCACTTTGGGCAGAATTCTTCCCAAGGATGCCTTTGGCTCAAATCAAAAGAGTTACCCGATTTTAAGGTAATGTCTTCTCTAATGCTATTTTGTTTTTTTTTATTCTCCAACCCCCTAAACTCTTTTTATTAATTTTATTTGTAACAACACCAGTATCCTAAATATAAAGTTATGTTGTTATAAGAAGGATTCGAGATACACTTACACACACCTACATCTAATGGTTAAAGAACATACTGTTTCTATGGATGGCGAATTTCTGCCTCAAGAAAATATGATTGTTCAACACTCATATAACACCTTAAAAGGTGGAAATTATGATGTCACTATATTTATATATCTAATATATAATATGTTTATGTTTTACTTAAGGTTATGTATTTTTCATTTATGGCTTACCTTTATTGTTTCCATTATGGGTAAACGCGATATTTTCATTTTAGGAAGTGCGGAATACCGCCCCCTCAAAGTGATTTGAATCGTTAATTCCATATGTGGGATGTATAAAGGATGGATTAAATGATATTATATGTTATATTATACTGGAATTATAATATACCTTTATATCATTATTATTTCATTCCATTAAATATGAAATAGAAATGAAAGTATCATTCATGCGTACGTACGGCTTACCGTCTCCATAAACGGTGCATTTCATTTCTTACCTCTAAATGTCATGTAATATTATGAATGAATGTATATACTGGATATATATGAGATATATGATATCTATATCATGAATATAATTCTAGATATAACGGATATTTCACCACATGAACAACTTGTAAATATAAGAAGTCTATTTTTGACTCAAGTACCAAAGATTGACAAAACGACCATTATTAACATAAATAATTACATAATGTTCATAACATGGTTATACGTGATATTAAAGGAATAATAAACGTGAAATGATTCTTAAGAAACTATAAATTAACTGTATTTTATTATTTAGGAGGTTAAAGAATGGTCGAGTCAAGACAGGACGCAAGGTAAGGGAATTTATTAACCCAATTTCCATTCTTTGGGTTAATATACTACTTTCAAATTATGTCATAATATTATTATGTCCTATCTTGTATTTGTACTTTATTTATGTGTAATTATAGTGAATACACATAATAGATCTATTTTATTTAACAAAATGATCTTTGTGAGGGACTTTGTCTCAATCTCCTTTCATTGAGGCATATTTGGTTTTATACACAACTTTCCTTTATACGGTGTATAAACCCCTTTTACCTTTACATTTATTCAAAAAAGAATCATTTTATATGAAGTATTTTACTAAATGAGAAAAAGGAATGTTTTTCTTATCGTACGTATGCGGAGACAATGACTTCTCCACCGCCATGGCCATTATTTGGGTTTCGGCTTCCTCTACAAGCCATAACTTTTTCAAAATGAAAAATAAATTCCATGTTTCAATTTTCTTTTTTTTTTGTATTGAAAATGGCTTTGAAAGTTAATTTATTATATCAAGGTGTTATATTGATATCTTTTGATTGAAATGTGGAAATTTTATGTTTACTTTATCCATATTTTATGTGATATGATTATGTTATGGTTTATGATATGTTTAAACCTGTTCATATGAGGAATGCATTGGACTTAATAAGTGACTGGTGGAGCCTGCTATAGCTCCTCGAAACATCGGTAGGTATCATGAGACAATCTAGTGTCTTGGCACGTGGCCTTGACAAAATCTAATTTGTAGTCTTGGCACGAGGCCTTGGCTACGTGGTTGTGATAGTATGGCATTATGCATTCCATCATTATGAAAGTGGTTATTGATATTGCATGTGGTTATTCGACTAGTAGAATATCCATGTGAATAAGTAAATGGAATTACTTCATTTTTCTTTTTCCATATTATGCTGAAGTTCAAGTTTAAAAAGTCTTTTGTTTTAGTTATACATTTCCTTAAATGTTAATGTTTATTTGTGAAAGCTTCCGCAATATTGTTATCCTTACTGAGCATCTGAGCTCACCCCTTTCAATGTTTTAATTTTTCCAGGATGTGAATAAGTATATTATGAATGTCCTACATGGATAATATTAGGGGATATCGAGAGAAGATGTTGTATTTTTGTTTTACTTTATGATGTAATGTAAGACTTATGAATGTATCTAGTGATTACAAGGCTACTAAACTAATCGGTTTTTCGAGACTTGATATTTTGTGATCATGCCAATGTTACGAAGTAATGCACCGACTCTGGGTAACTGGGGTCGGGGCGTTACAGTTGGTATTAGAGGCAGTTTAGTACTATCCTTGGAAGATAGATTTAGATAAACACTGATTAGAGAACATAGCCCAAAGATAGACTTTGAGGATTAGTATAGAAGAACTTCCTAGAATTTTGGTATTATAGAGATTTTGTGAGTTTTCCGAGCAATAAATCCCTGTCTAGATACGAGCAGGTAGAGATGGATCTGGAAGAGAAGTACCTGGGGGTAAAACACGAAAATAATGATTTGAGCTAGACTCGAATTGGAACTGGTGCATGCCAACGGGCCTTGCTGCTCTCTTGGTTACGACACACCCGGGGGACATGCTTAGGATAATTCTCATTTTCTTTACAAACCACTATGTTGGGTTATGAGTATATAATTCCTCAATGAAAACATTTTTTTATGATTATGGATTATATCCATAAATAGTTCAATCAGTGTTAAGTGTTTTACAAGTACGAAATTATGTATTTTGATTCATAAACTAATCTAGTTTATTCCATTGTTTAGAAATTTTGCCTAGTGGAAGGAATGAAAACTCTATCAATGCACGCACTGCGTGTAGGGATTTACCTCCTACTCAAGATAATTATTGTGGAGCTGGAGGTAAAACTGGTGCTGATCAACTTATTACCATACTGGGACAACTTACTCAGGTTATGAATAATAACCTTACTCGTATGGAGCACCCTGATCCACAGCGTGGACGATCAATGTTAGAACGCTTCATGAGGCAACAACCGCCAACATTTAATGGGGGTACAAATCCATTAGTAGCTGAGCAATGGATAAACTCCTTAGAGAAAATATTCCGCACCTTGGGGAGTAGTGAAAGGGAGAAGGTTGTCATGGCAGTCTACCGCGTCACTGGAGATTCCGATCAGTGGAGGTCGCAGATTCAAAACACAAAGGAAGATGATGAAGTATCGAATATGGAATAGAGAGAGTTCAAAGATCTTTTCATAGAAAAATACTTTCCACATGACCATCGAGCAGATATGGAAAGGCAATTTCTGAGTCTGAGACAAAAGGAGGATGAGAATGTCGCAATGTATGAGAATAACTTTACAAAGTTAGCGAGGCATGCAGCAGATTATATACGTAACCCAAGAAGTAAGATTGATCGTTTCTTTGATGGGTTGAAACCATTTCTCCGTCGAGCTTTAGTATCACAATCTTTCTCAACATACGAGGATATAGTATCGTGTGCTATCAAGGAAGAGAAGAAATTCTCTATGTCTTATGACAACAAAGTAAAGCAAGAGAAGAAGAGAACGGTGGAACAAGAGATCGATAAAGGGAAAAAGGGAAAGAAGGATTTTCCATTATGTGATAATTGTGGGAAGAATCACCCTGGTACTTTCCTAAAAGGAATGAGAGTTTGTTACAAATGTGGAGAAAAAGGTCACCAGGCTCGTGATTGTAATGGAAAGAAAGAGGCTATCAATGTTGAATGCTACAATTGTAGGGAAATGGGTCATTATGCAAATGAATGTCCTAAGCATCAGGGAAACATACATCAGAAAAGGCCGAGGGATCAAGGAAAATCTTATGCTGTTACTACAGTTGAAGCAGAATAATTAATGTATTGGTGCTTTTGGACTCATGGATTATATTCTGGTTATCAGAATAATGTGATATGTATATATAAGGATTTTACTGTAGTACTTTTTGATTTCATTAAGGTTTTAATATGATGATGGTAATCATATTTCTGTATGTGACAATAAGATAAACTTTACCTTGTTTGAGAAATCTGATGATACAATTGATTTTGGAATTTAGAAACCTTTTTGAGAAAGTCTGGACGGAGGTATTTTGGATAACTATAAAGGTTGGAATGGATTAAGATGAACTTTGGATAGTATTGTTTATGGTTAAAAGATTTATGAAGATTATTTTTGGAATATTATAATACTATAGTTTTAGGAAAAGGACAACCTGCAGGGTGGGGCATAACCCGTCGCGTTGGACAAAGCTGCAGGAATCGAACCCACAACCATAGTGCGAAATGACTTTATTACCTACCACTAGCCTATAGGAAGTCCCTGGTTATTACAAAATAGTTTTACTAATATTAATGGTTTGTGTTAATATTTGGAACCTTATACAATTAGGATAAATAGATTATTTTTGAGTTCTATTACCTTTTAGAGTGAAAGATGGGTTTCTGGTAAAAATTTATTAAAGAATGAAAGTCTACATAACAAGTATGTATATTCCCTTACATTCTTAGTAAATATCCTAAATAAATTCCTCAACTTTATAAAAGATAACTTCAAACAAAAACGTTTCCGGTTAACTTTTCCTACTGGGGATTCAATGACTATTTAACCAATCACAAGTTTGTGATTTTATTATGGTTAACTTTCTCCTAATCCAGTTTTCTACGACTCTCCATCAGACCTTGAAGATTTGTTTTTCTTCCAAATCCATATTTTCATAGAATCCTAGTATAGGCTATCTCGGGTGACCTTTGTACTTATCTTTCTATCTTTTAACGTTATATTTTTATTTACCTTATTTCCGATGTGGGTTTTCCACAAAGGTAATTTCTATTTTCAACCTTTTATTTTCAAAGAAAAATTTCAAATTGCGAGGACGCAATTTATTGGAGGGGAGAATGTAACACTCCGAGCTTCCATGATATGCTTCTCTTTCAATAATGAAATAGCTTACATTGTACGGAAGTTCGAGATTCTAACACACCGCGACCAATCAAAGTAGTAGTTATAAATATTAATACCCACTTTTTGAAATTATATAAATTTTATATTTCAAAATGGACTTCATTTTTGTATTAGGAATATCGAAATTATCCAAAGTTGAATTTTTTGTAATTTTTTGAGAGCTTCCTATTTTTTATGAACAGTGAAAAATACTTAAAAACAACTTTTTTAATCAAAATATTTTATAGTGAAAAATTATAGTATTTAAAATAATTAGAATATATTTTTACTATTTAATCCAATGGTGGTAATTAGAATTAAATTCACTTTGAAAATGGACATAAACAATTGTCAATCTTTTGATATATATTGTATCTTAAAAACACGCTATTTGTTGTGATATCAGGAATTAATTATAAAATTAATTAATGAAACTTATATGTTTGGAATTTTTTAAAAAAGACATCATTTTTTAATTCAGAATATCAATTATAGCTTTGGGTGAAATTTTGGCATAGTTATGAAAAACTTCAATCTTTGATGAATAGTGAAACCACTAAGTGGTAGTTAAATAACTGATTTCTAGTTTAAATGAAATATTACCACTTCTCTGATTTGATTTTCCAAAATCTGACATACATGGTTGTCATTAGGATGTAAAATGTGGTTCAATGTGATTAAAATAATTTTTTGGATAATAGTAACTTTTAAGTTTAATTAATCGTGATTAAAGGTAATTAGTGAAATTTAAGGTAAAAATAGTATTATAAAATATTGAATGACCTTTACACTTGTCCTACCACTATTGGATGTGTCATGGCCGACCAAGAAAATCCATGGGTCAACTTGGGGACCCCATTTAGCCACATTGGTAGGAAAATGACATAAATAACTTTTTATTTAATGATAAAATAAAAATGTCACAAAGAAGAGTTATTTTACTAAAAAAATTTAAATGGGGTTATACAAGTCATATTTTTGACTATAAATATTCATTAGAAAGATAAAAAGATTTAATACATCATGATATTTTTTTTATAATTTTTATACATTAAATAGATTTAATTATTTATGACACCATGATGATGTAGAGATTACCTCATTAATTAACGATTTTAATAAAATGGAAGGATAATGTAAAATAGTAGCATTACACTTGTCCAAAGACAATTGGAAGAGAATATTTCGAACCCTTATCACCTTATACTCTAATTATATAAGTGTGGGACCTTCAGAATCCGAAAATAATTGTATTATAAAATAACATTTCAATCTTTCCAAGAGTGCCCCTCCTCTCCTCTTATAAAAGGCCCCCAACACTACCACCTTATTCACACATTAAAGCCATTTGGATCGGCCAAAATCTTCCCAAATACTCTCCCGAAATCCCTCCCTTACACCTAGAAGCCTCACTTTGGGCAGAATTCTTCCCAAGGAAGCCTCTGGCTCAAATCAAAAGAGTTACCCGATTTTAAGGTAATGTCTTCTCTTATGTTATTTTGTTTTATTTTTCTTCTCCAACCCCCTAAACTCTTTTTATTTATTTAATTTTTAACAACACCAGTATCCTAAATATGCTAGGTTGTTGTTATAAGAAGGATTCGAGCTACACTTACACAAACCAGTATCTAATGGTTAAAGAACATACTGTTTCTGTGGATGGGGAATTTCTGCCTCACGAAATGATGATTGTTCAAAACTCATATAACACCTTCAAAGGTGGCCATTAAGATGTCACTCTATTTATATATATGATATATAATATGTTTATGTTTTACTTAAGGTTCTGTATTTTTCATTTATGGCATACCTTTATAGTATCCATTATGGGTAAACGCGATATTTTCATTTTAGGAAGTGCGGACTACCGCCCCCTCAATGTGATTTGAATCGTTAATGCCATATGTGGGATGTATAAAGTATGTAATAAATGATATTATATATGATATTATACTTTAATTATAATATACCTTTATATCATTATGATTTCATTCCATTAAATATGAAATAGAAATGAAGGTAGCATTCATGCGTACGTACGACTTACCGTCTCCATGAACGGTGCATTTCATTTCTTACCTCTAAATGTCGTGTAATATTATGAATGAATGTATATACTGGATATATATCAGATATATGATATCTATATCATATATATAATTCTGGATATAACGGATATTTCACCACATGAACAACATGTAATTATATGAAGTCTATTTTTGACTCAAGTACCAAAGATCGACAAAACGACCGTTATTAACTTAAATAATTACATAATGTTCATAACATGGTTATAAGTGATATTAATGGAATAAGAAACTTTAAAAGGTTATTAAGAAACTATAAATTAACTCTATTTTATTATTCAAAAGATTAAAGAATGGTCGAGTCAAGAAAGGACGCAAGGTAAGGGAACTTCTTAACCCAATTTCCATTCTTTGGGTTAATATCCTACTTTATAATAATGTCAGGATATTATAATGTCCTATCGTGTATTTGTACATTATTTATGTGTAATTATAGTGAATACACATAATAGATCTAATTTATTTAAAGAAAAATGATATTTTTGAGGGACTTTGTCTCAATCTCCTTTCATTGAGGCATATTTGGTTTTATACACAACATTACTTTATACGGTGTATAAACCACTTTGAACTTTACGTTTATTCAAAAGGAATCTATTTATACGAAGTGTTTTACTAAACGACAAAAAGGAATGTTTTTCTTGTCGTACGTATGAGGAGACAATGACTTCTCCGCTGCCATGGCCATTATTTGGGTTTCGGCTTCCTCTACAAGCCATAACTTTTTTAAAATGAAAAATAAATTCCATGTTTTAATTTTCTTTTTTTTTTTGGTATTGAAAATGGTTTTGAAAGTGGTTTTATTATATCAATGTGTTATATTGATATCTTTTGATTGAAATGTGGAAATTTTATGCTTCCTTTATGCATATTTTATGTGATATGATTATGTTATGGTTTATGATATGTTTAAACCTGTTCATATGAGGAATGCATTGGACTTAATAAGTGACGGGTGGAGCCCGCTATATCTCCTCGATGCATCGGTAGGTCTCATGAGAAAAACTGTTGTCTTGGCACGAGGCCTTGACAAAATCTTATTTGTAGTCTTGGCACAAGGCCTTCGCTACGTGGTTATGATAGTCTGGAATTATGCATTCCATCATTATGAAGGTGGTTATTGATATTTCATGTGGTTATTTGACAATTAGAATATCCATGTGAATAAGTAAATGGCATTAATTAATTTTTCTTTTTCCATATTATGCTGAAGTTCAAGTTTAAAAAGGATTTTGTTTTAGATATACATTTCCATAAATGTCTATTTTTATTTATGAAAGCTTCCGCAATATTGTTATCCTTACTGAGCATCTGAGCTCACCCCTTTCAATGTTTTAATTTTTCCAGGATGTGAAGAAGTATATTATGAATGACCTACATGGATAATATAAGGGGATATGGAGAGAAGATGTTGTAGTTTTTTTTACTTTATGATGTAATGTAAGACTTATGAATGTATCTAGTGTTTCCAAGGCTACTAAACTAATTGGTCTTTTGAGACTTGATCTTTTGTGATCATTCCAATGTTACGAAGTAATGCATAGACTCTGGGTAACTGGGGTCGGGGCGTTACATTTTTTTTTATTTTCCTAATATTTTTTTAATAATTCTATGACAAATATAAAATAAAATATTCACTTTTTTGGTAGAATTTTATTTTATATTCTCATATATAAATTATTATTATAATAATATCATATATTAATTATTCAATTTCAGGTTATGTTAATTATGTTTCATTTTAATGACCTATAATTTTATATATTAAATTTTCCTTCATAAAATATATGTGTTCGGTAGAATATTTATTTTAAAGATACTACACACATGCTATATAAAAAGATAACCTTATTTTATATGAAACATATACACAGATACATATAAAGGATATATAAATTACATAGAATTAAAGATAGTATAAAGGGAAAATAAATGAAAATTTAAAAAAGAAGTATGATTTGGAAATTACTAAGGTCATATTCTCCTATAAATATCACACAGTCGAACCATACTATGAAAAAATAAAAAACATCAATAATATTATTTTAATTTTGTATATAGAGTTTAGTGAACCACAAAAGAATATTGAGTTGATCAAGAAAGATGATAATAATCCATATTTATAGGGTGTGTAAATAAAACATGACCATGTAAAATATGACTCTTAGAATAGTTATTAGATCATTAAAATAGTAACATGAATATTGGATTAGTATATTGGGTACTATTGTTAGTGATTATGTAAACTGGTATATAATGATTATTGAGGATAAACTAAAATAAAATTATTATCAAATTACTATAATATATATACTAACATATTATAATTAATTTTAATAAAACTATAATGAACTTGACCCTAGTATCCTAGAGAAAGTGGTTTCTTTATTATATTTTTACTATTGATAAAATATCATCTCTCAAAGGATTTATTATTTTATTAGTAATGGTTCACTGCATACAAAGTTGAATAACACATTCATTTTAAAATGCAAGATATAAAAAATTATTTTTGTTGAGAACATAATTATTCCCCATACGATATCTATGCATATCAGTCATAAAAGATATCCTGGAATCCTAGGGAAAATAAAACATAATAATCGGGGACTCCATATAATCGATAAGGCTAATTTTACAATAAAATCTATCGCTAAATAATAAGAATAGTGATTATGGCATAGAAAATAACTAAAACACATTCCATTTAAAAAATAACATGATACAAATATGGTAGGAATAAAACATGAACAAATAAATCCATATAAACTATCATAAGAACTTCAAACATATCCATTTATATTCAAAATAAATTAATTATAACATATAAATCAATAACGATTATCTTAACAAGGTAATGAATAATGTTATAAATCTGAAAGATAATTTAATAACCTTTCACATTATTGATTAATCCTATTTATAAAACCCCCTTATTTCTCTTACATATTTGTCTCATTACACCCATAAATGAATCAAAGGGATATCTATATCCCAGACCCACCCATAACATACTATGTTAAATAAATTACTCATACGAAAGGGGTGAAACAAAATCAAAATATTTTTTTTCAAAATAATTATACTTTGGTTTTTTATAAGTACCCAAGTAAAATAAACAATATTATAAACCATCTAGGGAAATTTAGTGAATGTAAAAAAATTATACATCTTCAGTAAAAAATATCCTAAACCACACAAATAAAGAATAAGGATTAAATAAATAAAATATATCCCCAGTGGATCATTAGTTCAATATATGGGTGATGTCATTAATGAATTGAAGTTCCATAATGATGTCAGGAATACATTTTTAGAGAAAAGAAATATATTGACAATGAAAATCACTAATTTTTAATAAACCAAAAGTTAAAAAAATTAAATAATCATGTTTCAAAATAAACATTCAATGTTATAGAGAAATATTTAAAAAAAATTGTTTTAAAGATAGAAAAAAATAATTTTGCTGACAAACATGTCAACAGAATGACTTATTTTACAAGTTTCGTTAATTCCAAACTTGTATAGTTTAGGAAAATGAAATGATGATTCATCTAAATATTTTTCTAAAAAGTCAAATATCTGAAAAATTTCATCAGAAAATCATTTTCATAATGTTATTAAAATTTCAGAAAATATTCTCTGAAAATATTTATTTTGATGAAAAAGGATTTTCGATTGAAGGGGGAAATAATGTAGGATTTTCTAAAGAAATCTCAATCATTTTTATTACAAGAGAGGGGAAATTATAAAATTTCTAGAAAACGTTTATTAATTATTATATGTGAATAAAAAATATATATTTTAAAATATATAAGTATCAAATAATTCCCCCATGGGTGAAATAAACCAAAACATTCATGTATAATGATGAGATTGTGAAATAATCATATACCACTCTTGTAACCATTGAATCCTATGCCTCATGGAATAAATAACATCAAATGAAAATTTTAATATCATGATGTTAAATATATTAATTATATAAAGGAAAGAATATTATATACATCACACAAAATAAATATGTCATGAATATGGAATACATCTCATAGATGTAATAGTAAGGTGATAAATATTTTCCTTGAGGTCAAATTCCTGTGCATGTGTCCAAATGTAACATAAAAAATATAGTTTTATTATAAATATATAACATAATTATAGAATCTTATCTCATAACATATATGATCACCATATAACAATTTAAAACTAGTTTTTAGAAAAATTGCATTATTTATATTATTTCTAGTGATAATTTCCTTATTTTATCATGCGTGTTTTTTCGTGAATGATCGGGTTCCTCAAAATAGGATAGTGTTACATAATATCCATAATTATATAAATTTCTTAGATCCATCCTTACACCCCTTTTTTTAAATAACACATAGAAAATGAATTGCATCACTTCGTGGAGATGGTAGGCCATACGTAAGTAAGAGAAATGATATCATTATCTTGACAGGTTAAAGTGTAAATAAATATCTAATATAATAACCTTAAATACTTTATATAATTTCAAACATTTATTTAATATATCCTTATTACTTTCTTTATAAAATGTAATTGAAAAACAAATCATGTCACTTTTTGAGGAGGTAGTCTACCACGCATAGGAGTGATGTTATCATATTTAAAATAGAAAGAATGGTAAAAAGGTATATGTGATATTATAACTCCATATGTATAAGTATATCATAAATATTATATATATACATTACAACCATCATTAAATCCAAATTTGGTATGTGTGAAGGAAATTGAGTTACATAAGTTCTTGGGGATGTAATCCTTCATACACATTATTGACTATTTCATTTCCCATTTGACGCAAGTGGAGATGGATAAATATTATTAGAACAAATTAATGCATAATAATACAATTTATTTGTTTTTAATATAATATACATGTTAATTGATATCTGAATGTTGTAAAAGATGAAAATAATAGAATGTTCCCAGTGAATAATATTACATTATTTTATAAAAATCATATTTTGTTCTCGTATTATGGACTATTGGGGTGATATTTTTTGGTGAAAATAATCTCTAGAATGTTTATAAGGATTTGGGAAGGAATTCTGGATGGGTTTAGTTGACAAAACATATCCTGAGATCTGTGAAGGAATTTTGTTACTGATTTCCCTTTTTTTAATCTGGTGATGATGGATTTTTAAAAATACCCAAAACTATTAAATAATGGGAAGTCACTCAAAACCCATAGAGGAAAAAACAAATAAACAATATTTTAGTGCGATGATATTTTTGAGTCATATATCTACCTAAAAACACATGTCACAAACCAGTCTGGTTCGACCACAAACCGGTCACCCAAGCCGCATTGCGATAAGTCCTAAGAGGTATTCAGGGTTCTCCCAGGATGGTGACCAGCACCGAGAGAATCAAAAATGTATACAGTGGAACGATTTCACCCAAATATAAACAATAAGGAAAATATAATAAATAATGGTTATCCGAATACACATTTATTTAAAAATTTAATAGACATATAAAAATGAAAAAACTAAAAGTAAAACATAGTGATTCAAATAAACCGACCAGACCTGATGACCAACTAACTTCATGTGACATCTCTGGTCCTTCTCCAACTCAACAATACCATATCTCTCACGGATACTAAAATCAAGCTAAAACCTGCACAAGGGTTATAAATAGAATAAGACTCTAGTAATGAGTATTAAAACCCAGTAGGTTAGGCCAATAATATATCACTGATGCACATCCCTTAAAATAAAAGAAATAAAAATTGAGACATTGGAATAAAATATATAAACGTATTATTTCCAAATACGGTTCATCGATACCAAAATTACGAAATAAAATTCTTTTAGGTTCTCAAAACATTAAAATTTTAGTAACCAATTTCAATGAGATGAAAATTCAAAATGAAAATAGTTTTCAAAAAGTTTTCTCCAAAGAATGTACACTTTTAAATAGAACAAATATGTTTCTTAATTTACCAGTAAAATACATTGTATGTCGATAGTGAATACAAAATAACTAATGGGAACAAGTTACGAGAACATACCTAGGTATTTTCTAGTTGTGGGCCTCAGGTACCTCGTTTCTCTGTGAAAAGTAACCACAAAAAGATATTTGTTTTTAGGCACAATCACTATTATAGAAAACACACATAACGTATGGGTTTCCAACATCACCAAAATTATCTAAGTTAGATTTGTTGTCATCAATCATGCTTTGTGAAACAGGGATGAAAGCCCTCCAGATCACTAGCATACTAGTTCACATATTTCCCCAAAGATACAAGTGTTTCCTTATTTGGGCTCAATTATGTTACACATGTTATCACATACATGTTTCACATGAAAATTTTATTTCTTAGTCATACACGTAGAAAACATCCCCCTACCATGTTTCACATATCCTTCATGGGTTTATAAAACACTTAAAATATTCATAAAACTATTTAATGAAATATAAAAAGGCTTTGCACATTAAATATTTTTAAAAACTGCCCATTACAGAGAAAAACCACCAATATAATGTCAAATCATATTTTTCTCCCCATCAACATTTAATAAATCTATTTCATGAATCATAAAACATCCTCAAATGATACAACAAGAAATACACATGAAAATATCACAATACAAATTCCAAACGATCCATTAATCATTTTTCACAAAAAAAATATTTATCAGAAGAACCAATTCCACTGTTAATATCGTGGTTTTAACACACCATTTTAATCAAAAAAATGTACATAAACACATTAAACACATCATGTTACCAGTTCAAACCCCAACATTTTTCTTAAAATGCCGAATTGGTCACATATTGGTAAATCTAGTCAAAACCTATCCACAACCAATACCAATATCTTTATAAAACGAAAACCCCATTGGAATGACAAAAAATGACACCAAAATATAACTTTTCGTGCTTCCCATACTTTAATAAATTCAACCAAGTCATTTTATATCACATGTATGACACAAAATCCAATTGAAAACATTACTGAAAACTAGGCATGCAACATTTAGCAAAACCACTTCTCTATAACACCCAAATGGGTAAAACCCAAAATTTTCATTCAAATAATTTATTATAATTTATAAAATGGGTTATAAACATCACAATATATAAAAAAAACTGGTTAAACATTAATTTAAACATGACCTTTTCACTTCAAAAATAAAAAAGTGATACTTTACACAAATCAATGAATAAATAACCATTTTTTATACCAATAAGATCATAAAAAGTTTGTAAAGAAACACGAAACAAGTATATAAGTTGATAATAGAAATAAAATTATGAAACATAATTAATAATAGCATGTTCTTGGGATACTCTACCTTGAAGCCATGGCGGAATGGAAATACTCACTTGAAAACCTTCCACGAGGGTTAAAAAAACCTATATCTCTGAAGACCCCCAACTAAAAAAATTAAACCCCCTTAAAATCATGGGAAAATATATCACAAGGTTTCTAATTACTAGTAAAAAAGTGGGTGAAAATAAATTAAAGAATGAGGAGGATGAAGAAGGAGAATGTAGACATAAACTACCCTTGAAAACTAGAAAATATCTCATCTTTCCTTATATCTAGACCCTTTTAGGAGAGATAATGGATTTTAACTATGTAAATATGCTCCATAGGTCTGTTATAACCAGGTAATTAATATTAGACATGGGAGTATAGAATAAAATGACTGATTCATGAATGAAATGAATTATCTTACCAAATATATATAATTTGAGAAGCCTTGAGAAATTTATCCCTAATACAGAACTACGATAAGATCCAAATATGGTAAATGAATCTTGGGGGAGAACATATGGTTTTTGGGCTCTATTGATAGGTAAAATCACATAAACATTTTAAAAAATGTATAAGATATAAACCAAACAAGTTATTTTTTTTTAAAAAATGAAAATGGGCTCATGGGTTAGCCCAATATCGGAATATATAACACAAATCCAAAATAATTATTAATTCCTAAGTTGTCAATGTGGATACGGTGGTTTCAATTAGTCAGGGATGGCCATGTGGGACGTGGAATGAGTTATAAATTTTAAAAGCAAAGGTGTTATAATAGAATCCAATTTTCTTTTTAAATATGAAAATTGGTTCACAGTAGGCCCACATCAAGATCTGACCACACTTTTATCCGATATATCCTAAAGAAATATATCGGGAACCCATAGAAGGAATAATAGACATAGATGGCTATTTTTAACTCAAAATTCATATCACCCAAACCCCTTGAAAATAATCGGTATTTCTATCAAAACAGATCAAAACCAAGACATAAAAAAACTGGGTGTGACAATTCTCCGCACCATTAAAGATTTACGCTCCAAGAAAGCAACAACACTTTCTAGATGAAATTTAAACACCTAAGGATTACTTATAAAAAAGGTACATGCTCTCAAGCAAATGACATATCATCCACCATCAGTGGAACATAATTATTTTTCACCCAAAAAAAAAATAACTCACAACCACTTCCAGATAATCAATTGAAATATCAAGCCACAAACTCCAGTACCATGTAAAGAACATTATTTTTGGGCATTCTCCCTATGAAACCAAATATCACCCAAACAAAAGTGGACTCAAAAAAACCAACAAGATGGGGGGAGTCTAAAACTGGAACCCCACCATTAATTCATAAATATAATCTCAAAAATACTTAATGGGAAGATCTTTGAGAGATATATTGGGTCCTTCCACTATTAGAGACCTAGTAGAAATGAACAAAAAATAATTCAATATGAAGTAGAATTTGGCCTCACCCAGACATTCCTAAAAAAACTCATCATGAAAACCTACAAACTCATGTTATGGAAGATAAATCTTGAAAATTTAAACAACCAACACCTGAACAGAGGGAACATGAACATACACAACACTTTCTTCATTGATTAAAACCACCCACAACTCTAGGCATGGAGGGAAGAAGTCACAATTGTTGGGACACTAAAACAAAAAAGGAAATAGTGTAACCAACCAAAACTCTCCACATATTAATAGGTAAAACCTAGACCATGCCAGATTCACATTGGCATTCCACGCAAGGACATTGATCAGAAACCCACATCCAATAAGGCATAACCATTGAAACAGCGTGAGGGGTAAGCCCACCATGCACTTAATGAAAAAATGGAAATCACAGTTATGAGAAACCACACAATAAAAGAAACATACTCACCATAGTAGTGATGGAAGGAGATAATTCATGCTCCCTATAACGCTGGCGATTTCCTGACTTCATGGATTGCTTCACTAGAAGGCCTATGACTATAGGCCAAATTTTTTAAGCATCTGTTAGACCACAACCATGAGATTTGGATGATAATACCACATGAAACACACATTATCAAAAACAAACCTTTATTTAAATATGAACTCATAGATAAAACGAATCTCCCTCTCAATCTGAATGAGGAGTATAATAGACAAGGAATATGGTTAAACATGAGCATGAAACTGAACAAAACTTCTATATCCAACAGAATTTTAAATCTTTAGAAACAATGTAAATGAATTTCAAATAACTATATATTCCATAAAATGAGTTGAGGAATCATCCTAAGAGGTGGATTTAATGATTGAAAAAAATTCATATGTAGATAAATTGGAATTCCTGCAAACAGAGAAAAATATGTGGCCACAATAAAAAACTGATCCACTAGAAAGATACAATCTCAAGAAGCACCATGTGTATCACTTAGAGATCATGAGGAAGCATAACAAACAAGACACATTTCTAAAACCTGAAAAAGATAACTACATAAACACTATTTTACAAAAACATGACAAATATTCACTATAATACAATTTAAAAAGGTTACCATGATGGATTTTCACATCAGCAATGGTTATTCATCAATTATCACACACAAGAACATTTTACTACCATATCAGGATCCCAAACACTACGCCACAACAAGAATGCATCATCATATTTATTAAAATCCATTCATGCGAGCACCCCTAAAAACACCAAAGGCTAAAACAGACATCTTCATTTTAAAATTTAAAATATTCAACCCATTTCAAAACTCATGTATCATCCCTACGAACACTAACCACCAAGTCTAA
The DNA here is from genome assembly GCA_963277665.1 of Viscum album. Classification (NCBI taxonomy): domain Eukaryota; kingdom Viridiplantae; phylum Streptophyta; class Magnoliopsida; order Santalales; family Viscaceae; genus Viscum; species Viscum album. The sequence continues at coordinate 1,118,835,606 of OY728133.1, forward strand.
ACCCATTTTCATATTTCCCAAAAAACAAACCATTTTTTCATTATTGAAGAAGAAACCCCATAGGTATATATCAAAATCCATTTCCGTTATTCAGAACATTTTTCATCATCTCATCAATCCATAATTTTATGAAGAACAATTATATTTAAATCAAATTCACTTTCATTTAGATCAAATTCAAAAAAAATTATTCCAAAATATACTTTCCCATTTAAAAATTTCATCACGATCTCTTTTCTTAATACAACAGAATGAAAGGCCAAAAACCTTTTTTTTAAAACACTGACCATTTAAAACATATTCCCAAACCAAATTGAATAGATTCAAAAACTTTTCAATAACCCAACACATCCCTTTTAAAATAATTTTTTTCTGAATAACCTTAAAATATTCCAAGATTTCCCGGAATATTATTTTCGGAAACCATATTTTTATATTAAGGAAATTCAATCCTAGTAAATCATTTCCAGTTTCTCCAAAAAAATTGTTTCACAAAAACCAAAAAAAATCCAAACCATTATTATATTAAGAATTGAAAATACACCTTTTACTTTTTAAAATTCAACAATTACATTAAATTATATATCCATTATTCTAAAGTGAGGATATTCAAAACAAAATTTAGAATTCAAGAAAATTCCATGAGACCCACAAAAGAGATATGATGTTGGTGGGTGACTTGACGATATGGTTGGAAACCATATTTAAAGAACACAAAAAATGTAGAGAGCCTTCTTAGGACCACTCCCCATATCTACAAGGCTTTCCAGGCCCCGTGAGCTTGCATATTCTATTAGTCCAACTTTCTTTGTCGTATCCAAATCACCAATCAATCCCTAAGAACCAAAGAAACAAATAAACCCAAACTTCCCATGGACACCATCAGATCAAAACGAACAAGATATTGCAATGATATTTCTAAACCTTACCCACATGTTCAGAAAATCCCACTCAATCTACCATGAAATACACCAAATAGCATGGGTGCTCTAAAATGTGAGGTGTGCTAAGAGTCGACTGCCTGTCATATAATTTTTTCACAAACCAGCCTGGGTCGACCCTAAACCGGTCACCCGGGCCACTCCACGACCATTCCCAAGAGGAGTTCTCCATCCTTTTGGGATGGTTATATAAAAAGAGGGCATAAAAATAGTATATAGTGGGGAAATTTCAAAACAATATAAATAATAAGGAAATCATCTGAAAAAAGGATGTCCAAATAACAATATATATAAAAATTGAACAGACATCTTTTATATGAAAAAATAGAAAGTACAACTGGATGATACAAAAAAACAGACCTGACCTGATGACCAACTAACTCAATGTGACCTATTTGGTCTCACTCCAACACAATGATCCCATGTTTCTCTAGGAGACTGAACCCAAGATAAATCCTACACAAGGGCTAAAAACATAAGATGGTTGTAGGGATAAGTATTAAAAACTTGTTTGTTAGACCAACATTCTACTCCCAATAAACATAACCTAAAATAAATGAAACATCAATTTAATTTATGAAATATTATATATGATTTTATGTTTTCCAAATATGTTTCATTTCATCAAACATGACACTATAAAATTATTCTATGTATTCATAAATAGGAAATTCTAGTAACCAATTTCAAAGAGATATAACTTCAAAATGAAAATAGTTTTCTAGAAGGATACATTAAATTATGAAAAAATTTAAATAGAACACACACAATGCATAATTTACCAAAACAATACATCACATGTCTCCATAGATTACAAAATATTCAATTAGGACAAGTCATGGGAACATCCCAAGTCACTAGCTAGTTGTGGGCATGTGATAGCTCGAATCTCGGTGGAAAGTAACCTTAAAAAATTATTCATTATCCGAAATGGTCCTATATTTGTAAAAAATACCCATAATCTTGTGGTACCTGTAATCATCATCATAGTATTTTTAGTTTATTCATCTTTCATCTTTCAATGTGAAATATGGACGAAACGACTCTTGTTCACTAGCTCACTAGTATACGTCCGCCCACCTGGATACCCGACTTTCCCTCTTTGGCTTGAGTTGTGTTTCACATGTTATCACATGCACATTTCAGAACAAAAAATTATTTTCCAAGTCATAAACACACCAAAAATCCCCCAACCATGTTTCACAAATCCTTACAAGGTTAATAAAAAACTTAAAATTTTCATAAAACAATTTTCATAAATATAACTAGGATTTTCACATAAAATCCATTTAAGAATGTCCCATTAAGGCCAAACACACACCAATACCATGTACGACAGATATTTAATCCACAATACCATTTAATAAATCAGTTTAATGAATTATAAAATGTCCCCAAATGATACCACATGGAATACACATGAAAACAATTTACAAGAAAAATGTCAAACGTGCATTTAACAATTCATCACAAAAGAAACATTTATCAAATGAATCAATTAAAATCTCCATAAAATGGTTTAAAAAATACATTGGAATCAACCAAAACATTACATAAACTGCTTTAAAATTTATGTTACAAATTAAAAACCCTACCATTTTCTTAAAAATTCCAAATGAGCCATTTACCATCAACTCTTGCCAAAATAATTTAAAAAATAATCATCTCTATATAAAACAAAACCCCCTTTGGAAGGCCAAAAAATAACCGCAATATATTACTTTTCATGCTTCTCATTGTTTAATAAATTCATACAAGTCATTAAATAACACATTTTGGACACCAAATCCACACGTGCACTTTTTTGAATACTAGGTGTACAACATTTAGCAAAACAACTTCTATTTGACACCTAATGTGTTAAAACCACAATTTTTCATTCAAAAATATTATATTTGTTGTTAAAATATGTTTTAAACTTCAAAATTCAGATTTTATTACTAGTATGTCATTTATCTAATCAAGTGGTGCACACTTTTATAACAAAACGCATACATTTTTCACAAAACAAGTTATAAATAACCATTTCTCAAACCAAAATGATTATCCGATGGTTGTAAAAAAACACTAAAAATATATATGAGGTGATAATATAATGAAAATTTAGAAACTAATATGTAAAGAAAATTTCCTAGGGGGAACCTACCTAGAAACCAAGGTGGAATGGAAACCCACACTAGAAAACCTTCCACAAGGGTTCACAATCACAATATCAATGAAGGCAATCAATAAAACAATGAAACCCCTTATAAATAATTTTATAATATAACCCTTGGTCTTTCATGACAAGGGAGTAATATAGAGCATTGAAATAATGGAAGGAGTAGAAGGAATGAGAATAAATGACATGAATACTCACCTATACAACTAGATAACTCATCAAAATTCATTAGATCCACACCATTAGTGTAGAGGGAATGGATTGGAACCCAAATAAAAGGCTCCTTATGTTTTGATGAATTATGGGTAGATTATATAAAGGGGATAATAAAATGAATGATTTATGAAACTAACAAATTACCTTACCAAATCTGGATGATTTTAGTATCCTTGAATTTCTTTGACCAAATCTAAAACTAAGATGAGATGTAAAGTGGGAGAATAGGAATGGGAATGCACCCATGGTTTTGGGTATTGAGTGAGAGATGCAATCACTAAAAAATGATAAAAAATTGTGAAATAAAAAATAAAAAAATTATTTTATTGAAACTAGAAATAGAGATACATGTTTTCACAATACCTATATAAATAACCCAGATCCACCATGATTATGTATTCCTATAAGTTAAAAATGGATATGGTGGTTTTAATAGGACATCATAGCAGAAGACGAAAGATGCATGTCCGAAAAATTTACCAAAAAAGTGAGTTTTAAATGAAACAAATTTTGTTTTTAAATATGTTAATGGGATTAATGTTGGTAAAAAATCTTGAAGTTACCACCAATTTATACAAAAACTCCCAAACAATCTACTGCAAACACATTGTAGGATTAATAGAAATATATGGATGTTCAAAACTTCACATTAATCTCCCTAAAAACCCATGAAATGTATTGGGATTTCAAGCGAATATGATCAATACCAAGACATGATGATCTAGCTGTGACAACACATGATTTACAATTTTATTCTTTATTATTTATTTTTGCATAATTTCAGCATTACATATTTAACCACGGTAAATTATATATTTTTATGTACTCAGGTAACTAATAAATTAAGAAAATAAATAAAATAATATTCAATAGATACTTTTTTACCCTCAAATTTTAAATAAAAATATCAATATATCAAATAAAAATTATATATTTGTGGAAAATTATTTTTTACACAGGCGTATGCAATGCATAAAACCTTGTTTATCCATAACTATAATATAGCATTTAATTAAATTATTAATATAGTGAAAATAATTAATTTGGAACTACTATGTTATATAAATTAAAAATATTTCGAATATGGAATCCATTTTATAAAATTAAAATCACAAGAGGGACCTAATTTAATTTAATTTCAATCCCACACACGCAATGAAAAAATGATTTTCCATAGGGGAAATATTGTTATGTATAGAATATATATATTTAAAAATTACTAATGAAAATGATTAAAAAGAAAAAAATTATTGATACTATAATATAATATAACAATTATTATATTAAAACATATTAAAAATATTGTTTTTTATTCTAAATAACATAATCTAATATTTTGGTTTTAATAACTATCTGTATTTCTACTATTCGTCAAAAAATGAATCATTTAATAAAAATAAATAAAATTAAACCTAAGGTAATTATGACATGATGATTTAAAAAAATGTGTTCATTTTATCATATAAATTTTATAAAATTATAGAAAATTTATTTTAAAAAATGTGCACATGACACAAAAAAAACTTTTTAGAGAATTACTGGTTTTAATTAAAGAATATCATTTTTATTAAATTTGATATTTTTTATTGAAATGTATAATATATCCAGTGAATTTATTTTATACATTAGTAAGATATATAAATATCATAATATAGTAAGCTATAATCATAACTATCAATTTAATCTCTAAGTCGTAATAGTAATTTATAAACATTAATATTTTAATTGACAATCATGTTATTTAAACACTGTATTTTGTGCGTGAAATGATTTCCAAAAGATGAATTTATATAAAAATAAATATATTATAAATTATTCATTGGATCGTAAGAGTTTTAATGGTTATAAGAGGCGGGGGAGTGAGTTTTCGATTAATAACCTTAAACTAATTAAAACCCAAGCCTTATAATTTTGTCAATAAGACTCGTTATTCATTCAATGGTTGATGTATTTATATCAGACATAGAGTGTGTCTCCCAAAATCAGGGTATAAAAGTATTTACAAAAAATAATCTTAATTTATAAACATCACATTAATATAATATAATGTGTAAGAAAAAGTAAAATACATTACAATGATCTTTAGCCAAACTAATAGAAACATTATAAATAGATTGATAACACAATATCCATTAGAATAATGAAAATAAATATCTGTGACCAAAGTATCCCATGTTTTAACCCAACAATATGGTCTATATTTCTTCAAGGTGAAATAAAATCGATCATGAAGATCAAAAAAATCTATGTATTTATATCCTAATAATAACCTTATCAACATTTTCAGATCTATCCATCTTCATATCCCAAAATTCCCTTGATCTTAAACCAGATTAAACACATAATACGATTTCATAATTATTTTATGGATTTTACAATCCTCACATGGAATACATATATTGAAAACTCACAAAAATATTTAAAAAAAACATAATGGGATGTTAAATAAAATAAATATTTAAACAGTTTCAGTTCAAAAAAATCCATCTAACTCAATCTACTCTAATAAAGATATTTTTTAGAAACACCTCCAACAGTTATATTTTCATTATTCTCAGAGTATGTTTAAATAGCCCCATGTTACCATTAGTTTTGTTTCCCAAAATTATATCTATATTTCCATCTACGTTAATCACGATAAAAGCATTTAAATACTATAAAATGGAATCTATCGGATAGAAAAAATAAAATATCTAATTATTTAAATTATTTTGATATATGAAAAGGTGTATTTGTAAAATTAATTAAAATATTTCAGTATAGTAGGCTTGACATGTTCAGTCTGATGGAAAAAAAACATTACATTACAATTTACTAGATTTACTCTATCTGGTGGAATTGTCTTACATTGTCTGATAAAATAGACATATATAGTCTGATATAAGACATAGTCAGTTAGATATACCAAATTTAGTTAGTCCAATAGATTAGAGTTTTGTTATATAGATGTAATAAATTTTTATTGAGTGTTTTTAATTACAATTTTATAAATATTTTTATGTCCAGTAGAATAAACTATTTTCAACAACAAAATTAAAAAATCATGAGAAATATAATTTTTTAAAAATATCATTTTGTGTGTGTGTTGTTATTTTCAAAATTAAGTATAATATGGGTGGAATGTTAATATATTGATTGAATAATCTCCCACATTTTTTAAAATCAAAAAACAAAACACCTACAGATAAAACTGAAAACATTGAAACTATTATGACACAATATTTATTTAATATTACCTCCCCCTTACCATTTTTCAATCCCTATACCTTAGAAAGTCACAATCGGTTTAAAAAAAATTGCCCGAAAAAATTGGATAAGTTAAAATCTTAAAAACATATCTCCCTAAAAAGGAACATCCCAAATAACATCTCCCATGAAATAAAATTTTAAAATATTTATTCCCAAATAAACATTTACAAATATTTCTCCAAATAATAATTTCACTTCATTTCGGATTTACATAAAATAATATATAATGTATAAGTACAATGAGTATTAGTAAAAATATTCTATGAAATAATTTTTTTTGAATGATCACTAATCCATTAAAATGGTAGGAATATTGAACAAAATTAAGTAATAAAAACACTCGAATGTAATATGTAGGGAAATGTAATTTATAACTTTACTAATTAAAAAGTTTTTTTTTCTAGTATAGTTTATTAAAAAATAAGTCATTTTATCTTCCAAATAATCTTTATGATTACATTCATCTTCATGAACACTTCTTGATTCTTCACATTTTCACTTTTTAATTACTCAATATTTTCCAGTTTTCAATCCAAAATTTCAAAATATCAAACATCATGATTTAATATTTCAACTTATTCATTGAGATCATGATTCTTATTATTGAGAATGTTTAACTTCTTAGATTCTTCTTCATGAAATAATTTCATCTACATGATTTTTAAAATAACTTCATCATGAGGATTTGATAAAAATTTTAAGTGCTTTAATAATTCAAAATTCTCATCAAAACTATATTATAATTTATTAAAATCATAAATAATCATTAATGAAGACTTCCTTAAAACCTCAATATTTTCATCATGAATCATAGAATATCTTCCATTTTTCTTAAAACTATCTTATTATTTACTATAAATATTCTTCATTTACATTTAGATTCAACATTGAAAACATTCATGCCATCTTTGAAAGAACTACAGTTTCAACTTACTGATTTATTGCATCTAATTATTCTTTCACATGTCGCCTATTCTGAATTTTATTACACTGGTATTCTATCTTTTTTGGAAACGGAAAATGATAAAAAAATTCATCAAAGATTCAATGAAATATATAAATGTTTATTCTTTACACTAATTAGAATGATTGTATTAAGAACTTGTTAAATCAAATGAAACATCTAAAATATGTCTCCTTAAATGTTCAAAATCTATGTTCTCCTCCTCGATCTATTTTTATAGGTTTTAAACATCCACTTCATTAATATTTTTGGTGGAATCAACAATGTCTTGTAATCTTGGTTGTGATTGTTGATGTTCAATTTCCCTTTTTGACATTATTCCTGATCAAAATCAGCAAAATTATCACACTTCTCATATTTTGTACAAAATGGAGATGTTTTTTATGTAATTTTTCTTCTTCGTATTGTTCATACTATATTAAAGATGTTACATTGGATTCGTCTTAAAAATATTATCTAATTTGTAGGATAACCTTTCTTTACTTCTAAAATTATATTGTACACACTTCATCAACCGTTTTTGGACATCTACATTAAATTTTAATAAATATATTATTTTAATTTATATATCATTCCATATTTCACGTTAAAAAAATTTATTAATTCAGCGGTTCATTTAAATTTATGTTATAGAATATCTGAATAATCAAATTTAGGAAAAAATATGAAAATGGTTGGACCACAAATAATGGAGTAATCAAACGAACTATTTTCCAACCTCTATTGTATTTGTATGGACATAAATATGTTCTATTTAAACACTCTTAATCAATATTTCATTATCCTTTTCCTCATCAAATATTTTCTTTGGTTTCATATTATAGACTTAAGATTTCTAAACATCTTCAATTTTCTATTTAAAATATAAGTATTATTCCTTATATAAACAAATCATCACATATTTTATATTCTTATCATCTTTTTATTTAATAATACATTTAAAATATTAAACATACATAACATTTACATTCTCCTACTTCGTAACAATGTGATTAAATTGATTTAATTATTCATGAACATTTCAACTAACTGTTAAAAATTAGTATCTGATGATACTTTTTCTAATTTTTCAAAATACATATTTAGCATTGGGATGAAAAATAATATCATCCATGAAATTGTTTCTTCACTTATCATTAATACATTTTAATTCATTATTAGTACATAATTCATTGTATTTGATACAAACATAATAGTTATCAATATCTTGTTGATAAAATATGAAAACAATAAAATTATAATAGTCATTGAACCTTACTTTTTTCATCAATTAAAAAGAAAAAATTTATTACCAAAATGATTAATCTCATATACATAAGAAAATACAAGATAAATATGTATAAAACCATTAACTTATATCAGTCACACATCCTTAGAATTAGATAACATTGCATCAATTTGTGAAAAATCTAATTTCATGTTAAAATGATAATAATTTGTAACATTGTGATTCGAATAACATAATGATGTGTTAGCAATAGTTTTTGACAAAATCTAAAGCTAATGTAAATACATCTTAGTTACAGGATAATATTTTCCATCCAACAAAACATTAAAAATTAATTTTTTTTGAATATTTGAAATTTATATCTCATCAAAAATATTAAATTTCAGAACTTCCATATCATGGTTGATACTCAAATAAAATCTAACAAAAATTATATAACACTTTCTGGATAATGTATATCGATATTATCCTTTTCAATGTAAAATTTTTCGTATCCCTAAAATTTTATATTTTAATCATAGATGGGGTCAGTTTTATCATATCACTTTTCCAAAGGTAACCATTATTTGACAACTTCCCTATTTACAATATCATAATGAGTATACATGTTAAAAAAAATTATTTGAATAAGGAGACATGATTATAAAAATTGAATTCAGATTGGGTGAATATAAATCAATCATATTGACCAAGAATTTGATATCTTATTGTCGTTGTTTGTTTGAAAAAACAATGTCGGATATGGTGACCACTAATGTATTTCTAGTTTTGGGATTTAGATTCCAATTCCAATGACCTGAAAGATCATATTAAATCACATAACATTATCCACTAATCAAAAATCGTTCACAGAAGATTTTGACATATTTAAAACTCGTATTATATATCTTAATTTTGTTCATGTTCCAAAAAACACAGTCTCTTATATATATATATATATGTGTGTGTGTGTGTGTGTTTTTTATCCTGAGTGATTTGATTATTTTTTACATAACTTAATGGCACCAATGTTATCACATAAAATTGAAGCTTCATTAAAACTCTTGCTAATGTCAGTGAGTGTGTGTGGAATCCACAAAAATTGAGCACATCAACTTCCATCCACAAAATATTTGTGTATAGTAGTGGGATGTGATATAGAGTGTTTCCTTATAAAATACCAAGGTTCTAAATCTTCTCCTATGAAATGAAATGTTTTGAATGGACGTTTTCTATCAATTTTATATCCACAAAAATATGTATATAAAAATCTTTTTAATTCAAAATCTTTTCTAGATCTGTAAAATAAGCTGAAGTCCACAGTTACCTTTAGGTAATGAATAATTCATTTTAAATCTTCAATATGGTACACATTTAGAGTATCATGATATCTTATGCACAATAATACAAATAACATTAAATTTCGACAAATATCTATTAAGTATAGAATATATATAAGCATTACCCTAAAAAAATTTGATCAACTAGATTCCCAGACTCATTAATATTTAAAGTATTTGAGAATTCAATATAAGGACTGATTCCTGTAGTGTTTTTATATCCAAACATCTTATGAATATATTTTATATTATTAAATAGAGATTTAGATTTTACATTTTATTTTTATAAAATTTTAAAACCATAATAATATGTATATTCTCAAATCACGATCATTTAAAAATAAAATATCATAGGATTACCATATAACTATATTAATTATTTCTTAATTAAACCACATATAATGGAGTGTTTTTTTTATTTATGATGTTTTTAGAATATTCTTTAATAAAAAGTGATTGATTTGTATCCCCCTTATATAATTAGTTTTGTAACAAAAAAATTTTAATATATCATAACATATTATAAGAGAATGTTAAAGTCCAAAAATTCATATTTATGTTTAAATAAGTTTCCAATAAATATATTAAAAATAGAGTTGTTTTATAAACATAAACATCCCATTTAACATATTCATTTGGAAATTCAGACTTTGAATCCATTAGAAATCATTTGAAATTAATGTGTTTATGCATATTATAAAAGAATAACCATAGATTGAACACTTTTTAATAGAGAATAATTTTATTCATAATATACCCCCTATTATATATTATATAATTTAGAAACAATTGTATATTAATTTTTTGCTGTAAATATATTTTCAGCACACTTATTTAGAAAATACCATTTAACCTCAATTACTGATTTCTCTCTAATTCATTTTACCAAATTCCGAACATGATTCCTCTTAACTTAATTGAGTTCATATTGTACATAATTTATAAAAAATTCCTAATATAATGCTTCATCAATAGTGATAGGTTCAAATTCTTATTAAAATTCAGAATTTTAACATTAATTTCCTTATGAACTTCTAACTATAATATTTGGATCTACATCGAAATTTATTTTATCACTAGGATGATTACTAAGAGTAAAATAATTTCATTGGATTAAAATATATATACTTCATCAAATGGAGAAATTTATTCTTTTAAAATTACATTATAAATATATACTTCAATTGTTTTCACTTGAGACAAACTTTCCCACATATGGTTGAAAATCAAGGTTCAAAATATCATTTGAATATGTGAGTTGATGATGTTTTAAAATAAAATTATGGTTTTCATCAAATTTATCAGGTAATATTCCATAGATAGTACATGTGATTTTATTAAATGTTTTATATGTCTTAGTAGTTTTAAAATAATATAATATTATTCCTTCATCTAATTTCAGAGAAAAATTATAAAAATGATCTTTAGTATTCATAATGAATATTATGATCCCTACAAATTAATATAAGGATTTATTAGTTTTATTCTCATCCAAAACATATAAAGAGTTGTTTTAATAAAATGTGTTATTAAAACATGATTTATTGTTTCGAAGGATGAATTGATAGATTAAACCATAAAAAATTAACAATTTATTATTCATGGCATGGTTCTTTCCTACTCATAAAGAAATCTATTCCACATTTAAATGACAACATTATCTACGAAATTAAATGTGTTGAATAGTTATATATTATAAACTTTTACTACAAAAAGATTCAATATCAGAATTGAAAAATTCCCCACCTTGATTAATATAAATAGTTATCAAGGATATAGAATTATCATTTTTATGTAGGATTAAAAATAATTAAAAATAGAAAAATGATTTGTAAATATTTTCATTAAATTAGAACAATGTATATCAACTATATCTATCATTTAAAACATAGACATAGATTTTACATTGATATATCTAGTTTTATTTATACCAAATAAGTCCATATTCACTAAATATAATCTGTTATAAGTTGAGACATAACTAATAGATTTTAATCAGGACCTATGTTTCATTACTAATTCAAATGGATCACAAATTTTTAAAGTAACAATCTTATGTTTTATTATATTTTTATGTTGTTCATTATTATAATTTTTTTCTAAACATTTGACATTGTAGTGTCCTAAAATTCTATTCCATAACCAATATTTATATTTTGTTTCACTAAGGAAGGTTTATATTTTCTCTTATGGACTTCTATGTTAGGTGTATATGCATTGTCATACTGATTGGTAGAAAGAATAAATTCATCTTTTGTGAAAAGAAATATTCATTTTTCATTCATATTTTTTAAAAGACATAACACAACACAAAATTGTCTAACACTATTAATTTTATTCATATAACCAAAAATATATATATTAATTCTCTTCAAACAAGATCAATATTATCTATTCTTGGTATTTCTCCAGGATAATTATCCCAAAAGGTTACTTTTCCACCTTTCATTTTGATAATATTATTGATGATATCAATGTTTCCAGTCATATGTCTATAACTACTATAATCCATTAACAATATTTGTTTTTTGCAACATTTTTTTCCTAAATACAATTATTTTATTATTTAAAAAAAACATTCATGGGTTTGATACTTTTACAATGTAGTATTTTTCTATCCATTTTTAAACTATGTTATTTTAAAAAAAATGTGAATATTTTTTATGAATAATGATTACCAAAAAAATATATATCGAACATTATTGATAGAAAACATTTTTTCTAATATCCACCAACCTAAATTTACACAAAAATTTGATATTGTTTTCAAATAGAGTAATGAATTTGAAAAATTGGTTTCTAATTTGTAAATCCAAATCCAAATATATCACTATAAGGTATTAATTTTCTAAAAATCATATAAAAATTTTCATTAGAAGTTGTTCAATTATATTTTGTCATTTTTAAACTATATATCTCAAAATTTAGTTTTAAAATTATTCTCTTATCCTCAATATAATTTGTACTCGAATTATGTTTATCTATATATTTTTATAAACTAGTTTTTCTTAGTTTATATTTTTATAAATATCTATAAAGATGATTTTTCTCCATATTATATCTTATTAATTGGTTGAAATGGGTTTAAATATAATTTTTTTGTATAAATTTTTAAGATGATTTTTTATGTAATATCATATTTTTAGGTAAATTTTCAACGTTATATTTCTAATAGTAATGAAAATTTTGTTACTTCATAAAAACTAGGAAAATAATTATTTTCATCTGGTGATGTATATTCCACATATGAAGATATAAAATTGTTACCATTTTCACTATATATATACTTTTCATTTATAGTAATATTAGTTAAAGATTAATATGTTACGGTTTCCATAAATAAATTAGTGATCTTGATAAACACATCATAGAAAGTGATATTCATATTATACTCAATATTTCAATCAAATAGATTCTATGATGAATTATATATTCCACATTCTCTCTATGTATCTAAAGATTCTATACCATAGTTTCTCTTATGGATACCGTATTTCAATGAATTCATTTTCAAATTCCTATCCTTCTAATCTTTCTTTTCATTCATTGGATAGTATGGTCTTGTATGACTACCCTTCTTCGATTCATAAAATATTACTTATAAAGAATCCGTCAAATCAAACTTATTCTTTTGGGTATTATAAGACATATATCAAAAGTCTGTTTTACCAACAATATTGTTCATCCTCTTAGCATGATTGGCTATTTCACATCCCAAACTGTTATGATGATGTACACTTGGTTTTAGCAAAACAAATTGTTTAGTTGAAGACATTAAAACCTTATCTTCTAAATATCATTATTATAAACATTTTAATTAGTCTAAAATTAAATTCCCCCTTTATTTTAACTTATATTCTCAAAATTTAATTTTCAACAACCCCCATATTAAATGATAGAACCAATAAGACAATCAAAACATATATTTTCAGTCCTTCTCATATCATCCATATCCATTATTTTTTATTCTCATTTTCTGGGAATAATTTCCTTAATAGTTTCAACCATGATTTTAATAGTATGGTCCATATCACAAAAAATTTAAAGACTATTTAAATCATTTATAAATCATTTATGAATCTTCCTAAAATATTCTCCTGGTGGAAAATCAAATGCATGATAGTTTGCCCATGGAATTACTCTTCTAGTGTCAATGTCATTAGAAGTTCTAAAATTTGAAACTTCCAAGGTATTATAAATTATAGTAGTTTCATTATAAAAATAAATCTAACTATATATGTTTCTTGTCCTAGAACATATTAATGACCTCGCGAATCCATTTTTCAATTGATATTTCATATTAAATTGATTTTTAAATATAGATAATCCCTTCTCATATATATTATAATTACCTATCAAAATTAAAAAAAATTAGCAATTTCATGCCTCATAAAATGATTCATTATTATATAACTCTAATAATCATATTCAGAAATATAATATATTTTTGGTCTTATGGGATATATATTTTTATGTGTAAGAACATTTAAACAGGCCTTATTATTTAAAATTAAATTGTTTCTCTAAAATAAATTTTAGTGTAATAAAATATTGTAGAATAATATTTATAATAAATTTTTCTAAAAATGTAAATTTTGATTAAAAACACAAGGTAAAAACATCATGTTAATACATATAACCTTCTATGAAACAAAATTTTGTATTGTATGAGTTATAATGTATACAAGTGGGGAAGTGAATTTTAGTTTTGTAAATTTAAACAAATAAATACCCATTACTATTTTTTATGTTCACCAGACTGAATATTCATCAGATTCATAAATTATTTAAATCATTTACATGTGTGTTCGTTGAATTTAGTGTATCTCCAATATATTTAAAATAATTACTCTTAAAAATTTCATAGATGAAAAATATAAATTTTAAGAACAAATGTAAACTAATTGTACAAAATTATATAGTAAAACAACAAGAAAAAATTAAAAAAGGAGTGAGTAAACATTAAACATCATTTTTGAGAAATTAATTAACATTAAATTAAGGTACCCACTATTTTTACCTCAAAATAATGTCTATCATTATAGAATAAGAATCCCTCCAAACACAATGATTGGATTAACTCTGCATTCCTATACACTAATGACCTCGATAAGCCTGATCATATTCAACCATCTTCATATTCTTGGTATCTATTGATTTTAAATGTTATCATACATAGAATAAAATTTAAAAAATGTTCTGTGGATTTAAAAATCATTACATAAAATTCTTAGGAGACAAAATAAATAAATGGTTATAAGGAAAATATAATTAGAGGACACAAAAAATAAATCATGAGTAGGGTTGTAATTAAAAATAATGCTTCATCATCAATTACATTAATGAAACTTAATTTATGGAAACACATCCAATATATATATTTTTATGATTATCAGATTTGGATTCAATGAACTTGGATAATCTCATGTTTGAATGGTCAGCATAATTGGTATATTTACAAATTGTTTCATTTTTATAGAACTATAAAAATGATATAAAATTTATTTTTCATTATATAAATTATTATATCCATATAAAAATACATAAAATTTATATGGAACATAATGTTTTTTAATTCTAATGAATTAAAATACGTTATTCTCAAATGTATGACTTGGTAAGTCTGATGGATGAAACATTATTGGTTTGATAAACTATACTTATTTTGTCTGATTACTATACTTTTTTAGTCTGATAGTATAGACATAGTAAGTCAAATAATGAATACATTTTTATTTTGATAGACATGATTTATTCATTCTAATGGAATTCGATGTATGAGTTTTAATGCACTAAACATTATATGGTATGTTTATAATTATCCTTTTAGAAATATTTCTATGTTTAGTACAATAAGTTATTTCCTAAAAAATTATTATAAAAACATGAGAAATATAATGTTATTAATACATCAATATTTTGAGTGTTTTGTGATTTATATAACTACGTATTGAAATCATAGAAAGTAAAACATTAGATTGAACAATTGGAATGTGTTACATTCTATTCAATGTTTTGTGTTTTGTTTCATATATTTATTCAAACATTATGATGATTTTTTAAGAAATTTGGTGTTACATTCCTACCCCATTAAATAAATTATGTCCTCACAATTAAATCTTGTTCATGATAATGAATAATTTTACAATAGAAAATAATTTTTTTGAGACACACATCATAAAATGGGGTAATAATACATCCTCCTTATAAGAGTGAAAGCAAAGTAAAAAAGTTCACATAAATGGGTTTTCGAGTAGAAGAACATCAGTGTGAAATGAAGATATCGTCATATAAGAGAATAATAACACCCTATAATTAATAGTGATTGTTATAGATAACTAGTCACAATAATGTGAATTCTTTGTTTAATGTTAAGCATCTCAAAACAATAAAGTTTTGTTAAGTTGAAAGATAATTTGGATCATCCAAAATTATGGTACTAGGGTATCAATTTTTTAAGATCCTTTTCCTAGATAAGGTGAATTATTTTACCATATAGACTTCAAAAATAAAGAAATATACTTTCTTATAAATCACAATTTCAACCATTAATCAATTCCAACAACTGTCTCATATTATTCTCTAAAAAATGAGAATTGATGTTTATTTTTTCACGATTAAAGTAAAAAAATATACATTAAATAGATTATATAATCCATAATATAATGAAATGTCATTAATTTGATATTTTAAATAACTATAATGGCTATTATGGTATATCTAGCAACACCCATATTTAAACATAATCCATTCCATAAATCTTTAACATTAATATATTTCCATATTATGTTTTACCATATTTGATGAACAAATATGTAGATGGGTGATCACTAAATATAAATTAAATTCCCTATAAAATATAAATTTCTATTAATATGATATTTTTGATATATAAATACCATGGTCACCACAAAACCTTGATGAAAAAACGAATACTCATATAACTAAAATACCAGGATATCGAATATATTCAGTAAATCCAAACATTTAGTAAACATTATCAAATATAACATAAAGCACCAAACCACAAAAAAATTACGGTCACCAATACTAACCAATAAAAAACCATTTATCATTATTATCTCATATTTAAGAACAAATAATGCTTTATTTTTGCTTAATAATGTATTTTATTAAATGATCAACATTCCACTAAATCACTTTTTATAGTTATCCTTAGTATTAATTGAATGATTATAAATCTTTATAGAGATTGTACTGTAGTAAAATAATTATAAATATATGATTATTGTAACTATAATATCATTCATGAAAATAATTTCATAATATAATTCATTAATCTAGACACATTGGCAAATTAATCATTCCAATTTTGTCGTAGAAATAACATAGGCATTAGCATGATCCCATATATTATTTTGGGGTATATAACATTGATTGTTTTGAAATTTATTTTCTTTGTTACTCGCATATTTATATTTGAAATATTTATCATTGGAAACATCATTATAACCCTTAAAATCCTGATCATACTAACATTAATCTACAAATTATATAATATTCCAATTCCATTCAAGTTTGTACCTAGTTGATTGGTTCCAAAATTTCAATATGAAAAAAATCCTTCTTTCCCATATTACCTTTATCCTTTTTCTTATCTACTATCCATATATTGTCTTATATCCCTTAAAATCCATAATATAATTAGAATTCCTAAATTATTAAGATATCGCATTATACATTGTTGATATATGATTAGATGGTTTGAGAGACTAGTTCCCTCTAAATAATTGGACTCAACCCATTAATAAAATGATATATTAGGATTTTAAGATTAGACATGTCGTCAATATAATTCATTTCAATCCTTTTAATTGTTTATTCATACATAGAAACATTTTCAAATTCCTTTTCCCTCATACACCATGATTTTCTCCATATATCTAGTTATTTCTCCTGGGGAAAAAGGTTATCAAATAATAGTACATTGATATCTTTCCCCTTAATGTTTTTTAATTATTCATCATCCTTTGTTTTTTGAATCAATAAACACCATTTATTGTATGCAATAGAAAGATAATAATCATCTATGACATTTTTCTACTTTTATTTTCATCATAGAATGACTAATATATTCTCTAAGGAACATATCTTTTTCTCATCTAAAAATGTTTTTTTTTTCAAAATAAATTGATGGGGGTTTATAATGTATAAACTAGTATAAAATTATTAGAAAAAATATTGGATAAAATAGATTCTCAATAAAATATAGTTTTCCTATGATAAAATTAGTCATTTTTCCCAATATGATAATAATTTTATCAAATCTAGCTATATATCCAACTTTAGCATCATTATATTACCTAGGAGGGTGATCACTATAATGATGTATGTGAGTTGATATGATTTATGTTTGTTCAACTATAAAACATTTCTATTCATAGGAATACATCAGATTGGATCCTAAAACAATGAAACATAACATTTAATAACAAAACATGTGAAATAATGATTAAATATTGAATAATTTATGAATCATTAATCTCAAAATAACAATCATTGTTTCTTTGGGAATGTTTTCAAATTATAAAATTTTATCCAAATCCTTATATAATATTTTATAAAGAAACTATGAATTGACCCATTCATATCCCCAAGGTGTTTCAAAATGGGTTCATAGTAAGGCAAATTATTTTGTATTAGTTAATGCTCAAGTCAATCATGAAATTAATTTTATCTGGGTTATATCCTCTAGGAATATCTCTTCCAGAACCATGTCTATATGTAGTATCTAGGCATGGATATATTTCTAGGAAAAATCACATAATATCTACCTTACCAAATCCTACTATGTTCTATTATTCTTATCCTAAATTTTTTCCATAGGGTTATCAACCATAATCTATGAAATAATAAATATTGTTCCCAAATATTTCAATAAACATTCACTAAACAAATACTCTAATATCCGAGAGTATATTGTTGCATTAATACAAAGGTATTCTTGGTGTTGGTACCATATAACTAAATTCTACGTGCTTTATAATAACATGTATTATTGTTTTTCTGAATATAAACAGACTCTTTATCACATCAAGATTGTTCTTCGTCATTACATAGCATGTAATAATGTTCAAAGAGAAGCTATCACAATGAAATGTAATAGATGTCCCCGCCACAATGATATCCCAAAAGTACCCTGAGTATACTCGAAAATAGAATTCGAATAGCTATATTAATTGATTTGAATATCAAAAAATGATACATCTTATTTAGCGGAGGAGGCTCAAAGGACATTGAAAAACCTTCTCATGGGGTACGCTATTGTTAAAATTTAGTATTTTTTATTATGAGAATGAGACTCACCATTAAGAGATCCACATTTATTTGAGACATTGGATGACACTATTTTTGGATGTGTGTATTGATCTATAGACATTTCAATTTTTATTAGTGAGTTTTATATGTCGTTTACTTTGACATATAGACAATAATCATGATGAAAAATGTTTTCAATGGCGTAAGATATTTTGGGTTCATCATTTGTAATATTACACTAATGAATAATGTGAAAATAGACTTGTCCCTTTCATTCTTTAAAGGAAGAGTACATTTAAGTCCCATTGATCTAAATTGTATTTTCTAAATAAATCTAGTTTCATAATGTTCTATACGATTTTTTAATTTCTAGATTGTAAATGGAAGAGACATAGAGCACATAGGTCGATGACACTATCATGCTACCTGCTTGATTAGAGATGTAATGATAAAGATGTTATATTACACAATAAGCATATTTTTGTGGTATCATCTCAGCACAACATTAACATCAATATCTCTGGGTTCATTGGCGGGTTTTTAATTTATAACCCTGCAAATTACACTACCTATCCTAATGACACTGAAAAAGAGGCCTACACGACCCCACACTACATGTATACCAAATCACACTTAAATTATATATTATTATTTATTATATAAAAATTTAAAAAATATGATTCTCTCATGTGGATTAATAATTTTTCACGTCTTATTGATCGCATGTATTCATTAACATGATATTTTAATGAATATTATGTGAGTATTATATTGAATAAAAATTATTTATTATTTATTAGATGTAATATTTTTTTATTTATTAGAGAATTATATAGTGATATTTTTTTATTTAATAAATAATTTTAATTCAAGGCTGGATAAATATTATTGAGTAACATCAGACCAAGATTAATGGTTCTAAGAGAAATAATATATATTAAATGTTATTTGAAAAAATAGTATTCAATTTAATTTGAGATTTTAGCACATGTCATAAAATACAGTCAACATTATTATTATAAACATGGTATTCTATGGGGATCAAAAAAATAATAATGTGACATGTTAAATTATATATTCTAACCCAAACATTATATAAATAATTTTATATTACGTTATTAATAGAGGTAATAAATTTTTTGTTGTGGAAAATTTTATTTGGACGGAATCATGTCAAGCGCTAGAGTGCTCCCTCTACCCAAATGATCCTAAGAACAAGGATTGGTCATCATCCACCATCTAATGTCATGGATATAGTGATCAAAGAGAATAAACTTGAAGCAATTATAAGGGAGATCATATATCAATGATGAATGTGATAGGGTCTTTCATACAAACACATGGATATTCCTATGATGATTTCTAGAGATTCATAGAATATGTGTGCATCAATAACAGAGGGAATGTATTCTTAACTCCTTCAATTAAATGGTGTGGTAGAATGTATCCATCATCAGATCCACCAACAAAGAGAGAATTCATCACAAGGTAATTATTTATGTTCATAGATTCATTTAAAATAACATGTGGCAGTCATGTGTTTATGTTCTCATGTTTATTAATTTCTTATATTATATATATATATATTTTTATTATGGTGTTTATCGTCATGTATATCTTGGATTAATCCTCAATGAGAACAAAAATCATAATTTTTCATGCCCATATAATACTTATACTCCACCCAGATCCTATATGTTGTATCAAAGTGGTATCAATAATATTAATAATTTTTTAAAAATAGTTAGTTTATATAAGAATTTTTAATTTTATTTTAATTAACCATTAATTTTTATTGAATCTATATTATTATATTTTGGTTCTACTTTTTCTTTTATGAGAATCTATAATCAATTCTATTAATTTTTTTACTGAAATAAAATTGATGACCTCATTTAATGGTGCTGAGGATTCTTGATGGATAAAATTACTGTACACTCTGTGTAACGTAGAGGTACACACATGTAATAGTATTTAATGAACCATGTATTAATTTTAAATTAATTCTATGAATATTTATTTATTACAAATGTTGAGTTTAATTAAACATTTCATGTTGACCGGAACAACCCAACACCTGGTCATCTAAAGTACTCAATGTATAACATCCGTACGTTATGTTTAATTTGTTAGTCATAAATGAGTCGTGTATCCTCTTACCCAACCTACATGAATGGTGGTAGTGTAAAGTAGATACCAAATTCCAAGTATTCCATGTAAACAACATTTACTACAATATTTTTCAAGAATGGTTAAACACTAATCCCCTATTCATGTACAATGGATATATGTTGAGAATAATATGTGCCTTTTAAATTTCAATAAAAACGCAGTGTAATGTAACCAAATTTCATTGTATATAAAATTAATTTATTATAAAAATAAAACCATATATATATTTTTTATATGGTCAATATGTTTATATTTCAAACCATTTGATAGGTTATATATATATATATATTAATTATAAATTAATTTTTAAATATTTTTGCATTCTACATATCATATATAAGATGAATTACATTTATTAGTCTATTCAGATAGAATAATTTCATGATATTTAAATACCATGTCATCCATGTGATCATTATGATGCTAGTATATTCCTGGAAATTACGTGATAATTTATTATTTCTACATGTCGCAAGAGTCATCAGTATATGAGTATAATACACGATGGGTTGTTCGAATGGGTACTCACTATGTTTCCTCCAATGTACATTTTGGTAAAAAGTTAATTTTAAATAAATTTGGTTATTTTTCTTTAATTTATGATGGATTATAATATCATGATAATATAGTTAAGAGTTAAAATATAATAATTTATAATTTAAAGATGAAAATTAATTGAATCAAGCATGATTTAACATAAATTAAAATGATTATAATTGAATGATGATTATATAAAATTCATAATTCATTCCTTACATATAGATGACCAAGATTCTAGACCAAATTATTATATGTGATTTTTTCATTTAATTTATTATTATGAAATTTTTTTGGCATGCATTTCCTATATCCTCTAATTATGTAAAGTATTGTGTACTCATGATTTTTTTCTGTAAATACCTTAACTAATCCTTTAGTTCCCCTCACGTGATTATGAATAAAATTATATATAATTTAAATAGCTAAAAATATAGTGGTTACATTTCATGTTTGGATTTGAGGAAAAACCAATCCAATAGAGATTAATAGGTGGACCACTAGAATGTCATAACATAAACCATAAATGGTTCATGGCCTTTTAACCTAGGTCGATTGCTGGTTTATCATCTTCTAGAGAGATTAATCAATAGTAAAAGCTCATGATCATACCACTTTATCATTTTATTTCTGTCAATTATCATGGATATATTTTATGACTGTTTTTTTGGCATTCAAATGAATTAATGAATTAATAATAATACGTGATAAAACTAAAATAAAGTGATATATCCATAAATATTATCAAAGGAATAGTTAATCACTTATTTAAACCCACATAATACTAAAAAGCATTTAATAAATACAATAAATCTATATTTATATATAAAAAAGAAACAATTCAATTATATACATTAAGAAAATATAGCCTTGCACTACTTTAGATAAAATCAAAGCATAGTCCAAGGGGCTTAACCAGTCAATGCTGGTGTGATTTCAATTATATTCCTATTATAAAATGAATTTTTAGATTGATATAACTAATTTTACATAAATGGTGGAGTACCAAAGCATAAACTGTTTAATTTAGATGAAAATGTTATGGAAATCAAATTTAAGGATTTCAGGATTGGGGAGCCCACTCAAAAAATAATGCTATTGTGAGTTAATGCGGCTGAAATTTGGAATCCAAACACAAATCACTTTAAATTTATTGAACGAAAAAACTTATGATCATGATAATGATTTCAACTATAAATCCCATGATATTTGATTTTATAAATACAATTCTTAGGGATATTCAGTTCTGATAAAATAGTTGGAGGATAAAAAATATAATAATTATATCTTATAATTTTATAATATATTTTACTAAAACTATTCCAATAATATTTTAAAAAATTGAAACCAAAATGACATCAAATAGATCAAGTTGATCCATATATTCTTAGGATATTCATCTCAACAGTATAAATTCAAATGATTGAAAAAAGGTTTTTACATGTAATCTTGTTCCAGAAAATGAAATTGAATATATTGGAAGAAAATATTCCTAAAGCACTTGTTAAAAATTATAGTGAGGAATATTTGACAATATTGGAAAAACTATTGGAATATGGTACCTAATTTCAATGTTTCATTATATAGATGATGAAAATTTATATTTTGAAACTACATGCGGACATGGATGCATATATCATAATCTCTCTCCCTTGGGTTCTCATTCAAGAAATGGAACGATGAGATAGATACAATATATCCACGGTTCTATTTACAAATAAGATTTTAGGTTCCTCAATATCTAGGCATCGGGTAGTCAAAATTATTGGATACATTGAACACATAAACATCTTATGGTTTAAATTCATAGGTGACAATCTAATAGGTCTCACACATTTATCACTACCCAATACATTCTCATGTTTTATAATTAATTATAACATGAAAAAAATAAGTGAAGTGTATTTTGGAAAATATTATTCTAATTATATAATTTAATAAGGACATGTGGTGTGATAAACCCACAA
The DNA here is from genome assembly GCA_963277665.1 of Viscum album. Classification (NCBI taxonomy): domain Eukaryota; kingdom Viridiplantae; phylum Streptophyta; class Magnoliopsida; order Santalales; family Viscaceae; genus Viscum; species Viscum album. The sequence continues at coordinate 1,118,859,639 of OY728133.1, forward strand.
TTCATATGGTGAATAAGAAAAGGTAGAACATGGAGAAAATGATGAAGAATATTTAAAATCTATAGACCATGGACACATTCCTTCTATGAATAGAATATCCACATGTAGGGAAAAGAAAAGGAAGAATTATTTTTTCTTGTAGAAAGAAAGGATGCATGATGATTAATTTCACATAAATTCTAGAGGAATCATTATGTAATTTTTTTAAGAAGTGTAATCATTATATATCTACACATTTGGTTTTAGATATAGATTTTATTTCTCACATATGTATCCAAATGAAAGAACCAAGATGTTATTGATATATTGTTTTTAGAGAGGTGGACTTATGGGAAAATAGTTGTGCAATGAACGATGCTCTAGCCTTTTGAGACTAATATTATTTGTTGATAATATGACATATATTAGTATTAAAATATTGTATTTATTTTCCATCAATTATCAAGAAGATAATTTCTGTATCATTCTATGGTGTAGAAATATTTACATTCATGTATCGGAATAAAATTTGTTTCCTTTATAAATAAAACATATGATATGGAATGATAAAAATAAAAAATGGTATTCATCTAATAAATTTAAATAACAATGTATTGGAAATATATAATGAATATTGTTCACTGGACACATATAACACCAAACAATTTAATCGGAATGTTTTTCATGTAAAACATATTCATTTGACATTGATATGTAATGATGGAAATTATACGGTTGTAAGATAAAACCATTTAAAGATATAATTCTTGTATATAAGAAAAAATCAAAAAACAACAATTCAGTGGATACAGTGAAATGACCATAAAACATTTTGTTTTTGTTCAAAATGATGTGTGTAGAGAATTTATAGTTAATGTTATTTGTTGGTATTATTAATTCATAACGTTTACTACTGACTTGAGTAGATGTTGATATGTCTACTTGATAAGGTATAAGTTCAATTCCTTATTTATATTTAAGGAATTAAGGAGTAAAGTGGAGAATCAACATCAAAGGAAGATAATGAAGCATTTGAAGAATCATGGTGGTGAATATCTTAACCCATTGTTTTTTTGACTTTATAAAGGATTTTGGATATCTATCAAAAATCACTCCACATTACACACCATAATGAAATTGTATTAGTGAATGTAGTAATTTTATATGATTATACATGGTAATGTCAACACTAATTCACTAAGATCATAAATTATTGTTTAAGGGATATTTCATACAAACTTCTATATAAAAAGTAATTCATGTACTATCTAAATAATAAAATGTAATTCCGATCATTTTATAGAGTGAATGATGCTCATTTTTCACATACAGGTGTATGTGTATGCTATTCATTATTAACTTCCTTTTCAATAAAAAATAGAATCACGGGTCACAAAGTGTATCATTGTAGGGTATCCTAAAGAAAAAATGTGATACAAAGCCAACAAATCTTCTTGAAAGAATGTGAATATCTCTAGACAAGCCATTATTTTTTAGAGGAGGAATATCCACAAAATGGATTGTGGGGGAATGATTGACTTAGTTTTAGTTGATTCTCAAGTTACATAATAGTTGGTTCCATAAATGATTCCACAGGTCTGTATAAAAAAATGATTCTCCTAAGACACCAATAATGCATAGGATCAATCGAGAGGTAAGAGAACTAGGGAGATACTATTTTTTCTCCTCGAATATAGTGACTCGTTATTGGTTGAAAATTACAAACCATTTCCTTATAAGGAGGTAGTAGAGAGCATAAAAATGAATTATGGAAAGAATCCATAAATTTTTCAATGGATTCCATGTATTGTAACCATTTTTGGCTTCTAATTAATGCTCCTATTTAAGTAAATCCTAGACGGTGAAATGGGTATTCAAGAGAATATTGGACATGTAAGGTAAAGTATATGACTATAATTCCATTGTTGTAGCTAAAATGATTAAATAATTTAAATGAATTGATTATAATGAACTCTTTTCACTAATTCCCATGTTTAAATACATCAGAATTAAACATCATATTCCTGATTACCATGTTTATGAAATATAAAAGATGGATTTCAGAACCACTTTCCTTAATGGTAACCTTCAAGACAATATAGACATCACACGAGCATATGTGTTTGCAACTCCATGTAATTTCAAAATGTTTTTTATATTTCATAAATCCATTTATATATTAGAGAATTGTAACACCCCAACCCCAGTTACCTAGAGTCGGTGCATTATTACATAACATTGTCATGATCACAAGAAAGATCAAATCTCGAAAGACCGATTAGTTTATTATCCTTGTAAATACTAGATATATTCATAATGTTTTACATTACATCATAAAAATGAAAACTACAACAACATAGTATCCATAGTTCACACTCTTATCCCCTCATACTATCCCTACATGTCATTCATAAATTACTTATTCACATCCTGGGAAAAATAAAACATCAAAAAGGGGTGAGCTCAAATTCCCAGTAAGGATAACAATATAGCGGAAACATTCATAAATAAGAATAAACATTTAAGGAAATGTATAGCTAGAACAAAATCCTTTTAAACATGAACTTCAACATAGTATGAAAAAAATATGAAATAATTCCATTTACTTATTCACATGGATATTCTACTATTAGAACAATTAAATGCAATATCAATAACCACTTTTATAATGACAGAATGCATAATGCCAGACTATCATAACCACATAGCCGAGGCCTCATGCTAAGACTACAAATAATTATTTGTCAAGGCCTTGTGCTAAGACATTATTTTGTCTCATGAGACCTACTGATGCATCGAGGAGCTAGAGAGGGCTCCACCTATCAAATTTTAAGTCCAATGCTTTCCCATATGTAAAGGTTTAAGCATGACATAACCAATCGTATTAAAACTACCATACGAAATGTTAATACTTTCACCATAAAACATGAAGGGTATAAAAATAAAATATCCATAGTCAATCATCTTAGAAAACCTTCAATACAATATGGAAGTTTTGTTTCATAATAAATCAGCTTCAAATTAGCTTAAAATCCATCAAAAGATGTTGACATAGATGAAATCAAAACACTTTTTAGAGAAATATCAGTTTTTATTTTGAAATAATTTAAGATTCATATAAAATAAAAAATTTTCTTTGAAAATATTCTTATAAGTTTGTAAGGGAATCTTCGACGATTTTATAACCGTGGAAAATAGCCACACCCGCCGTATAAGTTAAAAAAACATTCGTAACTTAATTCTGCAAAAAGGTAAAAAAGCACCTTGTCTGGAAAACGACCAAAAGATTCCTTTATAAATCTCTTATAAAAATTAAAACAAGGGTATAAATGACTTTAACACATATTCTTGTAAATAGTAAAAACGTTTTGAAATACATTTTTAAGAAACATGGATGCGGATGATAAAGAAGTCACAATAGATAACTATGTATAAACAACATCAGATAATGAAGAGATTGTGAAATAACCCTTACCTTGTACTTTCCCTTGGTTGGGGGTAGGTTAACCTACTGTATAATGGTGAAATAATTGTTATTAAATTATAAAAGAATCATATACATTATTATGTTATCATATATTATCTTTTAACATTTATTTGTTAATAATATCTTAGTATTATAGTCATTTCGGGTTTTAACTTACTCGTTTTCTTTTATATGTTTTGTTACATAAGCCATTTTTGTCATGGATAGGATGTATCTTATTCGTTTCCAAAATGATATCAAGTCCTTAAACATTATTTTTAAATCATCACATGATAATTATACATGAATGGATACGATGGAAAATGAATCTCATCGCGTTTATGGATATGGTAGTCCGTACGTACGCAGGAGCGACAATATCATTATTTTGATATTAAAATAATATTTAATTGGATGTTATATATTATATAAATAATCATTATCATGTTATATTTATTATTTAAATGAGTTACACATCATTATTATACCCATCCAAATAATAATATATTGAATAAAAATTACACCACGCCGTGGAGACGGTAAGTTGTACGTACGCACGTATGGTGACATGTCATTCAAAGGATGGATAGAATACTGAATACGGTTGTACCATATTTATAATAATATTACAGTATATAGGAGATACTGGATTCATTATTTTACAATGGGAATAAAAAATAAAAAATAAGTTGAAGAAGAAATGAATTTGAAAAAGGGTGGTGAAAACATTACCTCTTCTTCAGGTTCTTCCTTTTGATTTGATCAAAAGGGCTCTATAGGTTTTCTTTATGATCAAACAAAGGCCTCTAGGTTGTAGTGAGGGAAGTTGAAAGAGTATTTGGGTAGGGTTTGGCCAATCCAAAAGGCTTTGATGGTGTTAATTAATGAGAAGGGGGATTTCCCTTTTATAAGACGGGTGAGGGGCACCTTTGGAAAAGTTAAATATATTATTTTATAATAAATTCATATTCAGTTTATAAGGGCTCAAAAGTGGATTTTTTAACGGTTATGGTGGCGATGGGTCGAAAACCACTCAAACAATAGAATTTATACAGGTTTGCATCATTATATTAACCTTATCTTTCAGTTTTAACTCTTAGTTAATTTGTTTGACACTTACCATGTCACTTGGTATTTTTATATTATATAGTTAATAATATTACTATATACATCCAAGAGACACCCAAGTGGTCCATTAATGATAAAAATACCATGATATAAGTATCTTGGCCGAACCTTAGTTATTTAGGAATGTAATATCAATTAATAATATAATATTTGTTTAAAAAACTCTTTTATGTCAATTTTTACACTATTTGGAAATTGAGTTTTGTGAAACACATAACAGAATAATTACTTCGAAAAAAGTTAATTAAATCAATCCTAACATGTCATATTAACCTATAAAATTAGTTTAATTCATAAAAAGTCTCATATTATATTTATTTGGGTATTTATAATATCAATTATTTTAATTTTTCACTATTATGGTAATTATTGCATCATCATTGTGTCATAAATAAATTAATTTATTTAATATATAAAAATTATAAATAAAATATCATTATGTAGGAAATATTTTTATCTTTCTAATTATTATTTATAATCGAATTTATCTTATGTGTAACCCTATATTAAATATGTTTTAGTAAATAAACATTGATTTTAACTCTTTTAACTCTTCTTTGAATTAAATATTAATAAATGTCCTAATCTAATCCAAGTGGACCTAAGTGATAATATTTTATTTCTATGGCTGTTTTTCGTCGAGATACACTTATCCAATAGAATTAGGATATGTGTTAGGGTAATATTAATATCATTTTTACCCTTAATTACCCTATTTACTTTTAACCGTGGTAAATAAAAGTAAAGAGTTACTATTCGCCAAAAATTATTTTCATCTCATTGAACCACATTTTACTCCTTGATATTAACTGTGTCTCTTGGATTTTTTAAATTCCACTAACAGATGCGGTAAAATTATGTTTTATGAAAAATTCAGTTTTTTTAACTACCACTTTGTGGTTTCACTATTCATCAAAAAATGAAAGTTTCCAGAAAAATACCAAAAATTATCCCTAAGCTATATTTGATATTATGAATTCAAAAATGATGTCTATTTTAACAAATTGAAATCATATCAGTTGCATTAATTAATTTAAAAATTAATTCCCGTCGTCAAAAAAATAGCATGTTTTTAAGAGATAATAACTATCAAAATATTGACACTTGTTTAGGTCCGGTTTAATTGTGAAATTATGTACAATTAACAAAATTTTATTAAATGGTAGAAATATATTCTAAATATACATTAAAACCACTCAAATTCATAATTTGTCAATATAAATTATTTTGATTAAAAAAGTTGTTTTTAATAAAGATTTAGTAATTTTCATTATCCATCAAAATATAAATGTTATCCAAAAAGTTCCAAAATTTCACCTTAGGCTAAATTTGATACTCTGAATACAAAAATGAAGTCCATATTGAGAGATACAATTTATAAAATTTCAATAAGTAGCTATTACTATTTATAAAAACTAGTTTGATTGGTTGTCATGTGTGACAAAACTTGACGTTGCGTACAACACATGATACTGTATTAATCAAAGGAAAATGTACCATGGAAGCTTGGGATGTTTCATTGTAAATTTTTGATTTACCCATTCTAAAAAGTATATTTATTAAGTCAAATTGAATATATAAAAGTTTAAAATATTGTATTTAAAAATGGTCCACTATTAAAAGTTGGTAAAAGTGCAATACTGAAAATGAATTTTTTATTACATTATGTCTAAAAAACAAATAATATGGATTATATAATTATAAGGATTATATAAAGTTTAAAATTTTGTTAATACTATTCATAACCTCTTCTGAACAGTTTTTTTGGTACGTCATGGTGCACTTGAACTAGGTGTTGCATGTAGTGCAAGTTATTGAATTATTTTAAAGAAATAACACACTATGAAATCTTGGGGTGTTACAAGAATGAATCTAGGTCATAGAACATTCAACTCGATGAAGCTATAAAGGAATTTTTGTTCAATAATAATGAATGTGAAACTTGTGTTTATAACAGGATCAGTTAGAATTCATTCATAATAATATTATTTAATGTTCATGAAATAATACATTTGGGAAATGACATACAAGTATTACAGTCTGTTAATGACTGGTTACAAAAGTTTTTATCCATGAAGGACATTGGTGAATCAACATATATTCTATGGATTAGGAGTAATAGTTATAGATCCAAGAGTATTTTGGGGCTATGTCATAGTATATATATTGGCCAGATACTAATCATATTTAGTATTGAATAATCCAAGAGGGGATTGGTTCAAGATCCACATGGTATTCATCTTTATAAGAATGTGTGTCATCATAAATATAAAATTAAGAGAGAATTAGTTTGATCCTATAGGATTTATCAATAGGATCAATCGTGTATTAGATGTTATGTACAATACTTGATGTTTCAAATGCATTGAGAATTGTAGGTAAATATCAAGGTGATATCAGATAACAACCCTCTAATTAAGGTATGGAAATCCTTAAATATCCATGAAGAACTAATTATATGATCTTATTGTAAAGTGAATGTGAGGAATCAATGATCAATGTCTAAAATAATTCTATTTTAGAACTAGATCATAATGATGTGAATCCATTTTCAAGATATGTTTTCTTTCTAAACAAAAGAGTTTTGATCATGGATATTTCAAGGAATGTACTTTTCACTGATTATACAATGGATTCTGGGTGTAGAGTGTTTTCTAATGATGTTAATGCAATTATTTAGATACATACAATTTCCTATAATTTGATGTGGTGTGTATTAGTAAAGACCCAATCATAGTGGTCAATGATAATACTACAGCAGAGACTTTTTAAAAGATCCAAGGTCACACCAATCGAAAATGGACATAATCTGAATGTAATGCCTGTTGAGGTGTCTTTCTAATATGGGTGAAGTTCTAGTAATAAATGTTCCAAAAAGAAGAAAAATAATAGTCTAATTAACTATATTTCTACCTTAGTAGAAGCATTAGTATCATCTGAGATCTACTAGACATAAGGTATCTAGAAGTTGTTTTGAGTGAAAGTGGGATAGTTTTAGAGTTTATTCCCTAAAACCAACCTTTTTTACATTATGATAACCCTTATTAATCATTTTGAATATTAATAAACAACTTATCACATCAGGATTGTTCTTTTGTGAAACATTTCATGTGATAATATTCTAATAGTAGTTATCACACTAAAAGGTCATATTAATTCCCTACTATGATGTGAACCCAAATGTTCCGTGATAATATTCTTAAATATTTTTTCCATATCTAAATGATATTAATTTATGGATACAAATGATAAAATTAAGAATGGTTGGAGACTCATATGACTTTGATGAACCTTCTCATGGATTATTGCCTTAGTAATATCTAGTGTATGATATTTTTTGAATGAGACCCTCAAGTAGAAAATGAATAATTATAAGTTTCATTGGATATTCCTATCTTCATACATTTGTATTGATACATAAAAAATATTATTATTATAAATTATAGTTTTTAGTAAGGTTATTTTAAGTGTTTATTAAAATTGTGATGACATATGTTCATGGTGAGGTAGCATTCATAGTGCGTGTCTCGAGTATTATTTCAGAAATAAATAAGGCGATAATGGATTTTCCTTTCATTCATTAACATATTTTTATATCTTATTTCATTTGATATAAATGATATAACCTAAATAAATCCATTTCAATTGTGTTTTGTAGGAATTATTTCATTTGAGAATGTTAATGAAAGAGACATCGATCACATAATATGACGGCACCAGCTTGCAACCATCTCAGTAGGATATATCACGACAAAAGAATTTTATTACAAATTAAGAATCTGTATGAAGTATTATGTAGTTACATCATTGAAAAATATATATATATGAGTGCCTTGGGGTATTTCTAGATGCCTCACATGGACTGTAGGCTACATCAACTAATGCCACTGTTAAATTGGTCTAGATGGTTATGCACTATGTACATCCATAATCATAGATTAAGAATTAATTTTTTTTATTATATAACATGTTCCATGAATGTTATTCCAACACGCTCTTTAATAGTAGTTCATGTTTTCTTTATTATATATATCTGTTCACTAGTAATTCATGGGAATGTTATTTGGGAAGAATATTTAATTAATATTTTTCACTATTGTGTTGATAAATTACTTATATATTTATTGGGGAATAATTTAGTGAAATTTATCTATTAAAAAAATAGTCATTATTCAATCTTAATAAAAATTACGGATGAATGGAAGAATGAGTTTAATGATTTTGTGATAAATAATAAACATTGAATATTATTTTAATAAATAGAATTTTATTTAATTTGTGACGTTATAAAATGTCATCAAATATTAATAATATTATTATTATAGGCTTGGAGTTATAAGGGGATGAAATAAATAATAATGGGAACAACTTTAATTAGTTATTCTGGTCCTACTGTTATATGATCCCGATTATAAAATTTTCATAAGAGACAAAATTCATTTTTTATTTGGAGCAATGTAATCATGAGAGAATACTCTGAACACCTAGAGAACACCCTCCCCTATAATGCTCCCAATAATAGATAGTGATATTCCTCCACCCTATACTCACTTGTATAGAGAGATCAAGGATAATACAGTAGAATCAGATCAGATGGAGATCAATGTAGCGTGACATGAGTTATGAGATCTACTATTTTAAAAACCCATTGATTCCTATGGAAATTTTAGAGATTTTAGGGACATGTGAGGGTCACTGCTAGATGGAATCTATTAATTGATCCTACAATGAAATGGCAATATGATATCAATCCATTCTATGCTCCATCACATTAAAAATGATTCCTAATATGGTAATTCTATAATAACATAAGATCATTATTAATAAATTGTGGTGACCCAACACATTGGTCGGTTCATTTATCAATTAACTTTAATATTTGATTCTATTCTGTTTTTTCAACATTTATCATCATTTTAATCAAAAAATTATCATTAATAAAGTCAAAAGTAAGAGTCGTGCATACCCCATCTAATTCTTCTGTGGTTCTTGAAACCTATAGGTAATAGATATAAGGCATTAAACCCAAGGGACCAAATAGATTAGTAGTTTTTATAAAAAAATACATATACATTAATATAACATAAATTGTAAAACATAAAAAATAATAATTCATCTTCTCTAATAAAACCATTATTCCTGATATCATATCCCTACATACTAATCATAAAACACTTACTAGTATCACAAGGACAATATGAGCTATGAATGGGGTGTTGTCAGGTGAATTGTTTGGTAAATAATTGAATGTTTCGTATATTAAATAAATATGAATAATAAATATTCAATTGTTAATAATTAAAAAACATTCCATTCGAGCACTAACGTGTTCAAAATATGTATGGAATAAAGGATGATCAAATAAACCCCAATAAATAATAACTTGAGCATGAAACCTATAGATGTATATTTTAAATAATAAAATAATTACATATACATAAATATATAACCTTTTAATAATGGAATAAATAATTTCTAACATCTATAACATAATGGAAAGAGCATTCACAAGATAGTTTAAATCTATGGGTAAAACTACCACTAATTTTTCAATTTTCATTTTCTCATGAGACCGTTAAATGTTTCATGCGGATATATATATACCTAGAAAAAACACATCACTTAATAATTAAAATTCATTCCTCATATGAATGTGGGAAATCATAAAAAAACACAATATTTTATATATAAAACTATCATTCAGAATACAAATAGTTACCCCAATATGATAAACATAATCAGACACCTTCCACTGTATTATGTTGAGTAGAAATAATATTATACCCCCTCTTTCAAAATATTCATAAAACATCAAAATAATGAATAATGAACATATAAATATAAAATATCCCAACCAAATAATAATATGAATAATGTCATGATTTCATTGATGAATAGAAATACCATATGAAAAACATCTGAACATTTTTTAGGAAAATAACATTTTCACATTTAAAATATTTTCTAAAAATTAGAATATAATTATTTTGAAAATAATATTTTTCAAAACAAACATTGATAGATATAATTTAATATTTAATACATTTTTTTGTCACAATTGGTTGAAATTTTATTCATTCTACATGCATTAACTCAAATATGTCTTCCACTTTCCAGGTAAAATTTAAAAATGAATTGTTTTGAAAAAATACATGAATATTACATTCAATTTGTTATGTCAAAATTAAAATATGGGTATCGATTTATTCAATAGATAATTTGGATAAGGTTAAATACATATTTATGAAACAAGAATTTGGATGAAAATTTATTTTTGACTAATGAGAGAAATAAAGCCAGCTATCTTGAAAAACAAATTCCTAATATTTTTAAGAACCAAATAGAAGAATAATATTATAATTACTCTAAAAATATAGATAATAACATTCGGAAATGAAAATATATTTATTTTAATCTATAAGTATCATATAATTCCACCAAGGGGGACTTAAAGATAACTAATATGGATTAATGATGTGATTTTGAATTACAGAATTATCACATAGGCTGATTTTGATTCCTCAACCCCATGGAAGATGTAATAATGAATGGATCATTAAATAAAATTTTGATAAATATATTTTTGATATAACACCACAAAATTGGTAGTATATACAAAAAAATAACTAATTTTTGAATATGTAATATGTCTCATGGATGTAAACGTGAGGTGAGAAACACTTATCTCAGGTTAAACTTCATACATATGTTTCCAAACTGCCTATATACTAAAAATAGGTTTATTGTAAATTCATTAGATAACCTTGATCATATTAATCATGTCATATATGAACATATAATAATATTTAACCACCCATTTATTAATAATATTTCATTATTTCTATTGATTAAATTGTTAATTTTCTTATTTTCCCACAAGTGTTTTATAATTAATGATTTCGTTCTTCAACATAGAATATAGTTATATAATCATAAAAAATATATTGATATTATAAATATAATTTTTTTGTAATTATATAAATCCACATAATAATTATTTAATGTTTTCCATAAAAATAAATTACATATCTTTAAAGTAATGGTGGACCATAAGTACGCATAAGCGATGATATCATTCCCATAATAAGTGAATTAATAATTATAAATACATTGCTCATTAATACATATTAATTAATTTTTTTTGAAAAAATAATACTCATAATACATTATTAATTACTCGTAAGTCTAGTGTCTATTAGAAATAGTCATATTATAAAATAACTAAAAACAAAAAAAATAATTATTGAAAACATGATTAACATGCTTGAACGTAAAACTGCATGAGATAACCTAGAGAAATACATAAGAAAGGATTGGGATATAAAGACCAGTAATGGAATATAAATCATATAACATTATGAAATTAATATGTTATACACATTAGAAATATAAATGGGTCATAAAAGGGAACATTAATAAAAAGACATGATTAAGCATAATAATCATAAATTTGGAAATGTGGCAAGAACATAATACAAGAATCTTAAACATAAGCGAAGGATTAATAAAACGAAATCATGATGGAAAAAACACCATAAAAGAATAATGATAACTCCATGCTCCCAATAAGATGTATCTTGAGACAAAACCACACCCAATTCATTGGATCTCCATATTATTCTGGTTCCACCTGTCACTTTCATTTAATTCGCCTTCTTAAGTGTGCCACATAGGTCATACAACATTGATTTATTCAGTATCATATTTTATTCCAAGAACATGGATAGTGGAATAAATACATATAACTCCCATATAAAATATTTATATGTGTATAAAGGTGAATATACATGATAAGAAATTGGCACGGTATTCAAAACAAAATTATTTTGGTATGGAAGATTCATATTGAAATTTCAACCTTCTAACAATGTCACCTAAAATAACCAAAAAATTGGTTTATTAGATTGAAATGGTTATAAAATCATTTTAAATCAAAATTTTCAGTACTATATATATTTAATGAGATATTCCATCATAATTAAATTGAAATAGATTACATAAGATAATAAAGAAACATGAATAACCAAATGAAGGAGAAAATCCCTAACTTCAGTGTGTGACCCCAAATGCTTGATAGGAGCTTCATTATAGGTTTTAGATGCCTTAAGAATACTAAAAATGACACATGAGAGAGTATTGAACTTTTATATGCATTCTTTAAATAAATGAGTGATTTAGTGTGTTTATATAGGAAAATAGTGGGGGTTTTATTTCACAAAAATAGGTTTTGTAATATATATAATAATATAACCAAACCCATAAATCATCCCATGGTATTTTCCCAATGTTTCTTACCAACGAAAGAGTATTTAATTATTTTATAATTATATGGGCCAAAACGAATAAAATAAAAACCTTTCTTATGTGGAATTGACTCTGAAACTTAAATAAATGATTTTAAAACATCGAAATATATTAATGGATTTTGATGATTCACAAAGGATTTATAAATTTATTAAAATAGACATAAAATCAATTAATATTAAATTTAAAATAAATATTTCAAAAATTATAAAATATACATATCTTATTATATCACTTTGGGGTCATTATATTGTCATAATAGAAAATTTATATTTATATTTTATTCAATTTTTAACCAAAGATATGACTATCTCAAAAAATCATGAAAACATCTACATTGGATAATTTCAAAATTTTGATTCCAAAAATAATATTCATTTTATCTAAGTCATTTTCAAATTTTATTATTTTTTACTTTTAAAATAAATAAAAAATTTATTAATATATGTTGGGTTATTAACAATAATAGTTTTCAAACCCTTATAAAAACAACTTTTGACTTCAAAAAAATTATATGGTCATATATATTTTACAAAATTTACATGTGAATTTTTTTTATTAAAATGTTATTGGTTTCATGAAATCAATAATTCCTCAAAATAATTTATTTATTTTAATTTTAATATTACCAAAAATACTATTCATGATTTATAGTCTCAAAATAAAAAACAATTATAAAGTAAAAATAATACAATGAAAATATATTCATTATTCTATAAAAAATAATTTACACAATCATATTTATAGGTTCTTGATAGATAATCCTTTAATAAACTATAAAACCCTCCACGAGTAAGGTATACATACAAGATATTTTCACAGGGTGGATCAATAAACATGGTTTGGGTAGTGAAATCAAGGTGCTTAAAAATATACCGTAAATAGTTTTTATCATGCTTTAGTTGGTGGATCTCAGCATGGTATTGGTCAAGGGAAAAACCCAGAGATGTTATCTCCCATAGAACCTAAAATATATGGGCTTCATAGGGTACAATCTAACTAGTTGAGACCATCATTTCTTCTGTCTGTATCAATTGGATATGTTATTGTCCTATATTTATACAAATCATGTGATCATAGTTCAATAGAAATATCATTAATGGTGATTTTAATTAAATATATATTAAATATGATATGATATATTAATAATAAATAAGTGCAGAAAATTTCTATAACTATATTACATAATAATACATTTAATTATATCATAAGAGGAAAATTATTTAGAAAAGTTTGGGTCATTACAATCTTCCACCCTTAAGAAATTTCACCCTCAAAATTTACGTTTTCCACAGTAAAACAGAGAAGGGTAAAATGGTAATATCCTGACCGTAGATATACCGTTGAGAAGAAATTTTATTCACATAAATTATCAAACAATTCATCAATCTTTGGAAGATGATACATGTTCATTATTATGATCTTGTTCAGATCATTTTAGTCAATCCAAATGCGCATTGGATGATCCTTCTTCTTGACGATGACGACTGGTGAACCCCATGGTGAAGCACATTATCTTATCTACTACAACTCCAAAATTTACGCATGGTCTATTCTATATGTGGTCATGGATAATGGTAACACCCCACGAATGTGCTCAATTGAAAAATCATCATCTCTTCTAGGAGGAAGACCAATATATTCCACTAGAAACAGAACCGTGTAATCCATCACAATGGGATAGTCTTCAAGAATTTATATTTCTACAGATTCAATATATTATTCTAGATATTCTTTATTATATGGAAATAATATTCATTATTTTTACAGAATTGTGGGATGATTCAAAATGTACAATCCCACCTTGGATGCCACTCAATAGTTCCCCAATTCGGTGGCTATAGAGAATCGTGTGAATCTCCCTGAAAGAAAGATGATGAATTTTTGAAGTGAGGTATTATGGTTTTTCTTTGGGGAGACTATGTCCTCAATTATTTGTGTAATCATAATTTTAAATGATGGGTATGAAGTAGTGTAATATTAATAATAATCTGACAGCAATGAAAATCATGAAATAAACCATTGAAAGTTAATTGGTAAATGGTGGAAGGAAATATCAATGATATATAAAATAATAATGATTTCTTGTCAATAATCTATACAAAAGGAGAGTGGGGGTGATCGTGGGTACAAGCATATACTACATGTAATACAGAAATACAAGAAACCCAAAAACTGCTACATAATATCTGAAGCCTAAGATTAATCATCTTCTCCCAAAGACCCATCATAACTAGAAAATCAATCAAGCATCATAAGTATCATACTTCACCATATACACACCTAGATAGTATTCTAGGGTACGAAATGGTGCTCGATTAGGGTTTGAGATATAAATCCTAGTATCTCATCACCCACAGTTTCATGGCGTTTCCTTCTCATGTTTTATACAAAATGGACATGTTACTTATATAATAAATGGGAGAAACAAATGTATAATCATCTAAACATTTATTCTGGTTCCTAAATGGCCACCCATCCCATACCACATGCATTGACCCAAGTAGAATGTATGAAAAATGTACTTGTGCATAGAATACTATGTATATAATGGCCTATGTAATCAAGGAATACTAAGAGAAAAAACCAAGACAGAAAACACACAAGATGGTTCTTTGGCATGGGGTTTCATTTTCTATGTCACTAAGAAGGTGAAATCACAATAATTATAATAACAAAAATTAAAAAAAATACCAAGAGGTTCATCACATATGAAAACTGAAAAATAAACATTCTGAGTGGTGTATGATCCATTCCAATGATATCTAAATTGATCCCAATGGGTCCCTACTAAACATACAATATGACCGAGTAACTATAACTCAATCCGAAGAAACACATATAACATCCCTTGTTTCACTCGATTCGTGGAGACGTTGAGCCCATTCGAAGTATCCAACACAGGGGACCTGGTATCACCCAAGGCATGGAATATCCATCTTTCCAAACGTGTCCATCGTAGGATTACCCCTTCGGGAATTGACCACACCCACGAGTATATGTAAATCCTCCTTGGAAGAACCTACATGAATATACAATTTATCACTCAGGGAGTCGCAAGAGTATCTTACCGAGCATAGAGATTCCATCCATGGGGTCCTTATATCGAGATCCATGTTCACCCTCATCCTATAGCATGTGCAAATAAAAATCCAAGCACATATAAGAATAAGAAACTCGGATAATTTCATCCCTATTAGTCAACATCTCTAGATAAAATCATAAAATATAATTCATGTATCTCTATTCAAAACATAAAAAATGCATGAGTCACTAAAAAAAATCAGAATCTCAAGTTACATGGTAAGGAAATTTGGCAACATGAAATAAGAATAAGCAATGGATTTCAGGCATAGCCATAAGTCATAAAAGGCTATTAATCCCAGAATATCCTTGAAATATCAATAGAATATTCCATAATGTTTTTCCAAGAACAATATTCCACTAAAAATATTAAAATAATCTAGGAAATAATCATTAAATTATGAAAGGGTACATGTAGCCTAGAAATACATAAATTTATTTAATCATTTGTCATAACACATTAGAAATTTAATAAGGTATAAATAATTAATACTAGAGAATCAATCATAAGAAATTAAAATTTAAGGTGTGAGGCATAATTCTAAATTACAAATTTCATGAAAATACACACATGCCATTTTTATTGAAATTATAATTTAAGATCATTAACCAAGGGGAACCACACACACCCATGGTGGTTCCATTAAACATGAAAGGGAATATAGGATTTTTTGGAAAATCTCACCCGAAGGGGTGGCCAAGAGGATGGATTGAAATCCATAGGTGGGATTCCCTATTATAAAAGGTCACTATAGTCATGAAAAACCATTCAAATTATTATAATATGCAATAATAATGAATCGCCTAAATAGTATAGCCAGTGGAATAAAATAACATCAATTTAAAGGAAATGGAATGAGTTAAAAAATGTCTAGATACCTTAAATCAATGTAGTAGTATCCACTTATTCAATATCAAGACATATTCATCCTAAAACAGAATAAATAGAAGGTTTTAACAAAACCAAAAAAAGTGAAAGAGGATTTTGTATCATATAGGGACCCGAAAATTTATTAAGGTGGAAGAAAATACTCTTGCATGTTGGAAAAAGCAATGAAATACATGTCGGGATGAAAATTTAAGGACAAATTTTGATGAAATCAAATTTTACAAAGGGATCTAGAATAACCACATGATGATTATAAGGAAATGTTTGAGGAAGTCACAATCCATGAACCACTGATACGTTGACGGCCTATAATGCACTGGCCTAAAAGGCATTGGATAGGGAATGAAGCATTTCACAGTGAATTTCCACCTACAAACTGAAGTCATCAGGAACCATTTCTGTTGAAAAAATCTGACAGACAAACGTTATCACACCATCCCTTCAAACTATGTGGTTCGCGGATGAGGAGAATCCAACGGAAACCCTCACTTCCACCTACATTGGTTGATCGAGCCATCCACATGCTATATTTTCTCCATGATCTTATGTAAAAGATGTCATGTGTATCATAGATATAGCTTACCCAAAACAAAATAAAAGGACCATCATGGGAGGGTTGAAGAAAATGGTGGATAATGTTCTATGATGAGTGAAAACGATGATGGAGAACATAGAGGTTGTAGGAGAAATTTATCCCACACTCAACGAACTTAACAGACCTCCATACCATATCTGAAGTAGTTCACATATTCCATTCTGCAAACCATAATCTAGTTGTAGACTCCATCCTGAAATCCATATGTATGAATATCTTTTGGGAACTCCTTCCCACTAACCAAATTTAGAAGAAACACCACCGCTAACCAGAATTCCAATAAAAAATTGACAAAGATGGTTCGTTTACTCCCTATGTGTAATACAGTTTGCAACCAGCTCTTTTTCGGCCAACGGATAACAGAGTCCCCTATTCCAAAAACATCCCATGTAAGATCCTACATAGCTAGCTGCTTCGCAATCAAAATACTGTGCAGATAGAATGTTCGTAGAAAACTCCCTTGAAAACTATTCTACGCAGACAACCTTATAGAGAAAACATTTCTTGGCCACTAGTCTATACTACAGGGGATGAAGACCTATACCCCCCCCGCTCAGGATCAATTTCATGATATGTTTCAGACCCTCTTTCCTAATCTCAACTTTATCGTCACTGAGCCCCATGAAAAATGGACGATCTCACCAAAGACATTACAGGCCTAGTGGACGACATTTTACATTGCACCCTTATGTCGTCCAAATATCCTTCCTCCAAATACCCTAAGTCGAACCACTCCTCATGAGACACCACAAAACCAATTGTAGGCCTCCTATATGTGGTTGACCTAGAACTCCATGGCCAATAAAAACATAAATGTTTCATAAATGTCTGGACACATCCTTTCAATCAATCAAAATCAATGTCTACGTTGACTCTAGAACCTCATAATCATTCATGGCCATCAGAAGAACAAGGTCAGTGTCCTATGTACACCATTTTCTGACTATTCACATCATGCCCCGGTGGTACACTATATGATTCATACAAAACATCTATCAACCAAAATAAAATTCTCCCCCAGGAGAGTCCTTTCCTAGCTCAATACCCCTCAATGGCATCCATGCGCCATATCATTTATCCATATCCATGAATCCATAAAGATTCAGTTTACACATAACTTCCCTCTCATTATCATGGCATCTTAGAATGTCCTAGCAATATTATCCTATAACTAAAACTAGAGTCAATAACAAATGGTCCAACTTATATGACCTTAATCTATGGGTTATCATCCTTACCACATGATGTTAAATATTATGATATTCATTCCTACATCATGATCTAAAACTATGATACCATCATCCAAGATAAATAACACTAAACTTTATAATGTCACATTATTTTGGATCTTTATAAACCTCCTTGGAGAACAGAAATTGAAGTTCAATGTCATGAAGACACCTCTGCTTGACTGTACACACCATGTCCTAGTGGCTCTGCATATTTTTCACACAATAATGTCATATCAACCAGAGATAAATTCATCCTTAGGAGAGGTATCTCCTACCTCTGTATGCCTTAATGGCTTCCATGCCTCATATCATTTCACCTGAACTGGGATCCTCCATAATCATGCTTTACACATTCCACCCCTCTTATGCTCGAGGCACATCGGAAAATCCAAACTTCATTTTTCACTAGTTAATCATTGTCTCTATAAAAAGTTTTCATTGTCATATGACCATAAAATACAACAACCCAAATACTCGTATCAACATGTAATTAAACTATATGGTCTCGTCCATGAAACATGATAATAAACGTTGATTCCATCATCAAAGAAATATTACATTTAACTATAGTACTACCATTTCCTTGAGAACAATTTTGGGTACTCCCAATGAGGTAAGTCCCTAACCAAATGAGGGTTGAAATACATAACCCTTAATGAAATACCTCAATAAGGGTTCATTGCATTGTGCCCTTCCCCACCATCACATCTTCCTCTTCTTTCGTACACCCACCATCTCCCATCAACGGGAGAGGGGGTGTGTGGTTGGATTGATCTCTTGCATCCTCTTGTTTCTCACACAAAGTATAAATCTGATGGGATTAAATATTTGTGGCAATTACAACATCCACACAACTAACACATCTTTAACAATGTGATCTCTGATTCATTTTCAAACCAGGATATGAAGGATACATTCTTGAAGGCCTGAGCTCAAAAGGGTTCCCTTCCAAATGGGTTCATCTAATCAAGTCCCCTCAAATGGGAAGCTTCCATGCGTAAGCCCCAACCCATCATGACCTATGTGAAATCTGATTTTTATTCAATCCAAGATACGTAGGATGCCATATTGAAGGCCTGGCCTCAAAATGGTTCCCTTCCAAAAGGGTTCAACCAATCATGTCCCCTTAAATGGGAAGCATCCATGCGTAAGCCCCAAGCTATATTGAACTTCGAGAACTCTGATTCCAGGTAAAACCAAGATACCTTGGACACCTTCTTGAAAGCCTGAGCTCAAAGGGGTTCCCTACAAAAAGGGTTCACCCCATCATTTCCCCTCAAATGGGCATCTCTCATGTGTACACCCCAACCAATTCCTAACTACGTTGGCTCTGATTCTTCTATAGTGGATATTTAGGAAACCCATCTTATGGTCCTTATCCCAACATCAATCCATCATCCATCCCCATGGACGTTGATAAACCCCATAGAGCCTCATTTCATTGTTTAAGTTAGTATCCCCTCTATAAAATCAAATCCTCACGTGCTTATGATCATCTTGGGAACAAAGGGATTCTCGTGGATACACACTTCAGAATCATCCAAATATTCGGGAACATATGAACGTAGATTAAATCTATAAGAGAGTATCATAATTGGAAATAATTCCCCACAAAGGCATGTGATGAGCCTGAATTCAAATCTTCTTGACCGATGTATTCCATATGATTTGTTGGCCAAATCTTCATCCCACAAGTTCATGTTGTTGGAATTAATGTCTATGAATCATAAATACTAGGGTCGTTGGGTGTTTCTATCTAAAAGAATAAAACTGATGGAGACTATCCAGAGATGTTATATCCTAAGAGCAACAATTTTACAATTATATTACACCATGAAATCTCTTGTTGGGACCATTTGAATAGGGATCATCCTTCATAATGCAGATGTGATAAACTGCCCAATCCCAGCGGGGTCAATCCATTCCCCCCAAATGGATTATGACATAGATCACGGTGTACCATAAATGAGTGACCACTCTTGTCAGACCATTTAGTTCCATTCCAACACACATGCCACCGAAAGTCAAAAAATGGAGAACACAACTGGAATCCTTAACCAAGGTGTCAATCCTACCGTACTCAAGTCCCTTATCTACACAAAATGTGGGAAAAGGGCCAAGCTAAATCATCAAATATTTATATGTTCAAGAGATGAAACATTGATGGGGTTTTTTTTGTCTGTATATTTCATATATGTATATATATATATTTCCGGTTTCCATAGAGAAACCATCAATCCAAATAAAATCCTGAAAACCATTGCAGACAGGCGCATCAGTGATCCCATAGGCTGTCGGTGACCCAATGAAGAGCAGGACCCCCTCACCTACCATGTATCTTCAATGATGTGTATACAAAATAGTGATTTATGAGTGCCACCTAAATGGAACTGTCCCCTCTATGGAGGACTCAAAAGAAGACCTCCAATCTATAATAGATCACCAGTCACCTCCTCAGTCTTTGTCGGCACCCCAACACATGGCAACCCATATGGTCATACTAAAAGATTTTGGGTGCCTGCCCTCAGAATGTGATAATGAAAACATCACTTATCTTATTGAGGTAATGGAATTATATCTTGAAAACTTCATCTAAACTATACATGGGTCATACTCAATGGCCCTACTAGAGATCATTCCCGCTAACACCAGGTGACCAGGTCTCGTCACTCTGAAAAAGACCATAACATGAGGGCACCTGCTAATATCCAAAAGACCTAGGCCCCTTGGGCTGCCAGCTGAGGGTTGAAATTATATAATCAATAATATGCTATAACATTGGTTCCTAATGATCAACTACTTCGTACAAACACAAAAAAATTAAATGGGTATACATACCCCCCCCCCTGCTGAAGCCCATCATTGAAATATGGTTTCCCAAAACAAGCGCATACACATTACTCCTAGTGATCATCAATCCCTCCTTACAGAATGATTCGAAAGATATATGATGATACAAATTCCTGCCAATGAATAAGGATACCATTGTCCAAATATTATGGGAACCAACTACATAGAAGAAAAAATACCTACAGATAAATATGAAGTTAGTCATCCAAATCAGGAAGAAAAAAAATATGAGTACAGTTAAATTCTTGCAGATGAATAAAAATCCATTAAGGAAAATACAGTGGAAGCTGATCTGATGAAAATTCCTACTCATGATAATGAATCCCACCAGTCAAATATAGTGGTAACTTGTGATGACTATCGACCACAATAATTCATCCAATCTGCTAGAAAAGAGTACTGATGGTATCTATAAGAAACAAATAGAGGATTGGACCATGCATAAACTCTAAATATGATATTGTAATGCAAATTAATACCATTTCCATCGAAAGATGTATCTCATTACATCCTATGAATGATGGAGGATCAGAGGTTTATTCTAGACCATCTCTGCTAAACTTGAAAAGATATCATTGCATTAGTAGTAAAGGCACAAAACCATGCCTAGGACCAGGTTTCCTCTTGTTGAATGACATAATCGAAAAATGGGTTAGTAACCATAAGGTGTTATGCATCCCTACTCCTATCCAAGAGGGTCGACGACAATATTTTGCGATACATGGACTACTGTATTTGGAAAAAATACATGTTCCAACTATGGTATGATGATCCAAAAAGGTGGATGCTCTAGGAATATGATATATATATGTTATAACAAAAGATGTTAGGTGGTTTATCCCAATGACATCACATGACCCAACAAGAATAGAACCCATATATAAAGGTGACACCAACAATGGGGACCAGAAAATGAAAAGCACGTCCATGATCCTGCTCTTGTGGAAGCAGTAGTTCATGACAACCTAAAGATAAAAGATTATTTAGAAGTGGTCATCAAGTAGTTCAATGGTGAACATGCCATTATGAATGAAAATTTTTCACCATTGATGAACCATGTTCAAGTACGGATGGTAGAATTCCCAGAAGAACCAATGATGAACTATGTGACCCAATTGAAAAATGATCATGCTGATGCATTAGAAAATGCAACAATAGCCCTGGTAGATAAAGACCAAGATGAATTTTTTTTTCATTTCACACCATTGGATGTTCATTCCATTTATTCGGAACAATACAGATGAAATTGATGGGATTATACCTCTTTCTAGACCATATGTTCTCACCACCAGTTGGATGAATCCCATAAAAGATTTCCTCCAAAGGGGGTAGCTCCACCTAGATAGGGATGCAAGGGAACATATAAGAAGGTTGGAAATCAATGGGGTCATATTGAATGTCCTAAACTATGAAAAGTTTCTCAACAAATGATGCCATGATAGTGTCCTTCACTAGTTCATTGATGGAGAAGAGACACTTTACATCATGAAAGAACTGTACGCTAGAGATTGTGGGTTGAACCAATCGGTATCCAAGATCTCCCATCAAATTAGAAGTCTTGGATTATATTGGCCCACTATAATATAGAATTATTCCATATTCTCTCTGATGTTCGATTCCTTTCAGGTTTATGTAAATTCTATTCACCGAACCCTAGATCCACATCATGAAGCAAAGTACTCCAGGACATTTGTCTACTAGGGGATGTATGTCGTGGGACCATATCCACTTTCCACATCTAGACAATTCCAATTCATTCTTATAAAAAGTGTCTTCTTTTGAAAATTTGATGAATCCCTACCCCTTAAAGTGGTCAGGGAAAAATGAATAGTTAGGTTTGTGAAGACCAACATCATTACTAGCTTTGGATTCCCTGACACAGTACTGACGAACAACAACACCAACTTCTTCTATGCATATTTAGACATGTTATACCAAGAGTATGATATCAAATCCACCTGTCTATACTACTACCATAATCCATCAAATGGAATAATAGAGGATTTCAACAGGACTCTTTCCAACATACTCCAAAATATGGTAAATTAGGATAATAAATCATTTCCAAATAATCTTCTTCTTGCTTTAGGGGATTACCAGACCATGACCTGCATTACCACAAAGGAAACACTGTACTCACTAGTACACGTGTAAATGTCAGTGTTGAATATTGAAATTAGAGTACCATAATTTTGTGTGACCATTGGTGATCAATTGTACAAGGATGAGAAATCCCAACGATGGTTTGATGAGTTGGAGTAGCTATATGAGAAAAGGATACATTCATGTCAACATTTGGTGGTCTACCAAAATCGAATCGCTTGAGATTTCAACAAAATGATTCACCTTCATTCTTTCTCTGAAGGAGAGATGGTTATGATCCTCAGAACCCCGATGATACTTGGGAGTAATCCACCAAACCTTGAGACAATGTGGTAGGGTCCATATTTCATACATAGGGTCTTTTCAAACTGAGCCTACACCTTGATATCAATGGATGGACAAGTCATCATGGCTCCTACTAATGAAAGGTTTCTTATGATTTACATCATGTTACAACAGTGCCCATGGTCCAAACTATACGACCCTAACATATGTGTCATCATCCAAACCACAGGACGTTAAACTATATGCTATTAGTCAATGGAACATGATGTTAAACTGGGTTGTTAATATCCTCACTGCATAACTCTAAACTACATAGGGTAGAATAATAATTTTGTGAATTTAAACCACATAACATAAATCATCCTAATCACATGATGATAAACTTCATGGTACCTCATTGAAATATATAGGATATGATTCCAAATTCATTAGTGGGATATGTAGCTATACCAAAACCCTCGATCTTGGACTAACCCCCACCAATATATGCCTCTTGGATATCCTCCATATCCCCATATATATGATGGGATACCATGTCCCACCTTGTTTCTCACATCTAGTATAACTCAAATTAGACTAGTATCAGTGGAAAGTATTCCCTTATATAACAAAAATATATATAAATATAGTAGAATAAACATCCATAGTGGATGAAACCAACATGACCCTACACTTATGTCTGAGCCAAATCGGTATAAAGAAACATTCAAAACAATTTATGGCTTGATTCCTGTCCTGCTATGATGCATTGTGATGCCGAGTTTTAACATCTGGCCCAAGACAACAAAAAATTCCCCCACATTTCTGTACACATTGGAAAAACCATAGTATAGATCCTTCGTAACTTTGCATGATTTGGTTCGTTCCCTTACAGGATACGTAGTGATGCTCGTATCTGGCATCCCAGTGTAGCCACCTTAAAAAAATGCCACATCCCCCATGCATAGGTCAGACTTGTACAGGAATACCCTGAATGGTCCTAACCGCATGTCATTAAAATGTGAGATTGATTAGTTGTTAGGTGCAGCCCAAATCTCAATGTTATGATATCTTTAACATTCCCCCGACTTCCTGCACAATTTATTTTATGAGAGGATGGAAATTCCATGTCTGGATTCTAACACTCATAAGGAGTCAAAAGATAAAACTTTTCCCTATATAAGAGTTAGATCAATGTGGATGCTCTAGTCGTTCTCACCTGATCATGGTATGGATATTTCATACATTCCTAGAAATATATTTCTCAATTTTAATAATCTATACTCTATGAAATATTGGGTCCCCATAAACATTCATTGACATCGGAATTGGTAGGTCATTGTCCTGCAGACACCTTTGTATGACTATGCACATCAAGTTTCAGTGGCTGTGCATATGTCACATACAAAACAACCATCATCCAAAGGAAAATTATTTCCCAGGAGAATCCTCTCATTCCATTGTATACCCAATGTCATCTAATCTACATATCATTCATCCTAATCCAAGATCCCCCTAGGACTATGGTTTATAGATTCTATAGTCACTAAAGTATTAGGAATGCTAGAATATTCCAACCACAAATAAATCAATGCTATTAACAAGATTTGTGACATAATTTCTTCACTACATGAATCTACACTGCACAACATAATGTCCATACTGTATGACTCAAAACTGCACAACATAATTTACTCTATGCATGCCTCTAATCTATACAACATAACATCCTCACCGCACGATTCTAAACTGCATGTCTAGAATAATCAATTAAATGTTATTTTAAACTACCTACCATTGGATTAAGCATAATGTTCTTCCTACTATTGATTTTTATATTCTTTGGTGGTGACTTAGAATCCTTTTAATCCCTTGTTTCTCCCATCGATCATAGCTCATGTGAGATTAGGGATCTCAATGAGTGATCCACCATGACATCATGGAATATATATCAAAGAGTTTTGGTCCTAGAAGCATGACCCTAAAAGTCATGATATGGTTCCCTTTCCAATAAAGAAACATGCGCCATGGCCGTACGACGTTAGACTATAGGTTACTCCAATGATGGGATGAATGTATCACCATGTGAATGAGTCAGATCTACGTAGAGGATACCTAATCCCACGTTTGAACCAAAACCCCAAAGTTTATAATTTAACAAGATACACTCCTTCTATACCTTCAACATCGGGATTTGAGTGATCTTGAATCACCATAATCTTCCATGTCCATCATAGATGGTATGCCAATGTCTTGTGGACACCTTTTCATGATTATACACATCATTCTATTGTGGATCTACATATGATTTCTACAAGAGGACCTTCAATCAAAGAGAAATTAGTCCCCAAGAGAGTCATATCGTATCTCAGAATGCTAAAAGTCTTCCAAGCCTCGTGATATCCATCTTGATTCAAGATCCCTCAAAGTGATGGTTTATGCCAAATTTCCTACCCATGTCCAAGATAAATTTGAACACTCAATAATGATCAACATTTGGTCTCTCTTGAGGATTTTGATAAATAATGATACCACATCCATATATGTTATGTTGATCATCATATGATAAAACAATTTCTACCACATTGCTGTAGTTTTCCCAGTATTGTTCAGCCAAAGAAATGAACCCTTTTATGCTTAGGAACACAACATTTCAAAGGCCATAAACCATGTAAAAAATTTCCCAATCTCTAATAATCATTCAAGACCATTGGATATGTAAGGCCAACGTCTGACGTACACCACTGTTTGACTATACATATCATTCCCCGGTGGCTCTACATATGTCTCCTACAAAATGATCACTAATCAAAGCCATGTTCCTTCCCAGGATCCTCCTTTGCTATTTCCATATTCCATCATAACACTTATTTCTTATCTCACACCATGGATTTCAAAAACCACTTTGGATAACAGCTTACATATCTTTCCACATTCAAATTCCATTATATGAATATATATTTATACCTAAAATGACCATTCACTTTTTCTCGCTTGTACATGTAAGAAACATTTGCGAGTAGTTTCCCATCCAATGTTGTTGAAAATGTACTTGATACATTCTAATATCATCACTCAGACAGGACACCCTGTGTGGCCCCAACCTGAAAACAAATTCAAGGTTTTTTTTATCCTCCCTGCCCATCAAAGATAGATTTCCATCGTCATACAATCACTTTTTTGGAGATAATTGTAATTACCTAGTGGCTCTTCATATGATTCATACAAGAAAACCATCAATAAATGTAAAATTCATCCCCATGGGAGTCCTCTATTACCTCTGTATTCCTAAAAAGCTCTCTAACCACAAAATTATCCCAAACACACAAATCTAGGATCATGAAAAATCTCCCCTTCATGTCCAAAAGTTATTAATACATTCTCAGATGATGAATCCCATGTTGAGGGCCATAATTTCATGTTTGGTCAAAGATGTTCAGCCAAAATCATCATTTATAATTCTGATTGGCAGGACGAACAACCTCCTTCAAAAAAGAATCAATACTCACCAGAGTGAAAACCGGAAAATGGTTCCCCTACAAAAAAATTCACGTATCATCTTTCTAAACCAACACTACATATGGTTTATGAAAAAATTGTGAACTATGAGAAAATAAAAATAAACATAATGAATGTTCTGTTGAAAAATCAACAAAAGGAAGACTGTGAAAAAAATAATGTAATTATATCCGAGGCCTTATCAAACAGGCTTAGGAAAAAATTAGGGTGATAATGATAATTGAATCAATAGTTCGTGAGGGTTTTCCCAACACCCCAACATTAGTCTACCTCTACTCGATGAGTCCCTTTTCTTAGAAAAAAATTATATCATTGTCTGACCATTCTTATTAGGACTGCATCTACATTAGAATAGCCTCATATCCATACTGATTGAGGTCTATTCTGATAGGGTGAACTTTTAAGGACTCGAAAATTCATCAATGTGAATGAAAATACTCATGCAAGATGGGGGAATAAATGTATAACATGTTGGGTTAAAAATTTTAGAATAAATTTGAAAAAAACAAAATTTTGAAAAGGGATCCAGCATGATTGCGTACATATTACTAGGAATTGTTCAATGAATTCTTAAACTGTGAACCATAAGTATGAAGATGACCTAGAATGCGTTGTCATGCGAGTAATTATCCAGTGAATGAAGTTGCTCGCAATGAATTTCAACATGCGATTCAATGTCACCAAAACCCATTTTTTATCTCGATGAACTGATGGTTGTATTCCATCACACCAACCCCACGAATAATGTGCTTCATGGATGAAGAGTATCCAGTGGTATACCACACCTCCACTAACCATGGATGACCGAGTAATTTGCATGAAAGATCTCCACCATGGGATTCCAAAAATGGTTTAGTGTTAATCACAAATTTAGTTTCCCCTACTCACTATAAAAGGACCATCTGTTGAGGGTTGAAGAAAACACGGGAGAGACCTCTGGGATTGGTGAAGAATGAGACAATGAACATATAGGGTGTTGGAGAAATTTCTCCTACACGCGAAGTAGATCGTGGGACTCCATCCCACATATGAAGCATTTAGAAAATTCAATCTAGAAAATCATAAGAAGATTTGTAGACTTCATCTCACAAACCACATGTAGGAAGCAGTTTATGGGAATCCTTCCCACTAATTGTATTTAGAACACCCTCTCCATCCAACTAGAAATCAAATAATAATTATAATAAATACAGTTCATGGAATCCCTTTGTGGAATATAGTTTGAGGATAACTTTTATATAGACAATGGTTTACAGAATCCCCGATGAAAAAAATAGATAACATACCCTGAGACACGACTTGTTTGTTCACGAAAAACATTTTTCTTGGATAGACAGTTCGCAGCCAACTCCCAAGTGTAGGATCCTACATAAAAACCCCTATACAGAAAATAGTTGACACCCTACACTCTATACTGTATAGGCTGCACACCCACACCCATGATCCAAATCAGCAATGGCCTACGGTCCCGTTCCTCTGGGTCGGTCCATTCTCTACCATAACTAATCCGTATAAAAATTGGGATGTCACATCACAGTCTTTTTGGGCCAGGTCGACGGCATTTTCCATTGCACACTTATAACATCATGGCAACTGTCCCCTAAATACCGTGATTTGAATCACTCCTCATGAGACTCCTAAAACCCTATATATTTCATCATATGCCACGTTAACCCATAATTCAAAGGACAATCAAAACCTAAATGTTTCTTAAATTCCAGGACACATCCTTTTCATCCATCGAACTGTCTATATCTGGTGATTTTGGATCCTCAAAAACCTCTATTGTCTTCAAAAGTAAAAGAATAGTGTCATGAAAAATCCTTTGTTTGTCTATTCACATAAAATTATAGTGGATCTTCATTTGTTTCCTCCAAAAGACCATCAACCAAACACAAATTCACCCTCACGAGAGTCCCTTCCTAGATGGGTATGCCTCAATATATTCTATTTCCCATATGATTTCTCTCAATCTGAGACTCCCTGGAGTCACAGATTACACATTCACTCCCTCTCATGTTTGAGGAAAGTCAGAACATCTCATACTAATTATCATATATCTAATTATGTATTCTATAAAAATGTTAGAAACTCAATGAACATAATCTAGGAGTTATCATCCTTACCAGATGATGTTAAATTATTCACTATTCATCCTAGCAACATGATATTAAAATGTGATTCAATATTTTATGCTAAATAACTTTAAAATTTATTATGCCTGGTGATATTAGATGTCCATAGACCTCCATGACCATTAGAAATTGATGGTCAGTGTGCTGAGGCCACCTCTCCTTGACTATACGCACCATTCCCCAATGGATTTATATATGTTTTCCAAAAACATGGCCTGTCAAATTGAAAAAAAAATCATTCTCTGGCAATGCCTCTCCTACCTATGTATGCCTCAACGGATTCCATTCCTTACATCATTTTTCTTCATCATAGATCCTCTATAATCATTCTTTACAAAATCGTCCCCCTCATGATTAGGGCATGTAATAAATTCCAAACATGATTTTCCTCTTATTAATCAAGGTATCTATAGCTCGTGGTCCTCGTTATATTACCCTAAACTGTGTTACCCCAATTAATCCAAACTACATAACATTAAAAAATATGGTTCCCTTCCCTGTTTCATGACATTAAATAGTTATGCAATCGTCCAAGCTATATTACATTAAACTATAGTATAAAACATTCCCAAATCACATTTTTGGGAACTCCGACTGAGGTAAGTCCCTAACCTTTTATGGACCGAGCTGTATAACCCTTAATGGAATCCACATTAAAGGGTTCATTGTTTGGTGCCTTCTCCCACCATATCCTCAGCATATTCCATCTTAGGCCCATTGTGTCTCATCAATGGGAGAAGAGGTGTGTGGTTAAATGGATCTATCACATCCTATTGTTTTTCAAACTAAATATGACTGATGTGGGATAGTTATTTGTGAAAATAAAAAACTCCACACAACCATCATATCATAAACTACGAGAACTCTGATTCATGTTCAAATCAGGATATGTGCAATACATTCTTGAAGGCCCCATCTCAAAAGGGTTCCATTACAAAAGGGATCTGCCAATCATGTTCCCGCAATTGTTCAACTTCCACGCCTAATACCCAACACATCTTGAACTATGATAACTTTGATTCTGGTTCAAAACATGATACGTAGGACAACTTCTTTAGGTCCAAGATCCATATATTAACCATAAAAAATGATTCACCCAATCATGTCCACTTAAATATGATGTTTCCCCACATAAGCCTCAACCCAGTATGAACTATGAGAACACTGAATCCTGTTCAAACTAGGATACGTCGGATTCCTTTTTGATGGCATGTTTTCAAAAGGGTTCCCTTCCAAAAGAGTTCACCCAATCATGTCACCTCGAATGGAAAACTCTCATGAATAAGACCCATCATATTTTGAACTGTGTGGTCTTAGATTCATTAAATGAGGATATAAATAAAAAAACATATTATGCTTCCCATCCCAACAACAACCCATTTTCCTCCACACTAGATGAAAATAAACTCTAGATCACGTTAATTCATGGATTAAGTCTACATCACCTTAGTAGCATCAAATATGCATCTGCTTCTGATGATCCTATGAACCAGGGTTAGCCCATGGATACAATCTTTAGGAATGATACAAGGATTCATTACCATATAAACACAACTTAAATATATAACAGTGTCTGAAAATATGAAATAATTCCCCCAAATGTGTGTGAAGAGCCCGACTTCCCATCCTATTGACCAATGGAGTCATTAATTTTTATTAGTCAAATCATCATCCCACAAGTTCCATCCTTTTGAAAACATGCCCATGAATCATGGATACCTAGGTCGTTGGGTTCGAGCTCCATGAATAAACCCACTAGAGACCATCTGAGGATGATATATTCTATGAGTGTCGATTGCACTCTTACTTGACCCCATGCATTCACCCACAGAGACCATTAGACTATAGAGCATCCTTTGTAATGTTGAAGGGATAAACTAACCAGTTTGTGTGGGGTTTATCCATTTCCCTTGTAAATAATAACGATACGGATCTGGTAGATACATAAATGTGGGACCATTCAAGTTGGAACAATTTGTTCCTATCTAATGCACATTCCATGTCAGGCTGAAACACACCAATATTGCTCAGTGGATGGCAGAAGAATCATGAAATAGATGGGTGTAAAATTTAGATCTTATCAAGGTATTTCTGTAGATTCTGATGATAAATGAATCTATCCATGGAGATTGTAGATATCAATAACACTATGACAAGGAGGAGGAGACCACCACACAATAAGAGCGTGTAGAAAATCCCACATGAAGGTGTATGGATGATAATAAAGAGGGATACATACATCCATATGGGTATAAAATTAAATTCACCCACATTTTACATTACAGATGAGTTTGACGCATGGTTTTTCCTAACCGTTCACCAACAATGCACCACTCACTATAATAACAGGGAAACTCACATGGTTAGGAACACATTTTACTAAACATATTCAAACTGTTCGAAACCACTCAATCCAAAAATTACAGTATGTCACACGACTGTGTGTCCTATGATGATTGACTACAATCATAACATGTATCCCCTAGTAGTGCATTACTAGATTCCACATGATTGTGTGAAACCATGAAGGAAGGACAACATGATTTCTTCTAATTGTGTGGCCCATTCATCATTCTTCCTTTTCATAGCTCAAAGCATCCAAAAAAACTTCAAACACACCATAAACATACATTATTGTATTGGGAATCGATAATTGGTCCATTTTAATGAATATAAACCAAAAAAATTATTGGAATGTACCTTTGGTTAAATCCAAGAGGTTACTACCTCCCATCCTTAAATCAACTCATCCCAGAATTTACCTTTTGAGGGAAGTGGATTGTTTTTTTAGAAAATTATTGGCCACCATACACATACATCAGCCTCAAACTCCCATTCCTCATCCTATAAAAGACTATGATACAATAGAACCCTAACCATAGAAACTAAACTTCTTCAGAGAACTCTCATGATGTAGTCAACGATGCGAATTAGATTCTTCTTAAATGACAAATCTGCCTCCAACTCAATATCATCATGATAAAAAGAATGAGAATGGTCTGAATGATTGTGTAAATGTTGAGATACATGGAAGGAATCATGTATGGAATGATACATATGAGGTAACAACTAGCTATAGGCCACTAACCAGACTCTATCCAAAATCATTAAAGGCCTATCATATTAAGGTGAATACATTCCCTATATTTTGATTTGTTTATGAACCAACAGAGGACATACATGAATAAATAGCATATGTCCCACCTCGAACTATAGAGATCGTCGATGAAGATCAGTATAAGTATTTTACCTATACTGAGCTATAACCCGATTTTTCTAAATCAGCTGGACATGATTTGATGTCTTGTAAAAGATATGAGGAAGTACTATAGGTTCCTGACCTACCTCAAGAATGCACAATGGTTTGCATCATGATCTACCGTAGAGGTCCTCATACCGGGCCATTTAAATTGTTTTTGGAATGAAATTATTATATGAAAAATCAACTAGTAAAATATCATTTTCCTATGAACCTTCGAAATAATGGATACATGCCCATAGAATATCCTATACCACCAGATTTGTCTGCTTAGAGTACCCATCAGGTTGAAGGTGATATACAAAACTTGTGAGAACATGTGAACCTAGATCCTTCTACAACACTTTCCAAAATCATTATGTGAACCATGTGTCTCAATATTATATGATAGAAGAGGGTATTCCAAGAAGTCGTAATATCTCCCAGATGTATAGTGCCCATAACTAATCAACAAAGAATGATTCCAAGATCGGTCAGTGGTGTGCAACATTGATCAACCAATAAATAATTACCCACAGTCAGTAACTGCCTCTATGTGATCTATAGAATATTTTAATGAAATCAAGTGTGAATTCATTCCATTTCCACTCATGATTGGAAGATGATATCGTAAGTTCAACATGGCGTCGATGCTCTACATATAGTTACTGATTTGTGAAACCTCAAGTAATGAAAATTTCTATCTACCAATTTATATCTTCCAAACAATACTAGCGATGAATATCCTAATACATATTTGAAAGCTGATGATAAACTTCCCAAATATAGGAATAATATTATTTTATTAGCACTTCCCATATATCAAAAGGCTCTCATACATGACCACGGCAGAGCAAGGTCTCAATGCCATCAATAGCCCATCGAGAGGTGGGTTATCTACAATGATTCTCCAATTTAGAATGAGTTCCTCATGAATTAATAATTGATACATCTAAACTAGTTATGGAAAAGAATATGTCACTACATATCTACAAAGACATGTTTCTTGTGATGTTACTGAACTTCCAGATGCAACTCAGAAAAAAATATATCATCAGCCACTCAATGCTGGAAACCTTTTTCAATGACTTCTATGTTGTTTGGATAAAGTATTTAGACACCTCATTACCCATACTTTGTGTATATGAAATTTAAAAAAAGAACAACTGAAATTATTCCTCCCACATGCAGTGCCTAACATTCAGTTCTCGCTAGGTGTATATGTATTTTAGACTTTTATGATCTATCTAAACAAAAAATCCCTCTCCAAATAGATTGTGTCTTTGATATTGATGATAATAAACCATATATTATAGGCCGAGGTCATGCGCATGTTTGTTTCACTCACGAGGCCTCAAATGGAGAGATACATATTGTAAAACCTGAATACACTGCATCATAAATTCACCCTGCCCATTTTATTAAGAATGAAAAATATGAATATATATTCTTCTATGATCAATAAAATTCAGAATTGGGGCTGAGGTGTGTCTCCCTTTTAGCCAATTAAAATCCCTCTCACAAGCATCAGACTTCAAGAACTGGACACCCTTCTTACTCAGGGCCAAAACAGGCACTGCTAAGTAAGAGACGTCTTGGATGAACCACCTATAATAGCCATTTATCCCTATGAAGATACATATATTGAAAAAATTCACTGGATACTCCATATAAACCATGTTTCTCACTTTATCCGGGTCAGTCGAAACACCTACCTCATATATGATATGACTATATAAGTGAACCATGCAGATATAAAAGTGGAATTTTCTGAGCTTCATATATAGTGGGTTCTCTCTTAGTGTACTCAGAATATTCTTTTTATTGGTTTCCTAGTTGTGTTTGGATCACGATTACACTATGATACAAAAATGGAATCCAGATATGGGTGATAACTTTGATTTATAACATCCAAAATTAATCTTATTGTGTTCATCAAACTGAATGACATATCCAAGTACTCATAAAATACGTACCTACTCTGGATCACTTTACATGGTATATCTGATGGTCTCACAGAATTCTAATTGAATAATTACCATAGATAAACCATGGATAAAATTATATCTCATTTGAGCAGGTCGAAGAGGTCATCTATACATGGAAATAGTTGACGGTTCTTCACTATAAACTGATCCAACAACCTATAATCCAAAAAAGGTTGGGTACCATCATCCATATTTATGAAAAGGAAAGGTGAACCCCAAAATGATGTTCTATTTTTAAGGAAAACCCATAGCCTTACTATATTTAAAAAAACTTCTTGAGTTCCTAGAGATCTAAATTTTCCATTTATATAGAGGAATAGACACTAGTGTCGCACCTCACACTGGCACTATGATGAACTAAAACTCTCTTTGAAATTTTAATATAGATATATAGCCAAGGAAGAAATCCTTAAACTGATCAATAACCAGAGGGAAGTCTACCAATGCTAATCCCTAATCTCTCTTAAATAGACATGATAACTCAACAGTCACTCTGCCAGGACCGATTTAGTTGGGTACTATTTCAAATTCCTTGAAATACCACTCTCTCAAATATATATATGTGTTTCCCTCGTGTGATGTGAATTACACCCAATGGTGATAAAAATACACTTGTGAAAGATAATCCCAAGCCAGTCTATACCAAGAATGATGTCAACCCAAACCATCTTAAGGATGAAGAAACTATAGAAGAAATGATACCCACCTAGCACAAGGGGTACTTCTAACACCATCATATTCCCTCGTCTCTAATCCTCAATGGAGTTTTGAGGTACATAAAACCATATAAGTACAAGATTGGAAGGAAAATACATTGCACATATGTAGTAGATTTGAAGGAGTGAAATGCAGTAGTATCCAAAAGGGAAAAAGCTAAAGTAGATGACACCCGAATAATTCCTTTACCCATAGATGGATCTGGAATATCTCAACATATCCTAGATGAACTACATTCATATAGACTAAACAAGGGCTTTGAGATGCTACTTGAATTGAATTAGATGATCCACTCTACTGATGTTAACGCTCTGGTGTCATACTTCCTTAGCCACAACCACCACATCCTCATCCTTATTAGTCAGTAGAAGACCAACTATCATCCTAATGTGGAGTCACAGATATCCTATCTAATAGAGGTGTTGGTACTCATTACTTATAACTAGGTTCAATAAGAACAAAATTGCAGAACAATAATACAAAATAAGTTTTCACCAGTTCAAGTATTTTTTAGCATTAGATAAATGTGCTAATAAATTCCATATCTATTAGCAGTAATGAAATCGGTGATAAATTTTACCGTTTATTAGTTTTTATTTCTAGGGCTAATAAAGTGTACCATTTATCATCAATTTATTTGTAGCTCTCACAATTTAATACACTATCATCTCTTTTTTAATTCTTTTAAAGATCAAAATAAATAAATTGAAATAATAAAATATATAATACTAATGTACAATTTTATAAAAAAATTCAAATTTTATTAATTAAATAATCAATGATAAAAAATAAAGTTATTATACTATATATAAATTATAAATAGTAATAAATTATAATACCCTTACACTAGTTACCCTGAGTGAGTTCATTATTACATAACATCGCCATGATCACAAGAGATCATGTCTCGAAAAACTGATTAGTTTATTTCCATGGAATTACTAGATATATACATAAGAATTACATTATATAACGAAATGAAAAAATAACAACATTATGTTCCCTTTGAACAAACAAATTTATATTATCCTATTCCTGTAGGATAATCGTAATATATATCTTTTCATCTGAGGAAAAATAAATCATAAAAAAGGGGTGAGCTCAGATGCTCCGTCAAGATAACAATATAGAAAAAAATATCATAAAATAACCATAAACATTTATGGCAATGTATAAGAATAAAACACAAGCCTTTTAAACATAAATGTCAACATAATAGGGAAAAGATAAATCAAATAATTCCATTTACTTATTTACATGGATATAATACTAGTTGAATAATCACATTTAATATTAATAGCTAATTTCATAATGATAGAATTCATAATGTCGGACATCATAACAACATATTCAAGGAATATTACCAAGAGTACAAATAAGACTTCATAATGTCGTTGTGCCAAGACACTATTTTGTCTCATTATACCTACTGATGCATCTAGGGGCTATAGCAGGCCCCACCTGTCAATTATAATGTCCAACACATTCCTCATATGAAAAAGATGAAACATAATATAAATATTTTTATTAAAACTAGAATATGAAATGTCAATACCTTAACCATAAACCATGAACGGTATTAAGGTATTACATCCATAGTAAAACTTATCGCAAAACCTTCAATACAATATGGAAGATAGTATCATAATAAATCAACATCAAACAAACATAAAATCCAATGAAGGATGTTGAGAAAGAATAAATCAATCCAAAAAATATTTGAGTGAAATATCTCTTTATACATTCTATTTAGTTATAAATCACGTAATTATAAAAGAAAATATTTATTTTGAAAATATTCTTATATCATTTTTATGGAAACTTAAAAGGTGTTATAACAGTTGAATATGGTCGCACCATCTGTATATGATAAAAATCATTCTTTCTTTAATTTTTTTTTCCGAAAAGGTCATAATATACCATGTTTGGAAAACTACACAAAGATTCCATTCAAAACATTTTATAAAAATTCAAACAACGGTATAAATGAATTTAACATATATTCTCAAAAATAATTAAAAAGTTTTGAAATACATTTTTAAGAAATATTGATGTGGATGATAAAGAAGTCCCAGTAGATACATATTCATAAATAACCTCAAATTATAAAGAGATTGTAAAATTAATATTTACCTTTTACTTTTCATTAATCGAGGGTACATGAACTTCATGTATAATGGTGAAATCATTGTTATTAAATTATAAAAACCATACATAAATATGATATCATAAATGATCTTCTAATAGTTCTTTCATAATGATATTTTAGTAGTATAATTGGTTAGAGTGTTAACTAATTCATTTTCCATTCTATGGTTTGTTATATAAGTCATGTTTTTTAAGGATATGATGTATCTAATTCATATCCATAATGATATTAAGCTCATAAAAATTATTTTTAATCATCAAATAAAAATAATTCTTGAAAACATATGATGTGAAATGAAATCTCATCGCGTCGTGGAGACGGTAAGACATAAATATGAATAAAAAACAATATGATTCTATTAGTGGTGAAATAGTATATAAATGGATGGTATATTAAATATAAAAAATAATTAACATGTTATATTTATTAAATAAATCAGTTATAATCATTATTATACCCATCCAAATAATGATGTTTTGTATAACAAACTACACCATGATGTGGAGACAGTAAGCCGTACGTACACACATATAGAGACCATGTCATTCATAGGATGGATTGTATATTGAATATAATTGAATAATAATTATAATAAAATATCAATATGTAGAAGGTACTGGAGTTATTATTTCATTACAAAAAACAAAAAATCAAGATGAAGTAGAAAAAGAAACGAACATTGAATGAGGTGATGACATAATTACCTCTTCTTCGTGTTCTTCCTTTTTATTTGAAGAGAAGGGAACCATAGGATGGATTTTGAATCAAAGTAAGAACTGTAGGTTAAATTTAGGGTAGTTTTTAGGATATTTGAGAAGGATTTGGCAGATCAAAAAAGCACTGGAGGTGTTAAAATAAGATTAGGGGAAGTACCATTTTATATGATAGGCGAGGGTCACATTATGAAAAGCTTTAAATATTATTTTATTATAAACTCATTTTCGGTTTCATATAGCTACAAATGGATTTATTTAGAATCTAATGTTGGTGTGGGTCGGAAACCACTCGACCATTAGTTTTTAGAGAAGTTTATGTCATCATATTTACCTTATCATTTATATTTAACTCTTAGTTAAATAGTCTAACATTTAACATATCTTCTTGTATTTTTATATTACATGGTTAATGAACATGCTACAAAATTACAAGATAATATAATGTGGTTAATTAATTTCATATATATCATTATATTATTCCTTTGGCCGATCCATAGATTTTTCAAACTATTATATAATTTAATAAAATAGTAATTTTTTACGTAATTTATGTCAATTTTGAGACTTTTTAGTTTTTGAAAATTGTTAATGTCATAACAATCTTATTTATTCTAAATGAATACATTGAATTAAACCTATCCTGAAATATTAACGATTATAATTCATGGATGGAATCAAAATTTTCAATTTAACTTTATTTTAATATTTATAACATCAATAATTTTAGTCCTTCATTAATAATGTAATTACATATTCATCATTATGATTTAAATAAATTTAATTATATAAAATAAAAAAATTAAAGATATAATACCATGACATATTAAATATATTTAGATTTCTAATATATATTTATATTCAAATTTATCTTATGTTTATCCCTATATTAAAAATGTTTTAGTTAATAATCCTTGAATTTAACACTTTTAACTCTTATTTAAATAATATATAACAAATGTATGAATATAATATAAATAGATATAAAATGATTATACATTTCCTCATGGTTGATTTTGGTCGATATAAATTTATACAATTGAAATAGGATGTGTGTTAGGGTAATTATAATATCTATATTACGTCTAATTACACTATTTACTTATAACTATAGTAAATAAACTTCAAAGGTTATTATCCACAAAAAAATATTTTCATCCTATTGGACCACCTTTGACATACTGATGTCAACCATGTCTCTTGGATTTTTGAAATTCGATTCATAGAAGATATAAAAAAAATTTTATTCAAATTTCTATATGTGCCTAGACGGTTGGTAAAAGACTGTAAATAGTTCAATAAATTTTGTTATATCTAATATTTTTATAAAATTACATAAATTAATTAAATTGGACTAATATTGATATTATGTATCTATTTTGAATTTAATAAAAATTAAATTAAAAATAACTACTTAAATAAACAATTCAACTTTAAACAATAAAGGATTTTTTTCACCATTCTTAAAAATTTGAATGTTTTTAGAAAAAATACCAAATATTCAACCAAAAATAATTTTGATATTAGAAAATATAAAATGATTTATATTTTACCAAATTAGAAACATATAAGTTTTATTAATTAATTTAAAAATTATTTCCATTTGTCAAAACTAGAACGCAGTTTTTGAGAAGTAAAAACAATCAAAAGATTGATATGTGTTTATGTCTAATATAAATGTAAAATTACTACCAATGGTGAATATTGAATTAAATGATAAAACTATATTCTAATTATACTTCAAATCCATTCTAATGAATAATCTAACACTAGAAATTATTTTTATTAAAAAAGTTGTTTTGAAATAAAATTTATATTTTCACTATTCATGAACATATAAAAGTTATATTAAAAGCCCCAAAAAAATTTCAAAACTAAATTTTTATGTCACACTTCTAAAGAAGAAGTTTATTTTGTCAAAATTAATATGTAAAGGTGTCATATATTGGATTTAAAAAGGGTTCTCCATTAGAAGGCGGTAAAAATGATTTTTTGGAAAAATAGTTCTTTTATATAAAAAATTGAATTTGTTCTTATATTCTATCTAAGAAACACATAATATGGATGCTAAAATTATATGGATTATATAAAATTAAAAATGAAGATAATATTATAAGGACCGAGGATTAAAACATTACATAATTTTGAATTAAATGATTAATTCACATTGAGTATCTTTTCAGGTATAGAGTTTAAAAGAATTAAGACATAACTATTACATCTCAAAAGATTACAAAGTGTACACTTCTACTCAGTTTCCATTTGTTCATAAAATAAAAACTCATAAAAAAGAAACAAGACTACTTCCATGTTTTAGACAGGAAGACTTTCCTTGATCCCATCCTTGACCCTATTCATCTTTATGTACTGTGGAAAACATTTCAAAAACATGGGATGGGTAAAAAAAGCTCAGTAAGGGATATAAAAATATAAAAAAACATTACTCCATGTATAAATAAGAATCAATTATATTATACATAACACATAAAACATAATCACTTTAACATACCTCATGAAACCATAAGATTAATGAATAACCCATGGAAATCATAAGACATAAAGGTAACTTGGGGCATTCATAACATTCTTACATGGGTAGTAACCCTCGTGGTTACGTTTGGAATACCCATCGCAGTATATTCCTTAAATCTCTTCAGATAAACCTTTGATTTTAACTCCCTTTCCTTACCCAATTCATTGGAGAGCTATCTCGAGCTCACCCGCACATATTTTATCACGGAACCAACCGACTTCATAAACAATGACCATGAATCATAACATAATTGTATCACATAAAACATGCATAAAGGAAACATAACATTTCCACATTTTAATTACAAGATATCAATTCAACACATTGATATAATCAAAAGAATACAGAAATATTTTCTATAACAAAATAAAATTAAATTAAAACATTGTATTTATTTTTTCATTTAAAAATGTTATGGCTTGTAGAGGAAGCTAAAACTCAAATAATGGTCACGACGGCAGAGAAGTCGTTGTCGCCGCATATGTAAGACAAAAACATTCCTTTAGTTTTTTAGTAAAAGGCTTCGTGTCAAAAGATTCCTTTGGAATTGAAATTAGAAGTCCAAAGGATTTTATACACATTATAAAATAAAGTCATGTAGAAATCAAAATATTCATCAATGAAAGTAGATTGAGACGAAGTATCGTACAAAGACGATATCCTTAGAATAAGGATAAATCAATTGCATAATTATGTGTGACAAATATAAATACAATCAATATTAGTGGATATTAAGTGTCAGATAATTAGAGGTCATCCACACATATTCATAACATGACATAATCAAGAAGTAGAGGTTCAACCTAAATAATGGAAATTGGGTTAATAAGTTCCCTTATAGAAATTTGATAGCCTAACAGCGTCACATTAAAATTCAGAAAATGATTTGATGAGAGATAAAAATGGTATCTCATCTCTTGGACATAAAATTTACTACAATAAGGATAATAAAATATCCCATCATTAAGAAGATATAAATTAAAAGGCCTTACAAAAATAAGTCTTTTAAAAATTGGAGGGTGAAAGGTTCCCTAACCGATTTGGGTAACATTAGAAACGTACACCCCATGAAAGAAGGACTATAAAATGTTGACATAAATACCCATAAATGAAAGTATATTACATAAAAAGTAAAATAATGGGCATTACATATACCACTAAAGGGATATAGTGACAAATATAGCATGAATCTCACCGGAATATATATTGAGATAAAAACCCCTTACCTCGATGTAGTAAATCGAGTCGTACGACTAAAGGATAATAAGAACAAAATGAATCAAAGAATACCATTGAATTTAAATATAATCATGATAATATATATCAAATGGAAGTACATAATACACCACTTGTAATAAATAAGTTGCGAACAATG
Organism: Viscum album; assembly: GCA_963277665.1. Taxonomy (NCBI): domain Eukaryota; kingdom Viridiplantae; phylum Streptophyta; class Magnoliopsida; order Santalales; family Viscaceae; genus Viscum; species Viscum album. The sequence continues at coordinate 1,118,901,900 of OY728133.1, forward strand.
GAAATATCATGAAATTAAATGTGAGATAAGAAACCATTTACCTCAAGTCCTACTTGTCTGGTTCGTTTCATTATATTCTGGAATAATAAAAATAGGTCAATTTATAATTTCTTAAGGTCTTCCATTAATTTTGATTATTCAATTCATATCACATATTATAATTTTACAATAATTAGTTAATTATTTGAGTTCATATCATACGTTTTGTCGATGTTCAGTACATAAGTCAAAAATGAGTTTGATAGAAAAGAATTTCCCATGTAGTTATAAGTACATCTTCTCCAGAATGGTTTTCATGATTTAAATATCATATATATCTAGTATATATGTATTTAATAATATTCCAACATTTTTGGAGATAAAAAAAATGAAATGTACAGTTCTTGGAGACGGTAAGCCATACGTACGCATGAACGCTACTTTCATTTTTTTGTCATATTAATGGAATTTAAAACTAAATTAAACATAGATATATTATAATTTCATTATAATATATATGTTATATAGGTACCATAAGTTAATTAATTACATTATTTATAAATTACATGTTTGGCATGAATGTGTCACATCACTTTAGGGGGAGGTAGTCCACATTTCCTCAGATGAAATTATCGCATTTGCACAACATGGAAAGCATAGAGTTATGTTTTAAATATAAAATACAGAAGCATATAGAGAACATAAATATAATTTATATCATATATAAATATAGTTCTACCATAATGTCCACCATTAAAGGTGTTAAAAGATGATTGAACAATCATTGTTTTGTGAGGCAGTAATTCGCCACCCATAGAAACAGTATATTCTTTAACCCTTAGACAGAGGTGTGTGTATGTGTAGGTAGAATAATTTTCATAAAAACATCCTAGTATATTTAGGATACTGGTGCTATTATCGGATCAAATAATAAGAATATATTGGTGAGTGAATAGGGAAAATAAAATAATGAAACTCGATAGATGACATTACCTCTAAATCGGGTAACTCTTTTTTGATTTTACCGAAAGGCTTCCTTGGATAGACTTATGCCCAATGTGAGGCTTCTAGGAGTGATATATAGTTTTGTAGAGATAATATGAGTAGATTATGATCGATCCATGGGCTATAGAGGTTTGGGTAATGGGGTAGAGGTGGGGGCATTTTATAAGAGGGAGGAGGTTCACTTTTGGAATGTCTTGAAATGTTACTTTATTATAAAATGATTTTCGGATTTTAAAGGTCTGAAAATGATATATTTTGAGGATAAGGTGATAATGGTTTTAAATAAACCCATCCAATAAGTTTTAGTCAAGATTAAATCTTATGTTATAACTTATTATTTCATTTTATTTAAATCGTTCATTAATGAGGCAACCACAGCATCATCAAGGTGTCATAATTAAATTTATTTATTCAATGTCTACAAATTATAAAAAAATTACCATGATGTAGGAAATTGATTTATATTTCCATTTAGTATTTATAGTCTAAGATATAATTTATATAAAAAAACTTAAAATTGTTTTACTTAGGATATACAAACCATTGTTATAATTCTCTTTTTTTCAAAATAATGTCATAAAGGTCATTATCACACCAATGTGACTCCATGGGCCCTCATGTTTGTTAAAAAGCATCCCATGGTGGTCCATGACTGAAAAAAGAGAATTTGGACACATGTTGGGGTCATTTTATAGTTTTATGATATTATTTTATTACACTCAACTACCCGATTACTAATTAAACGCGATAATTAAAGATAATTACCATCGTTATTATTCATAATGTCAAAAAACAAAAGAGTCTTAATTACATAATTTTGACGTTCTGATTCCAAATATGGAATTAATTTTACCAAATTCCAAACACCTAAATTTCAGAAATTAATTTAAAAAATAATTCCCATTGTCACAACTAAAGACGTCTTTCTAAGAAATAAAATTTATCAATAGATTGACTTGTTTTTACATCCAATTGAAAATTGAAATTACATCTAATGAAAAACATTGTATTAAGTGATAAAAACATAATTAAATTAAATTTTAAACCGAATTCAAATAAAAATCTATCTATATAATTAAATTAGATGAAAACACATTTTTTTGAAGTAAAATGTATTATTTTTCACTATTCATTACAAATGATCATTGGTCAAAAAAATACCAAAATTTTATCAAAAGTAAATTTGATATTAAAAATTAAAAAATAATGTCAATTTTACCAAATTAATGAAATAAAAGTTTCATTAATTAATATTATAATTAATTCCCACTGTCAAAACAAATAGTCTGTTTTTAAGAAACAATATCTATCAAAAGATTGACACTTGTTTATGTCCAATTTCAATGTGAAATTTATTAAAATGACCACCATTGGATTAAATGGTAAAAATATAATTTAACAAAACTATAAACCAGATTACAAATAAAATCTAACAATATAAATAAATTATATTAAAAGGAGGTTTTGAATTAAAATACAACATTTTCAATATTCATTAAAAAAGTATACTTCATTGAAAATATAACAAAAATTTACACAATGTAAATTTTAATGTCTTGATTCTAATGATGGATTTTATTTTTTTAAATATAAAAATAATTGTCAAAAATTATATTTAAAAAGGGTTAACCATCAAAGGGCGGTTAATCGACCTTTTATAGAATAATAGAATATTTATGCTAAAAATTGGATAAATTCGCATGTTAAGTCTCTAACATTTATTGGATAAATGTAAATTTTTTTGACAAACATATATAATCATTAATTAGTTAGTTCAATTAATTCCCTCCATTACAATGGAAAAACGTTAACTACAATTTAAAATAATATTATTATATTATTAGTGTACAATGTAAGATTTCCAAGAAACTTGTTACTGCGTATTTGGTACGCCATCGAACATAACATTCCATTTAAAAGAATGTCAACATTATATTAAAAAATATTAATAGATATGAAAATGTAATATGCTTTATTTACCTGGGATGTCATATCCTTCCCCCCATTTTGGGAATTGTGACCTCACAATTTTAAATTTGGGATCAGAAACTTCATTGAAAGCCCCACATCAGGAAAAGAGTCAATTAAACAATCACTTTAAAAGAAAGAAAGAAATGTACAATGGTCACCCGAGACAACATGTACTACGATTCCATGAAAAAATGAATGTGGTGGAGAAAACAAACCATCATGTTTTAATGGAGAGTGATTGAAAATATGTCGAGGATAATTTTAACCACAAAAAAATCACAAACTAGTGATGGGTTAAATGGTATTTGATTCCCCTTTAGGAAAAGTTAACAGACAATGTTTTTGTTTTATGTTACATTTCATTTATGAATTTATTTACAAGCTTAACTAAAACATAATGACACATACTTACTTGTCATGTAGACTTTCATCTTTTACTAGATTTCTAACACAAACTCATATTTTCTCCAAATGATGATTATTTTGGATTACTTGTTCACATTATGAGCACTATAATCAACTTCTTGAGAATCAACTAATAAAAAAAATAAACTATATATTTCCCATATCTTTAGACATTACCCAAAACCAAAATTGTTAGTACTGGATCTGATAATCCCCAAAAAGAAAAATCCCTTATAAAAATAAATACTACTCTTAATCACCAAAATTCATCAAAAATAAACCAAGGTTTAAGAATGACCATTAAATAAAAATCTATCCATAAAATTCATCAAAGTAATCAAAACTAAGATTGATACCCAAATATCTGAAGGATTTAATCACATAGTCTTCCACCATAAATCTTAACATTTATCTCCAAATAAAATCAGTTACTCTTAAAGTCTCGTATTGAAAAGTAATTAACCTAATCACATATCCTCCATGATAGGTTAATAAATTCCCTAGATAACCCAAAATCATCTTATTGTTGATTCATAAGATCATATAACTAAAAATAATTAGTCATACTAAATAGGGAATTCATGTAGTCCAGTGGTAGGTGATAAATACCGGTCGCACTTCGGTTGTGGGTTCAATTCCCACAGCTTCATCCGATGCCACGAGTTGTCACACAGTTTGCGTGTTGTCCCTTTTCAAAAATGACCTAATTTTATAACATTTTCAAAAAGAGATAAATTCATCAAAAATAATCAAAACTTATTTTAACCACAATGGTTATCTAATAAATTTCGTTTTTCATCCCAAAATGTATTAACCGGTTATTGCCTTAAATTCAAGGATCATATAAACCCAAATGGTTCTTTATAACTATATCCACAATATAAAAGATAATTATTCCATGAATAAAATTTTCCTATATCAAACATCAGGGTTACACATACTATAAAAACACATCTAATGTAATCTCATCATCAAAAGAGCCTTAATACTTTTAATAATTTCACTATCCTAAAATCTCCCATAACTCCTAAATCCCTTATATTTTTAATTCTTACTCATTCAATATTATTCATGATCCAGTAACCATTCCTTTCCAACTTATTCTGAAATAATTCTTTCCTACAAACAAAATCATGAATCATATCCTATGATTCAACAATAGAAAAAAAAATATTAATAAATAATCCATACCTTTCAATGGTCTTTGTCAGTTTCTTCATCCTCAATCAAAATGGATTTAGGTATTGGTAAACGAAAATTTATATGATCCTGGTGATCCCATTACTGAAACTTCTTTGTAAAACATGTGTTTTCATAATGACTATGCACACCACATTAAAAACATTCAATTGATCCTTTAGAAAGAACTTTTTTCCCTTTTTTAGATTCAACTATATGATTATTTTTTCCATGGAAGGGTCTTGCATTTTGACCTTCATTTCCACATCAATATAATCATTCTATCCCTTTGAATCATTTTCCTATGTGTTTCTTTCCACATCTTTTAAAAATAGTCCTTTGAACATACTTACCCTTAGGATTATTACCTGAACTATCGTAGGGATTTTTTTCTCTCATATATGATTCCATATAAAAATCACTAAGGTTTAGGTGGTCAATCATGACCCCAGATTGTTGGTTGAGAGTAACCACAAGAGTTCTCATTGCAGCTCCCATATCATTCAGTTGATCATTAATAAAATCAACACTGTTTTCTTCACATCCACTATTACTTTGGTGCCTGCTTGATCAAGACATTTCCTAAAACCAGAAAGGACACTGTGAGTATATCATCATAATCACCATATAATACTAAGATATAATTATTCATGTAATCTTAAACTCATTAATTTATCTAAAAAAACTATGACTCTTTCTGAAATCCTAACCATTATGGTAGTGTCACTTACGCTTAAAGAATACCCTAAACACTAATGTTTTTTAAACTGTCCTCTGATATCAACTATAAGGACAAAACCTTAAAACATTACATAATATTGAATTAAATGAATAATTCACATTGAGGATCTTTTCAGCTTTACAGTTTTAGATAATTAGGTCATAACTCTTACATCTTAAAAGATTACACAATACACACTTCTACTCAACTTCATTTTATTCATAAAATAAAAACTATTAAAAAGGAAACACGAACAGTTCTAATTTTTATATAGAATGTATTTCCTTGATCTCATCCTTTACCCTATTCATCTTTAAGTAATGTGGGAAACATTTCAAAAACTTGGGATGTGCATAAAAATCTCGGTAAGGGATATAAAAATATAGAATGAAAACATTATTCCATGTATAAAAAAGAATCAATTAAATCATACTTTACTCATAAAACATAAGAACATTAACATACCTCATTAAATCATGAGATTTATGAATAATAGATAGATTTCAAAATACATAAAAATAACTTGAGGCATTCATAACATTCTTACGTAGCGACTAACCCTGATAGTTAGGTTTGGAATACCCATAGCAGTATATTCCCTAAATCTCTTAGAAAAAACCTTAGATATTAACTCTTTCACGTTACCCAATGCATTGGAGAGCTATATCGGGCTCACCTATCATTAGTTTATCATGGAACCACCCGACTTCATAAACAATGCACAAGAACCATAACATTATCATATCACATAAAACATGCATAAAGGAAACATAACATTTTCACATTTCAATCACAAGATATCAATACAACACATTGATATAATCAAAACATTATCATAAACATTTTCAATACCAAAATAAAATAAAATTAAAACATGGTATTTATTTTTCATTTTAAAAATTAAGGTCTTGTAGAGGAAGCTGAAACTGTAATAATGGTCACGGCGGTGAAGAAGTCGTTGTCGCCGCATACGTAAGACAAAAACATTCCTCTTGTCATTTAGTGAAACGATTCATGTAAAAATATTCCTTTTGAATGAAATTAAAAGTCAGAAGGGTTTTATACACCGTATAAAATAATTTTATGTTGAAATCAAAAGATTCGTCAATGAAAGGAGATTGAGATGAAGTCCTGTACAAAGACGGCATCCTTAGATTAAAGATAAATAAATTTCATAATTATGTGTGACAAATATAAATACACTCAATATAAGGGTATATTAAGTGTATAATAATCAGAGTTCATCCACATATATTCATAGCATGACATAATCAATAAGTAGAGGTTTAACCCGAAGAATTGAAATTGGGTTTTGAAGTTCCATTAGAGAAATTCGACAGCCTAACTGAGTCACTTTAAAATTTAGAAAACTAATTGATGAGAGATAAAAAGGGTATCACAACTCTTGGAAATTAAATTTACTAAAATAAGGATAATATCATATCCCATCATTATGAACATGTAAATTAAATGACCTATCAAAAAAATGTTTTTTTAAAAGAGGAGGGTGAAAGGTTCCCTTACTGATTTGGGTAACTTTCAAAAGGTACACCCCATGAAAGAAGGACTGTAAAATGTTGATGTAAATACCCATAAACGAAAGTATATTAAAAAAAGATAAGAATAATGGTAAGTACATACACCACTCAAAATATATAGTGACAAATATAGCATAAATCTCACAGGAATAAATAGTGAGATAAAAACCCCTTACCTTGTTATAATAAATCGAGTCGTATGACGAAAGGATAATAAGTACACAATGAATCAAATAATACCATTGAATATAAATATAATACTGATAATATATATCAAATTACCATACATAATACACCACATGAAATAAATAAGTGGCGAACAATGGAATTCTCACGGAATTAAAAGTGAGATAAGAAATCCCTTACCTCAAGTCCGAGTTGTCTTGTTCGTTTCTTTATATTCCTAAATAATTACAATAGGTCAATTTATAATTGATTAAGGACATAGTATAAATTTTATTATTCAATTCATATCACATATTATCATGTTTTAATAATTAGTTTGTTATGTGAGTTCATATCATACGTTTAATCGATGTTCGGTACATGAGTAAAAAATTAACATGTTTGAAAAAAATTTCCCATGTAGTTATAAGTAAATCATATTCAGAATTATGTTAATTATTTAATTATCATATATATACATTATATATGTTTTTAATAATATTCCATAATGTTTGGATATATGAAATTAAATGTACCATTCATGGAGACGTTAAGCCATATTTACGCATGGACCCTACTTTCATTTTTTGTCATATAAATGGACATTAAAACTAAAGTAGACATATATATAGTATAATTATAGTAATATATATATGTTATATATGTAACATAAGTTCATTAATTACAATATTTATAAATTCCATGTTTGGTATGAACGATTCACATCACTTGAGGGCGCTGTAGTTCACACTTCCTCATATGCAATTATCACATTTTCACAACATGAAAAGCATAAAGGCATGTCTTCAATATAAAATACAGAATCATAGAGATGACATAAATATAATAAAAATCATATATAAATATAGTTCCATCATAATTTCCACCATTAATGGTGTTAAAATAAGATTGAACAGTCATCGTTTCATGAGGTAGTAATTCACCACCCACAGAAACAGTAAGTTCTTTAACCATTAGACAGAGGTGTGTGTAAGTTTTGGTAGAATAATTTTCATAAAAAAATCCTAGTATATTGATGTTATTGGTTTTTTTATGAAATCAAGTTATAAGAAGATAGTGGAAAGTGAAGAAGGAAAATAAAATAAAGAAACTTGAGAGAAGACAATACCTCTAAATCGGGTAACTCATTTTAGTTTTGAGCCAAATGCTTCCTTGGAAAGACTTCTCCACAAAGTGAGGCTTCGAGGAGTAATTGAGGGGTGTGGAAAGATAATATGAGTAGAGGTTGGACTAGCCAAGGGCTTGAGAGGTGAGGGTAAGGGGGTAGAGGTGGGGACCTTTTATAAGAGGGAGGAGGGTCACTTTTGGAAAGTCTTGAAATGTTACTTTATTATAAAATGATATTCGGATTTTAAAGGCCCCACAATGATATATTTTGAGGATAAGGTGATAAGGGTTATAAATCCACCCATCTAATAGATTTTAGAAAATTATATGTCTTATAGTTTACCTTGTATTTTCATTTTTTATAAATAGTACATTAATCAGGTAATCCCTGCATCATCAAGGGGTCATTAATACATTGATTTATTTAATGTTTAAAAAATTTAAAAAAATATTCCATGATTTAGTAATTATTTTTATCTTTCCAATTACTATTTATAGACTAAGATATCATTTATGTAAACAATATAAAAATTGTTTTACTTAATATATACAAACCTTTGTTATATTTCTCTTATTTTTTAAAAATAATGTCATAAAAGTAACTATCACACCTATGTGACTTCGTGGCCCTTAAGTTTGGAAAAAAGATTCCCAAGGTCTCCATGACTCAAACAAGAGGATTTAGAAACATTTTTGGGTAATTTTATATTATTATGATATTATTTTATTACCCTTAACTACCTGATTGCTAATTAATCACGATAATTATGGATAATTACCGTCGTTACTATTTATAATGTCCAAAAATAAGAGTCTTAATTTCATAATTTAGAACTTCTGATTCAAAATATTGATACATTTTACCAAATTAAAAATACATAAATTTCAGTAATTAATTAAAATAATAATTCTTGTTGTCACAACCAAAGACGGGTTTTTAAGAATTTAAATTTATTGAAAGATTGAGTTGTTTTGACATCCAATTAAAAAGTGAAAATACTTAAAATGAACAACATTGTATTAAGTGATAAAAACAAAATTCAATTATATTTTTCAAAAAATTAAAATGGAAATATAACTATATAATTAAATTAGATGAAAAAGTAGTTTTGAAGTAAAATGCAGTATTTTTCAGTATTCATTAAAAATGAACATTTCTCAGAAAAATACCAAAAATTTATCCAAAGTAAATTTGATATTTCAAATTAAAAAATGATGAAAATTTTACCAAATTTAAAACATTGAAGTCGCATTAATTACTTTTATAATTAATTCCCCCTGTCAAAACAAATATAATGTTTTTAAGAAACAATATCTATCAAAAAATTGACACTTGTTTATATCCAATTTAAATGTGAAATTAATTCCAATGACCACCATTGGATTAAATGGTAAAAAGATATTTTAAATACACTTTAATCGCATTTTATAGTATAATCTTACCATATAAATAAATTAGATTAAAAGGATGATTTGAATTAAAATATTACATTTTCACTATTCATTAAAAAATGAACATTAGTAGTAAAATAACAAAAATTTACACATTGTAAATTTTGTTGTATTGATTCTAAAGAAATATTTTATTTTTTCATATATAACATATAAAATTTTCAAAAAGTTGATTTAAAAATGGTTCACTATCAAAAGGCGGTTAATAGACCTTTTAAAGAATATTAGAATATTTATACATAAAATTGGATTCATTCGCATTTTAATCCACTAAAACTTATTGGATAAATTTAAAAACATTTTACAAACATATATAATCATTTTTTAGTTAGTTCTGTTCATTCCCGCCATTACAATGGTTAGGCGTTAACTACCATTTAAAATAATATTATTATATTATTACTGTGCAACGTAAGATTCCAAAGAAACTTGTTGTTGCGTATTGGGTACGCCATCGATCATAGCGTTCCATTTAATGTAATATTAACATTCTATTAAAAAATATTAATAAATTTTCAAATTTCATATTATTTATTTACCTGGGATGTTAAAAATAATCTTCATAAATCTTTTTTCATGTCTAGTTCGGTATGTTGTGGTGCACTCGAACTCAGTGTTGAGTGTAGCGCAAGCTATTGAATTACATTAATGAAAGTAACATACTACGATATCATGGGGTGTTACATTATTCCCCCTATCTGAAATTTATTCCTCCCAACATAAAAAATTTGTGTGGGAACTTCATTGAAACTCCCACATCAAAAAAGAGTCATCGAAACAATCACTTAAAATGAATGAAATAGAAGTAAAAAAGGTCACCCATGATAACCCGTAGTAGAATTACATTTTGGAAAAAATGGATATGGAAGATAAAATAAGTGTAATGTTCTGATGGGTAGTGATATAACACATGATCTGGAAAATGTTAACAATAAGAAAACCACAAACTTGTTATGGGCTAAACGGTCATTATTCGCCCAGTAAGAAATGTAAACAGACAAAAGATTTGGGATTAAGTTCAGTTTTATAAAGTTGAGTGATTTATTTATGATATTGAATAAGAACATAAAGATATTTACTTACTTTTCATGTATAGTTTCATCCTATAATAAATTTCAACCAATAACTCATATTTTCTTCAAACGATGAGTATTCATGATGACTTGGTCACAACTAATGCACTAGAATCAAAATCTAGAGAACCACACAATCCAAATAGGATGAACTATATATATTCCTTCTCTTTAATGATTAATAAAAAGGTTAGTTCAAGATCAGATGATCCCCAAAATGGATAATACATTATAGAAAGAAATATTAATCATAATTTCCATATTAAAATAAAAAATACCCATTGTTCAATAAAGACCATTCAGAAAACAATTGTCCTTAAACTACTTTGATATAATACAATCTAATATTGAAACCCAAAGCTCCTGCGAATTTAATCACGTTTTCTTTCATAGTAAATCTTAAAATTTGCCTCCAAATAACATAAACTACTGATAATGTCTCATACTAAAGTGTAATTAACCAAATCACATATTCCCTATGATAGGTAAATAATTTCCATTAATAATATGAATATCTATAAAAAACATAGAGTCTTCCAAAATAATAATCAACCATTAATCCTAAAATGAAATTTTATTGTATTATCTTTTCCTTAGTCATATTGTGTTCTCAACAAAGTAAAATTCTTCCAAAATAACATTTATCGCTTAATCACTAAATCATTTTCCTATACTAAGGATATCCATTTAATAAAATATAATATCCAAAATAAACATATTATTGATCAAACAAATAATTTAACTAAACCTAATTAGTCAAAATAACCAAGGGATTCACATAGTCTATGGGTAGACGATAAATCTATGTCGCACATTGGTTGTGGGATTGATTCCTGTTGATTTTTCCGATGCGATGGGTTGTCACATGGTCTGTATGTTATCCTTTTTGAAAAAATATATTTTATAACATTTCCAAAATGAGATAAATTTTTAAAAATAACCATAACATTATTTACCCTAAAATTTTATCTCATACCTCATACTTTCATCACAAAAATTAATAATCTGTAATTGCTTCATATTCAATGATTATTTAAACCGAAAAGGTTCGTTTTAACTATATTTTCAAAAGAAATAAAAACTCATCTTCAAGTAGAAATTTAATATATCAAACTATAGGGTTCACATACAAGAGGAAAATCATCCAATGTAATCCCATCAACAAAGAGAATTGATACATTTATACATTTCTCCATCCATTTATTTCCACATCAGTTATTCCTTGAACTAGTGGTTATCCTATGGAATAGGGAATTGGCTCATGTAATTCCCAGGTCCCCTACATTTACAGAAAATTAATGTAAATGAATTCTTAGTATCATTTTTATTTTCTTCCATATTACTCTTTATTTTTTCTCATAAATTCATTACATTATGTCTATCATTCTCACACAAAAATCCATTCTTTATTCCATTGAGACGATTTCCTGGGTGTCTATTTCCACATTTTCTGCATGATATAAATTTAGCTTTCTTTTCATCACGATCTCCACTGTTGGACCTCATATCATTCTCTGCCATTATCTTCTTTATTGAGTTTGGGAGTTTGTTAATGTATAAGTTTTTGATCATATTTTGTGAAACCTTCTTTGGCATGGACATAATATCTTTCATTCCTATCAAAATTCTATTTAGTTACTCATTTCCACCATTTTTTCCACCATATACATCATAATCAATCTTATTATGACTTATTTGAAATCTATCCATTGAATAAAACCAGAAAGCAATGTGTGATTAACAATAGTCATAAAATAATTTTGAGAATGTCATGAAAACTTATTTTCAATCTAAAACACATTAATATTATCCATGTTTATTTATTCTCAACTTATATTAAACTCCATTAAATCGTATTGTAAAGAAAAAGAGAATTATCCTCTGCATATCCCCTATGATTTTCATAACCAATAGTGTAGCAAGGCCATTTTTCGTTCACCAGTTTCCATTCTAGTCTATCTCAAAGTAGTTTTTTGGGTTTTACCCCAAGATACATCTGTTCCATAGACACCTCTACCTACTCGTATCCAGACATTGATGTATTGAAAATATAATTTATAAAGACACTAAATTGCCCAAAACCTAGGATGTTCTTATATATTAATCCCCAAATTATGTAGTATAGTAATGTTCTTTAATAATAGTTTTTCTAAATATATTTTTCGTGGATTGTACTAAACATCCTCAGATATGAACTGTAACATCCCGATGATAGCTAACCATAGTCGTTTCACTATTAAATAACACTGACATTATCACAAGAGTAAAATTTTAGAAACACTGTTTATAATAGTAGGATTAAAAGTACTAGATACATACAGATGTTTTACATTACATTATGAAATAGAAAAACAACAACAATGTGTCCCCTTCGAACACGCTCATATCACATAGCCTATTCCAACAGATTAGTCGTAATATACTTATTTGCCTCCTAGAAAAAAATAAATCATAAGAAAGGGGTGAGCTCAGATACTCAATAAGGATAATAATATAGTGAAAACTATCATAAATAAACATAAATGTTTATGGTAATGTATAAGAATAGAACACAATACTATTAATCATCAACATTAGCATAATAGGGTAAAGATAAACCAAATATTTTCATTTAATTATTTATATGGATATTCTACTGGTAGATTAATCAAATGTAAAATCAATATCTAATTTCACAATGATGTAACACATAATGTCGGACATCATAACCACATTGTATAGGAATAATTCCATGACTACAAATAAGATTTTTTCAAGGCATTGTGACAAGACACTATTTTGTCTCATGTGACCCATCGACGCATCGAGGGGCATTAACGGGCCCCTCCTGTTACATAATAAATCAAATTCATTCCACATATGAAAAGGTTCAATCATAATATAAACATTTATATTAAAAATATAACATGAAATTTCAATCGTTTAACCATAAACCATGAATGGTTTAGAAATAGAAAATCTACAGTAAAACATTTCTAAAAACCTTCAACACAATATGAATTATTGTATTATAATAAATAAACTTTAAGAAACTGTAAAACCCAATGAAAGATGTTGAAATAAATGAAATCAATCCAAAAACTATTTGAGTAAAATATCTCTTTCTACATTGTATTCATTTAAAAGTCATGTAATTATAAAAGAATATTTATTTTGAAAATATTCATTTTTGTTTATAAGGGAATCCTCGATGGTGTTATAACGGTGTAAAATGGACACACCTATATTATAAGTTAAAAACACATTCATTCCTTAATTTTATAAAAAAATCATAATGTAACTTTTTTTGGAAAAAAATGGAAATATTCCTTTCCAAAAATTTTATAATAATTCAAACCACAGTATAAATAACATTAACATATATTTATGGAAATTGAAAAAAAGTTTTGGAAAACATTTTTTAAGAAACATGGCTATGGATGATGTTGAGGGTACATTAAACACCTTTATAATATTGAATTAATTGTTATTAAATTAGTCAAGAACCAGATACTTAAATATGATATCATATATGATCCTCTAATATTGCTTTGTTAATGATATTTTAGTAGTATCACTGTTCTTGGTGTTAATTGAATCATTTTCATTTATATATTTTGTTATGTAAGTTAGGTTTTTTATTTATGGGATGAATTTTATTTATATCAAAAATGACATTATGTTCATAAAAATTATTTTTTATCATCAAATAAAATTTATTCTTGAATGGTTACAAAGGGAAATGAAATCTTATCGCGTCATGGAGACGGTAAGCTGTATGTACTCTCGAGTGACAATATCAGTCTATTAGTGGTGAAATAGTATGTAATTGGATGATATATTATATATAAAAATCATTATCATGTTACATTAATTACTAAATTATTTATACTCATTATTATACCCATTCAAATAATGATTTGTTGAATAACAAACTACACCACGACGTGGAGATGGTAAGTTGTACGTACACATGTAGGGTGACTTTGTCATTCCTAGAATGGATATAATAATGAATATATGTGTAACTAATATATATAAACATCTCTTTATATAGAATTTTCTGAAGATATTTTTATTATTATGGAAACAACAATGAAAGATGACGTAGAAGATGAAATAACTTGGAAAGAGGTATTGAAGTAATTACATATTTTTCGGGTTCCTTCTTTTGATTTGAAAAAAGGGATCATAGGTTGGATTTCTGAACCATGTATGGCTTCTAGGATTAATTGAGTGTAGTTGGGAGGATATTGGGGTTTAGGTTAGCCATGATAAAATGTTTTTCAGTTGTGAAAATTAGAGAAGGGGAAGTACCCTTTTATAATAGAGGTGAATGGAACATTACGAAAAGATTGAAATATTATTTATTCTAAACTCATTATCAGTATCTAACATCTCCAAATGGAATTATTTCAATGATGATGTGGTTATGGGTTGCTAAAAATTCATCTAATAGATTTTAGACAAGTTTAGCTCACCATAATAACCTTACCTTTTAGATTTAATTATTAGTTAAATAGTTTAACATTTATCATTTCTTCATGACTTTTAATATTATATGTTTAATAAACATACAATAAAATTCCAAGAAAACCTCAAGTTGGTAATTAATGTTATATATATCATTATACATGTCAATTGGCTGAACCATATATTTTTAGGACTATTACATAATTTAATAATATAGTACTTTTTTTAAAAACTCATTTCTATCAATGTTGACACTATTTAGTATTTGGTTGTTGTGAAAGTCTTAACTATATTACTTATTCGAACAAAATACATTGATACAACCCTAACATGATGTATTAAAATAAAAAATTTGAATATGGAATCAGACGATTAAATTTATATTTTTATTATTATTTATAACATCAATTATTCTAGTCATTAATTAATAAGATAATTACTACATCATCATTATTTAATAAAAAAAACTAATTATTTAAAGTCATAGAATTATAAATAAAATAAAATTATGTATGAGATCATTTAATATTTTTATTCAATATTTGTAGTCAAATTTATCTTATAAGTATCCCTGCATTAAAAATGGTTGAGTTATTAAACAATGAATTTATAACATTTAACTTCTCATTAAATATAGTAGAATAAATATCCAAATATAATAAAATTGGTTCAAAAACAATCATATTTTTTCCTAATAATGAATTTGGTCGAAAGTCACTTATCAAATAAAATTAGGACATTTGTTAGGGTAATAATAATATGTTTTTTACCTTTAATTACCCTTTATACTTTTAACTATGGTAAATAAAATTAAAAAATAACTATTCATAGAAAATTATTTTCATCCCATTGAACCACATTATATTTAATTTTTTTAATTGTGACTATAGGATTTTTTAAATTCTTTTCACAGAAATGGTGAAATCACGTTTTATGCATATTTGCAAATGTGCTTAGAAGGTGGGTAAAATACAGTAAAAACTTCAATAAAATTTTATATATATAATATTATTAGAATACGACTTCAATGAAATATATTATACTAATATTGGTACTTTTTATATATTTATACATTTAAATAAATTTCAATTAAAAATTATTATTTATATAAAATGTATTCTTAAAACAATAACGTAGTGTTTTCAATATTCATCAAAAAATGAGAATTTTTAGAATAAATATAAAAAATTCACCCAAAAAAATATTAATATTTAAAATTAAAAAATGATAACTATTTTAAAAAATTCAAAACATATATGACATATTAATTAATTTAGAAAATATTCATGTGGTCAAAACAAGAAAGTTCATTTTTGAGAAATATAAACTATCTAAAAATTGGTATGTGTTTATGTCCAACTGAAATGAATAATTACTTCAAATGACCAAAATAGGATTAATTGATAAAAATATAATCTAATTATACTTCAAAACCATTCAAATGTATAATAGAACAATATAAATTATTATGACTAAAAAAGTTGTTTTTAATTAAAATCGAGTATATTCACTATTAATCAAAATATAAATGTTATTAGGAAACCACCAAAAATTTATCCAAACCAAATTTTTATATCCAGCATCAAATGAAGTTGTTTATTTTGTAAAATTGAATATATAAAAGTGTAAATTATAGGATTTAAAAATGGTTCACCATTAAAAGGAGGTAAAATTGAATATTTTTAAATATACTAAAAATATCTGAAAAATTGAATTATTTCTTATATCTTTTATAGGGAACACATAATATGGATGTTAAAATAATATAGATTACATAAAATTCAAAATATAGATAATAATATTCATAACCACTTTTTGAGTGGCTTGTATAGTAAGATGTGGTGCGCTTGAACTCGTTGTTGCGTGTAGTGAAAGCTATTGATTTACTTTAAAGAAAATAACTTACTATGAAGTGATGGGGTGTTACAAAAAAAATATGCATTAAATTTATAGATATATGAAAAATGAAAATTAATCACATGAAAATTAAAAATAATTAAATTTAGAAAATTATTATACATTTTATTAATTAGATTATTATTGATAATGTTAATAAATTGTATATATTAAATAATGAGATGTATATTAATGTATATAAATATGATTTATATAATGAAAAATATTATTGATGAATTACATTAAATAATATTATATTCTTTAAATAACAATTTATTACAAAAAATTAATATAATTTAAGAATAAAAAGTAATTATATCGCGTAATGGAAATAATGGAATGTCATTATATTTTCCATTTTATATCATATGTCAAATGTATTATATTGATTTCACATCTTCAAAAATATTGAATTCCTATGTACATATGAATACACAATTTTTTTTTTGAATTTAACCAATTTATATAATTTATTTTTTATAAATTTATTTACTAGGTTTTAATATTTTCAATATGAATTCATATTTATATCAATATATATCCCTTTCTTATAATTTCTATTTATAAAATTTATCCAATTTTTCAATATTGTAAAATATTTTAATTAATAAATTTTACCCAGTTTTAACATGCATGAACTTGTGATTAAATATTCATTAATAAAGTTTAATATAAATTTGAAAAAATATTTATAAATAAAAATATTAATAAATGTAAACTAAATATTTTTATACATTTATAGATATTAAAAAATAAATAATATTTGTATAAAATTTGATTATATAACTATAAATAAATAATTATAAAATGATAGTTAATTTATTTAAATAATGAAGATATTTAATATATATATATATATATATTTATATATATATATATATATACCAATGTAAATATTTTTTTTAAGAAATCTATATATTTATAAAATAAATAATTGTTTATTTATATAATTATTAAATTATTATTTGAGAATAATTTTTATTATATGTATTATATGTATATATAATTATTATACTTTTTTAAAAGGTATTACATTAAAAAAAATTAAATATAAGAATTTATTAAACATATAGATTTATTAGCAATAAAAAATTACTAATAAAATAAATATTTATAAATGCTAAACAATTTGGTGGTAATGATTCATTTTATCTGTTCTATATAACATAGAACTGATAAAAGATATCCTTATAAGAGCTATTTTTCAAGCACTGATTAAATTATCACGATCAATTTTGATAAACCAAATTATCACAAATGAGTTCACAATATGAAAATATATCCATGGATGTGACCCACTACTAATGCTCCACATTATCAAATCTAAGCACAAATAAATGCTAGAATCTGTGGTCATACTTATCCAATGTTTGAGTCTAAATCTCTAGCCATTAAAGCATTTATTGTATCAATTACTTTAAGGAAATCAATGTTTTTTTGTATTTATAATTCCCATAGTTGTCCACTGAACCTTCCCACCCCACATTATGTATCCGAGAAAGTCTAGTTACACTATCCTAAAATAAAACATCTCAAATGTCATAATTTTTTATATGTATTTAATTATTATATTCCCTGGTATCATGTGGGTCTCGTTCAGATAATATTGGTACTGTGAACATGAGATATTTCAAACCCAATGTTGGGTCATTTTGTTTTTTGTTATAATAGGCTCCCAATATCTATATTCCATTACATCAAACTTTTTACAGTTAACAACATTTGAAAAATGCATCCATATAGTGGTCAGTGTTGTCATTGGTTTGATATATTACATTATGAATCACTCATATGATGAAATATATCACATCAATAGGGTCTTATATTAGGTTGTGCCACATTTTGTACTATGTGGTTTGAGTGAGGAGGAACATAAATATTGGGTTGTCAACATTAATTTGAAAGGTAATTTTATAAGTTGTTTCCAAAATACTAATGATGAAATATATATCACATGAAAAATAATTGTATAAATATTTTATCATGATATTTTTTCCATGGATAATGAGCACTAAAAATGTTGTAATATTTAATGATTTATTAAGGATTACTATGAACTATTTCATGAGGCTTGCGATAGATTTAGGGTTCAATTATGAAATTTTATAATCAAATGATTCCGATGAATCTATTAAATTATATGAGAAGAAATATTATATATATTTTATTTGTTTCCTTACTTATTTAGCTACTTATTGAAAAAATATAATGTTATCATTTTTTATTTTTTAAATATTTCAATTTGAATTTAAATAATATGAATTAAATTCCATAAAAATAAAAAACTATTATGATTAATGTTTTATAATTCATAGACTATATTATACATGAAAAAATAATTTCTAGAAAAAATGTAATTGATATTTTGATTTTGGTTGATGAAATATAGTAAAAATAAAAATAATTAGAATTTCTCCTTTTATAGTAAAAACATAGAATCATGGGATTTTAAAATAATAAATAATATTTTATTAGGTGGTGTAGAATAGGGGTACATTTTGTATAGAATTTATTTTTCTCAATTCATTATGATTGATCAGTGTTTTTCCAAAATTTATATTTTCTTAGAAAAGATATTTATTTAATGAGAAATGGTTTCTATTATTTAAATTTTATAGAATATTTTAAGTAATTAAAGAATAAATAATATAAAACTAGATGTATATAATTATGATAAAACAATATTAACATTTATCTATGTAAATTTAATATATCCTTTTTAATAGAGTCTATTTTAGTGAAATAAGTTTATTTTTCATGGATATAATCATTACACCTTTATAATCACACATCAGGTCATCTTTATTAGTGTGGATTTAATAATTTGATGAAATTATATGTTCACTATGGATTCTTAATTCAATTGAATTTTTTGGTTTACAAACATAAACATAAATCCATTTTTTTCCTTCTAGTGGAAATATGATGCCTCCACTACTAGAAAAGGGATATTACCACACTTCAAAATCATGGATATAGGATTGAAAACCATTTTCGTAGCCTACGTCCTTGGTTTTTTTCAACCATAGTCTTCGTTGCACTAGTAGTAGGGTTTTACCTATTTCCAGTTTTTCCAAACTATGGGAATAGGCCTCGAAATTTTCCACCGTGCTAGTTTACCTATATCCATGGTTTAAATAGTGAAAATAGCCTAAAAATATGTGCCCAGTAGGTTTTAGTCCATGAACATCCCTTTTCCATATAAGTGACCTAACCATTACACCACAAAACACTATGGGAATATATATATATAATGATCTAAATATAAATAAAAATAGTGGAAATAGCCTCAAAATTGTGGAAATATATATTCCCACCATTTTTTGTGGGATGTTTTTTCTCTTGTGGATTCATGGGAGACCTATAGCCACATTATTAAAAAACCATGGCCTTTTCCCATGAAAAATAGTCATATAGCCTTGGTTTTCAAGGTCGTATCAATAATAAACATAATTGTGGCTATATGTGGGGGTTATAGCCAAATTTTTGATAAATATGTCTATATCCTAGGAAAAAATGGCATATAGCCTCGATTATAAAACTGTGGGTATAGGCCACATAACTATGGTTGTATCCACCTATATCCATGGATTTAAAACCGTCGCTATAGGTTTGTGGAAGTAGCTTGTTTTTCTAGCTATTACCATATATGATACAATCATAATTACATAACCTAAAAAAGTATTTCATTAAAATACATTTCCATGAAATTTTATCTTTACAATTTTACAAAATAAATATAAATGGTTAACTAAAAAACTCATGTATTTTTAAACTAATTGAAATACTTCACAGCATTATATTCAACAACTTGGTCCATAGAAACCCTTAATTATTCATATTCAGATCCAGCACTGCATTTCACATTGATATTATTTTTACCAATATCTTCATGCGTATAATTGATCCAATTACCATCCTTGTCATCCTCTCCAAATTATTTAGTCTCTACTAGGGAAATATTATATTAATTTAGAGTCTTACTACATCATTTTTTCACCGAAACATTCTGATCTCCAATGAAAATTTAATCATTAATTTCATCCATGATTGTATTTACTGTAGTTGATAATAATATAACCATATTTGAAATGATGACAAACTCATTAATACATCATAAAAATAACTTCATTTCTTTCATCAAACATCTAATAAGAATAATGCATATTTAACATTAATTGGTAAAAAATAGACCATTCATTAAAATTTATTTTTGGTTCTATCCTTAGGAATATCATATTACCATCTATGTAATTCTCAAAAATGGGCGGAATTCACCTTTGATAATGAATAAATTATTTGTATTTATTTATTTATTTTTAAAATTGAATATTTTATTAACCCAAAAGTATATATTTACATTCCCTCTGATGATTCAAAACATCTATCAAATGTAACTTATTTTTCCTTAACCTCCATAGTTATTGATTGATTATTTGTTGAGATTTATTTTTTTATCCTCATTCTCACTTTACCTGTTGGAATATCCCTGTGGTCAATAATGGTTTCACCAAAAAAACATTATCCATATAATTAATGTATTGTTTCATATTTTTTTAATTTTTTCTATTTTAGTATTATTCATATAAAAATTGTTTTCATGTACAAAAAGATTGTTCTTGTTTGTGTTGTTGTGGTTTGTTTGGAGATTCCCTTTCCCATGATGGATTGTACTTGAATCCTGTAACTGATTTAATGAGAACAAAGAAATGCATCTAGAATGCATACAACCACCATGAAAATGTTAATTTATACTAATTAAATTAATGTTTTCATCATTTTATCTACTACTTATATGTTAATTTCATTATCTTTTTTATCTAATACTTATATATTTTTTCATATAGATTTTGGGAAGTCATTTAATTTAAAATATTAGTAACAAGTCAAAAGATATATATAATGAATATTTATACCAATATCTCCATAGTTTCCATATTCATTTACTTTTTTTAAACTCCTAAAACATCATATTTATTTGATTTTCGTATATGAAAACCCTATCACATTATTGATATCATCTTCTCGTTTAACATTGACCAATGAGAAATTTTTTTCAGGAAAGAACATTGATCCAATATGCAGTGTTGGAAGATACATATTGAAACAACATTGAAAAATGGTACCATTAGAAGATAGTATTTTTTGAAATTTTGTGACATATAGGAATCAACCACACCTAAATCCAACACACGGTGTGACTAGTTTGAATCCATGTGCTTCGTTTTATTTAAAATTGACATTAATTTTTTTAAAAAATTATAACTAACATACTGAAAACCAAGAAAAAATATTTGCATTGATTTGATACTTTATTAAAATGATCCATATGTCATTTAAGACATGTAAGAATCAATATCACCTCAATTAGATTCATGGTGTGACTGCATTCACTCAATGTGTCCGACATCAGTTTAAAATTGATATTTTAGTTATAAAATTGTCACTCACTAAAAAAATGAAAACACGATTACATTTTCATAATAATTTAGGAAATCGATTCAAAATTCATATTTTATTTGTTGGAATCAGTCTCATGTAAAACTGATTTTTTATGTTAGCATAATTGGTCAATGTGCATGGTTTATGTTAAAAATGGTATTTTAGTTAATGAACAAGTGATTTTACTATAAATTGAGAAAACACATTAAAATTAATTTTCTTACAATATGAAAATGAACCGTATGTCATATGAGACGTGTAAGAATCCAACATACCTTAATCTGACAGAATTTGTTACCAGTATGACTCGATGTTCCACTTTGTATTTAAAAATTACATTAATATTAATAAAAAGGGAAACTGGTCTGTTCAAAACATAGAAAACAGGTTCATATTAGGTTGATACATTAATAAAATGGTCCATAATGTTGAAATCATACATACCTCAATCTGTTTTATGGTGTGACAGTTATGATCCCAAGTGCATCTTTAAATTAAAAAATGGTGTAAATTTTAAAAAACATGACAATTGTAGAACTCAAAACCGAGAAGGCACATTTATATTAACCTAATTCTTTTGGGAAATGATCTGTATTCCATTCATGATGTGTAGGAATCAGCCTCACCTCAATATGATACAAGATGTGCCTGGTGTGATCGATTTTACTCAGATTGCATTTTTTCCTATTTATAAGCATCATTTTAGATTAAAATAACCATCACATCACCAAAACCATGAAAATGAGACTATATAGTTTTCTCTTCATTTAAATTAGGAATTCATAACTGATTTGTCTGATTTTATAGTGTTTTTTGTGTTGTGGTTTGTATTTACAGTACACGATTGTATTCCCTTTTATCTATTCATTATTATAATTGACAAAAGAATCATTCTTTTAATATCGCTCTAGTATTTAATGCTTCCCTAGTGCTTATAAAGTAAATTTTAGTGGTTTAAATAACATGTTATATAGTATTGGAATCACTAAAGATGAACCAACCTGCATCAATTGGAGTATTTGATTGGGTTCCTCAAGAACTCGGGTTTTTATGGAATATTTTCTACAATGGTGACATATTAGGGATTCAATGCATGTCACTTATCTAGAACCGCCCCCATGGGCATCTTTAAATTGGTTCTTCTAACTACATATATAAATAACACCCTATTCTGGAACTGAACTTCCCAACTCACATGACCATGTTCAATGAGATTTATTTCTCAATATTAGGTCATGGGTTAATATGATTTTAATGGTCATCAATTGGAATAGATTCACCAATCGTTGGGAAACATGCCCAATCCAATAATCAAATCACCTTATAGTTTTCAATTCATCAACAATTAAATATTGAGAAAAGTGATAAAACTCTTTGAAGAGAGATGAATACCAAGGAAATGTCACTGATCCCTTCTAAATATTAACGAACACCCTATCGTGATCTTCTGTTAGAGTGTGTAAAAAATGTTTTCAAGGAATGCCACAGGAATGTCTTCTCAGATCATACCTTGGTAATATGCAAACTGGGAAATGGCATCCAACCAATTATTTGAAAATTCATGTAGCATGAAGGTTTCATGATTGACCCACTAATTTGGATTCATCTCAAGATGATAAAATATGGAAACCATATCCACTAACCATGAATCTGCAGCATATAGACTGTCATCCCTAGAATGGTTTGAGGACGCTGCTGCTAAAGACCCGTGTTAGATCATCCAATGTCAGGGTCAGCCAGGGAGTACCCTATATTGACTGCATATAGCAGAGGATTGAATAATGAAATTGTGAATAAATTTCTAATGGAATATGATTAGTATGATTTTCTACTATTAGAACTACATGAGTTATAATTTGTTCCTTAGGGTCTCCTTCCTCCAGAGCTTTCTTATCACGACTCAATTCGAGTACAACACAAGGAAGTCATGCTGGAATAGCTCTAAAATTTCTAGGTTCAATATTTCTGAATATTTATAATATGTAGGTAAATTATATAACAATTAAAAATGAAAGTGAAGGTACAAATCTTCCCTATTAAACAAATATAATACATTTCCTCCTCCTAGAGTCATGTTTGGATTAAGATAAAAATGGTCACTGAGAGGCTCAAGAGTTATGACCTAAAACCAATTTTCAAGGAATGTCTAGATCAAGGCCTCAAAATTGTATATAATGTTTCCACATCAAATAAAAAGTATGTTCACCCATTAATTATATTTAAAGGGTTGAATTAGGATGACCACAATTCCAATTTATAAGTTCCCATACAAATTATAAATTTAAATTTTTCATCCCCTAAATCCACTAATGAAATTATCGGCTAAAGTTATTTGGAAATTTTCTATAATTTTAACAAAATAGGAACTTTATATCTCAACTAGCAAGTCATAAATAAAAATAAAATATTAAACATTCAATTCACACTTCATTTAGATATGGAATGACATAATTCATAACATTTCATGTCATATTTGGTCTACAAAGATGAAATTAATTTAATTACCTCATTTTATCATGCTGAAATAATATAAATCATTGTTCCAATCATATAAATATTAATAACATCATAGGAAAATTGAATCACACAATTGTGATGTTGTATCAACCATAAATCACATAATCAATAACTAAATTTTCAGTCCCAGGTAATTTTATCCCCTATACTTGGGGTTTCTACGTCCATGAAAATGGTAGATTCCATATTCAAGTTTCATATTTTACTATTTGACCAAAAAAGTATGAAAAAAAGAAAACAACTCTGATACAAAATTTTAGCATCCTTCTCGAGATGTCACTCAATAGTTCCCCATGTCTGTGGATACATGAACTAATGTGCATATCAACAAATTCTAGAGGCTACCGACTAGAAATAAGGTCATAAAGGGTGTTTTGGGGAGACTATTCCCTCATTTATTAGTGTAAGAAAATCATTAAATGACTTTGAAAAGTATATGAAGTGTAATAATTATGGGATACAAAAATAAAGTATAGAAGTAAACCAAGAAAAAAAAGATAAATAGAGGAAGACTGTATCAATAATTGATACAATAATAATGGTGGAATTTCATGAATCTAAAAAATATATACTGCACATGGATATGGTTATATCAATATACTACACATTATAAAAAACTACAAAAAGGAAAAAAACTTCTACACATCATCTAAAGCATAGGTTCTGTCCTCCAACCCCAAATATCCATCCTAATCCACAAATAAATCATGTATTGGAAGAACCACCCATCCCTTTATCCATTCTTATGATCATAACGTCCACTTCGGTTACAAAAATTTCATGATTATGGTGTGACATATAAATATCTGTTTAATGGAACCCATGATGTCTAGACCTTTATACAACATATATTATACAATATTACAATGTTCCATATATAATAAATGGAGAATAAAAAATTCCTAATCATGTAATCCTTTGTCAGGGTTACTAAATGGACACCCTTCTAATTCCACATGAATTATACTATTCCATAAGACTAAATAAGGTAAATCTTCATAGAATAACATGTATAAAAGTTACAAAGTTAAAAAGGAAATCCAAGAGTATAGACCAAGAGGGACAACCCCCAAGTCTATTATTTTGCTTGTTTTCAATTTTACATGTCACCAAGGAAGTAAAATATCAATAATAATGAAAATAATAATAATGATACCATGATATGTATCAAATATGAAACTAGAAAACTAACATTCCTTCAGTTTGGAAGGTGGAGGTCGAGCCCATCCATGTTGATCCATGTATAATTTCAAGGGTCACTACTGTACATCCAATATAATCCAATACCTCATCATAATTCCAAGGAAAACCATACAGAATCCATTTTATCACATGAGGCATAGTGAATTTTAGGATGTGCTATGCATATCACACAAGGGACAATGTATGGCCTGAGGTATGGAATAACTACATTTTCAATAGGTCTAGCTTCCATTTTATCTCATAAGGAACGAAACTCACACACTATTATAATTAAATCATCCTGGAAAGCACATACCTTGGAAGTAAGAGTATCACTCTTGGCATGGAAATAATATCCAACCGAGAATGATTATTTCATCCAGGGAATCATTATGCAAGGATCCATGTTCTCTAACACCCTATATTATATGATAATGGAAATCCAAGAACATATAACATGGAACATTATTTATAATTTCATACATATAAGTCAAAATCTCATGTTTAAACCTAAAAATATAATCTATGTTTCATAATTGGAACCATTAAATGTCATGAGGAACTAAACATATGAATAATCTAAAGTTAAATAGTCCAACCATTAGAAAACACACAATAACTAGAAGAAAACGTTTTCAGCATATGATCAAAGATTCAACATGCCAATAATCACATGTCATCACTGAAATTTCAATAGCTCAAGAAATCAATGTTGAAAATCCAACACATATAATTCTAAATATTCAAATGGATTATGGAATAAAAATAAGAAAAGTTACATGTAACATGGTTCCACGTAAATGTAAGAAAGGATATGTCATAAAAGAATGAAAAATTAATAAGTCAAAAGGAATTAAATGTTGTGCCTTAAGAATATGAAAATAAAATGTATGGTGTGAGGACTAAATCTCAATGATTTTCCACATGGAAATCCAATAATAACCAATAAATTTAAATAAAAATCTAAAACCATTAATCAAGGGGAAATATGCACAGCCTACATGGTTTAATTAATCAAGTGTGGGAATATAGGTCATTTAGGACAAGCGCAACTACTGGGGTTTACATGGTCATGGTGATTACCCATCATGTTGGTTTGGCCATAGGATAAGGTCTCTAAAAATATGTAAAAACATTCCAA
This sequence comes from Viscum album, assembly GCA_963277665.1. Taxonomy (NCBI): domain Eukaryota; kingdom Viridiplantae; phylum Streptophyta; class Magnoliopsida; order Santalales; family Viscaceae; genus Viscum; species Viscum album. Next base: position 1,118,929,146 of record OY728133.1, read on the forward strand.
CTAATTTTTTATGGAAGAACAAGGCATCACCAAAATAGTCTGGCAAGAAAAACAATGGTGCATCAATTTAAATGTGGTGAAATGGGCACAAAAATAAAATGAAAACCTACTTCAATGTAGTATCAATCCACTCTTCTGTTATAAATCCATCATTAATCATAAAATAAAATAAATTGAATGTTTTAAAAAATCATAAAAAGGGGAAAAAGTTATTCGTTCCAAAATAAGATAATTGATGTAATAGGAACCAAGAAATAGATGGGTGTAGAAGGATGAGCTTATTGAGGGCTATCTATAGCTTCCGAAAGTGAATGAATATGACCATAAAGGATGGAGATATCAAAAACCCTATGGGTGGGAGGTGGACTCCACCACACTCTAACAGGGAGACAAAAATCAAGACAGAAGTTGGATGGAGTTGATGAAATGGGGTAAGAACCTTCATTAATGGTAGAAAGGTAAAATCAACAACATTTTACACTATACATGGTTTTGATGCATAGACCAGAAAAAAATGTGTTAACCATATTTCACTCACTACTATAAGGGGTGCCTCACACATTTAGGTGAATGATTTGACTAACCATGCACAAACCATGGGATGCCTCTTTGTCCAATAATTTCACAGGTTTTCATTGTCATGCACCCTAGTTCGCACAGTAATATACATACCATCTGGTCCCGTGGATGCCACTAAACCCAATAGCATGGTTAATGTAGATCATGTAGTCTTGTTGTAATTTTTATCTCTAACTATGATGACTAGTCTCCTTTCACGAATTTTGGAGATATGGGCTTTGAATGAGCCCCATATGCACTCAAAACCTACGTCATTAGACTAAGATACAATAATAGGGATGTATTATGTAATTTAAATGAAAAAATTAATGATTTGTACATTTGGATAATGATAATAAGTTACAATCAATAAATAGTGATATTTTATTCTCATAGTAATATTTGTGGGATCAATTTAGAGAATTCCATTCCATGATCAGAATGTCATCAAATTCCACTAAGGGAGTATGAAAAGTTTCAATGGGAAGATAATATACCCAATTTTTATATAGGATAAGTTATATAATTGGGATACAATAATTTCCCCCATTTTATGTTTTCAATAATATATACACTACCATGATTTGTTGTGGTGTTTGAATAGTTTTACTAATCATTTCCTATATGTATATATTTATAGAACCCAAATAAAAAAGTAAACTCATTCTTACTGAATGAATTACAAGAGTACCTGTCACTACTTGTTTTTTGGGTTCCACCTCAGTGGTTGTGATAGAAAAATCTATTCATTGGTTCCTTGGAATTTATTTCTTGTCTTCGAAAACACATTGATTAATGAATTGGTTTGCAATGTTCCCTAGTTAACTGAATTTGTATCATTGAATAGTACACTAAGGATTGACTGACAAATTAATCTCTTCAATCACAATATTGGGTTCCTCTTATCAGCAATCACTAGTTCGGTTCCCTTTCATTCCACACTTAATGATTTTCCTTATCCCCCTTACGTAATTTTTAGTGTACTTCATTACAGACCATTGAAAAGTGGGATGCTGATATTTAATGACACCATTTTATTTCTCCATCAGCCTACATAATTAAACATAAATTTTTTCTTCTTTTCCACTAGATACCCTTGAGATTAACTGATCTCTATTTTGACGTTGAGGGATCATCAGAAAATTTCTTCATAACTATCAATGTCTCAGATCACCACAACTTTTTTTATACATCATTTTATCCCCCCAAAGATGCGGCCAACCTTGCATTCAGTAGTATCAAAAAAATTGGAGGTGCATCATGACAGTATTATGATTTTTTCCTAATATTCCCTCATATATTTTCAATATTTTTTCTTGTGGTAAAGGAAATACTTTTACATTTTAAAACGCAGTGAAAGGAAAATATTTATTAGAAAACATTTTACAAAATTACTTCCATCCCACGTCTTTGATCTATTAATAATGCATCATATTCTTTATCCGTGTCCACCACTGATATTATTATTCCTATATATGATAAATATAAAGTATAATCTTTAAATTTTAATAAAGATGAAGGATATTAAAGATCATCTCAATGGTGTAGATCCACTGATCAAAGATTATAGGATTAGATGATCAATTGAATGTCAGATTACTTTTTTTCATAAAGGACAAAATTGAATCTTATTATTTCTTAAGGGGATTTGGAATATCCTCCAAAACTAGGTTTCATGAGTTGATTGAGAGAGTATAGTGATAATGATCTAGATTACTACTCCAATCGGATTGGCCATCTCATTGAGTGAATTCATTACATATCCCATAAAAATTATTATTTACCTTATCCCAACTATTTATGAACACTATAAGGAATAAATGGGGAATTAGGGATGATTATTTTAAACTACTAAAAACATAAACGTGGATTAAATGAAATTAAATGCGTATCTTATAATTTTTTTATTTCTAAACATATGAATTTATTGTATTTAGTCAATGTTATCTGTGATTTATTTTATAACATATAATCTTATGGGAATTATTTCATTCCCTTAAAAATAGTTTGTAACAAGATGAATTTTACAAAGAATATCCACCAAGTGTGTCAAATCAAGAGTGTAGTAAGACCCATTTTCATGTACGAAGCTACACCGAGTTAGGCCTAACAAACCTTGTCGGAGTTGTTAGCCCTAGGTTCATCTGTTCAAGAACAACATCCACTTGTAGTATAACGGAAGGGATTTATTTTTTTATAAACCACATAATATATAATTACCAAAACGTAAGTATGTCATATTATACATAGTCTTATCCATTTGGATATTTCAAGGGTTTTCTAATCGTAATCACAAAAATAACAAACCATTTCCTATGATACCAATTATAAATTCCATGATATTTAATAAACATTAATTCATGATTTATTATATAAGATAATACTTACTTCAAACTATAACAATGACATGTCTAGTTTCTTTTAGAATATGGTACATAACATGAGAACCTAAAACAATATATATATATATATATATATATTTATTTATTTATTTATTTATTCAAAACATATGTAACATGATTTCACATTCTTTTTATTCTTATGTGAAAGTGTGCCACATAAATCATACAACATAAAATCATTTATTATTATATCTTATTCTGTGAACATGGAGTGTGGAATACATACATGTAGGTCCAAAGACAAGTAGACATATGTGTATAAAGATGAACACCATTGATAGGAAATGTGTATGGTATTCACTACATAAAAATTTTCGTATGAAAAAATCACTGTGAAATTTCTACAGAATAATAAAGTCATATATAATTTAATAAAAATGATTTTATTAGAGTTAAAATGGAATTATACTAAATTGATAATTAAATAGTTAGAAATAAATTCATTGAAATACTTATCCCATCAAATGTAATTGGAAACAGAAAGCATATGATAATAAATAATGTAGAATAACAAAGAGAAGGTGAGAATCCCTTACATTAGTGTGTAACTCCAAATGCATAATAGTAGAATCTTGATATATTTTGGTTACATGGGGATAACTCTATATTGTGAAAGATAGAGTAAATAATTTCTCTACGTATTTTGAGTGAATAGAAATGGGATCATGGTGGGTTTAATATTATAAAAGTTTTTTGATTTCAAAATTATTTATCAAACGTAGGTCTTGGACTCTATATAGTAAGTTAACAAAAAAAACAAACCATACCATGGGTACTCCACGTGGATTATTAAAAATGGGAGTGGTTTTAATTATTAAATAATTAAAATTTCTAATCATAATAAAATAAAATATTTACTTATGAGGAATTCAGTTAGACTCTTAAAAATATACTTTTATTACATCAAATTATATTAATGGATTGGGAGGATTTAAAATGATCTTATAAAAATAATCAAATAAATCTAAAATAATACTATTTTTATGATAAAAGATTTATTTTTTCATTGATACCATTTATAGTATCTATTATGTCAACTTTGGGTCATTATGATCTCATAATACATAATATATATTTACGTAGTATTTAATTACTACATGTAATAACGATTGTCCCACACAATTAAGAAATGTTCCCCATTGTATAATTTCAACATTATGATTCACAAATTAATAATCATCTTATATAAATAACTTAAAAATATTTAAAATTTTATTTTTAAAATAAACACTATATTTATTAAGCGATGAGAAATATTTTGGCCAATAATAGTTTTTGAGCCCTTATAAAAAATACTTTTGACATCATATACATATATGATAATTTATATTTAATAAAAATTCCTTTATAATGATATATTTATAAAAAAAATTTAAAAAATATATTAAATAATAAAAATAAAATACTTAATTGAATTTGAATGTGTCACAAATTTTTTTTTCATGTTTTATATTATCAAAATAAAAATCATTTATAAATTAAAAATAAAATGATAAAAAATTATTCATTATTACATAAAAAATAATGTGTATAATCACATTTTTGGGTTCCTGATATATATACCATTAATACAACAGTAAATTCCCTATGAGTATGGTTCATGATAGTGATATTTTCATTAGTTGGTTCATTGAACATTGTTTCGGCCATTATCTCGATGAGCTTGAACCTCTCCCATAAATTGTTTCTATCATTTCTAATATCATGGATATTATCATGGGAATGGACAAGGGAAAATAATAGATATGATATCTCCCAAGGATTCTCTGATAAATTGGATTCATAGGATACTATCATATTAGTTGGGTAACTCACTTTGTTCATATCAAATGTATTGGTTTAAACCCTATATTTATAAAAATAATTTGACCATTATTCAATTACAATATCATCAATGGTACTAATACTTACCAATCCATTACATAAAATAAGATATAATAAAACCAAATAAGATCATGAGTTCTATTATATTGTATCAGATAATAAAACATTTAATTAAATCATTATGGAAATTTTATTTATGAAATTTCATGTCGTTATAGTAAGAATGTGTATGATATATTAATTTGAATAATGGATACAATTTCATATACATGAAATATTATAATTTTGATATGTGTTGGTGGAAAATTAGTTACATCAGTTTTAGAACTGGTAGTATATCGTACACATTATGGACAATTTCCTTTCCAATTAAATAGTATTAGAGATTTGAAAATATTATTCCGTAATAAAAATAAAATAAAATTATATTGATTGTAATGTTATTATTATTTTAAATGTTGTAATAAATAATTGATATTGGAAAAAATGTAGTGAAGAGAAAATTCTTAATGAGTAGAATTAGGATTTTTTAGAGAAATATTCTTTGGATATCTAACTAATGAACCTGGGGTTAATATTTTGGAAATACCCGTAGCTAGAGAATGTGGAAAAAGATTATGGAAATGAATTATCTCTGGGTTTAGTTGACCCATATGTCATGATAGGGGTGAAGAAGTCGGGGGAGTGAATTTCCCTTCATAGTTTTGGAGGTGTGAATTTTTTGTAAATACATCAAACCATTCAATAATGGGAAGTCAAACTCAATCCATATTAATGAAAAATTAATAAATAATTTACTGTATTAATGATAAGGTCTTGTAACACCTATACCACAAAAATTCAAAATTTTATCATTCCATTCCTTATCTATTATAATTCTTTATATTAACAATGTAGTTTTCACCATGGTAACTTGTATCGTTGTATTTAACTTGTTAATATACCCCATAATAATAAAATTAGAATGATTATTATTATATAATTTTAACATATTAATATATATATTTGATATATTAATTCAATTAAAAAATATTTATTTTTGGAAAAATAATTTTAACAAATGTGAATGTAACATTAAAACCCACATTTCAACCTCGACCGATGTAATTAATTTTTAAAACCTTTTTAAATCATAATGAATAGAAATTAATTTGAAAATATTATATAATATAAAATATTATTAATAAAAATAATGAAACAATTATTTGTAATTAAAATAACATAATTGTTAGAATTAATTTTTGATTAATCATGTAGATGTGACTAAATAGACGTTTTAAAAAGGGGAAATATTCAAATGAATTTGATGTTTTAATATCAAAATTAAAGAAAATAGAATAACATAAAATTGTTAAATTTAAATTTATTTGAACTAATTTTTTTTCAACATTATTTCAAATTCTTTTTATCTTTTAAAATAATTTAAATGAAAAAGTAGTTTTCAATAAGGAAAATATTTTATTACTATTTATAGTAAAATGAATCTTTTGAGAAGAAACACAAAAATAGACCATCTTATAATATTGATAATTTATTTAAAAAAAATAAGTAATATATTTTAAACATGTTTCCTAAAATTTTTATATTTTAATTTTTATTATATGTGTGCAAGTCAACACAAAACTGACTTTAAGAAAAATATCTTATCTCAAAAAAGATTTTTTCAAACAATGTATTATTATTTAATTTATAATAAATATATAACCATTTAATGTATTTTATTTAATTGGAAACCATAATTTTCTTAATTTACAAATTATTATTCATTCCCACAAATTTAATGGATATGAAATAACTTTCTTATTTTAATAATAATATATTGATAGAGTATAAAATTTCAATTAATCATTGTATTTTGTGCATCATAAGTTGTAAAAAAGATTGAATTTTTTTATATGAAATATATTGAGAACTATTAGGGTGTTACATTATCTTATAATATTTGTGTCGTGTTTCATATTTTATTATGAACATGATGTAACTCTTTTATAATCTCAGGGTATTAGATATGTAGTTGTATAGAATCATGTTTTATATTATTTAATAATACAATAATTTTTATAATGTAAATAAATATTGAAAATTATTTTTTATAATTTTATTTTTTTAAAATGAATTTTTTTTTGGAATCAACACATTAAATTTTTTTGGGTTTTTATTCTTTATTATATTTCCTGATAGTCAAATGCAATGGTGAATAATGACATACAATAAAATTAAATATTTTTCAATATAATTATAATAAATTATTAATTATATTTGAGATAATGTAATCCATCGATATCATATTTTTTCCTACATAAATTTGTATAAAGTCTCACAATAATAATCACTTGTAATAAACGTGGGAAATAATAAAAATAATATTTTTTAGAAACACACTATCCTATACCTGTAAATACACTTTTCATTCACCCTTTTTATAATCACATAGAAAACAGATTCCCTGCAAATGATCATCAAAAATCACACAAAAAAATCGTCAATTTTTTTGGTCATGCTTAGGCATCACCAGAATCCCAATAATAGAATCATGGCTATTTTTAATCACATTTATGAATCATGTTGTGAAAAAACAATTACTACCTCACATGGATAGTTATAGAAATATATATTCACGAATTACTATAATATATTTTAAATTAATGATAATATATGTTTATAAAAGATTAATGATATCAATAATGTTAAAAATAAACAATGAGTGAAAATATAAGTCTAGAAAACTAGCCTACCAAAACAAGATTCAAAATTTTAAAACACATTAGAATTTATTTTGAACAAATAATTTTTATATAGAAATATTGACATGTCTAATAATATATTGAATTATTTTTATCTTATCTGTCCTTTAAAATATTCCTTCCATCCAATGTAATTAAATCCTTGTGTGTTTGGAGTTATAAACCAAAAAATCGTAAGTTTTTTGACACATAAAATACTCATTCTTAAAGTAATTATAAAATATAATAAATGGATAAATGAGATGATATAAATATGATTATGGTAATAAGAATTATATGTAAAAATTTAACCTGACTATTCAGTATGCAAAGAGTGTGTGCATATTTGGTTAAGACACTAGGAAAAGACTATCTCAAAATATTTTAATTTTTATGGGAATATTCTCTATCATTATTTTTCTATATATATATTGATCTTAAACTCTTATAATTATTCATAATATATGTTCCTTTTCACTCATTTACTTCCTTTTTAGGTGACATTTCTATTTATCAAGTTACGTTTCCAAACATTTCGTTAAATTAAACCCAATAAATAGAACTATTCATTTTATTGTTTTTTTGTGTTATTATATTATAACGATATTTTTATTAATTGAATTTAAAATTACATCCTTTTAAAATAAAATATAAAAATTATTTTATAGAAACCATAATATTTTTTTTAATATAAAATATTAATTTTTTTTCCCTAAAAACTGGATAATTGAGTATAATTTAATAACATCTTTATATTTTCTAAAAAAATTTCCTAGTCTTTTGCGTTAATTAAAAATTTCCATGATATTTTGTTTAATAATTAATGTTAAATAATAAATAATAACTTTTTTTATTATAATTCGACATGATATATTATTGATTCAATATTTATGGATTTAATATGTTATGCTTTTATTTCCCACGGTTTAATTATACGTATATAATTTATAACTGCTTTTTTGATATAGAAGAAATATTCGTTAAAAATTATAATGATGTTTGAGCCAAAAACTATAAAACATCTAATATATTAGTCAATGAATTTTTTAGCATCATATCATTATTAATTTATTTAATTTGGTTATGATTTTTCATTAATGTTTTGTATGGGAATAAGGCATTTAGTGTTTTACAGAATACTAAGTGTGTACATGTTGCAAAAAGATTTTTCCATAATGTTGATAAATCTTTGAATGATCCTTAACCTATGTTTATGATTACATGGCTTTTATTTTTGAAATATTTAATGATTTGAATGATTCCCATTATTATTTTATATTTTTTCCCTTAGACAATGATCTGCTGTGATAGATTACGGTTCATTTATTTCATGGTATAATTTGAAACAATTATGATATCTTAGTTAATATTTTTACTATTTCCACTACATACTGTGTTATTTTCATACCTATTTTATTTATGTTCCTAGGATATACAATTACTTGTAAGGATCACATTATTCTATAATATAATATTAAGAAAATTGAAATAATATTTTTTTATATCATTTGTAATTTTTTTATAGTGTATCATTTCTCCGAAAGAGACCGAAAGTATAGATTTTTTTGTGTTTTATGGATATTTATCTTAAAAATAATTAAATATTGTATTAATGTGATTTGGTTAATTATAAATAGTATCAAATCATAATCATGTGATTTCTCGATATTAGGTTAAATAATATAATATGAAATATTCCCTAAATAACCATGATTAAATCAGTGAAAGTGGGGAGTTACGACATGCTAGTGATTTGTTAGATATTTTTTCAATGTTAGATTTTCATATATATGATTAATACATGAAGTACACTAATACATAAATTTTTTAATCTCTGGAATCCGTCTATTATAGAATTGATACAAAGACTAACAATCATGTCAAACACAACTATGATGGTGAATGATATGATTTACCAAACTATATTTCTTTGATATTGGATGAAGGATTGGAAAGCCTGATGGATTTTATTTATCAATTGACACAAGAAAAAAATAATAAAATGAACTAATTGGGGAACCCTTAATCACCCAAGAGAGAATAAGTTATAGTTTAGTCACTAATTTTATAATATCTCCCAGCCATTGGTGTATTTTAGGATCCCCAAATAACATATCAATGGATTAGTTCCATTGAGAAGTTATTCTTCATTATTAAATACTCTAGGAATGAAAAAATGATTAAGGATTCATTTTTCCTACTTTAAAAATACAATTAGTGGTAGATTGTGTTCCGGAATACAAACCCCAAGGATGAAATGACATCAATATAATGAAAAAAATTATTTTTTTATCATCACAAATTATCCATTTCAATTTTATGTTAAAATAGTTTTATAGCATTCTAGATTTATGTTACTGATGAATAAATCAATTGGTTTTTATGAATCAAAAATCACAACGATTTCAAGGTATTCCATTGGATTTATTATTGACTATAAAATAATGGTTTAATATATATTTACTTCCTTGAAAAATTGTTAATGAAATTCATTAGAAATTCAATACATTGATAACTATGATAAAATAATAAAATGTTCCATTAAGAAAATGATTGATATTATAGAATCTAAATGGTCTCCAAGGATGTGTCATAATAGTTGATCAAAAGAGCTTCACTCTATCGGATCAGCCGATAAACATCATGAAGAGAAACAATTTGACAACATAACTGTCAAAATTGTAGTATGAATCATCTTGGATAATATCTTAATGGAATAAGTTAATTATCCATGCATGGATAAAAATTATCTCAGGCTCTAGAATTAAAAAAGTAGAAGAATAATCTAATCAATATGATGAAATAAATAATCATTCCACTCAACATGCATGGTGGTCCAATGATATATTTGATATGGATTGTGAATGTAATGTAGTGATAATTACACATGTTATTAATTTATGAATAGTTAATTTTCTATTTGATTCTAGTTCTATGTATTCATTTCTATTATTCATGTACACTAAATATATTCCAACACTATCTCATGATATGGATGTTTATCTATAATTGTAAATATCTAGTAGTGAAATATTTAAATATATATTATATAATACATACCCATTTAACATATGGGGTTAATAATAATCTAGAAAATCCATTAGCTCTAGATTGTTTAAAAGTACATACTATTCTAGGAAGGGTCTTGTTTCCTCTGTGTAGAGTTAAAATAATATTTTAAGTGTGGAAAATTGTTATCCTAATCCAAACCCATTTATTTATCATATATTAAATTATGGGGAATAATGAATATATTTGGAAAATCATTGTGAAGAAATATTAATGTTCCCTTATAAGAAAGTGTAACTATAATAAATTTATGAAAAAATGGAAAGGATTACCCTGGATGTTTTTTCATTTGGGAGGGAATATCATAATTTATTTCTCTTGAGTGTTTCATGTACTTCTGTCTGATAAGGTGGTTGAGTTATCTATATAACATATACATAGATATTATCTAATATTGAAGTTTCCCTATATAATTTCAATTATTAAAATGTAATAATTGTTGATCAAACTCTATGTCAACATAGAAAAGGTTTTTTTATTTACAAATTTTTCTTTATAGGGTTCCTTATTCTTTTTTACAAGATGATGGAGGGGAAAATAAATATCATCAATTATTACCAAATTCTCAATATTATCATGATAAATAAAAAGCACCCACATCCATAGATTGACGATTCCTTTGAATATCAATGTGAGGATCAGAACTACACAATGGTGTATCATTATTCAAGGTACCATTAATTGAATGTGGGGAATCAAAAAATTTCAATGGATTATATTAATGTATGATTTGAACACCATGGTTTCATAAAAACACATTTAATATAAAATATTTTTATATGATCATCATAGGCATGATTAATAATTCATTTCTGATTACCGTGGAAAGGTTTTTCTAGAATTTGTAGATTATATTCTCATAAACTAAAAAATAAATGAAAAACATGTAATGTATTTTTGTATTGTTATATAGGAATCCATATTAGAAAATTTATATGAAATATTTAGCAAATTGTTTGACCCTACCCACTAATTTACCTATCCAAGGATTGAAATGATAGAAAAGAGATCATGACACATAAACCCTACCTATAATAGTAAAAGGGATAGATATAATAACTGAATTTATATCATACAATTTAATGTTGGTCATTAACCTTTTAGGATATCTTAAGTATAGATAGATAAGATAAATCACCATCAAACACTTTTCTAGGGTAAAATTCAAAATATAAAATACATATATATAAGGTCATAATGACTAAATCAACAAAAAAATAAACTAAAAGTATGAAAAAATATCTACTACCACTTCCTCAAAGCTAAAACAACTATTGAATAACACCACAAGCCAGTATAGTCCATCTTAATCACCAACTATATGTCACATTCCTTATAAATTTTTACATACATAGGATGAGAAAAACGTTTAAACATAATAAGATCTTTCTTAGAGACAATTGTGCATAATATAAATAAATAATAATAAATCAAAGTGAACAATATGTGTAACTAACTCAATAGATGATCTATTATATAAATTTTTTAGCCTTACCATGACTCTCTCACCAAGTATCGCAAACTAATGATAATATAATAAAAGATCAAACTGTGGTAACCCTTTACAACTTCACTACTAGTTTTCCACTCAACCCTAACATAATATGTCTTTAGTTATCTCTCTAAAAATGTATTCCAACCCAATGACAGATAAGATACTATATAAAATAATTAAATATATACATCAAATACCCTTCACCTAATTTTTACATCATCTGATCATCCAATACCACATTTCCATATAGTTTTGAAGGAATTTATGGAAACCACCAAAACCTGTATACGGAGTACCAGACCTCAATACATCAAAGACCATAAATGGTAGACCAATAATAATCCACATGATACTATACCTTGAGTTATATGTTTGTGAAGAAACCCAAATCCATTACAACCCTATACAAAAATATAATAGAGATATATCCAACTTGAAAACAAGAACATAATACCACCATGAGAATATAGTGGTTAAAGAGGGGTTAATAAGCCAATTATTCTAATCTGACATAGATATTAGTGAAAACATTATCCTAGATTCAACTAGGATACAAGAACTGAACCAAAAGGTGTTGTAATGATTTTGAAAACACATAATATACATGATATAAATAGCATAAACCCACAAAATTGTAATCATTAAAGGATTATACTTAACTGTATCTATCAGATCTTGGACACCCGAATATTATTAATAAAGAATAGATATCCTATAAGTAAACATAAATTGTAATAATACTTTCATTTATTTTATTCCCTCAATATAATATCCCTAAAGCATTAATTAAATCATTATAAATTAATGTTTTTATATTAATTACACTATATATTAGTTAACAACTAATGTCCAAAACCTTAAGGAATTGTCAAACCCATACCCCAGATCCTCAAGAGTTAACTTCATTAGAATTATCTTCAATATTCTACTATGTGGGAGTAATAATTTAATATATCTTATCTTTACACAAAACGGGGAACTCTAGGAATCACCCAGCAATTCCAATACAAGATTTGTACACCATTCATAACTATCTACCATAAGTAGTGGGGATACAAATGTAGAAATAAGATATCCAACTAGACTCTTATTTTAAAAAATTAATTATCAGTTAATCATATTAGCTTTTAAATAAAATAATTAAATAACAACATAACGTTGTTCTATAAATCCTTATTTCATTCATGACACAACCATCCATAAAACCAGGATTCCTATAGTCACACATGTGAAGTAATCCCAAAAACTTGAACTACCCCACACATTCTGGTCTATCCACTAGTCATTCCAAACTCAAATAATGTCATATAGTAGGATCCATAACTAGATAAATCACACAAGATATCATGAAATCATCCAGACGATCTGGGTATTATTTCCCTAAAAACAACACATAATTTATTTCCATTAAATTGAGCTCTATTCCAAATATTAACAAATAAATATATATTAATGCTTGTTAAAAAATTTCAACCCATCATTCATGTTAATCCATAGAAATAATAGAAATCAAAACCATATTATTAACATTGATTGTTAACTACCTTTTAAAACAAAAAGAAAACTATTATCTTGGAGGAAACCAATATGATCACTAGAACCAAAAATACATTATTTTCATTAATCTAGTTTAATCATTTTTTGATTAATTACACCATTATACATAAATAAAATACACGATAATTTGGTGTTTTCATATGAAAACAATATGATGAAATGAATCACATAATGAAATTATTATGACCAACCTTATTTAAACAATAAATGTGGATAAAGGTTTTACCAAAACATGAGAAACACAACAATACTATTGGAATACTAGTTATACGAATACATCTATGAACCACGAACCAACTATAAAGAAACAAAACCCAAAACATGGATACCCATTCTGTTTTATTCATACCAATGAAAAAGATACAAAAATGGAGAAAATAAAAAAGGGAGTATACCTCAAAATAGAATATTTCAATTCCCAACAAACTAGTGTTTAGAACCCATGTGATATGATGTAGGGTCATCAATGGAGTTAGAATGGTTTATTACCATGTAGAAACCTCTATAAATAGAGGTCCAATGTGGTTTGTAGATCAAAAAATACCTTGTTCTCTATGATATCTTGATATTGAAGTACATCCACAATGAGGTTCATAAATCTGTTATTAAAGGGTATGGATCATATTAAAACAACATTACAGACATCACTAATGTCCTCATGTGTTTCCAATTTCGAATTTTTCATGAATGTAGAATATTGGTGATTATTTTGGACATTTAAAACTCATATCAACTACCACCTTTGATTCCACTATGATGTTGCCATGGCGGTTGTGGTTTATGAGTTCCTCGTCATAACAGGAAAACCCTACATCATGTCACCTATGTCTAAGTTGTTTCCCCAATTCAATGGATCCAAAAATGTCTTGGAATGAAATTTATATTATTTCTAATTTAGATAAGAGGAACCCCATGTTCTACAACTACACTATTTCGTTACTGGGTATTTGAAGTAGTAATTTCATACAAGATGACACCAATGACACCACAACCTAAAAAAGGTTATGGTGTGTCCAATTTTGTATTGTAGGGGCTAAAAAACCACTAAACGTCTCTATAATATACTTAAACAAGCCATTCATTAGAAAACAAAAATAAAATGGTTAGTAAGGTATGAAAAATTATATTAGATACCTATAAAACAATTTTTATCCTCAAAAATTTAAACCATGACTGTAGAGATAAAAAGATAATTTGTTAACAGAAAACCCACCTGACGAGCTGTCTATCAGGAATCATGCCATCATAGAATAAAAATCAAAAAACATAGAGATAAAAGTGTAAAAAAACAGAAAACTGACCACCTGCTCCCAAATACATTCTGGGTGTAATACATATCAAACAAGATCACTACAAAAAAATTTCACTTTATAAGGGGTTGTTTTTTAGATTAGAAGCGATTAGAACCCCTTCTAAATAAGTTAAAATTGGTTGTGAGGAACCACAACTACTGTGGCCGCCCACAATCTTTAGTGGCAATTTTGAGTAAGCGATGCTAAATTTAAGATGACTTCCATTGTGGATAAACTAGAGGGGTATTAAAATTCCCTTAATGTTGACATAAACTCACCATACCCTCAACCACCGCTAGTTGAAGTGATTTAGGGGTGGTTTGAAATAGCCCCAAATAATGGTGTTACATTACGGGTGGCTCTCACAGATGGCCTTGGTGTTTTTTTCATTTTTTTAAATTGACGTACCACATTCCTGTTCGCTCCCCCATCCCACCATTCAGTTATCTATTCCTGCCTCCCGAACCGCACCTCTCATGCCTCCCGCTTCCTTGGTTATAGAAACTCAAATTCCTTGCACCTGCAGTTCAGTTCCCCTATTCTCAGGCCTCCAATCCATCGCCACCTCTGGTTCCCCAGTTAACACCTCCAGATTGCCTCACGCCTCCTTTCCAGCCCCACCTCCGATTCCTGCCTCCCAAACCATTCCTCCAAGCCCACCCATAGAAAAATAATTGATGCATTGATTGGAACCTGCACCGCCCAACTTTATCATCCGCCGAAATTTACATGCACACCACTACAATAAATGTTTGTTGTAATATATTTTAAACATTATAGTATTTATATATATGAAAATTTATTATAAATAATATTATTACGTTAATATATTTACATACATTTAAATAATAATATATATATTATTTACTATATTTATTTGTATTTTCAATCATATATATTATATATTATATATTATATATTTCTATATCACCTAAATATATTTCTCAAGTATATATGTATATATTGTACTTATATATATATGTGTGTTTGTGTGATATAAATAATATTATGAATTATTTTGATTCTTATAAAAAAGGTTTTTACCATTAAAAATTATATGTTGGTTTTATAAATACTATACATTTATTTTATTATTTATATCAAATATATATTATATTAAATTCATTTATATTATATATTTATTTAAATTATTTATATACTTAAATACAAATTTATATCATAAATGTATTTATTTATTTATTTATTTTAACAATATATATAAGTATATATCTAATATATTTTTATAAGGTCATTAAAAATATTTTTATATAATGTCATTCGATAAATATATACGTATTGTTAATTATATTAATATATATTTTTATATTTATAAACTGTATAATATTTTATAAAATTAATTTATTATAATTATTATATTAAATACAATCTATACAAATATTAATAATAATGTAATTATAATTATTATATATATAAATAATATTATATTATATATAATTAATATGTATATTTTTTATAATTAATATTATATGAAATACAATTTATATAAAAATACACTTATTATTATTTGAAATACAATTTTATATTAGTTTAAATTAATAACACATGAGTTACAACTTATAATAATATTTACATAATTTATTTTAAAACATATATGTATTATTATATACATAAATATATATTATTATTTAAAAATATATACATTAATATAAATTTATTTGTATAAATTCTAATTCATATAATATTATTTATATATATAATATAAAGGCATAAACCTATTAGATGAAAATAAACTTATTATTATTGTAATATAATTTATGAAAACTACAAGCTTCAATTTTTATATGATATATTTTTTAGTTAAATTATATTTATGTATATATTTATATATAATGTTTATTCATTTATATTATAAATAATTAATATTATATAAAATATAATTTATACAAATAAATATATATTAACTAACATAATATTACACAATTATATTAATGTATACATATAAATAAAATTTAATACAATCACATACATATTTTATATAATATATTCATATAATGTATTTAAATACATTTATATAATCTGTGTTAATATATAAATATATATATTGTGAAAGTTTCTTTTTATAAATAGTTGGGGTTTATAACCCCTTTAATCTCTTAAATTATCGGGGTTTTTGACCTCCCTCTAATTAAAAGATATTAAAGTATGGTTTTGAACCCCCTCTAAATTAATTACATTAGAAGGGGGGGGTTACCCCCCCTAAATTAGTGATTATAGGGGGGTTTGGAACCCCATCTAAATTAATGACATTGGAGGGGGTTTTTAACCCCCTCTAATTTAATGACATTAGAGGGGGTTTTAAACCCACTATAATTTAAAGATACTAATGTTGGTTTTGAATCCCCTCTAATTTAAGACACTAGTTGGGGTATTATACCCCCTCTATATTAAAATATTATAGGGGGTTATAAACCCCACTAAACCCCAACTCGATATTAAAAAAATAAAAAATAAAAAACATTAGGGCTTCCAAATCCCCTCTAATATAACACATTAAGGGGATCCAAAACGTCCTCTAAATTCGATGACTAGCAGGGGTTCTGAATAATCGATCTATAATTTTTATAGATAATGAATTTAGAGGGGGTATATAACGCCCTCTAAATTTCATGATTTGAGTGGATTGTGCAGAACACACTCTAATGTTTCTGAAAATGAATTCAGATTGGGTATTTCATAATCCCATATAAAACCCCCCCTCTAATGTATTGTTTTTGTAGTGGATAGAGTGGAAATACAAGTCATAAAATAAGATGAATCCATCTCATTATCCAAATAACGTTCAATAATGTCCTCAAAAACAACAATAAAAAATAATAGATAGACATAAAAACTCTTATTACTAAAAATAACACAATTAGTCATATTCCCATATTATATCTTCTCATCCATCAGTTCACCATAGGAATTTAGCATGGGGAATACCATTTCCACATAACACCTTCTATTGGTGGCCCAAAACCACGGAATAATGCTCCATTAATGTAATATATTTATATATTTAAATCTATCCCCAATCAAAATTGATAGATTCATTATAGTGATACAAAAAAAAATTGATACATGGAAACAACATATAGCCAACACAACTATGGGTAACATTCTATCTAATAATCTAAAAATCCAAAATGATCCAAAACCTCTAAGGGCCCAACAAATAGTCGGAAATCGAAATCCCATGAACAAAAAATTAGTCCCAATGATGAGGTGTCACCTACAAGAACACATGATAACTAACATTGATATAAAAAAATTTCATTGAATATTATTCATATGAATTATGAAAAATATTATACTACATTCAACTTCCCATGAAACTACCTAACCCGCTATTTTCATTGACATAAATGTAAGAATTTTTAACTCCCTTACCCAAGTCTAACACACTAGAGAAGGGAAATACAAACTAAGGAAATCATCAAACAGTTCCATAAAATTGGGGGAGTGAAAAATAATTTTTCAAAAATACTGGGCTAATGGTTGAGGCCTTGTCCATGAACCTTAATAATCTAATACAAATGATAGAATAATTACCTAAACTATCAATATGGTATTCTCTATCTGACATTACATTATTGGATGGAATGTAATTTGATTATCAAAATGAGATTTAAAATCAATCTAAAGTCCTCTCAACACCGTTGAGGTAAAACCAAGATCAAAACTGGATATGGAAATCCTTATAACTCTAGGGAGTCTCACCAAATCCTCGTGTTACTTCTATAAAAAACCATCGCTTATTTGGAACCATTAATTTATAAGAACTGAGATAATTACATCATAAAGTTCTATATCAACCATATATAATCATAGGCCTGTTAAGATTATGGTAATTATCTGCATAAGTGTATTGATATTTCCTACCACTTGAACTACGGAATAAATAATTATTGTAGTAACCCATCGAGAACATGATGTTCATCCTTTATCCTCTAGTAATCCAAACTTCAAAATTAAAACCCTAAAACTACATGATTCATCCAAGGACATCAAAATTAATTTTTAGAACATGATATATCTTTTTCATTGTAATTAATAATTATAGTTCAAATCATTTAAAATAATTTAGTACCAAATTTAGCATCATGGAAGGAATAAAAAGACCCCCTAAAACAAAATCCAAAACTATTAATCCTCAAGATATCCATTATGGGAATCTCCATAAACATCTTGATCACTCTAAACCGCCACTGTGGAATCTCCTAGTTTGGAATCCATTGGTTTTTACACTAAATAAAACTTCACTCTAAATTGGAAAATGCATCCTCTTCCACTAACCTCTCCCCTATCAAGATGAATCATCGATAAATCATCAAAAAGACTATTGGTATCTATATATTCATCCATAGAATCACTACATGACTTCATAAATAGTTAATTATATTCTAACATACCCTTTCCTATTATATATGAAATCTTAAATTCATAATCCATAAACAATTCCATCAAAAATTTATTTTTCACATTTTGTTCAGGCTGGGAAATGACATAATTCAGAATCATGAGATTGGTGAAAACCACAATGCACTCGATGATGTTGTAATTACACTACAACATCAAGAAATAACTCTAAAATCACTATCTTTAGTTCATGGGTTCTTTAATATTTAACACTGGGATATATCTATTATAAAAACATATGAAATAATTGATCTCCACTACATCAAGACACTTCCAAATCAATGAATCAATGAATCTCATAAAAACTCAATCTAAACTCCCTCTATTTAAAA
Source organism: Viscum album (assembly GCA_963277665.1). NCBI lineage: Eukaryota > Viridiplantae > Streptophyta > Magnoliopsida > Santalales > Viscaceae > Viscum > Viscum album. The sequence continues at coordinate 1,118,948,817 of OY728133.1, forward strand.
ATAAAGTACGATGGAACTGAAAATAAACTAATTTATGCACTAAAAACATCCTTGGACTTGTTAAGTCACAAGAATGAATGATCATTCCTAGTGATGGATTTCATAGGACTAAAAATATTATAAATAATGGGAATAAACGTTGCACAATTTTCCCCTTGACAGTGGAAACATCGCATCAATGAAAAACTCTTAGGGGATTCCATGTAAATGAAAAATAAAATATATTACGGATCTAAATCCAGAGCATACAAGGATAATATATTCTTCATGAAAATATATTCATGATCCTAGAACTCACACTTTGATATATTCTGAAATAGTTATTAATGATGAGTAACTCTTAAAACTAAACATTGATTATCAAGGTTCTTGTCGTCCTTTGAGGAGTATAAAAGGCTTTCATTGATGAATGTATGCTCAAACATATCTACAAACTATTGGACCAATGCACTCATAAATTGCATGAATAGAAATAGATTTTTTATTCACACCTAAAAAAATCACAAATAACTTATAAATCCCATAAATAATTGAAAATATTCCTCTATAATATCCTCATACTTCACCAACATTTAACGATATACCAATCAAATATCATTCATTGGGAGCCAAATGGATCAATATCTCAAATCATCAATCCATGGAAATGATAGAAGTGATTCATCGTCACCTAATTCAGATGATGATAAAAAAATATATAGATATAGAATACAATAATTATTCCTTACAAAAAAATATAGATAACCACATGGTGACACAATTTAATGAAACAAATATCACTAATAAATATCATTGATCTAATTTGGAATCTCTCACAACTCATAAATGATTATCCTACATGAAAACAGTCAGATCATGGAAGTGTTTTACTGTAGTTTTATCCCAAACCGAATCCTATTTTGGGGAGGGAGAGTAATTCTACAACCTCCAATATAATGTCATAAAGTTACTCATCCAAAACTATATAAAATTATAATGGATAATACTGGAAAAAACATAGCATCATTTAGACTATCACGGTGGGAAAATAAAAAAAAATGTCTCTTACCCATCTGAGGGTGTCACTCACCATCATACATGGTAGAATCTTTGTCAGCATGATGGAATAGAATAATCATCTATAAGAAATACATAAAAACATACAATTAATACAACCATTATATTTTGGGGATGATATCATATGGTTTTATCTAAAAACATTACAGGTATCTATAAGTGTGATGATGACATGACACTAGTTAAAAGTTTTTTCATACTAAAAATAGATAATATTGAACTCTTAATAGTGTAGTTAATTCCTATGGAAAAAGAAGTATCTCCACCTAATGACCAAAAGAAATGTATAGGGACAGTGATATGAAAGAGGTTGTATATTTTGAATCAAGAAAAGCATGAAAAAATATATAAATAGAAAGGGTAACATGGAAGATGTATAACTTATACTATGATGGGAACGCCAAGGTATATAGCCAAATATGTATTAGTTTATAAACCCACATACCTTGATGAACACCACCTCCATGATTGGTCTCTACTCTTGGAGGATGAGGATCATCAAATGGTTATCTTAATTTTTCTAGGCATCCACTCTAAAAATCCAGTCTTGGAGAGCCATGTTGATACGTCCCTCTTTGGAATTGACGAAATAGTGGAACCTAATGTGGAACACCTGATACTCGCTGCCTACCCAGTAAGGTTGATGAATCTATTTACTACTGAATACGTCCTTTATAAAAAATAGATGTGTATGATTCCATTTCAGCGATCTGAGAGCGAAGACTATAGAAAAATGATATGATATAGTTTTAACCTACTACCAGCTAATAAACATTTCTTTTATATTGTAAATTCAGAAATAAAAACCATATATATACGTCAAAAATAATCCTAAAAACTCAAAAATTATGAATTTTCTATACAAGTAATCATCCTTTCAAAAACATTTTCTCTCTACACTACATGGACATATTTTTAGAGTCTGCACATGGTGACATGGGTCTTTACCGTTGGGAACATAGACTCCCCAAAATACCTTTCACTGACCTCATTATCTAGAAATATGTCTTAAAAATGTCGTAAAATATCTTTGAAAATGACCTCGAAAAGCAAATAACTATAACATCAACATTTAATTTTATGAATCTCTTGAAAACATACCACCTTCATGGTCAATAAAAGTAAATCATCACGAAACTAGTCTCATAAATATTCTTGATGAGATTTATACCTACATATGATCATTAATGAACAGAAAATACCACTACCTAGGTTCCACATGTAGAATCATCATAGACAATGAAACCCAATGGTCTATCTGAGCATTGATCTCAAAAAAGGATATCTATAAATACTCAAACCAATCCTATTTCACTGAGTCGATAATAGATTCTATATTTTTATTAATACTCAAGTATTAAGATACATAGTGTTTATTCCCCCATGTTTCTTTTTCATTAACCTCTACCCTATGGTGATCTACTAGTAAATTCAATTGAATATATTCTATGTGAACCTGATGTAGAAATTAACCTAGATTCATTACTAAAAAATAAAATCTATTTAATAATTTCTAAAACCATCACATTTAATAATAAAATCAATTATTTATATTATGTTCAACTTAATACAAATTTATACAAATTTCAAACACAAGAAAAAATATGAACGATGCCTGATCATTTCATAGTTATCTACAACGAAACAAATTAATTTCTCTTTATATGTATATGGCCCCGGCCTTAAAACTTACTTAATATTGAATTAAATGAATACTTCACATTGAGGATCTTTTCAGGTTTAGAGTTTTAGAGAATTAGGACATAACTGTTACATCTCAAAAGATTAAAAAGTAGACACTTCTAATAAGTTTCCATAGAATAAAAAACCCCTTAAAAAGAAACATGTCTAGTTCCATGTTTTATATAGCATGACTTTCCCTTGATCCCATCCTTGACCCTATTCCACATTAAGTCCTATGAAAAACATTTCAAAAAAAACATGGGGTGAGCATAAATAGCTCAGTAAGGGATACACAAAGAATGAAAACTATTAGTTTTTCAAACATCAAGTAAACCATGTATACTTTATCAAAGTAATACCTTCACCTTCATGAAGTAGTAAAAACTCTTCACTGAATAAAATATCATTACTTACTTTTTTGTAACCAATGGATTACCATAAAACCCATATAAAGAACACATAAAATATATAAAGTTAACTTGGGACATAAACATACTTAAGTGGAATAACCATACGGTCGACTTCCACACATATCACTTAGTGGAATAGCTATACGGCCAACTTCCATACATACTTAATGGAATATCCATACGGCCGACTTCCATACCCAATGCATTGGAGGATATCATGTACCCACCCGTCCTGGTATTCATGGCACCACCCGTCATATGGTTTATCACGTAACCACCCGTCAAATTTCCAAGTACCATTAATAAAATCATAAGACATAAAACAAATATAATGGAAAGAAAAAATTTCCACACTTTGATCACAATATATCACTTAAATATATTTACATAACAAATCCATTATAAAAACCATTTTCAATACCAAAATACATAAAAGAGTATATGGTGTTTATTTTATTATAAAAAAACATTACGGCTTGTTCAGGATGCCAAAGACCAAAAAATACTCACGGTGGCGGAAAAGGTCGTTGTCACCACGTACGTTAAAGGAATCATTCCTTTTTGTCATTTTGTAAAATGCTTCGTAGAAAAAGATTACTTTTGTATAAAAGTAAAAGTCAAAGGGGTTTATACACCATAAAAAAAATGTTGTGTATAAAATTAAACATGCCTCAATTAAAGGAGATTGAGAGGAAGTCCCTTACCTCAGGTCCGACTTGACTCGATCGTTCTTTAACGTCCTTAAAATCGGGTAACTCTCTTAGATTTGAGCTCAAAGTCTTCCTTGGGAAGACTTCTGCCCAATGTTAGGCTTCAAGGAGCAAGAGAGGGATGTGGAGAGACAAAATGGGCAGGGGTTGGCCTATCCAAAGGCTTTGGAACTGTGGGTAAGGTGGTAGAGGTGGGGGCCTTTTATAAGAGGAGAGGAGGGGCACTCTTGGAAAGTAAGGAAATGATACTTTAATTTAGAATGAGTTTCGGATTTTAATGGTCCCACATTGATGTGTTTCGAGGATAAGGTGATAAGGGTTCTAAATCCACCCATCCAATAGGTTTTTGACATGTGTAGGTCTTATATTTTACATTATTTTTCCATTTTATTTAAATCCTTTATTAATGAGGTAATCACTGCATCATCATGATGTCATAAATAATTTAATTTATTCAAGGTCTAAAAATTATAAAAAAACTATCATGATGTCGGAAAGCTTTTTATCTTTCTAATGAATATTTATAGTAAAAAAATCTGAGTTGTATAACACCATTTAAAAATTCTTTCAGTAAAACAACTCATGTTTGTGTCATTTTTATTTTAACTTTAAATAAAAAGGTATTAATGTCATTTTCCAACTAAATTGGATCCCTAGGGTCCCCAAGTTGACCCATGGATTGTATCGGTCGTCCATGACACATAAAATGAGTTTAGGATATGTTTCAAGCTCATCTCATATTATTAAAACATTATTTTTACCTTAAACTACACTAATTACCTCTAATCGCGATTAAAAACTTAATAAGTTACTATTCACGAAAAATTATTTTAATCCCATTGAACCACATTTTACTTCTTAATGACAACCATGTATGTCGAATTTTTGAAATTCAAAACACAGAGGTGGTAAAATTTCATTTAAACTAAAAATCAGTTTTTTAAGTACCACTTAGTGGTTTCACTATTCATCAAAAATTGAAGATTTTCAGAAAAATACCAAAAAATAAACCTAAGATATATTTGATATTTCGAATTCAAAAATGATTTCCATTTTACAAAATTCAAAACATATAAGTTTCATTAATTAATTTATTAATTAATTCCCGCTGTCAGAGCAAATAGCATGTTTTTATGAAACAATAAGTATCAAAAGATTGACACTAGTTTAAGTCTGATTTCAAAGTGAAATTAATTCCAACGACCACTATTGGATTTAATGGTATAAAAATATTATAATTTCACAATAAAACCAATTCAAAAGATAATATAATCATATAAATAAATTAGATTAAAAAGAGGTTTTGAATTAAAATACAACATTTTACACAATTCATTAAAAAATGAACTTTATCGTAAAAATACCTTAAATTTACACAAAGTAAATTTTGATGTCCCGATTCTAAAAAAGAGTTATATCTGGTCCAATAGAGTGTAAAAGAGTGATCAAAACTATATTTAATGACAGTTCTCCATCAAAAGGTGATAAGTGAACCTTTGGTGAAAATTAGGGTATTAATGCCCAAAATTGAATTCTTTCCGTATTTTAAGCCTTTATCTTTTATTGGATAAATTAAAAAACATTTAAAAACATATATAATCATATTTTATTTATTTCTATCCATTCAAGCAAATACAACGACTACATGTTAACTACCATTTAAAATAATATTATTATATTACTAGTGTGCAACGTAAGTTTTCAAAGAAACTCATCGTTGCATATCGAGTACGCTATCGAACATAGAAACCCCTTTTAATTAAAATTAATATTTAATTCACAAATATTAATAAATATGAAAATTTATTATTCTTTATTTACCTGGGATGTTACATCCTTCCCCCCTTTTGGGAATTACGTCCTCGCAATTTTATTCACTTATCAAAATAAGTGGGGGTATTTATCCCTCATAGCATTTTCAGAATCCCACGTTGCCTCTTCAACCATATGGTTTTTCCACAAAACCATTACCTAGTGAATTACCTTATTTTGCAACACTTTCTCTCTTTGGTTAAGAATCTAGACTGGTTGTTCTTCATAAGATAGGTTCTCTTCCACCTGAACAACCTCTGGACTCAAAACATGAGATGGATATGGCATATACTTCCTCAACATCAAAACATGAAAAACATTATGTACCTGAGATAAACCCGGAGGTAAATCCACTCGATAAAAAACTGATCCAACTCTCTCTAGAATTTCATATGGTCCAACGAACATTGGACTCAGCTTTCCTTTCTTACCAAATCTCATCACACTTTTCCATGGAGAAACCTTGAGAAAAACATGATCACCTTCCTCAAAAGATAGATCCTTCCTCTGGTTATCCGCATAACTCTTCTGCCTGCTTTGAGCTATTCTCATGTGTTTCTGAATCAACTGAACTTTTTCTGCCATCTCTTCTACCAATTCTGGTCCCATCAACTTCCTTTCACCCCCTTCATCCCAAAATGTTGGAGTTTGACACCGCTTCCAATATAATGCCTCAAATGGTGCCATCTGTATACTAGAATAAAAACTGATATTATAAGAAAACATAACCAAAGAAAGATGTTGGTCCCAAATTCCCTGATAATCCACCGAACAAGCTTGTAGAATATCATCCAAGGTTTGAATTGTTCATTCTGACTGCCCATCTGATTGCAGATGAAATGTTGTACTAAAATTTAATTCAGTACCCAACGACTTCTGAAGGCCTTTCCAAATGTTAGAAGTAAACCTGGGATCACGATCAGACACAATAGAGAGAGGAACTCCATGTAACCTCACTATCTCTTTAAGATACAAACGGGAATGTTAATCTAGGGAAAAAGTATCTCGTATAGAAAGGAAATGAGCAGATTTAGTCAATCGATCAATAATAATCCATATTGCATTATTACCTCTATATGTCTTCGGTAATCCCATGACAAAATCCATGGATATATTTTCCCATTTCCACCCTGGAACTGGTAAAGGATGAAGAATCCCTTTCAGTAACTGCCGCTCTGCTTTAACCTGCTGACAAGTCAAACACTTCACAGTAAAATCAGCAATATCCCTTTTCATTCCATCCCACCAGTAATACTTTCGCAGATCTCTGTACATCTTAGTACTGCCAGGATGAACTGAAAACGGGGAACTATGACCCTCACATAACAACTCATTCATCAAATGTGAATCACAAGGCACACATAATCTCTTCCCAAACCTCAAAACACAATCATTATCAATGTTGAATTCAGGAAGCTTACCCTTATGAACCAGCTCTAGCTTTTTCTGCAACTCACTGTCTTGCTTTTGTGCTGTCTTGATTCTGTCTGATAGGGAAGATGTCACTGATACCTGAAACAAAACAGAAGGACTTCCTATGCAAAAAACTTCCATGACAAAGTCCATCAAATAAAAAACTAATGGATCTCCTTCCAAACACAACATTGTTAATGAAACATTACTTTTTCGACTCAAAGCATCAGCCACTTTATTTTCTTTTCCCGGATGGTAATGAATTGTACAATCATAATCCTTGATTAATTACAGCCATCTCCTCAGTCTCATGTTCAATTCTTTATAAGTGAATATATACTTTAAACTTTTATGATTAGTATATATTTCACACTTTACTCCATAAAAATGATCCCCCCAAATTTTTAAAGAAAAAACAACAACAGCTAATTCCAAATCATGTATAGGTTAATTTACCTCCTTGAGTTTTCAACTGACGTGATGCATAAGCAATTACCTGATCATTCTGCATAAGGACACAACCAAGTCCCTTCAAAGAAACATCACTGTATATAACAAACTCACCATTCCAGGAAGGAAGTGCCAAAACTGGAGCATTCACCAATCTTCTTTTCAACTGCTGAAAACAATCATCACATTCTTTTGTCCAGATGAACATAACACCCTTACGAGTAAGCTTAGTCATTGGACTAGATAACCTTGAAAAATTTCAACAAACCTTCGGTAGTAACCTGCCAAACCAAGAAAACTACGGATATCGGTTACATTTGTGGGTCTTGGATATTCTTCAACAACTTTTTTTAGCAGGATCAACATTTATGCCATCTTTTGAATCAATATGACCCAGGAATGAAATTTTTTGTAACCAAAACTCACACTTGCTGAATTTCCCATATAGATTATTTTTTTAAGTTTCTCAAGATAACCCTTAAATGACTTCCATGATCCTATTTACTTTTAGAAAACACCAAAATATCATCGATGAAAACAACCACAAACTTATCCAAGAACTCATGGAAAATTCAATTCATAAGGTCCATGAATACAGCAGGTGCATTGGATAAACCAGAAGGAATAACTAGAAATTCATAATGGCCATATCTAGTATGGAACGCAGTCTTCGGAACGTCTGCTTCTTTTACTTTCAACTGAATGTACCCCGACCTCAAGTCAATCTTCAAAAAATACTGAGCTCGCTAGAGCTGATCAAACAAATAATCGATATGAGGAAATGGATACATGTTCTTAATAGTAATATTATTCAAGGCTCTATAATCAAGGCAAAGTCTCATTGATCCATCATTCTTTTTAACAAACAAGACAGGAGAACCCCATGGTGATGTGATAAGTCGAATGAAACCATTATCTAATAACTCCTGCAATAGCTTCATTAACTCTAAATGTTCAACTTGAGACATTCGATAAGGGGGTTTTAGAATTGTCTTAGAATCATAAACTAAGTCAACAGTAAATTCTACTTCCCGATCGTGAATAATACCAGGAAACTCATCAAGAAAAACATCAAGATACTCATTTACCACTGTCACATCATTAATCTAGACAGTTTCTTTATTTTCAACAATATGTGCAAGGTAACATTCATTTCCATCTTTTACTAGTTTCTCAACTTCCTGACATGTTATCAAAAGCAAGGGTTCATTCTTGTACACAAACTGAAAATCTTTCTGAAAGGAACCCATTTTAGCTCTGAAATCAATATTAGCATGATAAAAATAAAGCCAATCCATGCCCAAAATAACATCAAAATGTACTAGAGGCAAAACAATAAGGTTTGATGGTAGATTCTTTCCACACACAAGGATAATAAGGTTCTTATAATTCCATTTTTGTGTCAACGTTCCCTCCAGGTGTTTTTACCATAAGTTCAGGGTTCATATATTGAGATGGAATTTCCAATTTACAAGAAAACTTCTCAGAAATGAATGAGTTTGTAGACCCTGAATCAAACAACACATTGGCATAATCTGAACAAACAAACAGTGTAACTGATTCTACTTAATTCGATGGCCCAACATCTGCTAACGTTGTTGCAAAGGATTTCACCACCCCTTTCTGCTTGTAGTCTGGCTGATTTCCCCCAGTTGAGTTCTTCGTTAGTCACTCATTTGCATAATGACCCATATAATTACACTTAAAACATCTTACCGCTGTCTTTTCATTTCCTGCTTGATCATCTTCCTTACAGTTACGAGCAATATGACCAGACTTACCACACCGAAAGCACTTACCAAACATGGATAATCATTCACCAGGATTCATTTTACAACACTTCTCACATGATGGATATTTGGTTTTCTTACCTCCTTGCTTCTTTGATGAATTCTTCCCCTTTGCATGTCAACTGGACCTCTTATTCTATTGTTTGTTATAGAACAATTGATCATTGGAAAACTTCATTTCCACCTTCTCCGCTCATCGAAAAAGTCTTTCATAACTTTTTAAATCATGAGAAGCTAAAACCATTCGATACATTGGCTTTAACACTGAGTAAAAATGGTTTATTTTACTATCAAGATCTCGTATGACGTTTGGAGCATACCTTGCCATTCGAGTGAACTTTTCTTCATAAGTAGCCACTAAGTAATCCTCCTACCTCAATTCTAAGAATTGTTTTTCCATCCTAAGATGAACCACCTTAGGAAAATATTTCTCAAGAACCATACCTTTGAATTCTTCCCAGTGAAGATCATTAATCTCATCACTATCCCTGATATTTTTCACCATCGACCACCATTGATCAGCTTCACCTTCAAAACGGTAAATAGCAAGACTAACCTTTTGATGTTCTGAACACCCCATGACATCAAAAATCTTCTCCAGTGCTTTAATCCACCATTCAGCTTGCACAAGGTCAGATGATCCTCTGAATGATAGAGGATGTTGCCTCATGAAATGTTCCACCACTGACATGTTCCTCTACAGTTGATCTTACTGATGTCATGCATGGATACCACCAGCGTTTATAGCCTCAGTCAATTGTGTCATCACTGCAAAAAACAGTTCAGTTCCGATTCTGACCATCTCAGGTTGCTTATTTGGAAGTTTTTCTTCCTCTTGATGTCGTCCCAACATAGCTGCTTAGTTTCCTCTGCGGAAAACCATTCTGAACACAGAAATATCTTAGGTGAAGCAACATGGTAATCTTTAAATGCTATATCATTTCAATCATACCATAAATTAACTTATAATTTAACACCTTTCTGACTCCTAAAGTTTTCTAAACTGACCTCTGATACCAACTATAAGGCCATGGCCTTATACCTTACTTAATATTGAACTAAATGAATAATTCACATTGAGGATCTTTTCAAGTTTAGAGTTTTAGAGAATTAGGACATAACTGTTACATCTCAAAAGATTACAATGTAGACACTTCTACTATGTTTCCATAGAATAAAAAAACCCTTAAAAAGAAACATGTCCAGTTCCATGTTTTATATAGCATGAATTTCCCTTGATCCCATCCTTGACCCTATTCCACATTATGTCATGTGAAAAACATTTCGAAAAAAACATGGGGTGAGCATAAAAAGCTCAGTAAGGGATACACAAATAATGAACACTGTTAGTTTTTCAAACATCAAGTAAACCATGTATACTTTATAAAGTAATACATTCACCTTCATGAAGTAGTAAAAACTCTTCACTGAATAAAATATCATTACATACCATTTTGTAACCAAAGGACTACCATAAAACCCATATAAAGAACACATAACATATATAAAGGTAACTTGTGACATAAACAAAATTAAGTGGAATAACCATATAGTCGACTTCCACACATATCACTTAATGGAATAGCCATACAACCAACTTCCATACATACTTAATGGAATAGCCATACGACTGACTTCCATACCCAATGCATTGGAGGTTATAACGTAACCACCCGTCCTGGCATTCACGGAACCACCCATCATATGGTTTATCACGTAACCACCTGTCAAATTTCCATGTGCCATTATAAAAATCATAAGACATAAAACAAATATAATGGAACGAAAACATTTCCACACTTTGATCACAATATATCACTTAAATATATTGACATAACAAATCCATTATAAAAACCATTTTTAATACCAAAATATATAAAAGAGTATTTGGTATTTATTTCATTTAAGAAAACATTACGGCTTGTTCAATAATCCAAAGACCAAATAATACTCGCGGCGGTGGAAAAGGTCGTTGTCACCGCGTACGTTAAAAGAAACATTACTTTTTGTCATTTTGTAAAATGCTTCGTAGAAAAAGATTGCTTTTGTATAAAAATAAAAGTCAAAGGGGTTTATACACCGTATGAAAGAAAGTTGTGTATAAAACTAAATATTCCTCAATGAAAGGAGATTGAGACGAAGTCCCTTACCTCGGTTCCAACTTGACTCGATCGTTCTTTAACGTCTTTAAAATTGGGTAACTCTCTTAGATTTGAGCTCAAAATAATCCTTGGGAAGACTTCTGCCCAATGTTAGGTTTCAAGGAGTAAGAGAGGGATGTGGAGAGACAAAATGGGCAGGGGTTGGCCGAGCCAAAGGCTTCAGATGTGAGGGTAAGGTGGTAGAGGTGGGGGCCTTTTATAATAGGAGATGAGGGGCACTCTTGGAAAGTAAGGAAATGATACTTTATTTTAGAATGAGTTTAGGATTTTAATGGTCCCGCATTGATTTGTTTCTAGGATAAGGTGATAAGGGTTCGAAATCCACCCATCCAATAGGTTTTTGACATATGTAGGTCTTAGATTTTACATTATCTTTCCATTTTATTTAAATCCTTTATTAATGAGGTAATCACTGCATCATCATGATGTCATAAATAATATAATTTATTTATTATCTAAAAATTATAAAACAAATATCATGATTTAGGAAATGTTTTTATCTTTATAATGAATATTTATAGTAAAAAATATGACTTGTATAACCCCATTTAAAAATTCTTTTAGTAAAACAACTCATGTTTGTGTCATTTTTATTTTAACATTGAATAAAAAGGTATTAATGTCATTTTCAACTAAAGTGGATCCATGGGGTCCCCAAGTTGACCCATGGATTTTCTTGGTCGGCCATGACACATCCAATGAGGTTATGACATGTTTCAAGCTCATCTCGTATTATTAAAACATTATTTTTACCTTAAACTACACTAATTACCTCTAATCGCGATTAAAAAACGTAATAAGTTACTATTCACCAAAAATTATTTTAATCCCATTGAACCATATTTTACTTCTTAATGAAAACCATTTATGTTGGATTTTTTAAATTAAAAACATAGAGGTGGTAAAATTTCATTTAAACGAAAAAGAAGTTTTTTAAGTACCACTTAGTGGTTTCACTATTCATCAAAAATTGATGTTTTTCAGAAAAATACCAAAACATCACCCTAAGATATATTAAATATTCAGAATTCAAAAATGAAGTCCATTTTAAAAAATTCAAAACATATAACTTGCATTAATTAATTTAATAATTAATTCCCGCTGTCAGAGAAAATAGTGCGTTTTTATGAAACAATACGTATAAAAATATTGACACTAGTTTAAGTCTGATTTCAAAGTGAAATTAATTCCAACGACCACTATTGGATTTAATGGTAAAAATATATTCTAATTTCACTTTAAAACCAATTCAAAAGATAATATAATCATATAAATAAATTAGATTAAAAAGAGGTTTTGAATTAAAATACAACACTTTACACTATTCATTAAAAAATGAACATTATCGGAAAAATACCAAAAATTTACACAAAGTAAATTTTGATGTCCCGATTCTAAAAAAGAGTTATATTTGTTCCAATAGAATGTATAAGAGTGATCAAAACTATATTTAATGACAGTTTTCCATCAAAAGGTGATAAGTGAACCTTTAGTGAAAAATAGGGTATAAATGACTAAAATTGAATTCTTTCCGTATTTTAAGCCTTTATATTTTATTGGATAAATGTAAAAACATTTAAAAACATATATAATCATATTTTAGTTATTTCTATCCATTCCCTCCAATACAATGGCTACATGTTAAGTACCATTTAAAATAATATTATTATATTACTAGTGTGTAACGTAAGTTTTCAAAGAAACTCATCGTTGCGTATCGAGTACGCTATCGAACATAGCAACCCCTTTTAATTAAAATTAATATTTAATTCGCAAATATTAATAAATATGAAAATTTATTATTCTTTATTTACCTAGGATGTTACAATATGATTAGTAAATTTAGTATTATCATCATGTAATTGCATAAGGCCATAATAACTCATGTATTACATTACGTTACTCAATCATATCCCCGGAAATGATCCTTTTATACAACCCATTCTTTACCCCCCCAATGGTGCCCCTCCCAGGCTGAAAAAATGATATGGGAGTTGCTGATTCTGGTATCCCACCTACAATAGGATATGATATTCCAATAAGAACTAACCATATATCATACACATAAATAAGAGGCATTACTCACTATGATAAATTTGAGGAAATAGTGATAATACAAACCACCAAAAAAACATGATGAAGAAAAAATATACAATCCCAAAAACATTCATATTAATTTATATAGACTAAAACCTCTTACAAAAAATTTCCAAGACCCAAACAAAATCCTTAACCATGACCTCGAATTCCCAACACTCCCAAGACAACTATGTGATACTATAATGTATTTCATGATCACCAACAAAATCATGCTATTCTAAAAAATATTTTATAAGAATAGATTGAGCTTAAAATTTATACTAAGTAAGATTCACCCCATAAACTCTCATGAAACGTTATAGAATTCATACTAATTACTAGAAAATATAATGTGAATCTGACTCATCAGTTAATCAGGTATACATAGTTCCCATCATTACCATGGATCCCCGACAATGTATGGCATACAATTGATCATATATTTGAATAAAAAAATAAGGTACCCAATTACCACATCCATGTCAAGTATCCACTTTTTTCCAACAAGGAATGTACCGATCCATCTCTCTTAAAATGTAACCTTATTTGAATAATGATGAGAAACTATATCATACCATACACCCCATGAATAACATCTTCTAATAATCATGAACAATACTAATTATGAATCCCATTATATTATATTTAATTCCAAATATCAATATATTATCTGAGTAGTTTCTATAAGACACCATAACCCATATATCATGTATTATACCGAAATCTAGCACATCCCATATGCCACATACTTATAATTATCAATAAGAACATATACCTAAAAAACGTGTTTTGAAATGAAAAAATGACATTACTTCCATTAATAGGAATATATGGGAATGGAAACCACCATCCATTCAGACACATAATACATTCTGGAGGATAGAGTGGGGAATGATTTGGTTGTAATTCATCTTCTACCCAAAAAGTCCAGATGTCCGGAGAAACAACTCCACATAGAGAAATTTGTTATCAGTCTCCGAATTGACAAGGGTTGGGTAGAATTTGAAAATAAATTAAATATAGGGTATATATATCAAAAACAAACTACACTAATCATCCTAGTATTAGAATCAACAACAATTATCTTCTCTACGACATGAAAGTTACACGTCTAACGACATGATAACATATAATAACAGAAGAATTAATAGATTATTTTATATAAATTAATACCCTCATCAGTATTTTACTTCCACATTAATTAATTAATTAATTAATTATCCAATAATAAAATATATACCATTGCTAATTTACATTCGTTAAAAAACTATATATTCAACTTCTAATATTATAGATCATACGTCTCTTTATGAGTTATCATATTTATAAATCCATTCAAGCATCATCCCCACGTGATAAAATAGTTTTTATTCATTATCATTCCACAATTTGAGGTATTTATGTAAACAATTATTGTTACCATAAAAAAAATATTCATATACTAAGCCCAATGAACTTCGGAAATAATTTTTGAATAGAATTCACAAATAAGAAAACTAACAACCTAATGTCTTATATAGATTAAGTATAGAGAATGCATCCGAGATTTTAGCATTATAATATGAATCATTATCATTATAAAATTCCATAAGTCATAGTGCGATCCATTAATCAACCATACATGTCCATTTATAATCCATTATTATAGGCATCAATGGATTCCACAACACCATTCATCACTACCCAATTTTTTCGAGAATTATCCATCATAGTATCTCCTCCTATAACATTTGAAGGATCTATAAACAGATATATCACATAAAGATGAATGGAAAAAAATCATCAGGTTAACAATTCCCAAAAAATGCAGCCAATATTTTTAAGAGAATGATCTCACTTGACAAAAAACATTTATCTTCATCAAATAAACATATAATTAATATATTGAGGTAACTCATTCATTTATCATAGGATATAAATACATGAATCCTAAATCATTAGATATTAAAATCTATAAATTATTTAAACATTCATTATAAAAAACATCTAATTTTAAATATTTATAAGGAAGAATGTTTTCAACTAACATATATCATTTTTAATTCAATATAAATTATATAATCTTCAAATTCATTATAAAATTCACCATAAAAAATTAAATAATGATACCATTTAAAAATTTTTCACGGACCATTTTTATTCCTATAAAAATTAAAATAAATAGTAGATTTGTTTGTACATTTAGGATTTTTAATTTATGGACAATAAATTTTGTCATTAATTTATATTGAAATACTATCATATCAATCATTACAATCCTTGTCATAATTAATTTTTCCCATAAAATAATGATAGATAACAAGTTATCTAGTACAAGATGAGGAAAATCATTTTTATAGTGGAAACAGAATAAATCACTATAACTTAAACTTATTCTTTTCCTTACACTATATTAATCTTAACTATTGTTAATTACAAATTATCCAAAGAGATAAACCATTGAAAATATATATTTTTATATTAACAAAATGATTTGAAGTCATACATTCCTTAATTAAGAATATGGAAATTATTCGTACATGAACATGAAATCAAGTTTTAACAACCATTGATGGAACACCACCATATTGATTTTACACTAGATATAACCAATAATATAAAAAACAAAAATAAAACATCCTCAAGATCCATCCAATACTGGTTGTCCCATTGCTTTGTTTTTCCACGAAAATATGAGTCAATGAAAAATGGTAAATACAGAATAAGGGAGAATAACTAAATCTAAATTAAATCAGTTCCCTTCAAACCAATTGATAGGGATCATACGATATAATAAAGGGTATTAAAGAGAGAAATAATTATCAACTAATTAATATAAAATTTATTCAACAGAACTGCAGTGTGATAAATCACCCAAACAAGTGGTATATGAAATAAGTGTCTTTCAATAGATTGAATTCAAAAATGGTGTATGACTATAAAGTTAGATATTATAATAATAAAATATAAACAACATCCAACATGAAACATAACTAATATCACATTACCCCTTTTCAAAAAGTTATAATTTGTGAAGATCAGTAACCAAATCATCCATCGAACTCCAATCTCAACCACCACCATGACATGTCCATTCCCATTGTGTCTCTTGAGATCTCCAGTTTTACATTGAAACCCTTGTGATATGTCGTCCGTATCCAAACCGTTTCCAAATTTTATTAGTTTGAAAAAATTCTTGAATGTATGTGTCAATTTATTTTATTTTCAATATAATGACCCAAAAGGTTCTATGTACAACCCCACTTCTTCACTAAGAATTTACATAGGTTGTTTTTTATAGGAGGACACTTGGGCCACCTGGACTTATGAAATAGTTGTGTTGTTCAATGATTTAGATAAGAGGTTTTAAAAAACCACCAAACAACTCTGAGACCCCACCATGCACTAGAAAACCAAAATGTAATGTATGAATACATTCATACTATTATAATAGATATATCTCCAAAAATTCTCATCATCATAAATTAAAAGTAATCATATGGAGATGCTAAAAATGTTTCATTAAAAATCCACATCACATGCTACATCTCACAAGTCTCAATATCATAGAAGAACTAACATAACACCTATAGAAACAAGTTATAAAGATAAACAATACTAACCACTTTACTATAAGAACCTTATAGGGATGATACATCTCAAATATGAGTTAGGCCGTAAATAGGGATTTAAATAATTGGAAACCATCACATAATCTAGATAATGAAATCAATGTCAAAAAAATGATGAACTAAAAATAAAACTACATTATATACTAAGAGTGTGACTACAACCCATGTTTGCATGTTCTGTCCTCCAAAACACCATTTCAAAATAAGACACGAACCTAGGGAATTGAATGACCACATAACACATTATCATAAAAGTGAATAAAATATATATGTGAGTTTATAAAAGATTCATCATTATAAATGTTTATCTCTCCACAATTGATATGGTTTGAATCATAATGATGTCAAATGAGAAGATTAGATACATAGATGAAATCGTGTATCCATGTCATCCAGATGGTAAAAGCTATCTGATATTCTATAACTCTAAAACAATAAATCAACATGAAAATCCTAACAAACCATGGAGAATGTATAATCCAATGAAAAAATAATTACATAACATGATGAGGAATCATAATCAAGAAAAAGAGTTTCATCGTCATCAAACTCTAGAGGTCTTCTATCTATTTTATGATTTTCACTAGTTTCTAAACCATAAATCCAAAATCTATAATCCCAGTACATGAATATGATTAAAGAAATGGTTGGACATAATAAGGATAAAATTGTTCCATATAAATTATGGAGTGTAAAATATTTTTTTAAAAAATCAAACTTCAAGTATGTGCCTAATCAAGGAACCTCAAAAATCTAGGACAATAGAATCACACAGCAGTTTTAGTGTTTTGATGGTCTTCTCTTTCTGGGAATCCATATGTAGATTAAAATAAGTTGTGGGAAAAAATTAAATTCCAAAATCATATCGGGGACCTCTCCACATCCTATAGGTAATATTTGTATCTTAATCAATGTTGATAATCCCCACAAATCTGTATATTTAAAACACTCCCACTAGAAACATGATCGATAAAAAAAATAATGAAATTGAAAAATTGAATGGTAATAATATATAATACTTTTTTTAATAGTCTTATATCACTAAGATAGTATTATATCCACCATATAATAATGTTTAACTAGTGATAAAGTACAATAATTATTCCTTAAACATCCACTGAGTAACATCTAGTGGCTAGAGAAACCCACCAAGATCAAGGTGATTAGACTATGAATTCTATATAATCACACATGTAAAAAAACTCTATAAAAATGTAGTCATCCCAAACCACCTAACTAACATCAAATAGAATGATATATCATTTTCTAACTGAGATGTACCATCATGGCTGGGATACTAAACTCATTAAGAACCATTACACAAATCAATGATGGAATTAAATTCCTACAATTTAAGCACACATGATATTTTTCATTCTCATATGTTACATTATGGGAAACACTATAAAATAAATGATTTCTATATACCTTCACCTTGAAATCCACCTACTGAGACTCCTCCACATGATACAGTAATGAAGACTATAACATCATCTTATAAAGGGATCCACTACCATAATCTTATCCTATATCATGATTCCTTAAGATTATATCTTTCAATGCGATTTAAAATCCACAAATTCATGTTTGACATGACTACATGAAAACATTCCTTGATAATCATAAATAAAATTACAATTTCACATTATATATGAAATCTAAATGTCATAATCCTATATGAATACCATTCATCACCACTATTTTATGTTTAGATCATTCTTGGATAATACACACATTATAATCTTGAGATTAGTGGAAACCAAAAAGTGTGTGTCGATGAGGTAATTGCACCTATCATCAATGAAAGCACAACTGCTGCAAACTAAAGATAATGGATTCTATGGTTACTCCCATCAGTATTTGACTACTAACACCTATAATAATAAATTATTTTCTTTTTTGTCAATATAATATCGAATCTATAACATGAATCAACATAGGAAAACTCAAAATGAAATCCCTCTCCTAGAAAATGAATAACTATGGAATTGCCTAACCTCGTCATCTTATTCCTTATTGAATGATATTTTTGTTCTCCCATAAATATATTCACCATTAGTATTATTCATTAACATACCATTCTTCAAAAAAAATTCATAACCATGGGAAAGGAAACATAAGAAATAGTAATCTCAAAGTCACAATAATGGTAAAAAAAGATATATTTATTTATATGTCTATATAATCATAACATTATCACATGGGTATCAGAGTATGAGAAATATCATTTGAAAACCATACCAATCATCTTAATGTTCTCAATATTTATACTTCAGAAAATGATTGGACGTTCAAAATACATGAATCACATAGGTATCATCGAACATGGTAAATTAAAGCATAACATTTCCATAAGACATATTTTTTTGGGTTACACATAGTCATTGAAAATATCACATCAATACTACCCACCTGGATTTTCATTACACATTTTTATTTGTCTGACCACCCATGTTTCTTCATTGTTCTTTAGAAGACCTCCCGTGTAACTACCTTCATGTTTTGGATAACAACATGTGTATCCTATTTCAGGAATCGAATAACCTCTGGTGTAACATTTTAGATCCTGTTATGATTAAAATTAACTAATGCATCCGTGGATGATATATTTCACACTAATCACCTAATGAAAATAATATATATTTGTTCCAAAAGATAAAATATAATCATCATATAATAACTCAGGAAAGGAAAACAGGTTTACTGAACACTTCTTTATAACTTATCCTATCTAAAAGATAAAATTTTCTTAACCATATTATTGTTACATCATTTTATAACCCTTTTAGATAAACATGATTCATAAGTATTTCATCATTTAATAACGCATGGAATATAATTATGTTTCATAAACATCTTGTATTTTTAAAAATAAACCACTTAGATAAGGAAAAATAATTGAATCCGACAATCATATCCCTATTAAACAATAGGTTATATCATAGGATAAAATTATAGAAAATATTGAATGTTTACATAGAAAAAATATTCTTAAAAAAATAATTTCCAAATTTCTAAACACTATTTATTTTTTTAAAAAAATTCAAAATCTATTTCATGGAAAATTGCATTGGAATCCAATAAAGGACAATTTAAAAATAACATAAAATAATTAATGGGGAAATAATATTTTCTATATGAAAAAACATTTTAAAACATAAGAGATTTTGAATACCATTTTCATTTATAATAACCATGAAAACTTATAATGGATTATTCAAATAAAATAATGTCCTTGCTGGTGGAAAATTATATTCACACCATAAAATTTAAAATAAATACTCAATTCACATTTTAGATAAATCTTAACACACATTTTTTAAATCATGACATGAGGATTTCTACAAACAATTATGCACAAATCCCATAATGGTTTAAAATATTATTTATAAATCATTCGAAAATTATTAAAAATATACTGGCAATAATTTTAAGAGAACATGTTTATGGACGTAAAATGGTTTATGATAGAAAAAAATCATTTAAAAAATCTTTTTTTTGAACTCTTTATCACATAAAATAAGGAAAACTAAGTGAATTATTTTACATGAAAAAACAAGAGGAGAAAAAATATCATGTGTTTTTTGAGATATGTATTATAATATTATATCACTAGAAAAATAATCATATGTAATCCCAATACTCATTGAGATTTGTTAACACCATTGAAATTTTGTACATATACTTTATCTATGTATTATAAGTATGGAAATTGACTAGGTTAGGCTTCATGAGGATCATAAGATATTTGGCATGTTTTGGTGGATGTTTTGGAGGTTCACAGTTTGATAACGATAAGTATTAACAATGAAACACATATAAGAAAACATGAAAATTTAAATGTGAGAATAGGGTAGGTGCATAGTTAGGTGATTATTTTGTTTAATCCATGTAGCAACCCATGTGAAATCATGAAATTCTTGGAATTAGATAATAGCATTTTCAGTTCATGGTTTTAATAACAATGTGATCTTTGCATGTGATGTTTTTTTGAGGTATTTTCTTATTCATGTTTATCACATAGTTTTCCTTATTGTGTTCCCTAACCATGAACCATGATAATTTACATCTAAAAATCATGTATCTATTTACCTCATAAACCACATTTCCTCTGAAAAATTTAATAAACTAAATTTCACTTCCTCTTAATGTTGTGGGGATAATTACTTTCAATTCAAAAGTGATTCAAAGGGGAATCTAAGTTCTTTAGAGGATGGACTAGTTTGTAAGTGATCATTCATTGTCATTTTCATTCGATTTATTCTTTTCAATTTCTTGGAATCGTGAATTAAGTATTATGTGGATAAATACACAATGGGTGAGGTTAATAATTTAGAGATATGATTTTTTTGGGGTAGGAATAAATATATAAGGTGATTTCTATGATTTTCAAGTTGATTTTTACGTTATTTACCATTCTTCTATTTCAAAAATTATTGAGAGGTTGAAGACTTCTCTATTGACTCATCATGATTATAAGATGATAGATTGGTATCAAATTGATTTAATTTGTTGTATTGAATTGTGAAATTGATGTGTACATCATGATTAAAACCACTTTTGTGATGTTTTTTTCAAATGGTGAAATTTAGTTGGTTTTTTGGAATTTACTTTTATTTTATGATTTAAATTGATGGTTTTAAAATTACATCATAATTTTGATTGTGTGAAAATGAATATTGATTTTTTAAAGAGAAATTAACAATTTGGTTAAAAAAATTTGTCATGGGTTTAGGCTTTCTTGGTGTGCTTGTGTTCATGTATATTTGGGATAGAAAATCAAATGATGTTTTCCCATTCAAAATTGGATGTATATGGGTGTGAAGTTTACCCCATAAAATTGTTTTACCTCATGGAATCTTGGTAAAATGATTAATCAACACTCATTAGTATATGGATTTACTTGGTTGTAATGCATGTGTGGATGTGTGTATTTGAGAAAATGTAATGATTGTTCCAAATGAGACGATGCATGGATTTAAAGACTTGTTTGACTATATCATGGTACTTTGGGGACATTTCATGAATCTCAATTATCCTATACATCGATTGAATGAGTGTAGTCAAATAATTATTGTCAGCAGAACAGAGCATGCTATTCTGATTCAATGAATACCATTACTCCTCACCTAGTCCAATATGAACATGGTTTTAAAGATAAAAGTTCATTAATTAACAAATTTTGTTGAGGTGAGATTGTGATCATCGATAATCCATCGGGGTCATAGATGATGATAGGTGCATTTATTTTTAATTATACCTTATTATGGGATTTTCTGATATATTTACATTGCTTTAATTTGTTACTTCTAATTTTGTTGACCTTATAGTATATTATATTGAGATGATGCCTTTTTTAAATATCAAACACCTATTTGAAAAAGAAAATATTGACCAATTATATGACATGAATTTTCAATAAATATTTATGTGGGTCAATTAAAATGGGTTTTCTATGTACTTGAGAATGATGTCTATCACATAATCATGAGTATGTATTATTTGACAACGTTATAATATAACATCGAAAATTATTCCAAACAAGATAGTATTACAACTGAAAATGGTGTTGGCCATCACTCTAGAGGATATCAGAATGCTAAAGAAAATGGAGAAAGAATGTGAGAACTAGTTAATAGAACTGTCTCACACCAACTAATAATTTGGAACATGGAATTAGTAGATGTGATCAAGAATATAAATTTTCCTATAATTTTTTACATGTTAGATAATTTATTCAGAATAATTTGATATGTTTTCCAATCACAAGATAAGTTGAGATTGTTATTGATCTAAAAACATGGGATAGTTTTATATCAATTATGTATTATCATATAGAACCAATATAATTAATGTATTATAAATTATATTTAGTAGATTTATAATGAAAATTTTCCTATTGGATTAGTATTTTTGAGTGGGAATCACTGGTTTTGTTTATAAAAAAGATGGATGAAATTATTTTAATGTGTGTAGATATTATTAATATTAATCATTTTACCCTAATGAATCAGTATACACTTCCACGTATTTATGAAATACTTGATCAAATGATGGGATCATAGTGGTTCTCTAAAATTATGACGTGTTTTGCATATCACAAATTGTGTGGTTAGAAGGATGATATTTCAATTATAACTTCACAAATTTGATATGTAAATTAATAATATTTATATATTCCTTTTGGTATTACAAATGTACTAGATTTTATTATAGAATTGATAAAAAGGTTATTTAAAAGATAAAAAAATTCTATTATAGAGGTGTTTGTGGATGACACACTATTTTATTCTCTGATAATGGTGCAACATGAAAAACATAAGGTGATAGTGTTGGGTATCTTGTGGGATAATCAGCTTTATGAAAAAATAATCAATGTGTGTTTTTTTGATAAAAGAGTTATGATTCCATGGCCATGTTATTTCTAGAAATGGATTCTCAATTGATCTAGAAATGATAGAGGTAGTTATCTCTTGGAAATCACTAATGAAATTCTATGGTATTTACGGTTTCCATAGCATGGTTGGTTATTACAGATTATTTAATTTTGATAAGTTGTGACTATATTCACCAATTAAATCATGGATGGGAAAAAGGATCGATTAAATAATAATGATGAATGTAAAAATTGTTTTCAAGATCATAAATTTTTAATCTCATTAGCACCACTCATGGTATTTCCTGAATCAGGACAAGGTTTTGTGGTGTATGGTAATGCTTTAAGATATGGGTTTGGGTGTGTTATCATGCAGGGAGATAGCGTTGTTTCTTATTTATCACGACAGTTATGATTTCTTATTTATAACTACCCAAAAATTATTTGG
Source organism: Viscum album (assembly GCA_963277665.1). Lineage (NCBI taxonomy): Eukaryota > Viridiplantae > Streptophyta > Magnoliopsida > Santalales > Viscaceae > Viscum > Viscum album. The sequence goes on from OY728133.1 coordinate 1,118,972,817, forward strand.
ATTCGATGATGTAGTACATAATTTAATGAACATGATATATTAACTCATTTATGATAATTTAATGGTGTTTATACATAATATGATCATGAAACACATTTCCCCATATAGTGATTTGAATATTAAAAGAAAATTATTGATAAAATATCAACAAAAAATTTAATTTTACTTAATGTATACATTGAGTAATGGAAACTCCGTGGTGGATTCATTATGAAACAATTTGTATTGTTAGTTTGTAGAAGAGGCTTCAGATCAACTGAATATTATGTCGGTGATAGTAGTAATACACTTATATTAGGAAGAACAAGGTAGTATTTCTATTTTCATTATTGTTTTATTTACTCATGATATAGATGAGGTGGTTAAATTAGCACATACATCTATCTATAAATGTGAAGCTATAAGATCAAAACTCAATGGTGGGTAGACCATTTATGGATATAAGCATGATAGAAGATTAGTTTTATCATTTCGATATCATATGGTTGTACCTTTTTATTTTTATGAAAAAAAATTTCATTCTAAACACCATCAACAAGTGATTTGTATTCTAGAATAAAATATAACTATAAGGCACTAAAAGAACATTTTATTTTATTGGTCATGAAAACAATGATGTGTGAGTTTTCTTTGAGATGTCAAAACATTCAGAATGTTATGGAAGAGAATGAAAATACAATGGGTATATTTTAGTGTTCACCGATTCCTAAATAGAAATGGGATAAAATAAAAATGGATTTTTATATTTTCCCATCAAGGATGGTTCAAAAAAACAATTACCTTCCTGTGATAGTGAATCGTCTAAAACATTAAGACTATTTCATCCATATTCATGAATATAATTTGATGTAAGACTTAAAAAATGATATGTTAGATGTGGAAAAAAATTCATACCAATTTTGTTAGTATTAGACCAATAACTATGGTTTATAAATAATTTTTATAAATCCTTAGAAAAATTACATGAGACTTAGTTGCCTTGGATAATTATATATCATCCACAAATGTATGGACAATATGAGAGGATTATAAAAACACTAGAAGAAATCATTGGGTATGTGTAACGGTATTTTTTTGCGTCACCATAGGATAACATGATATTAGTGGAGTTCACATGAAAAATTTAATTCCAGCCTCGATACATATGGATCACATAGAAGCATTTCATGGGATCCATTTTCTTTAACAAAATTTTTGTGTAGAAATAGGTGACACTTCACTAGTTGGATCGAGTAGTGTGAAAGAAGAAATGAAAAATATAGTGTTGATAAAAAAGGGAATGGAAATGAAATAGTGTCATGAGAAATCACATTAAGATCATATTGTGTGGGTGTTTTCATTTGAGGTTAGTGATCATATATTCTTGAAATTACCTTTATGTATTATGAATCACTATTTTGGTAGCATGGAAAATAATATACTTGATAAATATTCCATTTTGAGACACATGAACATGTTAGTTAGGTGGAATATTGGTTGACATCTCCACAAATAATTACTTTAGTGAAAAATATATTTCATGAATATAAATTGAAGAATTATCAAATTGATCCTAACCAGGTGATTTTATGGAATCATATTTACCTAAATAAAAATGATATATCAGTTCATGTGATAGTTCGTATTGTGGATATGAAAGAGAAATACTTGTATGGGAAGAAATTGTTTATGTACATGTTATATAGAAACATGGTTGGATTCTATTAAATCTATGGGTACCTGAAAAAGTAAATTTGGACTTATTGAAATAACACATTAATGAAAAATAATATTATCTACTTTGTGGGGATATAAAGATCAATGGTGGGGAGAATGTAGCACACCTAATTTTAGGTACATGACCCTTTATTTCATTATTATTATTAAATAAATATATTTGGTTATTTAATTGGAGGGTAAGAAGATATATGGATTGTTTTTATTAATTTTCTGGATGTTTGATATTTGAGAATGATTAGTAGAAACAATGAAACACCTCAAAACACTTGAAAATGAAAAAGGGTCTTCTAAGTAGGATCACAGTTAGGTGAATTGTTTGTCCAAAATGTGTAGTTTCCCAAGATAAATGGTGTTGAACTCGACAATGGGAATAACATAGTCATGAAATGGTTTTTTATCCAGGTCATACAACTGAGAAATGTGTGTTTGGAGGTAGTGGATCATGCATATTTATAACACTTTTTCCCTAACCATGCGCCCTAACTATGCACCATGGAAAATTAGACCTGAAAATCATTGATCTAATTTTACATACATACTAACCCACTAATTCCCCCCCCCCTAATGGCTATTAGATATCATTCATTTTGATCCCAGAGATATTTCATGGTCAATCATGGTGCATCAGAGGTCAGATTTTTAATTAAATGATTGTCATTCACAATTTTCCATAGATTTATTCTTCTTCACTCTATTGGAATCATGGATATAGTCTATTAGGGATAAATCCATGATATTTTTTTCAATCGTGATGAGATATTATTGTTTTAATATTATGGAACAAGATCTATTGATGTATCATGGATTTTATGTTGAGTTTTTTTGTTTTGTATTGTTCTTTTTTATCCTATTTATTATATGTTGTAAAATTCTATCTCAAATACTCTTCATTAGAACACAAAGTATTATTTTCAAATTTAATTTGAACTATGAATTTAATTTTAAAATGGATTTTGGATTCTTGATAAACAATTTTTTTACTATATTTTTTTGTGAAATTGTTGAAATTGTTAGGTTTTGGGAATGTGAATTTTGTTCATGAATTTAAAATGTGGGTTTAAAAATTAGGGCTGGGTTTTAATGTGTAATAATTTTTTTGAAGATTTTTCATGGAAATACATTTTTTATGAAATCATGCTTGGAATGGGGTTTTAATACATGGTGGGAGTTTGTTTTGTGAATTTTTGATGGAAAAGGATATGATATTTCCCCCAATCATAATGGGAGGAATATGATCATGATGTTTCCCCCATAAAATTGTTTCTCATTGTAATAGATTGGGGAATGAACAAAACAACACTTGTGAGTATATGGATGTCTATTTTAAAATGCATGTAGCATTGAATGGTTATGTCAAATTAGAAGAGAAATGGTTTTATAGAAATATTTTATTTCTTTCCATGAAAAAAAATTTGATTAAGAAAAAAAATTTGGGCATTGATGTTAATCTTTTTTGAATTTTACAATCTATTTATATAAATTTGATATTATATTCAATTATAGTGGCATGATTTTGGATTTAAATTGAGAAATATTACAATTTTTTATACCCAACCCATACTTGGAAACTTTGGTGTGTTTTATGATTTTTCTATCATTACATCATTAGTAAAGGTATCTGATTTGTTTAGTGATAAAACATGATATAATGGGCATATATTATTGGGGTTTACTTTGTATAATGATGGGATTTCTATTTGGTAAACATTTTATTCCTCGGGATTGTGGCCTTTATTGTTTTTTTGATTTGTTGGTCTTGGATTACTATTGTACTTTGATATTATAGATGTTTCTGTTTCATATGTATTTTTTCATCATGTATCATATAGAGGTTTGAATATTTTTGTTATTATGGATCGAAAGTGAATATTTATAAGGTTAAAACCATCCCACAACTTTTCATGAAACCTTGGAATTTATTTCTCAACATTTGTGTCATTTGGATGCTACCCAGGTCATGTAAAACCCACCATCTCCACCCATGCCAATGGGTGGGGGAGGGAAGCCATAGATTGTAAAATAAAATTCGTAATACATTGGTATAATTGAAATGTAAGAACCATAAATTAATATCATTAAATGAAACTTAAAATATCATGAGGATAAATAAATTTATTTTAATACAAGTAAAAGTGGTTGTGTATACACCCCATATGGGAAGATATGTGTATTACATAATCATATGTCTCAAAAAAGAAAAATTAAAACAAAAAATTCCTAATAGATTTGGTTACATTTGAACATCAAACCTCAGGGAAGAGAGATAATAAAATAGATATTTAAATAATAATAATATTATGAATAGAAATAGTAAAATACATTCATGGGTAGAATATACAGTAGATTAAATAAACTCGTGGTGAATATAGAATTTGTCTCACAAAAATTAAAAGTCAGACCGAAATCCCATACCGCATTAGTAGTATTTCAAACTATAAGTCCCAAAAAATAATAACATCAAATAAAACATTAAATATCAGGAAAATGATGATATTAATGATATAAATTTTCAAAATTACATTATAAAAGCCACAAAAAATAAATGAGGGTTAATTTTCAAATACCTTTCTAAAATAAAAAGAGAGACTAGAAATCTCTTATCTTTTATCTTGAATTCCTTCATGCACATTATAGCCACCAATATAATAAATATAATTTTATAATAATTTTTTATTGAACCATAATTATATATATCATGTAATATATTATTTTTTTTACATATTTTTACCTATTTATTATTTTTGTTTTCTAAAATCATATTTCGGGTAATCTTTTTTCTTTTTCATGTAGTTTTTGATTTGTAAATTTTTTCCCTATTACTATGACTATGATTAAATTATTTCCATAATAATAATACTGAATTAGTTAACATGTTAATATATCAATTATACTATTAGGACATACAATGAAGGATAGTTTTGAGAAATGATTTATGTTATGATAATGAAGACAGAAGATCGCACGTACATGTGAGAAACATTTCCATTTTTCAACGATCATTATAAACATTAGGAAAGTTATATTTTATCATGTTTTAATTATAATAATATAATAAATAAAATATTTCGTGATTTTGATACACTTATATATATAATCGGTGTGTTTTTGTGGTTAAAATATTATCACATCGCTTCGTGAATGTGGTTAACCAAATGTTCACTTACTGATCTATCATCTTTCGGTGAGTTAAAAAATAATAAATAAAACTGAATTTTCTCTTTTTAGAATGAATCACATTTCAATAATAACATAGTTATTTTATAAAATTTATTTATTCAAATTATCTTCTTCGTAATGAATTACTGGAAAAAAAATCACTGATCATCTCAAGGTTGTAGTCCGCCTTACACATGACTTGCACCATCATATCCGTAATGGAATTGAGATTATGAAAGTTATACAATATATAACTACTATAAAGTTATAAATATGTTATAAATATCATATGTATATATATTTACATTATTCATTATCATACCCAACTGTGAGAGATAGTTTTGGATAAAATGAATGACATCGATTTGTAAGGCGGTAGTGTACCGTACAAATGAACGATGACATTGTAACCCATTTAGTTGATGTGTAGATTGATTTAGATCATGGATTTGACATAAAAACTCCTTAATATTTCTTTTATTAAGAGGTTATTATAATATCTATGTATAATAAAAAAATTAGGTGGAGAAAGGAATAAAACAACCACACTCATCGAAATATGTTACAACTTTTTCAGGTAACCTCCATATGTTTTCATAAAAGGGCTTCCGACGATTAAATTATATACAAAATAAATATTCAATAATTATATAATGGAATTTATTATGTGATTTGGTTATGAATTGGATGATCAAAAATAATTTTATGGTTTGAATAATAGAGGAGATTGGGTGGCCTTTTAAAAGTGAGATGAGTTGAACATCTGTAAGTTATTGAAGAGAAAAAAAACCACTTTTTCATTATTCCAAAATTATCCAAAATAGTTTATTATTATTCCATAGAAATTATTGAGTATAAATATGTCCATAAATTTTATTTTATATTAGTTTCTGGTTTTTTTAACACTAATCGTTTTAGTTTATACCTCACATAATCACATTTTACCGTTACTCCAATAACTAATTTTTATTGTATTCAATATTTATTTTCGTCGAAAACATTTTTATAAATATTAGATAAAACAAATTAATTTGATTAAAAATGGAAAATTTATTATTCGAAATTCCATTAACATAAGTGGAAAATTTTAAATTAAGATCAATCCTATTGTCATGATGAGAAAGTACGTTTTCAAATTAAAAATGTTCAGAAGCTTAAAAAGTTATTATGTCAAAAATAAATATGAAAATGATTCGAATGATTTAAATTTAAATTATATATATATAATTGAGAAAAATTAATTTAAAATAAATTACAAATATAAATTTACATTATAAATATTTTTATCAAAAAGGCTGTTTTCAATAACTATTCTATATTTTATAACTATTAATAAAAAAAGTAATTTTTTTGGAAAAATTCCAAAAAAATTTGACAAATTATAATTTTGAAATGGTGATTTATAAAATAAATTATAATTTTAAAAATATATTTCTAAATTTTTATGATATTAAATTTAAAATAAAACCCACAAACGTGGAGAAATAAACAGGTTTTGAGTACTATATTTTTATACTATAAGATGAATATATTTTAATTCTATTTATAATAAAAAATCACAACAATATATTCCAACATTTATTAATATAAAATATATAAATTTTATTACAAAAATTATGCATTTTGGATTATTTTAATTAATTTAAATAGAGAAACATTATGCACCTTAAAAATGTTTTTATAAAAAGATTACATTTTTTAATCCAACACTATCCTAATACAAAAATCCAATAGAATAGTAGTTAAAAATTAACAAATTATATTTAATAAAACAATGAAATCATTTGATTTTATTAAAAAATTATGGTTAATTTATGTTTATTTTTATTAAATAAATGTTTATTTTCAAAAAAAATTATTTTTTATTATTCAATGTAAGAAAAATATTTTCAAAATAATCCCAAAAATTATCCATAAGTTAATTTTGAAATTATGTTTTAAAAATTATTTTCATTTTATTTAAAAAAAATTTATAAGTTATATATAAGCTAATTATGAATAATTTCTCTAAAATGTGATAAAATATTTTTGACGAATTGTTTTTCAGAATATACCAAGGAAGGCGTAGGGCCAGGAATGCCATGTCCCCATAATTTATTAAATACAAAAGTTAAAATTAAAATAAGGAAAAGAGAGAGGAAAGTCACACCCATAATCCCACTACATATTAAAAAGGTTCAGAGTCCTCACCATATGCAATGTCAAGTATTCCCTCAGGATCAGGTGAATCCCATTGAGATTGAAAATTGTATTGATTGAGTACAATGATATATCTCTCACTTAGTTTCAATTTACCTGATGTGTGTGGACATCTAGACGATTTCTTGATGAACCACCCTCATTTTCCTTAGCATCTTTCTACTTTGTATCCTTAGAGGAGGACCTGGTAGACACTGAATTTGGCATATTAGTGTAACCTTTTCACGACATTCTCTTTGGTGGAGTAGTGGAAACTCCCACACTATCATTCAACCTATTCCCCCATTCCTAGGAATACAATCGAATACTGCATTCCCAGGTCTATTTGTAGTGAATATTTAATTTTTTTACCCTCTTCAATGATATCATACAACATTCTAGATACATTCAAAGAACAATACATCTTCTGAGACTCTGCTTGCATGAATCCATGTCCAATCAACTAAGGTTTTCAATCAGTGTCAACTAAGGCTAAGCATTATGATTGATCCATAGAGACCTAATCAACACATCTTTCCTCACTGGTTTTATCATCCTTGTATGGGTTAGATGCAACCAATTGCATGCCTATTTCAGGTAGATGTGGCTGGTCAACATAAGAATTCTCATGAGAATCCTACCCTACAACAACATTATATTCACACTTCATGACCAATTTAGAAACCATGTTAACATATCTACAACATCAAAAACATTAATGAAATTTATTCTCAATGACCTACTTTTACCCACAATGGCCTAAAGTTGATTCCTCATTTTCGAGTACCACATACTATTTGGAAAGATGAACCCTATCCATAATCATTGAAGAAACATGTCCAGTTACTACCTCCATAAGGAAAACATATTTTACTGAAGTCCCTTACATAATATAACCATCAGTAGATCAAAGGATCACAATTTCACCTTTATCATCCATCTTTCTATAGGGCTTATCACTCATGTCATTCATCAACTGGCCAAAGATCGCCCCAACCAAAGGCTTTAAAACTGGTTCATGTGTCTCCTTCAGGACTCCTTCGGCCTGATCCCTCAATGGAGGATTCAGATTCACCACTACTCAGCCATCATAAAAAATATAAGCATCATTTCTCATATAATTCACCTCCTTTATCCATTATTCATTGTGAAAAATATGGGATTGATTCAAAAAATAGTGATAAGAAATAGATTATTTCATCCACGACTCGAAGATAACTTCATGCCATCATAAAAACTATTGACCATATGTTAACCACACCCAGTTGCCTAGGGGGTTGGAGACATAAACCTCCATGAAAATGTATGGAATAGTGAAATGGAAACAACTTATATTCTGATATCGGAGCATTGGTAGTAACCAACCATGTCCCCAGTAATACAAAAATTGGACTGATTTTGGATAGGTATGGGATGCCCAGGGATGCTTACCCAGATTGCAGTAGTTGGAGAGTCATGCTTCAATTGAAAATAAAAGATCCCAAAAAAAAGATAGAATATGGACCCACCACACCATCGAGATGACTTAAAACGAGCAATAATGAGATCATCCATCAAGCCAAATCTAAAAATAACATTCCTTCAATCAAGATGACCAATTATTTTACACTTTTGAAGAACATATGACTCAAAAATAAAGCGTTATACTACCTCAATTAAAAGGACATGTTGCCAAAATAGAGCCACCCGAGTAAGGATATGAAGATCTAAAGAATATGTGAACTCTGATAGTGATAAAGAGAGATATTGCGATCCTTGATACAGATCTGAGACTTTTTACAAAATTGGGATCAACATAAATTGAGGAAGAAGTTATGGATTTGGGAAAATTATTAATAGAATAAGATGCTACATTTAAGAGAAAATATGGTGAGGAAATCACCTCAATTGATCCATTTGAATGATTTATTTTTTAGTCCTATAGTCTTTAGGAAGAGCAATTGTTAGACCTCTTGAGTGAAGTCATGTTATTATTCATTTGGGTACTTATCAATGTCATGTTTCGAGAATGAAATTGAAGAATCTTTTTGATATTTGTAAAACATTTTAAATAAAGGGTTGAATATAACTGAATTTAAAAGAAATTTTAAATTATTTTTTAAAAAACATATTTCATGATATATATGGGTGTTAATCTTATACACCCGTTAAAAACAATTTATCTCCCAGAATTCATCTTGGACATCAAGGTTTAAAAATTTATAATCCCTTCATTGAATCCAACATAATACAATTAGTTACTAGAAAGACTTCTTGAGAATAAGAAACATATGTGTGAGTGTTATATAGAGTAACAAATATTAGGATTCAAAATATCAGCACATGGGTTATAAATGATGATTCTTTCATTGAATAAAATCATATATAAATATAGAGAGTGATAAAGAGAACAGGTCATAAGAAAGTGGGTAATCCAAATAATGGTAGAAACCACAAAAACCATACACTAGTGAGGTGTTGGAATGGTCATTGATATAATAAATAATTATTATAATACAACATCATATTATATTACAATCCTTTTATAAATGTTGATGAATTTCTTTTCTGTGTAGACTAAGAACATATGGAAAACGTTATAATTGTTATATTTCTATTTGAGAGGACAATTTCATTCTATTGTCATGACATGATCAATTTTCGGTTAAATTATTTCTATAGGAGATGGATTTTTCATTTATGAAGCTCAAAATGACATCCATGAATAAAGATAATTCATTGCTTCTATCTATAGTTATTAAAACAATTGTTAGAACATGTTATTCTTTATTCATAAATATTTATATGATTAAGTAAAACATTAATCTCAAAATGACATCTAATTTTCATCATAATCAATTTCGTAAATCGTTAACCTTATTTCCCATCCAAAATAAAAAATATATAAAAAAGGTAACTACATTTCTCAAAAATAAGCTTTTCCTTAATCCCCCAAACAACACAATGAATCCCTTAATTGTCTTAAACCATACAAGTTAATACATTTATCATGTATTCTCGGGAGACATTATACTAACCATATCTTCAATAATAACTTATTGAAAATTTACATTAATTCACATTCCATGAATAAAACCACATATAATTATATACACTCCACAAATATGATAGTGTTTTACATTCCATAATTGATTACATTAACCACTTTTTCTACAAATCATTAAATAGTTAAATAGAAATCCATACTATCCCATTAAATTAATTCATACTGGTCATATATTTATCCATACTGAACTATAATATCTCCCCATTGGGAACATATTATGGTTTATAATCTTTTATTCATAAGATTATCAAAAAATTAAATCAATTTTCTAGGTAATCATCATTATTAAACATATGATTTAAAATCCATAAAAACATATACTAAATATTGATTTAATGTCTCACAATTCATAAATTCAAATACAAAAATACATAAAGCATCCCACAACAGTTATGACCATTAACATGGATTAATTATCTAATAAGTTAATATCTCCTTTTATATATCATTTCAACACTACATAGCGTTAATATAATAATCGTTACACGTTGAACCTTGATAATTCTCTTCACAAGATTTCCCCTTTAGATATCAATTATCCCAATGATGATCAATTCAACACTTGAAATATTCAACCATTGATGATATCATATGGATTCCATTATTATCATTCATTTAGTAAATAATGATTTTCATTTTTTATCTATAATTAATTTATTTGTGTCCTTTTTTCCCACTCTCAAAAAACATTATCATCCTTCTAAGACATTCTGTTGAGTTCTTCTTCCCACATTATAGACCTATAATAATCTAAATCTTTGTTCTCACCTCATATATATTACGTGATCTCTCAATGAACTGTATCATTATATTAATTTTTATATCCAAGAGTTAGTTATGGTGAACATTGTTAATCATATATCATGATAACTGATTAGGAATAATGAAAAAATCTTTAAATATATTCATTCTCCCATTGATTTAATCATTAGGATTCCTTTTGCAGATTCTATTTTATCCTAGTTCCATATAGTTCCCACCATTGACTTAAAAAATTAAATATATTGTGATAAATTTTAATAATAATTGGAAACTAAATAATCATGAATATTATTATAGGATGTCTAAATCATGAAAAAATAATTTAAATCTATGACACATTATGTTTATTGTAGGCCATTAATATTCATCATATATTTATGTAATTAATTATGGTTTGAATATTTTATGTGAATTCCCAGGGAATTTCAATATGGAGTGACAAACCATATGTCCCGAAAGGCTCATTTTCAGGGAACAGGTGATGATCCAGTATAGCTCAAGTCACATTTTCAGAGTTATTAACCATAGATAATGCTATTCTAGATCCACATCCAATGTATAATCTATACATGGATTTTATTTCCTGGAAATCACTCTCTACCCATTAAAAAAATTTCCAAAACATTTTCCAGTACATTGAATCATATATTTAGTTATCATTAGATACATCTCTAAAACTATCCTTAAAAATGTACATTGAAATTTTGAATATGTTTTATCATCATAATTTCCAAATATTAAAAAATTAAATCCTCTCATACTAAATATAGAGACACATGATTATGATACATGGAAATTATATTATTAGAATAATATTAATTTCATAAAAAAATAAAATATTAGAGGTCCATAATTTTTTTACACCATTTGGAATCATTTTACTAATAAAAAAATATTTTTAGTTTATCCCATAATTTTATTCTCTTTTAGTACTCTTTAGATACATAACATAATTATAACATTTCATCATAACCTAGGATAATAAAAAAGTAATAATAGTGAGCTTAGATGCACAATTTTTGTAAAAAATATGAGTTATATAATAATGACATGAACATAAGGGTATGTAAATATTTGCAAAAAAAATTGTAAACCATAACCTTCATATCAATGATTATTATATTGAGTCATGTAATACAAATTTTTAGTTTATAACATATGAGCGATGAGGTAATCAAAGATCATTAACCATGATGGAATAACATTGGCATAATATATATATGTGCCATACATGTTATAACTGAAAATATTATGCCCCTGATACCCACCAAGGAATGAATAAAATTTTTTGATTGAGATAAACACCCATGTACCTACAACATGCAATGGATGACCTCCCATGTACCATCATTAATACACTGGATAACCTCTTGTGTGAACTAGTTTAGCCTTTCTATAATAACCTATGTACCCTAAAAGAAAATATAACATCAATAATTACCTAATTTATTAGTATTATATATAGGTCCCAAAATTAAAATAATAAAAATAATACATATTTGTTCTATAAGACCATAAAAAATCGTAATATCATAACCCACGAAATATAAATGGGATTCATAAACATTTCATCATATATTAACTAATAGAAAAGAGACAGTTTCTAAATCCATTCATCATTTCATCATAGATTAAATTGTTAAAAAAGTGTTATTCATCGGAAATTTATCATAGCATAATTCATGAATTAGAAATGGGTTTCAAAAAATTATTCCCATCATTAACATAAATCACTTATATAAGGAATAATATTTATTTCCATGAATCTTATCCATAGTAAATAATTGTTCACATAAAGGGATTTTATCTTCTGTTATTTTGAATAATTACGTTGATGATTTATTTTTTATAATATCATTTCCAATTTGAAAAATATTACTAAAATATAAAACATTTCCGAAATTATTTTCTTTCAAAATAAATTATGAAATTTATGAAAAATGCTATAAAAACCAGTTCAAAAATTTATCGATGAATGATAATCACTTATCATTGAAAAAAACTTTTTTTGAATTTATAATTTTGAAAATAACATTGAAAACTTATAATTATGGATTTAAATAAAATATTGGTCATAATGAAAAATTTCATTCATATCGTATATATTATTAGACGATTCCATTCACATTTTTGGTCAAATACAAATAATATTTTTTAGATAAGAACATAATGATTAAATTTATATTTTTTAAAAAATTTCAATATGGATATTAATTTCCTTAGTAAATAATTTGAAAAGTTCTAAAAACATTTCTGTATTTTTTTTGGAAAACATTATTTTGGTAGAAAAAGGGTTTTCAAACAAAAATATGGATTTTAATAAAATCATAATTTATTAAATCAAGAGTACATAAAAAAGAGAAAAATGATGGGAAACATTAATTATCATGAATAAACAAGAGGATTATCAAATTTAATGAGTTTTATGTGTGACAGATCATATTATTCTTTCATCAGAAAAAAATCGTTAACATTCATGATTAATGATAATATTATAGCATGAAATCGTTTCCACTTTGATAAATATGAAACAAAATCCCCATGAAATAATGTTATTAAATGAAAGAAAATCATGAGGATAAATGAATTCATCATATTACATTTAAATGGTTTTTATAAAATCAATGTAAAATTAAATCTGTTTATAATATATTTATATGTATGAAAGATGTCAGATTGAGAGAAAATACCTTACTAATTCATCAACAATTTAACTTTAAACAACATTAAGGATAAGTCCTAAAAAGGGTATTTAATTAAAAAAATTAAAATTATATTCATACCAGAATAAATTCATTCACATTATATACACCACATAAATAAAACAAGTAGTTAATATGAAATTTGACTCACATAAAGTAAATGTGTGTCAAAAGACCTTATCTCTTTCGTAATATTTTGAATTAGAATACCAAATAAAAAATAAAATAAAATTGAACATTAAATGACATTAAAATTTGATATTCATGTTATAACATTTCAAATTTTTAGTTTATAATCCATACAAACTAAATGTGTTTCGAAATTTTATATGTCTCCTAGAAATAAAAGAGAGACTCGAAATCCCAAGCCTAAAGTCACGAAATTAGTCGTCACATCTAAACATCATATCTGTTTAATATATTTTTTTATAAATCTATTATTAACCAATATACATATATATCATACCAAATAGTATCTACATATCTCAATTCATTACACATTTTCTAAAACATTATTCTAAACTCATGTTTTGGGTAATAACTGCTTTGGTTTTCATGTATGTTTTGATTTATTATTTTCTTCTTATTAAATTAATCATGGGAACCTAATCTATAGAATAGTTATAATGACATTATTATCATATTTATAAGTCAATTATTCTTCTAGGACTAACAATGAAATCATAATTTTAGAAATAATGTATGTTAGGATCATGGAGGCGGTGTGATGTAAGTAATGTTAACATTTTACAATGATAATTATGGAAACGAGGTATGTAATATTTTTTAATTAAATAAATAAAATAATTGCCAAATAAATATTTTTTATTTAAATATAATAATAAAAATAATCCATTTGGTGTGGTGATAATAAAGTGTCACATTTCTTCATAAAGATAATAGTCCACACATACATGAATGATTCTATATTTTTATACATTTTTAATAAGTAATAATTAATATTATATATATTATATTGATAATTATAAATAATTAATTAATATTTATAATATTTTATTTATGTCAAATATGTGTATCATTATTATCTTTAATGTAAATAGTTAGTGAAAAAGAATCACATCGCTTCACAAGGTGATAGTCCATCATACACATGACAGACATTATCATATATTATTTATATTGGTAATTAAAAAAAGGAATATATGATAAAATGAATAAATTTCCTTAAATATATTATATTTATAATATGTATATTTTATATCCATCCCCAAAATCCAATCATGAGAGGTTGTAATGAAAAAAAATGGCATTGTTTCGCGAGGTGGTAATCCTCTGTATACACAAACAATGATTTTAGAACCCAGTTAATGGATTTAAAGATTCTTGTAGGTAATAATCATAATATAATAATATATCATTATATTTTATATATTTTTGTTATTATATCATAACGGTTTAATAATATATGAAAGTGGTTGAGGATGAAATAAAATATAATCTCTCGTTGAAGAATGCTACCTATTCATTGTATAACCTCCATAGGTTTTTAAATAAATCGATAATATGTTGGATTTATGAAAAAAATAAGGTTTATAGGAATATAGTAGTGTAGTTTCAATGTTATTTCTAAATAATAATATGATAAAAATGTTTTCATGTTTTAAGAAGAGAGGAGAGTGGTTGGCTTCAAAAAAGTGAGTTAAGTTGCTCAATTGTAATTATTTAAAAAGAAAAATATTTACCCGAGTGTTTCTCATTCCAAAGGGCTCTAAAAATTCTATTATATAGACTTAGACATTATAGGGTCAAATTATTTCCATTAAATAGATTTTAGACTAGTATTTTATTAATATTAACGCTTACTTTTTTTACACCTAAAAATAACACTTTTACTATAACCATTGGAATTAAATGCTATTGTTTTCATTGTCCATTTAAGTAAACAATTATTTGGACCTTATTAGAAAATATAAATGTTTCACACTCCATATATGAAATCAAAATTTGGTAAATAAATTCATATATGTGAAAAAATTAATTTATAATTGATCTCATCGATGTAATGAGGAAGCATGTTTTCAAAGAGTAAATATTCAAAACATTACAATATTTTTTATATAAAATATCAATATTAAAATGAATAAAATGAAAAATTGGATTATTATATATACAATTTATCTAATTATACAATAATGAATTTAAATAAAATTTAACTTCATAAATAATTCTATCAAAAAGATAATTTTCAATAAAAATGTAGTATATTTTTTACTATTTATCAGAATATTAATATTTTAAGAACATTCCATGAACATAACTATAATATATTTTAAATAGGTTTACTGAAAAAAAAATTAATCTTTTCAAATAGCATTTTTAAAGGTGTTAATATATTAAATTAAAATAGAACTACTGAAAATGATGAAAAGAGGGGTTTTAAAAGTATATTTGAAAGCATGATATTATTTTTTATTTACTCTATGTGTATTAGTAATAATTGTATGAAAATATATTGAAATTAATTAATATATAATACTTAATATATAATTAAAATTATTACTCATTAGGTGTTATTTAAATTTAATAAAATAGAGATTTATTTTTAACTTTAAAACATTTTTCTCAAAAACCCCCTTTTAAACCCCTAAAACCATGTTACATTAAATAAAATTAAAGTAGATTGAAAATAAATTTAGTTGAATAAATATAACTAAATAAAAACTTATTTTAATTTTACTAATAATGGGAAATATAAATTTCTTAAATTGTTGAACAGAAATCTAGTTTTACAAATACTTGTCATTTCTATTATTCAACAGAATATAACTATTTTCTAAAAAATTCCAAAATTTCCACAGACGTTAATTTATATTTGATGACTTTAAAAATAATTTTAAATTTATCAAATAAATATTCTAAATTATCTATAAATTATTAATAATAAGTTTTCATAAAATTTAATAAAACTAATTTATGAACAACAAATACTTTTTGATGAATATAATTACTTTTTAAAAAATTATTGAATATTTTATAAGAATCTATAAATGTATTTATTTTGAGTTGGAAATTAATATTTATATTTCATAATATAGTTAATAATATTTATACCCACGTACATACTTTCCAATTTATAAATATATTATTTCATTTTTTACTAATGAAAATTGTCGTGCGCCATGTCGATTATCGAAGAAACATTTTTTTAAGACAAGATAGAAATAGTGTTGTATAAAATAAATTCGAATAAAAAATTTTTAATTAATTTGAATAAAAATTACTTCACATAATTAGTGTGTGTTACCGAGTCACATCACCATTATTTATTAGTGGAGAGTTCTCCTCTGATTGTATATTCTTATTACTCATAGATAGAAGATTTATATTCTTTAAAATTTATTCATGTTATTTCAAAGAGTGATATTTTATATTTACCATAATATGTTCTTAGTAAACCATTTATTTATACCCTTGTATATTTATCTAGGATGTCAATCATCTTTTAAATAAACTTATTGTCTTCCATTATTGGTTTTCTAATTATACACCACCAGAGATGGGGATTCCCATTCAGATTCCATTCCATTCCCTACCATCATCTAAATACAGTATAAATCAAAATTACATTGAATAGAACATATGAATCTTATACAATTAAAAAAATACCTACAATAATTATTTAATTTTTTATATATTATTCCTATATGTGATCTATTTCGACTTTGAGACCTTAGGATTTTTGATATGTAGTCATGTAGTGTCCCAGTCTTCAAAAAATGTATTATTTCATGGATATTTTCTTTTTAGTGAATATTCATTAAGATGTATAAATATTTATATTAAAAAATAATTAAATTTATTATAACTACTCAAAAAAATGAAATATGTATTTCTACTCATCCCCCATAAATAACAAATATTTCCATTACTTCTATAAAATAAAATAATTCGATATGTTTTCGTAACCTATATAATTTTGATTATTTCTAGAACTCTTCAAAATTATCTTACTGTCACACATGGTATAGAATTGATTATATTTATTACCAGTGATTCAAAAAAATAATTTCATTTGGGATGAGACAACCATTAAATATTTTATATATGAAATAAAATATTTTATTTTTATTACAATATGACTAACTTAAGGATATTCAAATAATAAATTCAAAGAATATTTTAAAAATGGATTACCTTTGGGATTTTGTTCCTACACATCATTCATGAATGAATATGTCTCTTCTCCCAACATTTGAATATTATTATCCCTTGATTCATGTTCATCATTACATTCTCCTCTGATATCATTCCCACTTTTAGTTTCTTCTTCCATGGACCATGACATATTATACTCCACATCACTTTTCCCTTTTATTTTATAAATTATTTGAGAAATCGAATAATGAATTCATTCATTCTATTATTGTAGTATTTTATTCATCCAACATATTTATTATTGCTTATTACCAAGATTTTTTTTAAATTTTATAATTTATTATGTTTCTATATTCTTTCGTTTATTATATGACTTTAAATTTTCTATCTCTATTTAAAGAAATTATATTTCTTCAGTTTGAGAAACATTTTTCTCCAAAATAACATTTGTCGCATCCATAAGTAAATTACATAATATATTTATCTTGTGGAATTTATGTTCATATTCATATATTGTTATATCGTGGTTTTTATTTTCATCTATTAATTTCTATTCCATTAAATTTTAAAAGTTGAAAAAAAAAAATTTCCTTCATAGAATTTCTTACTCATTAATAATCCTATAATCACATGGATAGTGTATTTAAAAAAAGGATTCATAATCAACTATTCCTTATGTGATCTACATAATCACAAATTATGTTCATCATACAGGAAACCTTCTTAGACATATCATTCTCAAAACGTTTCTTAATTATATAGGGAATGTAAAAAAACAAAGGGTCAGCTCAGATAATTATTATGAATAAAAAAAGAAGATAAAAATTAAAACAAAAAAACAATATATGTATAAGAATATGAGATTATGATTGTATCTTATGAAAATAATTCATTTGATATCATAGATCATTATCCTATGTCATGGCATAATGAATGGTTTTTAATAGTATATGAATCTTAAAAGAATCATACAGCATAAGACTTGACAACATTACATTATTGTAAGATCATGAAATATGTATAAAAAATATGTGAGGATAAATAACATTTATATAATAATTAAATCAATAGTTCCCATAGATACATTAAAAACATTTTATTCATTGGATAACCTCTCATGTACTTACATTGGGATATGGATATCCTATTGTGTTGCCCATTTTTTTATTGGGATATCATCTCATGTACACTTTTTTGGGATTGAGCGTATTTTATTTTAATAATGGGATATCATTATCATGTAAAAAAATTTCAGGATTGGGATAACCACATAGGTGCCCTATTTTGGGCTAGGGATAACCTCATGTGAAGATTTTTTGGGCAACTGATAACCTCTCATGTTCCCACTATTGGGATTGGTATCACCTCCCTCTTACCATTTTAGCACAACATCCATTATTATTTACCAAATTAATATGAGGACTATATTAAGATGATCCCACCCATCACATAATAATACTTAATTTAGGTGTTCCACAAGATCAAATATCATTAATCATATATCATAACCCATGGAATAAAAATTGGTTTCATAAACATCTCAAAATTTCATTATAATAGAACCAATAGAAAATTAATGGGTTTATGAAGCATCACATTATCATAATCAAAACACAATTAAAAAATAAAATGGATAATATAATTGGATTATGTTAATTTTATGTCATAACTAACATTAAATTATGTAATTTAAGATGTAAATTATATTAAGGGAAAATATAGTATATTTATTTTTTTAAAATAGTCATTTTCACATTGAAATCATTAAATTAATATATAAAATTTTCCAAAATATTAAATAAAATAATTTCATTAAAAATATCCATGGATACATGTAAGAGATTCAGAAAATAATTTTGGGTCAATGAGGGAGGTTAAATATGTTCATGTCGTATATTTGATAACAAATATTCCATTCCGATTTTAAATAAAAATGTTAATATTTAATCATTAAAAAAATGAAAAGAATATTAGTATTTTAAAGAGGGGTAAAAATGAATTTAAATAATTATTGTAAAATTTTATAAATAACATAAAATATTTTCTTGAATACATATATATATACTAGACAAGTATTTTTACTAAAGGGAAATATAATGTTTTTTTCTTAAATTATTCTTTCAGTATATTGAATAAAAAAAAAGAAAAATGTAATGAAAAAATTTAATATCTAGAAAGAAAAATGTGAGAATAAACATAATGGTTTTCTTGGGATATATTTCATAAAATTTCCTTGTTGAAAACTTAATCATAATCGTATTTATTAAACAATGACACTATTGTATAAAACTCTTACACCTTTGGTAAATTGTGAATTAAAAAATCAATAAAATAAAATAAAATTTATAGATTTGTATTAAACCCATAATTGTCAATATAATAATAATAAAAAACATTAATGTGTATTATATAATAAATTAAATAAGTAATTGATGGATCTGGAATGTGTATTACAGAATCAATATTGAGAAGAAAATCCCTTACATAGTGTCATTTATTTATTCATACTTGAACAATCATCCTATTCAATTTATGTAGATTTATTATTAAATTATATAATAACTATATTAATATATATCACATCATATATGATTTACTTATAACATATTATCAACATTTTAATAACGTTTCATTGAAAAAATCACAGTTCTCAGAGATAACTTCTTCAATTTTCACGAATGTTTTGATTTAGTAATCAAATACATTGTACGTTGATAATGCTTCCAAGATTAATATAATTTTATTAATGATAATTATATAAAAAATATAAACTATATAAATAAATTAATTTTTATATTTTATGTAATGTTAGAAAAAATGAATTACACCATTATGGGATACAATAGGTCAAATGTACACAAGAATATCATTTCAACTTTTCGTCGAATAGAATGAAAAAATGTAAATAATAATTCATATTTACAGAAAAATAATAACATTATGAATAACAAAAAAATTTATTAAAACCATTCTTATTTCTACCCATGTAATGTGGTGAGGATAAATTAATTAAACTTCTATATGATGGCCACAATCAATACTTACAAACAAGCGATGATTACATATTTCATTGAATTTAATTAAGGTGGATAATGGAAGTACCATAAATATAATAATAATAATTATATTTAATATAATAAATTATTTATTTTATAATTTAAATCATATATTTTTAGGATGTATAAAACAAAATAAAATTTAAAACACTCGATCATGAAATATAACAATTTGTCGAGAAACTTATTTTTCATACACAATAATCCTAGAAATGATTGTATTTTCAAAGAATGAAATATCTAGATAATTGTTAATTAATAAAGAATGTTATTTTGGCTGGTCAAATATGATTTATAAATATATTCACTTAAGATAAGAGAAAAGTGTTTGTATCTATTTATAATGGAGGGAAAGGACCGACTAGGAGTTACTTAGAAGATTAAATAATATAAATAGTATAATCGTGTGAATTGGAATCCAGGAACAAAAAATTAAAATATTAGATCTTATAATGATGAAATAAACAAAAAAGGAAAATTTTGGAATGTTGTTGACCTATTTTATGCCATATCTTATAGATAAATCAAATTAAACTATTTTTAACCTTAACAATGAAAAATTATGTTTTTCACTATGCTAGAAATTGTTAATTAAAATATAAAAGGATCATATAAACTAACCTGTTAATTATGGTCCTAAATTTGAAATCCATTTTTTTAATTTTAATTTTTATATATGTTAGAAATTATTTAAAATCTAATAACATAAAATCCAGTAATTGTTTTTTGGGAAAATATCATATTTAACAGTAAAAATAATTTTACTCTGAAATAAATTTTTGAGTTGATATAAAAAAATAGATTAATAATATAATATGTAATGTTTTATAAATTTATATAAAAACATATCTGAATGTAATGTTACAGAAATACCCATAAATGCAAAGACTAAATAACTATATTAATCAAATAAAAGGTTACTTTTTCTTTATAGAAGTCAATATAGGGTCCCTAAATACAAAATAATGATATAAAATAAATTATTTATATCCATAATGATACCATTTGTTGTGAAATAATAATAAAATTGGTTAAATCCATGTATTATAGTTATTTTAATATTTTACCATTTAGTTTTAGGCTAATTTTTCCTCTTTAACCAGGGATACACTTTTTTAACCATATCACTATTCATAAGGAAAAAGCATTTAGTTCACCATATAAAATTATATTAATTATTATGATTAGAAATAAATAATACATTTCAAAAAATTAAATTAACATAAGATTCATAAATCTATTTTAAATTAAACCCTCAAAGCGTGATGAAAATTATTTTTTCAATGAATTTTGATGTTTAAGAAATAGATAACTTTAACTTTACTCTATGACAAGTTAATTATCTTCATTACATGAATTTAAATTAATTTTTATTGATATATAAAAAATATATTTACTATAAATCATTACTAATTAAGTGTCATTATTTTTAATTATAATAAAAAAACATTTTACATAAAAAACAGTTTATACAAATGTTTTCTATGCATAATGGAAAACATAATGCCAAAAATATATAATATTAAAATTTATAAAATTATGTAAATTATGATTAGTAAAATTATTAATTTATTAATATAAATCCCAATCCAATGCATATTAGGTATTTGGAATTCATTGAATTGTACTAACTAAGTGAAGGTTTTTAATGAAGACACTATATTTCACTATTAGCAGAAAATTAATATTATGATAGAAATAAAAATGATTCATCCTAATTTAATGTTTAAATTTTTACTCCTAAAATTATAAATTTTTTATCAAATATAATTTATTGAATGTTTATAAATTAATTAAAATATTTTTAAAAAAACCAATAAATACAATTTCTGAAGAATAATTATTATCCGAGAGAAAATTGAAATTACTATAATTTGTGTGTAAATTTTTTATTCCTTAATCAGCATATTATATTTATATAATACATACATATATATATATATTCTAGTTTTCTAATCAAATTTATATTTATAATTTTAATGGATATGTTATAACAGTCACGGTTAAATAATAATATTTTGAGATTATATCACAGTTCATTTAAACATAGTGTATCATGTAACTCATGCCCTCAAGGATGAAAAATCTATTTTAAAAAATATCCTCTAATATCATGGGACATCCAATTAAACCTCATTAAATAAATTTATCCCCCATAAATTTATCCTTTTCAAAAAATGTTCAATTTATTAAAATACGATTATTGAAAATATACAATGTAAAATGGGATAATAAAACAACCTTCAAAATGAAATGTGGGAAAAATGATACATCAACTAATAAATAATCGTGTTCCTATATAAAGGTATAATTGGAAATGAATTAAAATATATAAATTCATGAAATAACTATTATATGATGACTTATAATGTGTGAGATAAAACACAGTCTTGAGAATGTTAAGGACCAATAACCAGAAATATGTGATGGATAAAAAGGCATTGGATTCATTACAATGAAATGTAAAATTATAAAAAATAAATACAATATAATTTATCTATTGTTGATGGATTTTTTAATTAATAATATAGATTAAATGATAAATTATACTTACTTGATTCCATTAAATATTATAAGAACACTTCCATCTAATAGTTCTGATTCATTCAATTTAACATATCTCTAATACATTACCCTAGGAAATGGATATTCAAGATGAAATTTTATTCTCAATCAAATAAAATTATCTTTTAATTAATCATAATATCCAATATTATTTCATTATACCAGTTTTTATTTACCAAAACCAATATTAATAGACTATGTTATCCAATATGGATAAATTAAACACATTTATCTCTAAAACCTCAACAATAAAAACCAATTTTAAACATAATCCCTTTAGTAAGTGGTTATCCTTTATACTCCTCAAAAATATGTTTTACCAAATTTAGAACCAAAAAAATTAAGGATTTAATCACATAATTTTTTCCAAGATCAAATTTAAATTTTATCCCCACATAATTTGAATTACCTCATTACGTCACATACCATGAATTTGAGTATCTTGAATCTCACAAAACAAGATAACAACAGGAATCACTATAAAAAATCAACGAAAACATATTTTCTTCAAAAAGACCACTTCTTTTTATACAATAAATTAAATCAAGGATTAATGATTATATTCCATAAATCCCATAATAAAATAAAGTCCATTAATGGTAAAAAAAAATTTACAAATCACTACATAGTCCCATTACACAAATACTGTCAAATTTACATTATCAACAATAATAATCTATTTATATCCACTTGAAAGTATTATCTAAACACTGGGCACGCATTAAGGGTAATATTCCCCTAAATAAAGGGTTTCTTAAACTATATCCTCTACCTGAAATCAATTTTTATGTTCATTAGAACTTTTTTACATATCATTGAAAATTATTAAAGGAAAACTACAATGGAATAATTATACGATTATTCAGAATTTTTAAAACCAAAATACTATTGAGGAAAAAAAATTACCACATTATTCTAAAATTAAAATACATAAATTGTAGAACATTTACACTAAAATTGTTAAAATAACATAAGTCATTTAATGGATTAGTAGTTATCTATTATTTTCAATAATTGACACACAAAATGCCCATGTTTTTATTATATTAGAATTTTAATTTCATGGGAATTATTTACCGGATTAGCATTATTTCTATACAAAAAAATAATCTATCTCATTTTAGATATTCTTATATGTACTCTTTACAAATTTTTTAACATGTATAAAATTGAAATTTCAGTACCCTATTTTAAACACAACATCAAATTTCATAAATTCTAATATAGATCTTATTTCAGTCATTAGGAAATCCCCTGATGAGTATATTATTAATCATATATCATGATTTCTTCTTATAAATAATCATAATGTTTCTACATACAATTAAATATTATTTATTTTCCCATGAGGGATATCATGACATTTTCTATCACATTAAACATTAACATGAGTCCTACTAGTTCCATCTGTTGTCTAAAACCCAAAACCATTGTGTCAGAAACAATAGTAAAAGTGTTTTCTAATGAAAAATTTTATATATTTTTTGAATCATGACACGTTATTTGAAATATAAAAAATCATAGGTTTATCCTATGTCATCATTGGTTATCATCATTAAATATAATTAAAAAAATTTCATATGGACAATATTTATTATTCCAATAATACCCCTTTGAGTGTTAAACCAGGTGCATAGTAAGGGAATAATAAATGTTAACCCAAATGATGGTTCAGATAAATTTTACTAACTCTTTTTGTGGGTATGAACCCTAGATGAATTTATTCAAAAACCATGATCACATTAAGTATGAAAACATATATTTACTACTAATGAAACCATATAATTACTTCCATTACAAATGTATAGGTTGTTATCATATACATAGTGTATTCCCTAGTTTTTCACCAATTATATCAAATTATAATCACCAATTATGAAAAGACCCTCCTCTAATTCCAACTATATCAACAGATTTTTTTTCTAATATACATAATAAGAACTTTTTGTCGAATATTAATTACAAAACCTTACAAACCCTTCCGTATTCATATAAGTATATTATATTTGGGAACATGGACACATAAAAACATTTTTTATAAAAATTTGAATAATCCCCCACTATGTTATTCGTAACATTCAACCTTATTATATATGTGATAATTAATACAATTTCTTATAACCAGGGGAAAAGGAATATAGAATAGTTTGAGACCAGTATCTCAATATGGGTAAATCGTTGAGATATCAACGTTCACTTAAAAATAACATGAATATATAGATATTTTATCATGAATGTAAAATTTTAAAACCAAACCCAACATGTCATAGAAAACAATATTATGTTATAACATAAATCATTGTGATTTATAATGCATCAATCATAATGGATTATAAGTACATAATCCATGAGAACAAAGAATTTACATAAGAACTTGTCTTATGTTTGTGTCACAAGCATAGAATAGTCATAAAAATTGAAATATTATGGAAAACATGCCAATTAAGAAACTCATAACATGATATGATTAGGATAACCACCATTTTAACTATTTCGGGTTTTGGATATTCTTCTTTTATACACAAATTTTATCTTGGGATATCCTCCAGGTCACCCTCATTAATTCTTGGGACAACCTACCACGTACCATCTGTTGGTATGGGTATAAAATATCGTATATCCACATTAGAGCATTGGATTACCTCACACACACCCTCTTTTTGGATTGGGATAACCTGTATGGTACCATCTTTAGGTCATGGGACATCCTACAGTGTAAGGATAACCTCATGTTTACCCTCTATTGGTCATGGTATAACTTATGGTGTTCCCTTTGATCTATTTGAAATTCAATATTTACAAATACTATTTTACAAATATATATTTTTGGAACCACCCATTATATTCTCACAATTCATTAATTTGTGCATAATAATTACTTAAATCAGTCATTTTATATCCTAAATCGTGGAAGTGAAATGATTTTCCTAAACATTACATCATTTTTTTATAATAGATCCTAGTGAAAATAAACATGTTTCAATAATACCTAAACATCATAATCATAATAAATCCAAATAGTATATAACGATGGTTTCATTAGAACCTATACATTGATAATCATATGTAATTTTAAAGGAATTCATCTTAAATGAAAATGGATTAAAATTATCATTTGTAATATTTAATGGAGAAAATTCAATTTTCATGTTGAAATCAAATCATAAAAATAAAAAAAAAATTAAACAAAATTTATGTAAATATATATTTGAAAATACCCTTTAAATATTTTAAATGAACCATTAATATATTTATATATCATGGGGGTATGAAAGTTTATTTCATACCGTATTTGTTTAAAAAATATATATATCACATTTTCGATAAAAATATAAATGTTACACTTTTGTAAAAATAAAAGAAGATTAATTTAAAAAAATAGAAAATATTCATACATGGTTATAAACAAATATAATCAATCAAATTAAAATATTTTAAACATATTTAATTTTTCATTGAAAAATCGATATGGGAGAAAGATGATTTTCTTCCAAATAGTGAAATAATGTTTGTTTTACCTAACAATATTCAATATCATGAATTCAAAAAGTGAATAAAATGAAATAAAAACATGAAATATTAAGAAATTACAGGAAAATAATATAATTCATTGGGTTATTTAGGTATTTGTAATAAATTTTCATCGATATAAACTTAATCACAAACTATACTGGTAAACAATGAGCTTGTAACCTAATGCCATTATAAATCTTGTAACTTTTGAATCAAAATATCATGAAAGACATAACAATAGATTTATTTTTATATCCTCAATATTTTAATGACAATAATTATAAAATACATTTTTAGTAAGTATATAAACCATATAAAATAAATAGTTATTGAATATTTCTTGTGTATCATAGATATAACTTGTTAGATGAAAATCCATTACCTCAAGTTTTTTAATTGTTATTATTCGTTATATAAAATGGAATAATAAATTAATATTAATTTTTGATCTATTGCAGGACCATAAAAATTTATATCTTATCATATATAATTTACTTATAACATTTTATTACCGTTTTATTTAATTTGTTTAAGTCATATGATCTTGTTGAAAATTGATTTGTTTTGTATGCACATTTCATGTTGATATTAACACTCTTGAACAAAGATCATTGTTCCATATTATAAAAAATATCCATGATTTAAATATCATATCAATTCATTATAAACATATTTATATTCATCCATAAAATGTGTATATTTAAAAAAATTATTTATATTGTTTACAAATATGGATGTTCATATGTATGAATGAACCATATTTTTACATTTTAACAGGTGGAATAGAAGAATGATAAATAATAACTAAAATATATAGATTCATTATATTATGACAATTATCGTAATAATTTATTAAATTCATCCTTATCACCATCCATGTGTGGGGGTGAGGAAAAATGAATCACACCACTGCATGGAGATGCTAAGACTTATGAACCCACGAGAGAGGCATCAAAATATTTTTGGATGGAAAAAAGTTGTATAATTTTTTTTACATAATAATAATAACATTTTAGTTTTTTTGATATAATAAATTAATTATTTAATATTTTAAAAAATGATTTAATGTTGGTATAATAGAAATATAATGGAAAATGCTCTGTTAGGAGTTATACCTCTTTATTTAGAAACTTATATTATATTAGACTTTATGCCTTCAATAGATGGATCTTTTGAAATAAAGGAAGTTATAACACATGTTTATGGAATGAAATAAGGTATTATTGTGTGTTTTGGATGATATAGAAGGATCATCATGTGTGGAGAAGATAAGAGAGGTAGAACCATTTTATAGTGGATAAAAATGATGAACATATAATTGTGTAAAAAATTATATAATATATATATCATAATCACATCTAGTTCAATTGAGGTATCCCAAATTTTAGGATAAGGGGTTATAAGTATGAAATAATCACTACCAAGAACATTTGGTAATATTCTAGATACATTTTAAGCATTATCATCTAGTTAAACTATATTAAACATATTTTATCCTTCACCATGATAAATTAACATTGTTTAACATTATAACATAATATTATGAGAAATGATTAATGGTTAGATAAAAAATTGAATGGATATTTTAATTATTTAATCCTTTTTATTAGATTTATTTTGAATTTTTTGTTGAAAATAATTTTAATATTGTAATATAAAATTCATGTAAAACAAATTTTATGAAAAACATGATTTTAGAGTACAAATCATTTTATGTTGAAATAATATAAAAAATAAATTTATATGATTTTTTTGTTTTAAATAAGAAAAAATAATGTTTTTTTACATTTTGAGAATGAAAAAAACATAAGGTAATATTCCGACCATGACATTAAATATAATGACCCAAAAATAGTTTTAAATTTAAATAAAATATAAATTATGTTCACAAAAGTGAATGTAGGACTCATTAACATAAAATAGATATTTTAAATAAATTTATAACACAGCAATAATAACTATTGTTGAAAAAATACTAATAAAATATGTTAAATTTATTTTTTTGGGAAATATTAATGATTTACCCTATATTTATAAAAAAATTAGATCTTTTATCAAGGCGGTACATCTTTTTCATGATCACTATTCATAATGAATAAGAATTAAGTTGATCATATCATATCATATTAATTTTTCTTATTTAAATCATTGAATCCATTTTATCAAATTCAGTTCACATATGTATCACAATTTCATTCAAAATTAATCATTCAAAGCATGATGAAAAGGATTTTTACAAGAAAATGTATTTTTCAATAAAAAGATGATTTTATATTATTGTTATGACTAGTAATCATAGTTATATTGATTTCAATTCATATTGATAAATATATATCCAATAAATGTTATTTAAATAATTCTTTATTATGGGTTATTTTAATTAATTAATTTTGGAAAGCATTTTACACACAAAATAGTTTTCGAAAAATGCGTTTAATGCATAAATGTAAAATTATACAAATATAAAATATAATCATCACTCATATTTAATTATTTATAATTTTATAATAATATATATTTATTTTATTTTAAAATCGTTTAAAAAATAATATTTCACTTTTAAATTAAATTATTTAAGGAAAATAAAATTTATTTTTTCAAAATAATCTTATTTTTTACTATACATTGAAAAATAAATTGTTCGAAAAAATATAAATATTTCAACCTATGATATTTAAGATATTATAAATAAAAAATTATACTTTTTTATCAAATGAAATTTATAAATTTGATAGTAATTACTGACAACACTTTCTGACAAAAATTCATAAATACAACTTATGAAGAAAATGAAATTTTGAAGCAAAAAAATACATTATTAAAAATTGGGTACTTATTTATTTTAAATTAATAAATGTATTCAGATAATATATAGACTTTATAAATCTTTTATTCTTATTAATAACTCTAGTTATAATAATTATATTATAACATCTCTCTTTAAATAATAATATTTTATTAGAATATCACGAATCTTTGGAAATTAGAGTTTAATGTGATGCAGGATATCAAAGAAATACAAATTATTTAATAACAAAATAAATTATAAAATCATGTGTTTTTACATAATGGGTTAATTATTTGTCATTATGGAAATAATTCCTAGGTATTATAAATTGGGATTGATAAATCAAAAATATAGTGGACCCTTTGATATTTTTAACCACATTGATGGTTTTACCTATAGGCATGAAATCACATGAAACATTACGCAATTAAATGATATTTTTCTTGCATCCATATTGAATAATTTATAATATATCCTTTATATTTATTATATCTATTAGGGGTAATGTTTGATCAATATATATCTTATAAGGATTATCAGGTGGATATCATGTAGAATATTGTTAAATAGTTTTAAAAAATAAAAATTGACCAGTAAAAGTTATATGGAGGAACTATAAGTGTTTAGTTATAAAAATAGAACATGAAGATGAAATGAACCAAAAATATACTCAATTATTTTATTCCAATAATATAGAACATTGAATACTAAGGATAATTGCACTAAATAAAAATAAAAAATTATAATAATAAATTAAAAACAAATAAATGAAATATATTGGATTTGGAAATCAATAGGGTCATGGCCACTTAAAAATATCAATCCTATGAAGAATAGTGTGAAAATGAAAAAAAATTAGAAAAATGATTGGATTATTTTAAATTATGTATTTTCAACCATTAAAAAATAGTTATTAAATAAGTAATGATATATATAATAGTTATTTATAAGATGTGTAAAGATTATACGACCAATAAAAATATGAAAATTCAATAGTACATGATTGTTAGAATAATAAATATTCGATATTAAATAGTAGATAGCCATTTTTATAACTAATAAAATATAATTACAACTATTTTTTTATGATAATAAAATATGAAAAATAATTATTAAATTACCAAAAAAATAAATACATAAATAAGGTGACATAATTGTATATCAATAAGGTTATTGAACATTGTTTTACATTTGTAAAAAAATTTATTACATAATAAAATATTAATTTTAAACAATATTTAATTATATTAATGAATACTAATTGTAATTTTAAAAATCAATATTATGAAATTTAATAGGATTAATCTTTTTTTATAAAATCATTTCATAAAAAATCAAATGCAATTGTTAATAGTTAAATACATTAATTTTCATTATAATTTTATTACATGATTAATTAATTCCTAGATTACGTTAGATTAAATTATATTGGACTCAAATACATCAATTACATTACTTATGCACAATATTTATTTCCGTTTTCATTATAGAAAAAAATGTAAATTAGTCCATGTTTTTTTTCAAAACATCCAATTAAAATATAAATTGACCTATATTGGGATAATTTATATCAACATTCATAACACTATAAAATACCAAATATATAATATAATAATCATGAAACTGATGTTTCCACGTTCAGTATTCTATGGTCAAAACAAAGGATCAATCCATGAACTCATAAAAAGATTTCCAAAGAATCATGTAAAATAGAATTTGTGTATCTTCCATTTATGAAACATCAAGATTTATTTTATTTATACCATAAAATTTATCCTTATGATATTCATAAACTAATATTAAATAATTTTATAAAAATTTTAATTCAATTTAATTTTCAATTAAATAATCATATAGTTCATTCAATCCATTTTCATGTTTTTTATAATTATGATACAATATTGGCTGATTTTAGCCACATTTAAAGACTAGGATTTGAATAAATTATTACATCATAAGATAAATGTTTTTTAAAATAAATCTCAATGTTTTATATAACATATATGACATGATCAATATTATTGAATGATAAAATTTAAATAAATTTAAATCTAAATAATGTCAATCATTTTAAGATCCAAAATATTTCATACTAATGCCAGTTTTATAATTTAAAAACCTTTTTCAAATATATTTGTCATGAAACATTAATACCTATATAATTAAATAATGAAAATTTCCATGAGACTTCATGATATTATATAACATTTTAATTGTGACCATTCAACATTAAAATTTAGTCAAACCTACTTTGGATTTATGAACATAACACACATAAAATGGCCAACAAGAATAATAGAAATTTAATAAATGAACCAAAAAAAGATAATGAATGGACTATAATAATTTAAATATATAAAAACCTTATTGTAAATATGTAATTAATTTATGATACTTGACTATTTATGAGGATATAGATGTACATAATGAATTTTGGGATTCGAGGAAATTATTCTATCTCATATTTTTGTATTTATTTAATTTATTTATATCACTATGTATTTATCTCTTTTCAATATTCTCTAACCCTGTTTTTTAATTTTATTTTCATTACTTTTTACATTGTGTATTTATTTTTTATAATAATTTATCTCAACTTCCCAACACATCATTTTCATTAAATTAAACATGATTAGGGGAACAACTCCATTTTTTCTTATTTGAATTTTATAATCATAAAAATATTATTTACTACATGTTATTTTTGAAAATACCATTTATTTTAAAATATAAATTGATGTTCTCTTTTTTTTGTGGATTCCCTATTATTTTATCACATGAAAATATTGTTTTATTATTTTTTATTGAATAATAACATAGTTCTATTTAATGATTTCTAATTCATATTTTTATATAATATTTCCTTACCTTTGGGATATATTTTCATCCCACGTGATTCATTGTTCATTATTTATTGATTAAATTTCATTAATAATTATTTTATTGGGTACTTACATGATACAAAAATGGAGAATGTTTTATAGATTTATTATTTTGCTAATTTATTTCTTACGGTTTAGTCTCATGTTTTTGATTTGTGAAAGTTTCTTTTCTTCATGTCACATAAATTAATGGTTTATTATTGTTATGGTTGGTTGCTAAATTATAATTCCCCAATAAATTATTTAATTATTAATATTATGTTAGATCATTATGTTTTCGAACTATATGGTTTTCTTTCTAAAAAATGTCACGTGTGTGAATAATATGGATAACATTGTTAGAAATTTTATGAACTGAGATGATGAGGATATCATTTTTCATAATGTTAATATTTTTTTGTGGTGTTCTTCGAAATATTTCTATGATGAAATGTCTTAAATTTGTACCAAATTTTATGTCTCATAATACTAGAATTATTCAAGAATATTTTTTCCCTTATATCATGTTTCCATGTGTCTTATTATGAATCATTTTATGATTCAAAGATATAATTTTTTGTCTTATGATATCTCATCCAATGATTATATTATTCTAACTTCCAAAATGTATTTTTGGATCATCACATATTTTTTTTATATCCCCACGATTTTTCAAGTAATGATTATAGTACAATAATATCTAATTGAAATTTCTGAATAAGGAAATAAGAGTTTTCATTTTTCATTTATAAATGACTTATGGTGTTTCCAGTAATGAAAATACACAAGACCTTTTTATTTTATGGTGTTCATTAATGATGTTTATTTTTACATAAAATGTGATCCAATAATTTGAAAACATTTAATGGAATACCATGGTTGAAAATATACCACTGAGTGGTTTTGATGCAAATGGGACCTTTTCACCCAACTTCTTCACTATTTTCAAAACTCATGAATATTAATGGAACTCAAAAGTTATGTGATAAATGTGACATCAAATTTAGCGTTTCCATGTACCATTAATATATACCCCACCAATTTAATGAAATCACCACATGTGAGAAAAATGTTTCTTGATCCAACCCATTTTTATGTGATTCCTAAAAAGTTGTGTGAATAAGTGAATTAGGCTTTCCAAAATACCTATAAATGTAAGATCACCCTTATTTTTACGATGAACTTCAAGAAGATGAAGTGTCACTAACCCGTATGAAACTCTATATATTTCATGAATTTGGGAATTTAATGACTTACATTGACACCCATAGGTATGATAATGGATTAAATAATCTACATATGTCATAAATTAAAACTAATTATGTTTTGGTTCACTTCACACAACTTTTATCTATAAAGAAATCAGTTCCCATAAGAAGTGAATACATCATGAAACATAGAAATTCATGAAAAATAAAAAGTTCCCAAACCCTTAACTTTTATATACATTAACTATCCTCATGATAGATCCCATGGATTTTTACAAATCTAATAATCATATATCTATTTTTCTCATGATCAACCCACAGGGGAACTGCATCGGATGTCTCCTTCCACCAAATATTGTTTCCGGAAATATGAGTGCCCATGGGTCCCACATACACTCAAAAGGTATTATCTATTTAAAATCATTATTCAAAATGGTAATTGTGTTTTATTGTTCACAGTCAATTTTCCCAAAGCATATGATGACTAGTCACATGTACTATTTCTCATAAGCATTAGCAATCTCATAATTGGGCACCTTAATTCTTACAGAAATGGGTAGTATCCATCCCTTTTTCTCTCCAAAGACAAACTTTTAGTGTATATATATTTTCATACCATGAATCCATTTTTTTGATACTATACATATATCCCCATGATGATTTCATATAGGGTTCATATATCTTTATCTCCCCCAACTTTATTAGGACATAGTATAATAAAGAATAAACTCTAATGTAGTATTTATAGAAATAAATGAAACTATATATCACAATTTACTACTCATTAGATAGTATAATACATGAAAAAATATTCAACAGTAGACTTATATTTGTATCCTTACCATATTTGTAGAGCATAATATCCCCCAAGTGATGAGCTTGGTGTTCCTCGTATTATGAGAACAAGTATCATTATCTAATAAGAATGAGATAACCCACCATAGTATTATGAGGTACAATCATGTAAGTCCCAGAAATATTCTTCATTACCTCCTTGTGTGACCTAAAATGTACCATTTCATAACCCCAATGCCATACCACACTGTTTCTTAATTCAATACATGGGAGCCCTTGATTCATGAAGTCAAACTACATTATATGGTCATATTAGATGACCCTAAAAGATTAACATGAATGATGTGGGAATTGATTCTCGAAATTAACTGAGATATGTAGTATTTATATTTTTAGATTAATCCCTACTTTTGAATAACTGTGTTTTACAAACATAATGGAATGCCTCGGGTGATGAACTCATGATTCACATTACATCTCTATAGTAAGCATCAAACTACCATTTCGTCTACCCCTCAATAGGAGTTATATAATTATCCAAATCATAATTATTGACTATATAAAATCACAAACAATATAAACCAAATCACCCCACTTGAAATTTCATTCACCATGGAATGAAAATCTATACCTTTCATAGTACATAGCACGCGTAAATGAGAAGTCTCCAACAAAAATCAAAATATGTTTCACACCATACAAGATATGAATATGTGGTACCATCTATACAAGACTATAAAAACATTACATAAATTATTAGATGAGAATTTGTGGGACCTTCAAATATAGGATCTCTATTTTTATCAACCCATATGGGATGAGTTTATGTGGTAATATCAAGATAGTTATCTAAATTTGAAATGATCTATATAAAAAGACCGTATATGGGACCATCCACATTGGATGTTGAATATGAATTGATCCATAAGTGAAAATATTTTATTTCACATCCCTCAACAATAATTAAACTCATGAACTCATCTAATTAATAATAAAATATATCCCTCTGTGATGATCATAGGTCTCCTTAGATTATGAGCCTAACAAGACAATGTGATTAGAATATGGTCTCATTTACTTTCCTTAAGTAACAAGACTTGGATAATTACATAGGTGATATCAATGTGATACCCTAATTAATGAGCCTAAGAATAATTATGTGATGTTCAAAAGTTTCCTAGAATGATGATATTTATATTCCTAATGAAATAAACATGATACATCTTATGTGACGAGAATAGGTTCCCAATGTGACAAGAATTTGATGCCTTATACAATAATTATGTTTTTATTTACATATTTCATGAGATGCCTTATGATTTGTACGTGATATTATTAATTCCACGAAAAAGAGAATCCCATCAACTCAAACAAGGAAGATATTTATAGATTTATAATATAACCAAAACCATTATCATCTCCCATAATAGGTAATAACTTAGTTATATCATAATGAAACATAATTAACTGGTTTCAACATGATGATTTCAATGGGAATGAGATTCACGAATGTATCATTTATCATAAAGATATTCAGAGACAATGTGGATAATTATAAGGGTAAATTCATTGAGGGGGGATCCAATTTTCCTTCATCTTTTTTGGTTAATGATTCAGCATCTTCAAACAGAAATTTATGGTTTCCCACCTTTTGAAATGTGTAAATCCACATTATATATTCTAATGAACCAGTACCAATGGACAATGATATACATTCTCTCAAGCATTCCTTCCCATATGTCAGAGGCTACCAAAATTTTACAAGGGATTATGAGGATACTATAGGGAGATAATGACCATCTTACATGAGTGACCAACTTGAATGTATAGAAATAAATAAAATATTAATCCATATTTAACAATCAGATCCTGAAAGTAATTGTAAGGTCATAAATTATTAAATATAACACCATTAAATAACATGATGATTCTACATATATATATGATTATATAGATTTTATTCATGTCATGTAAAATAATCTTTGAAGTAAATGAAAGGAAAAAAATAAAAAATATTGTATACAATAAGAAATAATGATCTCTATCATGGTTCTTATCTCCAAATCCCTAACCTAGGAAAACAATCAATAATTAGGTATTTATTTTTTCTAATCCTATAACCTATAATGAAGGATCATATTATAGGGTTCCCATGTTCAATGGTTATCTAAGTTACATTTGAGAACAACCCATTAGGAAACCACTAATAGTGTCTGATGTGAATTTATTCTATGAGGGTAAATAATAAGGTTTTGAAATAAATAATATATTTAGTAATCATCATATTCTATTGAAGATAAATAGAAAATAAATCAAGACTTCTGTATCAAGGGAACTACTCAGGTTGACACTACATGCATTGTCCTACGCTAGTAACTCTAATCACTATAGAAACATCACCATTCAATTTAGACACATGGTTTACCCTTCCAAATAATATAAAAATAGTGGGAGGTTACTCCAAATCCATCCATTCACATCTCTTAATTATCTCTACTCACATAAAATGTTCTTATTACCTAGATTCTTATTGAATACTAGGTGTCACATGACTCCTCAATTAACATTTCCAACCCAAGACTGACAAACCATTGAGTTTTAAATCATAAAGAACCATTAAAATGATTTTTTATGCTTAAGACCAAACCAAAAAACTTCCAATGAAAAACCATAATCTTGGAATCATTCTACAATTGATAATCTAACAACCCTCACATTAAACCATAATGCACCAAAAAACCACTAGGATAAGAATCACACCAATCACTCCATAATAACCTTGACAAGACTACATGATCACTAGAGTGAAATTTTTAATAAAAACCAAATGTTATTGTAACTCACAATCGTTAATTAAACACTTTGAAGGGTATCCTCAACAAATGACACATTAGAATAGCAAACTCCAATTATGTTAATAACACACAAATAATATCCAAACCTAAATCAACATCCCCAAAAATCATGATTTGGTTCAAAACTATAATGTTTCTCCATGATTCAGTAATCATATATCCTCCCATACTGAACCATTACAGTCCACACATTCTAAAACCCCAATAAAAGATAACTGACTAGTAATTTGAATAATCATGTTTTCCGAAGAAATGCCTAAAAAATATCGGTGCTTGAACACTATCTTATCGTTATAATGAAACCCAATTAATATAATGCCCAGAAATAAAATTATCTATAGAAACTATCAGAGAACAATACCAAAATATGAAACATACATCAATGCATCACAAATCAAACCAAATATAATAACGTGTTAATCCCCTCATGGGTTACCCACACCTATCACTATGTTTTGATTTACTAAGTACCAGAGTAACAAGAGATGGTATATTGGCCCATCAACCTAGATTAGTAACCAATATTTCCATTCAATAACACATAGTATATAATCCCCATTATTTTATAAAGATAATAAGGAATCTATCATGATAAAATTATCAATTGGTGATTATGATCTCATGCACATTCAAATGAAAATGAAATCCATAATGGTATTACATATGAATATAATTTTTAATTATGAATGTCTTCTAAAAAGATCAAAACCCCTTACACAAGGTCATAATATGGGTTATCCTTTGATCCCTAGTTACTATTCAAGGACAGAAACCACCTTATGTAATGATTCATAATTTCTCATTAATTTAGGAATCTCACAATTTCATGATATTTAAATTAGGTTCCATGTCTTGGTAAAATAATATTCTATTTTAAATTTACGTGGTAAAACATATGTTATGTTTCTCACTTGAATGTTATTTATCTACATATATCATTTACATGATCCATGTCTTATATTTCATATACTTTTATACCTTAATAAATTTCTTGGTGCCCATAAACATTCAATGTTTAACTACTTGGAGTCATTCTATGCAGTGTTAATAAAAATTATTAGTGGAAATGACCCATTAATCTGTGATTTTTAGAAGAATTAATTGATTCCAATTTAAATTAAAAAACATATCAAAATTTATGTATACCCATACTTAAAATAAATCCTAGGTTTTTAAAAATCAGGAACTATATCAATCTATCTTTGATATCCTAATCTGTATACCATTGTTTACAAGAAGTAAATTTTTAGTAATTTTTAGTTTCATCATTATATCCTAAATGAAAAATTCATCCCTCATATATATAGATATCAAGAAAATTGTTCGATTAGATAAGACTCGATAAAAATGTTTTAAAATAAAATACCATATTTGTTTCTTACATGTGTAAGAGCCCAAATATTCATTTCAGGGGCAACATATATCACAGATTCTTCTATAAGACCCTATTTGGTTGTCCGTTTTCTGAATAAGAAATCATCAAATCCCTTTGGAATCACCTAGAC
Source organism: Viscum album (assembly GCA_963277665.1). Classification (NCBI taxonomy): domain Eukaryota; kingdom Viridiplantae; phylum Streptophyta; class Magnoliopsida; order Santalales; family Viscaceae; genus Viscum; species Viscum album. Next base: position 1,119,011,642 of record OY728133.1, read on the forward strand.
CAACGACATTATAGGTCTATTAAAAGGCTTATATTCAACTTTATTAAACATAGAATCTCGAGGTAGCTTGTTTATGAATTTCCATAGTTGTCTTCGAATTATTTGTGAAAAACGTTCCCAATACCATAGTTTAGGGTATTGTGTATTTAGGGAATTTATCCTTGTTAATGCTTACAATGCATTGTTTTCTTGAGTGTGGGTTTTTATTGTAAATATGGGTTTTACCTTGATATTGATTTTTTTACCCATAATTGATCTGATAGTGGACGTTGGTTATAGAATTGCCTATTAGGATACTTCGTTTTCATTTCCTAGTGTAGTTAGGATGAAGTTATATTATCTAACATGCTTGTGTATTACTTTTCATCCATTTATCCAATTATTATTTTGTTTTAATTTTCGTTTTGAATATATTTTGTGAAATATTTCTTTACATAGGGATTTGGGAACCTAGTGTAATGAGACCAGAGTAGGAATGGACATTGAGGGATTCCCCAGAGTGTCTGTTGTACTTTTCACACTGCAAGAATATAGCGGGAATTGATGTTGAGTATTTCCTCAGAGTTTCTATTGTTATCGTTATGAGACCACATGGGGAATTGACATTGAGTGCTTCCCCAGAGATTAGGTATTTTATTAATAAAAGGCTATCGGGGGAATTGACAGCAAGTGCTTCCTTAGATAGTCATTATTTACATGATACGAAGGGGGTTAGACTTTGTAAGAATACCTGGAGGGACATTATCTCTTTTGTATAAGTTCAACCATGGGGGTTAGGCTATGAGAACTTTCCTAGAGGGTTTCTTGTGAATTATTTCATGGATTTTTTATAATACAAATAAATGTAGTGGAAACTATAGGACATTTTACTTCTGAGTACATCCATGTTTATTACGTCAATTTTCATATTTACATTTTGTACATATTCTTAATTATAAGATATATTTTCTTTACTCTTAATAATTTTTTAAATATTTTTTAATAGATATTAATTTTTTTGAATATTTTTTTTAATAATATAATTAAAATATAATAGTTTGAAGTTATTAAATTTAATGTTTTCTAATATGCTCATTTTTACCAACTCAATTTGACAATTAAAATTTATTTGAAATTATATTAATATGTTGGGATATTTGTCATTAAAAAACCTTAATAATGATATAAAATAAATATTAGTTCACAAGACCTATTTATGAAACCTTTTATGTGATATGGTTATAAAATATTAAATGACTCATTCATGGATGTTGTAGTCTGTACGTAATGTGGGGGTATTTTTATTAACATAATGGATAAAATGGGGTATATAATGGCCATTTTAATGAAATAATAACGTTTAAATATACTAATTATGTTTATTTAATTATATTAGGATGGTTATATCTTATAAATTCAAATGGGTAGAGTTTTTATTGTGTTAGATTTGTTGATAATAACAAATTATGTGTTCTTAAGAATGAGGGGAAGAGGTTTGTTGGAATCTAAATGATTCATTTTTTTAATAACATATAATTTCTAACAACAAATGATGAAGATAAAATGATTATTGGGTTATTATATAATCAAATCTACATGGTTGTAGGGTGTTTTTATTTGAATAAATCCTAAAATAAGAACAATGAAGGGACCACATCCATGGTTGTCCACGTGGTTGTATATCAATGCACCTGTCTAAAACAGAAATTGAAATATTACCATTCTTATAGTAGAGGTGGATACAGTTCAGAGGAGATTAATTTTTAAAAATTGATAAATCTATAGGGAAATTCCAATGTTATTAGGTGTCTCAGGTGAAAGTTTATCAATTTTCTTCTCCAGTATGTAGTGGAAAAGTCACTGTAAATAAGTTAAAATACATTACTGATATTCAATTCTAGAATGAAAAATTTTCAAAGGAAAAACCCATGGATAAGGATTCCATGGTCGACTGATGGTATTTCATGATAAAATTGAAGAATGAAAAATACAACTCCCATGGTGATCAACATTTTGGATTGAAAATGTCCATGTGTTGTGCAACAGGTTGTCGTTCTGGTTGTGTCTTGTTTCAGTAGGGTATTTAAAGAGATATTAAAACATATGATGCACAATGTAGCCATTAAAACATCATATGTCATAGATATCCATTTTATACCATAATTATTACCTGGTTTGATGTTTATTTTCAGCATTAATGATACTGAATTTATATGGAATTAATTCACACTACAATAGATTTTTTCAATGTTTATATAAAGTAGTTATGTCTTCAGTTATTCAGAATATAATATATGAGGTTTATGAGAATGTTGATTAGTATTTTTATGGTCCCATTATGTCTTTAAACATTTTATATTTAATGGATTCATGACCATTATATTTAAATGAGCGAGATCAGTTGTAACAATATGATCAAAATTAGAAACATTATATATATAAATTTTTTAGGAGGAATAATTTTGGTCAAATATATGAGATAGAAGCATGAAGTTTAATTGACCATAAATTTTCATATTTATAGAATAGTTATTATTGTTCAAATAAAAAAATAGATGTTCTCAAATTATTCAGAAAATATGAGTAATTTTTTCAAATGTAATTTCATAAGTGGTAAAAGTGAATCTCCCTAATAGTTCCACAAAAAAATCCATATATGTTTGAATATGAATTATATAATGTTATTAGGGGTCCTATATTTCTATTAAAATTATTGGATCCATATTGTAGTAGTTTCAAAAGGTGGATGAACATGATGGTAGCGAGCAGGCGGTGAACACAAGCAGATAGTGAGACAACCGTATAAAATTATAATGTAATGTGAATGGAAAAGGAGTGTCCAAGAAAATACCTTTGTATAGGTAGTGAAACATGTGAATATCTATGATATCTATAGTATATTTTTATGCATGAAAAATCATTGATTCATTCCCCTTGGATGTGGCTCAGTGGGTATTAACCATGTAATTTCTCATGACCATATCAAATTTTTTCATTAAAAAAAACATATGTTGAAATATAAATTATATGTGGTAAAATAAAAATCCATTTTATCCAAAATGTGGAGTTATTAATATAAATTTAGGTAAATTAGATATTTAATTTAAATTATTTTGAATTTGGTAAATCTTACATTCCATGATTCACCCTAATAGTTATCTCACTTTAGTGCCTATTGAGGGAAAAATAGTTTCAAATGGTTCTGTTTGTATTTCATTTATTTTTTAGTTATATAAATTAATATAATTTTTATAAATAAAAATGTAATCCCCAATGAAAAATTTGATGTTTGATGGAAATAATTTGGAAATATTGAAAAGGGATTTCATTACCAATATTGAATACTTTCTTAAAGTTCTTATCTAGTTGATTAATGGTGTAATTTTTCTGTTAAGATAGCATAATGTAATAATCTATAAATAGACAAGTATCAATTTAATTTATTATTATATTAAATGGTATTTAATGTATTCACTCATGTAATACATCTAATAAAATGATAAGTCACTGTGGATTCTCCAATGTCATGTTGATGATGTGGTATGATTTTTTTTTTGGAAAAGAATAATGGATAAGTGATAATTTCTTAATAAAAAAATAATAAAGATGAAAAATATTTGGAATTCCTTTGAGAATATGTGTTATCCATCAGAGTTACATTCTGAATGTTTTGTTATAACAAATTCTAACCAAGGAATGGAAGAAGTATGTGGTGTTTCAGACTATATTTTGGAAATTAATAGAATATATGATAGGTAGGAAACAACATCATTCTCTTTCTTATAGGTTCTAATGCAATGATATTGATGCTAAATGTGAATTCATGCATTGATTTGGTAGAAAATTAATGAATATATATCCTGGTATAATAATATATTGAAAGGAGAGGGATTTTACGTGAATATTATAATAAGGAATTTTGGAAAAGGATTGAATAATAATCATTCATTATTGGAGATATTTATCATGAGACCATGAAGAAGAAATCCATGGAGATGAAAATATATGTTAGTGTTCTGTAACTAATAACACTACATAAACAAATAATTTGGAATCTCATAGATTATATCTAGTGTTGAAATATTTGAAATAATTTTTTTTAAATATGATGATAAGATATGAGACCTTGAGACAAGGACACACTCCTCAAAATAGAATTTGAAGATCACTATGAATGGTACATCATCTCTAATGTAATAAATATGTTTCTAAACCATAGATATATATTTAAAGTTTCAATCCATGATAAATCATTAACTAAGGCTCCACAAAATAATCAATAATCAAAATTTTTCAATTTTCGAAGATCTGGCCACATCATGAATAGATGTGTTGAATCCAATGAGCCCAAATATATGAAAAGAACTATAGTTGTTACAATATCACTTTCAATGAAAAAACATGTGAGAATTGAAACATATAGTAAATTATTTATAAATTTTTACCTAAATCACATGGAATGGTATTCCAACTGAATGAATTTGTAGATGGGAAATTAAGTTATATGAAGATACTCCACTCCTACGACCTGTAAAGAGAATTAATATCCGAAAATATTGCATGTTAAGATGGAAAATAGATTCAATATTTAAGAGTATTAGTCAAAGAAAAAATGTAATTTGTTTCAAACACAAAAATCATAGTTTTTGTAACATCATACATAGAAGAAGAAAATAATATAGATGAAAAATAAATAGCTTGTTCAAACATTGAAGATGGTGGAAGAGAATGTGAAGTTTACTCAATCTATAGTGAATAAATATTCCATTATCTAACACTTTTCCATCATGATAGATTATTTCAAAAGCGGTTTTAAACATTCCACTAAAAGGAAAAAGATATATATCTAATGGAGTTCAAATATAGAAGATATATCCCCCAGTGTTTCAACAAAAGATGGAACTTGTTTATGTGTGATCGATTCCAAAACATTATAAAATAACCTTTAAAGGAAAATATCATTTCTTATATCCATGAAGAGAAGTGTACATGTAGTATTATTCATTTAAAATTACTTCGAAAGAGGATATGTTATTCTGCTACAAGTGATAATGTAGATATAGAGTAGGTGATTTCATATCATTAATAAAACTAAAAAATGGTAAAAGGAATGATGGAAGATGATGGTTTTGTTCATATTGATTGTTCATATTTATATATTTAATTAAATTTGACAAACCCCACTCCCCATATTCATTATTATATTAGAAATATTGAGGAGAAATGTAGAATTAATGTGAATATATATTTTATGGTGACATTATGTTATGAAATCACATACTACGGGAACCGAAATTAAAATTTGAATATGCCACAAGGCAAGTGGTTCCAGGCCACATGATAGAGATCATTTGGAAATATATGTAGCCCCCAAAATAAATTTATATATATCAATATTATTTTAAAGTGGTTATGTTTTTATGGGGACCCATATTTTTTATACACAAATACATCATAATATTATATAAATATTCAATACATTTCACCATAATAGATGCCAGAGGACCATAAAATAATTGTAACTAAAAAAATATGGATTTATAAAAATTGGTATAAAAAATATCTACGTCAATTTTTTATCTTTATAACTAGATCCCTTCTTAAACATAACATACATAAAACAATTCTTTCGAACTTGGGAGAGGAAAAAAGACAAAATTGTTAAATGAAATTCTAAGAAAGGGTAAACATAATAGAGATAAAAAATATTTTAACACTGTATATTATTCCACCAATAAAATAATGGTAACATTATATTATATCCCCATTAAATCCTATAAACCAAAAAAAGAAAATTTTTATAGATAAAAATAACTTTCATATAACACTGGTGTATTTTTTAAGGAAAATAGACTATTTCTTAGAAATAACTTATTTAGAATCTAAAAAATAAAAATTATCAATGAAAAAAACTTATTTGTAAATAATACAGTCAAATTAAAAATTAATATTTAATGAAATAATTATTCATGTTGATAGATAAATTATTTAATTTTTTTTGTGTATGAAAAAAAATTAAATTTTACATTGTAAGTAATATGTCCCAAGAATTTTTTTTATAAAATTATAAGAATATATTATAAATAACTATTATAGATATCATATCATGATTATAAATGACTGTAATAAATCATTAAATAATTGTATCAAAAAGTCATGAATTATTTTTAATGAAAATATTTTCATTGAAGAATAGATTCCAGACATAATATAGAAATAAACATGGGGTTCCTTAAAACATCGTTTCTATCACATGAATACTAAACGATGGGGAAAATTAAAAAATATATCATCAAATATTTGGAGTATAAAAACATACATATTTTTTGGGATCGATGGATCCTATAATTTTATCATTATAAAATCATAATCATAAACAACCTCGATAAAAATGATATAATAAAATAAATCCATTAACAATGAAAAAAAATTGGAATCATAATCCCTAAGAAATAAACAACATCTAATAAACCATTAGATACCATGAGAATAAGGACCCTCATGATAAAACAACATTTATGTCCTAAATACACTTCAAAAGGGATTATATATGTATAAAATAATGTGTGTCTCAGTGAACATTTTTGAGATGATGAACCCTAATGGAATTCATTATTTTTAAACAAAACATTTAAAGACTAAAAATAATATGGTTTACTAATCCCATAAATTAAATTTTTTAGTTTTCCAAAATATACATGGGGGTATTATGTACACTATACAAATAATATACTAGTTCTTAACAATAATAATTTCATTAATGTAGATAAATTATGATGAAACACTTACTACATCCATACCTATTAAATTCAATGTAATTTAAATGTATAATATGATATGGATATTGAAAACATATTAATCTAATTAATATGTTTATATAAATTAATTATATATTTATCACACAATATAAAAAAATTATGGTGTATAGTTTCAAACATGTCGCATGAATTTGAAAATGAAGTTAAGATACACTTACCATTAGTTTATATTAATTAGTAATCTCTCTAACATCATGTATAATGAATTTAAATTTATTATGATTTTATAACAGAGACATAATCATACCTATAATATCATACATGGTATTATTATAACATCTTATCACTGATTCATTAGAAATATTTAATTATAAAAATCATTCATTATGTTAACTACTTCATTTTTAAAATGTATTTTGGTTCAGTGGTAAGGGTCATTGAACAATTATCCCTGTTTTGACATCTATAAAATGTTAATTATGATATAAATATAAAATATATTTATTATATTCTATCACAAAACCATTCATATAAATTTTTTATTATAGTTTAGTTATATAAATTTTTGGATAAGGTAGTATATACATACACACGAGTGACATTTCTATATTTCTATGGATAGAATGAATGAAAGGTAAATACTAAATCATATTGCAGAATTTTTATTATGACATAAATATAATATATAAAAATTATATATATCAAAATTACAAGCATGAATAATGGTGGTGGAAAATTAGTCGTATTATTCTATGGATTAAGTGGCCCATACACACACCCATGAGATACATTCATCTCCCAATGGACTGAGAATAAGTGATAAATAGTTGTTCCACAATCATAATAACATCTAATTATATTAATAATATCTAGAAAAATTGGGTCTGGTTAAACCATCCCCATAAAATGTAAAATAAAATATAAAGTTACATAGTTAGACATAGGAAGGGTTTTACAAATCTAGGAATGAGGGGCTTGCCTCATATCAGCCACAACCCAAGACGCACAAAAGTCAGAAGCTCAAATGGGCGACATGGTAGTCATTTTCATGACTTCACTCTTGGAAAATGCATCTGCCACATGATTGGCCTCCTGATATGCATGAGTGATTACTAAGTTGAGATGTTTTACCTGATTAATAAATTCAGTCTAGTAAGGTAGAATTATCCATGGATGATATCGAGATCTCATCTTGAGGGTGTGCACCACAAGTTTGGAGTATGATTCAAACCGTAAGATATTCCAGTTATAAATGAAAACATGCTTAATTACATAAATATTGGCCTGTAATTCTGCATCATAAGTGATTCCCATCCTAATATTATGATCAAAAAATCCTTGATGAATCCACGAATCATGTGGAAGACACCACGAAAACCAAATCAACTCGGAACTCTAGATGAATCTCCATCAACATTAACCTTAACACATAGAATGATCGGTGGGGTCCAGTAAATAAACATTACCCCAAAGGCTTTTTCAGTTTATCTAACATTTTAAGCATCTGCAATGTAGTTTAATCTGTACAGGTATCATCCAAGAAACCATTTTCTATACAATTAGCAACATGTATGTCCTGATGAATTATCATTTCATTTTTGTGAAAGGTTGAATCCTTGTTATCAAACTAGAGCCTATTACGAGATGTCCATATGGCCTGAAAAATAGCTGCTATAGAAATCAGCATAATATTTTGAACCTGCACACTCCTTCTAGAATTGGAGATCAGCATCATCAAGCCTCCTAGAAAACTATGTGAGAAGAAATCCTTGTTGAAGATGTCTCTAATGTATTCCAATATCTTTTGAGCAAAAGGAAATTAGATGAATAGGTGTTGTATAGTTTCTGTTTCATGCAGGAATGGATAATATGGAGACATAATACATTGGATGTCCTTCCAAAATTGATCATACATTGGAAGTCTGTTAATCCACATTTTCCAGAGAACATGAAACTGGGAGGGTTGGAAAAAAAGCACTTTAGACCTGAATGACCAAGATGATTCTTGTATAGTGCCAACAAGCTTCATGTTGTAGAAATCTATGAGATGAAAGTTTCAATTCATGTTGGGCCTCCCTACTTGAGTATCAATGTACATGAAAGAGTAGGTCTGGATTTCAATTTCATCTAGAGAAGTAATCATGATTTCAAGACCATCACAATGATCTAGAATGTCTGCTATATACATTTCCATCGTGTGTGGGGATATCCCCAGTATACAAGGGGCTATCCAGCCAAGGATTGTTACAACAATTAATTCCAGAGTTTCTTTAGATAATCCATTTAGTGTAATGAATAATATAATTGAAGGATTTCCGAAGGTAAGTCCATACAAATGATGATATATAATGTGGGTATTGATTACTAAGCTTCATTTTGAACCTTCATGAAAGAAAACCCTTGGATAAGTCATTGGAGGTTAAGAGATTCCATATGAACTTACAAATAAGTCCCTCATTGAAATTCTGAAGGTCCTGGGTTCCAAGACCACCAAAATCAATGGGTTTAATTCAATCCTTCCTAGAAATGGTGATCAACTTCCTTTAATTATTAGAGCCTTTCCTGATGAGATCCTTTATCATGCATTAGAGTTCCTTGAGCAGATTTTTGTCCATTTATTCATTGAAAATAAGTAGACAAACATTGAGGTGTTCACCATGTTAATGAGGCACACCATTCCAGCTTGTGACAGAGCTTTGCACTTCCATTTAGCCAATTGATTGTTGATAATATATTAAATTACATCATTGTATTGCCTACATATCTGACCAAAAATGATTGGAAATCTAAGATAAGTAAATGGTAGTGACCCTTTTTTAACTACGACAGGTCTGGTGACCTTGTTTAGTTATCCAGTATTGATCCCATCACCAAATACAATAAATTATTTATTCAATTTTATATGATATCTAGCAACATCCTTATAATGTGAGAAGAAATATTTAATCGCATAGATTGATTTCCTTAAGGCATCCCCCAGAATTATAATATCATCATCATATAGTAAATGAAATGGGACAATGTTGTCCCTGCATACCTTTATCTATCTAAAAATACCACATTGGGATATCTCATTAAGACATCTAATCATATATTCTTCAACAATGGAAAAATGAAGCCCAGAAAGCAGATCACCATGTCGAACTCCTCAAGTACAATGAAAATAACCCATGGGAGATCCATTAATTAAAATGAACATACTTCCATATGTAAGGATATTTCTAATAAGGTTGATGATGCCACCTGAGAAACCAAATATCCTGACAATATCAAATTGGAATCACCACTTAAGGGTGTCAATGGCCTTTGAGATGTCAACTTTGAAGGTAAAATTCCAATGCCTTGCCTTCTTCTCCATCAAGTTGATGCATTCTGATGCAGTGAAAAGACAGTTCTGAATGTTTCTACCATGTATGAAACCATATTAATTAAGAGAGATGTGCTGCTATGTTAAACACCCTAATCTATTCATCAATACTTTACTAATGTTTTTTTGGTGTGGTTTTTCCAATCGCAGTAGGCTGGAAGTCTGCAACGTAAATTACATTCTCCTTCTTATGAAACAAAGAAATGAAGTTAGAGTTTAAACGATAAGTCATATAACTCTGAGTGATGAAATATATTACTAGAATAACTATGTCATCCTGTACAATATCCCAATGGAACGTAAAAAACATGTTGGTGAAGCCATTCTATCATACTGTACATTCCATGTTAAGAAAAAAGAGGACCTCCTTTATTTCTTCTTTAGAGAGAACCGTTATAAGAGATAGATTTTGATGTTCCTCAATAGAAGGGGAAATTTATCAATCATCTACTTATTGTTTTCCATTCCATCATCAGAGTAAAGGCCAGTGAAAGATTTCAAAGATGGATTTGAAATCTCACTTTCAGAGGTGTAGAGGAAACCATCAACATTAATGGTCTTTAGTCCTGCCAGAATTCTTTTTTTATTATGCATCTGGTGAAAATTTTTAGTGTTCATGTCACCATCATTTGGCAGCTTTACATTAAAATGGTTATGATCTAGACATTATTTGATAATCAAAATGTCATAAATCCTTGCATGTGATTGAATTTCTTCATGTGAGGGGCTATCATGGTTCTGATTTCTAATTTGAAAGCTATCCAATTGATTTTCAACAGCCGTGATCTCATTATCAAGCATAGAAAAATACACCTTTCCCCATTCCTGTGGGAGTTCTTTAACATTATCACATTTAGATATAAAAATATAGAGTGGGATACGTGGAAAACTAATAATGACATCCAAACATCTCAGAGTCACAAGACATATTTACTTGATTGTATTCCATAAATAGTATATCGGCTCCAGGTAAACGCCACTCCCGTGATTCGAATATCAGCAAGATGACATTGGTCAATAAAAGGTGATAAGTCCATGGAGGACACCATATTGAATTTTAATACACTTTTCTCTTCTGATCTCAAAATAATGTTGAAATCTCCCATTATCTTCCATTTATTGAAGATATGTCAAGAAAAGGCTTCAAGCTCACTCCAAAGTCCCTTCTTCGTGTGTTGGATGTGGAAGCATAAACAATGGTGTCCTCAATGATATAAACTTGGCATGTTCCTAAGACCAAGGCCCATAGTGGGTTCTTAACTATGGAGTATAACTGTAAATTATCATGCATAAAAACCCAGAGATGGTCCTTATTGATATCATGCAGATTCTAAGAAATAAAATCGTAATAAAGAGAATTCCATATGAATTCCTTCCACTTGTCAAAAAAAATTTCATGTTCTAAAATACCAATCAGGATAGGTTAATTGGCCACAATGTGATGTCTAAGGTCCCATGTCGTTGGGGTTTTCTCAAGCCCTTGAACATTCTAGAAAAAAAATTTCATTGCAGAAGTGTTTGGCTCCATGTCAAAGGCCTCATTTCATTGGTGACAGCCACTGAGCCGCTGCACTTTCTTCCAGTTTCCCTTTTCCCATTAACATCAGCAAATAATTTCACTCCAATATCACTCTTAGAGCCAACCTGCTCTCCTCTATTTGGTTCAGCACGAGGTACTTAAAAATGACCACACAAAGTGGGGATCACCTGGACGTCTTTGAGGCCATCAACATCATCAGACTAAAATATGCCATCCATAGAGGAAAACTTGTTGCAGGATAGAATGAAACTAGGGTAACTGACTATATAAGGTGACCTTTTCACAACCATATTTGGGTTATCCTGTTTGAAGGGACTCTCCCATGAATATATAATAGGTGTGGAGTCCTATACTTCCTCACCATATGCTGATTTTTTGATTTCCTTGAAGTAGAAACAACCCATTTTTCTCCATTCTAGAAACCAGATTCATTCATAGAAAATTTCCCTCCCCTGTAATCAAGCTCCCATGATATGTACTACCATCTCAGTGGTCAAAGACCCCTCGGGATGGGGTAGCATTGAAGAGGACCCAAATTTATTGGGGTTCTTCGTGTCAACTGAAACCGCACCATCATCTGGGTGGGAAAGACCCCCATACTCATGCAGAAACTATGTAGGTGTATCGGGCCACACCATGACAGATTTCCCATCATCACGTGTATAGCCATCCATAATCACTTCAACAAGTCCATCTCATTGTCTCACATCAGCAGATGGAATTTCATCAGAGACAATAGTAGAGGAAGGCCCACATCCAATTTCCTTATACTTTGTGGTTACAAGACCTTCCAAAGATTGAGGGCATCCAATTATGAAGTGCCAACTAGATCCCTCATCTGGACTGATGAGGGAGTAGGGTCCAAGCCACCTTCAGTTGGGGGAGTCTAAATTGAGTGTCCAATAGTCAATTAAGAAGAAAGATCATTATATATGAATTTGGTTCTACTACAACAGGAATCATCACGACCTCTCACTTTGCAAAGAGTACACTCCATATATCTGTTACACTCATAAGAGACGTGACAAAATAGTCGGCAGATCATACAAAACTTTGGATTTCACTCATACTGGATTTCAAGCTTCATGCTTTCATCCCTTGTTGGGAGTACTACCTCTTCCAGTAATGTTTTGGACATATCCACCTCTACCAGTACTCTCATTTAGTGACCAAATCGTGTGTTCTCTATTTGCATATCTAGCCAGATAGGGGTTCCCACCAAGGATTTAATATCTCATAAGATAGCTCTAACATGAGTGTCAAGATCATCCTTCAGTGTAACACCACATTCTTCCACGATACATTTCCCTTTGAATAATTCAATAGCTTTCATGATACGCAACTTCAATATTCTAACACACCAGGACAAATCATACTGGCCTTTATGAATAGTAATACAACAATTTTGAAATTTTATAAATTTTATTTTTCAAAAAGTACTTAAATTTAGTATTATGAATATTGAAATTAGCTTAGGATAATTTTTTGGTATTTTTCTGAATACTTTCAATTTTTGATGAATAGTGAAATACACTGTGTTGGTAAAAACCAAATATTTTTTAAAAAATTATTTATTTAATTTAATTTTTTTATGTTCAAATATATACATATTACCTATATATGTTCAATGTAATTCATTGGAGTCATTTTATTATATGTTTAGATATATAAAATTTTTATTGAGCATTTTACCCTCTTTTACTCACCTCCTTGGAGCATTTGTAAATTTGCATAAAACATAATCTTACCGCTTACGTGAGTGGAATTTCAAAAATATGAGAGATATAGTTGATAACAGTAACTAAAATGTGGGTAAATAAGATGAATATAATTTTTGGTTAATAGTAACTTTTGAATTTTATATTCAACATTTAAATGTAAATAAGATAATTTAGGGTAAAAATGATATCATAATTACCCTAATACTTGCCTTTATTCTATTTTATAAGTGTAATTCGACCAAAAACATCCTTAGAAATAAAATAGGATCTCTGTTGGTCCACTTGAAATAGATTTGGGCATTTTTTATTATTTTATTTAAAGAATAGTTAAAAGAGTTAAATTCAATGTGTAATAACTAAACCATGTTTAATATTGGGCTACACACAATATAAATTCAACTATAAATATTCATTATGAAGATAAAAATATTTACTACATGATGGTATTTTATTGATAACTTTTTTACATTTAAATGTTTAATTTATTTATGACCCAATGATGATGTAGTAATTTCCTTATTAATGAATGATTCAAATAATTTATATTATAAATATACAAAAAAATGTAATTTGAGACTTTTTATGAATTCAAATAATTTTATATGTTAATATAACATGTTAGGGTTGATTAAATAATATTTTTCTCGAAGTAATCATGTTGTTATAATTTTCACAAAAACCAAATACTAAATAATGTCAAAATTGACATAATTGAGTTTGAAAAAAATACTATATTAGTAATTGAAATAATATTCCTAAAAATATATGGTTTGTCCAATAGACTTATATTAGGTTATATATATTAATAATGAACCACTCGGGGTTCTCTTGTCTTGTTAGAGTATATTTATAAACCATATAATATAAAAATATAAAGAGACATGATAAATGTCTAACGATTTAACTAAGAGTTAAATATGAATGTTAATGCAAATATGGTGACCTAAACCTATCTAAAACCTATTTTTTGAGTGTTTTTCGATCCATAACAACCTTATATTATAAATAAATCATTTCAGAGCCATTTGAAAATGGAAAATTATTTTATTATAAAATAACATTTCATGCTTTTTTTAATGTGACCCTCACCTCCATTATAAAAGGGCACATCCCATTTTCTTAATTTCACACCTTCAAAGCCATTTGGATTTTCCAACACCTTCCCAACTATTCTACCATATTTCCTCCCTTCATCCTAGAGGCCATCTTTGGGATATAAATCCAACCTATTGATCCATTTTGATCAAACCAATAGGGATAACCCAAAGAAGAGGTAAATATTTCATTACCTCTTTCAAGCTCTTTTCTTCTTCCACATATTCTTTCTTTGTTGTTTCCATTATAAAATAATTACTCCAGTAACATCTATATACTATTATGTCATTGTAAATATGGTACAACCATATTCATTATTCAATCCATCCTATAAATGACAAAGTCACCATATGTGTGTACGTACGGCTTACTATCTCCACGTTGTGGTGTAGTTTGTTATTCAAACACTTAATTATATTGGATGGGTATAATAATGAATATAACTAATGTAAATAATAAATATACACTGTTATTGAATCTTTATATATTATATACTATCTAAATTCATAGGATTTCACAATCAGTATAATAATATTATCGCTCGTGCATACGTACAGATTACCGTCTCCATGAACGCGATGACATGCATTCCCCATCTTAGTCATTCATGAATAATTTTCATTTTATGAATAAAAATAATTTTTATTAACATAATATAATTTTATATATGAATAAAATGCATCATATCCATAAAAACATGGCTTACGTAACAAACCATATAACGGAAATCGCATCAGTTAACACCTGAAACAATGATACTACTATCATATTATTAACAAAGCAATATTAGAGGATCATATATGATATCATATTTAAATATATGGTTATCGTATAAATTAATAAGAATGTTTTAACTATTATACAGGAGGTTAACATACCATCGATTAACGAAAGGTACATGGTATGGGGTTTTCATCTCACTTTTTTTCTCATGAGATTCATGCAATATTTTCCACTATTACATATTTGTGGTGTTTGTACTTGTCATGATAATATTTTTTTCATAATATACTATAATTTATGGGTATTTACATCATCA
This sequence comes from Viscum album, assembly GCA_963277665.1. Taxonomy (NCBI): domain Eukaryota; kingdom Viridiplantae; phylum Streptophyta; class Magnoliopsida; order Santalales; family Viscaceae; genus Viscum; species Viscum album. The sequence continues at coordinate 1,119,027,141 of OY728133.1, forward strand.
TTGGACAATCCTTCCTCTATGGGTTGTATGTTTCGTATGTTACCAAATCTGTAAGGGTTAATTTCACTATCTCATTATTATCCGAAAATCTTTTTAAGTAAGTATGTACTGGGACCTATTTATTATCAATGTCCATGTTTCATAAAAAAAATCTCAAAGGGATTATTTTTAAAAACTTCTTAATAAACCATCATTGTAAATGTTTCAATGACTTATTCTTCTAATCCTTTCTCATTAATGTCCATGTTTTTAGAATTGTTTTAAGTATTTATTTATTTGTGAATGAATTTTTTAAAATCGTAATTACATTCAAATGTTTCAAAGTGGTATGGGACACATTTATTAGAAGCCTTTTTTTAAATGAATTACTTTATATGCCTTTTAAATTATTTCATGAAAATGTTTTCTTTCTCTAAAAATTTTTTACAGATCATTTTATACTATGTCAGCAGCCTGTACGGGATTTTATTCTTGATCGAAGTTGATTTATTATGATACAAATCTTATATAGTGTATTGAAGGTTTTGTATTATGTTTGACTGTGGATGTGTTAGTTTTACACCATTCATGGTTTTTGGATAATGTATTGACATTTCATATGGATTTTTTAATACGAATGTTAATGATATGTTTAAACCTTTTCATATGAGGAATGCATTGGACTTAGTAAGTGATGGGTGGGGCCTAGAATAGCTCCTCGATGCATCAGTAGGTCTCATGAGACAACGATGTTTCTTGTCATAAGGCCATGAACAATTATTATTTGTAGTCATGGTACAAGGCCTTGACTATGTGGATGTCAAGTCTGGCATTATGCATTCCAACATTATGAATATGACTATTGATATTGCATGTGATTATTTGACTAGTTTAATATCCATGTCATTAAGTAAATGGATTTGATTGATTTTATCTTTCCCAAATTATTCTGATGTATGAGTTTAAAAGGATTTTTTTTGAGTCGTATACATTACCATAAATGTTTGTGTTTATTTATAAATGTCTCCACTGTATTGTTATCCTTACTTAGTATCTAAGATAACCCCTTTCTATGTTTTATTTTTTCCAGAATGTGAAGAAGTATTTTATGGTTGAAAAGAAAGGATAGACTAAGCGTATTAGTGTGTTTATAATGGGGAGAAAATTTTGTTTATGATTTTATTTCATAATGAAATGTAAAACGTATGAATGTATCTAATAGATCCAAGGCTACTAAACTGATTGGTATTTCGAGACATGATTCCTTGTATAATGCCAATGTTATGTAATAATTCCTTGACTCTAGGTAACTGGGGTCAGGGAATTATATTCAGAACATCTTAGAATTGAAATTCTATATTGTCCCATGATTGCATGTACTCTTCTATACTAATCTATCCATTTTTTAATCCCCTTATTACAATTAGGTCTTACATTTCGATCGAAGTATATTTCTCGTTATTGTGATGCACCCTTAATTAACTTCTCATAATTATGTTGGAAATATCATTAGTAGTATTAATTTACAAAACAGATTCATCCACTTCATCTTATAAGTCCATAACCAGTTCCGAGGATTGATCAAGAACAACAACAGAAATCCACAGCTGACAATAAGTATTAGAGGAGATGTGGGGGCCATTTTCCACTTGATTTGATTTATTATACTATTTGTATATAGTCTCCATTTGATGTTGTATATAGGTGTAATACTATCCCTCTTTACTATTTCCCCTCAGGTTCTTACTTCTCTTTGGGATTATATTTCTACTACCTTGAACCTCAACCTCTATATCACTTTCAATGTCACTAAAACACCCATCACATGACTCGTTCTTGGGGAAATTATACTCATCCATGGAGGTTTTAACCTGATATTTTTAAAACTCCTTATTTTTATCATCCTTGGTCAATCATTTAAAATTGTCTCCTAGCACAACACCTTCAACATCCCTTCTAGGTCTTGTCTTGATAGCTTACTTAGGAATCAAAACATGACCTCTTTCATTGATATCATTCCACAAGAACACCACCTTAGCATATTACACAGCCAATATGGACTTTCAACCTCTGTCCTCTACCATTATGGGTTACACAATAAATGTATACCCACTACCACCTTGATGACCCTTTATAGTAGGGTAAAAAATACAATCATTTATCTCCACATTTGAAATCATTTTAACCATTGAAGTCTGAACATAAATATGAGTAAAACCATATCCTTCCTCAATAGGATTAAGATTCCATACACTAGTGGATTACCTTCACCTAATATTCCTTGCATAGAATTTTTAAAATTGAAATTTGTCTCCACACCCAATTTCCCTTCCCAGATTGACCAAACACCACATTAGTCTCATGATTTCGGCTACCACATAAGCTCACACCCTTCTGATTATCAATATTTCTATACCCATACTTATAATACAACATTTGATGACCAAAAATCTTCCAGGAATAAAAAAAGTCAAACCATCAATCAAGAACAAATTTATGTCTATACTGGAAATCTTCCACTACTATAATTCAAATAAAATATGATGGAATTCTTGAGTAATCTACCTCCACACAATCTCGCAAATTAATAGTTTTACAAAATTCTTTGCTTCAGATATCAGAACATAGGTATCTACCAATAATGTTTCCATGAATATCAATAATATATGGACTTTGAATAGTGGTAAGAGATTACAGAAAGATACCAATGCACCATTGTCGGAGAATATCTCTTCATGCGAAAATCATAGTAACATCTGTTTAGGTAGAAATGAGATATTTTGTAGATACTGGGAGCACTTTTCCATTCTTTGATAAAGAATTCCTTCTAATAAAAGCATATCATAATGTTTTTTCTCTTGAGAAGACCCATGGTTTCACTCTCATATATGTACCAAAATTTAGATTACAGAAAATTAAAGAATAATGAAGACTCGAATGTAATTAAATATATTTTTTGTAATTAACAAATATATAGTTCACATTAAGTGAAAATTAAACACATTATAGGAAATTTACTTTAAAATAAGAAACTTTTTTTTCTAAAATATGATTTTTTTATTATTGACATAAAAATAAATAATATTAGACTAATCCTTACAATAAATAATAATCTATTATTTTCATGATGATTTTAAAAATTATATTTCATTCATAAAATATAATTTATATAAATTGTAGAAAATAATTATATTGTTTTATTGAAAAAATGTGAAAAAATGTGTTTTATAGAAAATATTTTTCCGATGTGAAAAATGAATTTACTAAAAAATGAAGAATAATTTAATATAAATTAATAATAAAATATTTATTAAACAAACTCATAAGAATATTATTTTATAATGTTTTATTTATTCATACATATGAATTTTATGCCTAGGTTATCACTTTTCATATTATTATATGGCTATAAGAATGGAAATCTATAAAATAAAAAATGATTTATTTCAAATAAAATACATATAAAATCATGGGGTGTTTAATTATACCCACCATAAAATGAATTTACAAATGTAAATTCCATTAATCTAGAAAAATCAAATGTGGATATTTTTTCTTCGTCACATCTCCATATTCGAATGAAGGTTCCTCAAATTTTTGATTCATCCATAAAAAACTAATCAAGTGTCTTGTCTTATAAAATAGTATTATATCTCTATGATATAGGATTCATACTAGTTTCAATTATAAGAGGTATCATTATAACATAGTATAACCATTGTGTTTAGTGGATTTTAAATATTAGGTATATACTTAAATAAAAGGAATATATGGAACACATTTTGAACATGAGATTGGCATGGTAGTAGTTCCCAGTGATAAGCTAAAGTCAATACTCAATATATAATATCAAAGTGACCTATTGACATAGGAATACTCAATATCAACTTTCTAAATCACATAAACTTTTTCCATGGAGAAATTTATCAAATAATACTCTCACCAACATTAACATATATATCACACTAATGATTTTAAAAATAAATATTCTTTCTACTGTAAGCTACCTTGATGTGTTTCTAAATAGATCTGACCATCAATAAAACTTCCTCATCCATTGTAGGTCCCCATAGATTTATTCCTGTAACTTCGTCCCATTATATAGTGTATCTACACATATTTCCATATATTTATTCCTATGAATACATCTTAATACTATAGGGAAAAATATTGTTATAAGGAATCTCAACTAGAGGATAGTGATGATCCCAAACACCATTGAAATATTGAAAATTAGATCACAAAATATCCTTCAATTTTTTAATGTTTCTCTTTTATAGACCATATTTCTAATGATGATAAGATGTACTGAAACACAACTATATATCTATATAATGATGATGACTTCTCCAAACCTACATGATGAACCACAAATCTGGATCAGGTTTTATAGAATTTGGTACCCCATATAACCTTATAATATTATAAATTTATTTTATTGTAAGCGATTAAAATGAGAAATCTTTTATGATAGTAATTAAATTTGAAAACCTCTTTAGTGGTTCAAATAGAACTCAAATGTAATTATGGAATTTTTATGTTAAGGGGAGTCTAATAATGAAATCCATGGTTATGTTTTCCAATATTCATTTTGGATTGTGTAATGGTTGTATCATCCACTTAAACTTTATTCCCTCATCCCTAACTCATGTGAATACCATAAACTAAGTTATATACTATGTCTTATAAATATTAATTTATTCATTCTATAATTACACTTTATTTTCACTATAAATATTTGTTATTCTAGGAAGAATTTTGAATGATGAATATAGGCTTCTTTTAATAATTCATTATTTAGTTCTGGTGTTTACGACGCACATACTAAAATACTAAACCTGTAATTCCATTATAATCAAGGATTAAATTTAGAATATTTCTCACCTTCTTTTTATGATACAAATCACCCTCTTGTACATAATTAAATGTTTAATGTATATATTTTGAAAAATAATTTGTGAATGATTTTATTTCTTCACTTTAGTATTCCAATGTCTCTCCTTTTAAAATCCAATAAAATTGGATCATTTTATTCTCATCATAGATAATATAGCATGATCCTTTTTACTCAAAGTATCAAACACATTATTAAATTGTCATTAGAGTAATTTCATTGATAATTAATAATTATTAAACACCTCTAAGTTTATTCTTTTTCTTCCTAAAAAATATGACCGAGTTAATATTTACCTTAAAATTTTATGATTGTATTTATCTCCCACCTTCCTCCATAATGATAATGCCTCTATTTATTTAATTAAAATATTACCACATCTAACTCCAAAACAAGAATTTCTTAATTTTACTCATAAAAAATTATTTTTAGTAACATCCTGAGACATTATAATTTAATTCATATTACATACATTCAATCTCATCAATATCATGAGATGCGTGAAAGACAAAATTTAAAGGAAACTTGATACTCTATTTAAATTTTATTTAAACATAACCATTGTAACAAGGGGGTTAGATTGTTGGGTATGAATATGAATAACTAAATTATAATAAATATACATATTTTACACACTTTCAAAAATTATATATTCAATAGAAATAAATATTATAATTATATTAATGTATTGAAAATATTTTCTAAAAAAATTAGTTAATTTAAATAAACGGTTTCATCATTTCTTGTGAACATATAATATAATTAAATTTTCACACATTAATAATATATATTCGATAAAAATAATTTCAATTTTGGTAAAATAATCTCAAAATTTCCTTACAGTAAATTTTTGTTATGTTTCTATAAAGCTTATTTTTTCAATGAAAAATTAAAAAGACTGAATTCTAGTTGAAAATTTAATATTAGATTAAATTATTTAAAATGATGAAATATATTTTAATTTTTTCAAAGTATGATTTGAACAATTATATTATAATGAATAAAATTTTTGTTAGTGGAATAAATTTAATTTTGATTTTTAATATTAAATTCTTCTTTATCATGAGAATTTTTTCTTCGAAGACATGTTTTCTCATCCCGTCTTTGAGAATAATTTACAATGGATTCTAAAAATTCAACGGATTAAATTTAAGAAAAATTATTCTATTATTGGAATCATAATATGTTATAGTATTTAATATGGTAAAAATAATTTTTGATCATAATGAATAGTAAGTATGCAGTAAATATTAATTACCATAGTTAAGGTAAAAACGGATTTACATGGGAGATAAACTAAAAGGAAAAAGGATAAAATGACAAAAAACATTGTTTCACACCCATTTGGTGGCCATATATATACCTTATCTCCATTATAGGTCCATAATTCCCAATTTTTTGGGAATTTGTAATTATTAAAACACTGTTGTAATTGATTATTTTCAAAAATTCAATGTATGTCATCACCCCCACTTTAAATGAACACCCCCTCCTCCATTATTCACACTTTCAAAGCCATCTTTCTCATCGAATCCATACAAAATTTACATTATAATTTCTATGAAAACATACTAAAGGCCTTGGTTTAATCCAAAATCCATAATATGATGTATTTTCATGAAAACCCAATGATGTTCTCTGAAGAATATGTAATGTTATAAAATGTTCTTTTTAACTTCATTTATACTTCCAAATAATTGAATTAGTATTCACTAATTATATTATAGTGCCAAAATTATATCTTATATACACATATTTTATATTGTAAATTTAATAACCTATATTCGTCTTATATTCCATCAAATCTGTAATGAAAACATTGATCGTGTGTACGAAAAATTGCTTCTTTCGGTATCAATGTAATTTGATTCTATCAAAACCGTTCATGATTAGTTTATTTATGGATTTAACACATGAGTATGTTATTAATGATATTATATTGGATCTATAATTTTTATATCACATATAACTTCTTAAATTCCATTCCATTTAGAATTGGATAACGTTGGTCGTCTGTACAACAGACTACATCCTCACGAAGTGACATGATTTATTTTTCTCATGAGACTTAAAAAAATGTAATAAGTATTAATATAATGAAAATATAAGATAAAAATAAGGTGATAAATGAAGAATTTTAATATGATAATTATCAATCTATGTGAGAAAATTTCATTTTTGTTTCTTGAGGTAGAGGATGTTAAAGGTAACATGATTACAAATCCAGACCAGCTAGTGTGGACGGTGACAACTATGCAATCCTAGGTGTATTTGAAAAGGGAAGAATGTAAAATATATAATTTTTTGTTCTAATTCTATATTAGATATAACATATTATATATATATCACTCAATTTCAATGTTCATAAAGAGGAAGACGAGTGAAAAAATGAGAAAGATATCCGAGTAGAACTCAATGAGGCCCAATGACTTTTAATCAACAAAAACCTGATTATATCATGGTCTATAAGATTAAAGTGGGTAAAATAAATTTGGAATAATTCACACAATGGTAAAAAAATGGCTTATAATATCAAGTACTTCAGCTTCTATGATCAGGATATGTATGTATCTTCCATCGATTGGAGCCTTTATAAGGAAAATGATTCTTATTATTTTAAATTTCAATTTAATGGCCTAGTTATTTCTTATATGGCATGTTTTTGTAGATGAATAAATATTATATGGGTTCCAAAAAATAACCTATTAGAGGTTATTTTTAAAAATAAAAAATTTTATATTGTTGTGTATATCTTATACCCATGAACCATAACCTAAAAAACATGTATGAAAAAGGAATCCAATTAACATGTAAAATAATTGAAATAAATAAATAATATTGAACCATTGGGGGTAAAATGTTATAATATGATCATATATGATATTATAATTATGAATATATTTCATAAATAAATTTATAGAAAGTTGTAATATATTATTTTTGAGGTCAATGAACATTCAAATATAAGGAATCATGATGTATGGGACATTATCTATGTTTTTCTTCATTGAGGCATACTGTTATATTATGAACCTTATTTCATTAATATATTTTATATATTTATCATTTTAATGATATATCATTGACACTTCATAATTAATGGTATTTTAATATGTAATTTGAATTATTTCTTTAAAGGGTATTTGACTTTAAAATTATCGAAAGGTAAATAATTTCCTATTAGAATTTATTTTAATTGGATTATATTTATTCTATTTTTAATTAGACAGTATTTGATTATATTTGATAATAATAAGGACTGTATTATGTTTTATGTAAAATACTTTAATATGGATTTCAATTTTATAAGGTAAATCAATTCATTAATTAATTCTCACATCAACCTTATGATCATTATAACATATTGATTCTCGAATTACATTTCATTGAGACATGATTTTTAATATCCACCTATTTAATTTTTGTTATTTATATTCTTCCCAATTTATATATTTAACATGAATAATAATTTAATCATTATTATTAATTATTTACTATATTTATTCTTCAAAGGGATACTATTTAAAAGTAATTAATGAGGTAAAAAGTATTTTACAAGCCATATTCCATTCTAATGGTTGAAATTCTCTTGAAACAATCACGTTCTTTTTATCATTATTAATTTGAAACTACATTTCTATAAAATATCTATATTTTTCTATAATATATACTATTATTTCCAAATAATTATATCATTTTTTCTGATCATGTTTAAATTAAATGATATTTTATTAACTTCTTTAATAGTGATAAATACTTATACTTACTTAATATGGTTATTTGATGATAAGGAATATTGATTAATTAATTAAATGAAATATTTTATATATGTGGAATGATTTGGAAATTTTGTTATTGGTGGGTCACAGATATTTTAATCCCCTAAATGTATTTATTGGTCTCATGAGACAAATTAGCAGCCTAAATAAGATTGATTTTTAACATTATTTTGATACTGTATTAAGAAAATTTCTTTATTGTAGAGGTTTCATGATGAATGAGATCAAGACATCCAATAATTAAGAATTTAATTTAGTATTTATTATCAATTATATTTTGTTATTATATTATCTCACGATGTATTTCATTTTTAGTTAGTTATTAATTGGCATGTGTTTTAATTTACTTACCTTTCAATATTGTTTATTCATTATCCGATTATGAAATTCAAGTTCTTCACTAAATGGAAATTTGTTCAGTTATTTTCCTTTCCAAATTTATATATCATTTATATACATGATAAATTCTAATATATATGATACATACTGATCATTTCTGGTCACCCTTATTTTTTTCTATTCCCCAGGATATGTAGAAGAATTCGTGGAATGAATATGTGGATGAAAAACGTTTTCCATTAAAATTCTTCATAATTTATATACATACATAAAACATGTATCATGTATCTATCTTTTTATCCAAAACATATAAATTTATTTTTCCTTCAGGATGTAATTCTAGGTATCTTATGCCATTGTAATAATGTAGGTACCGACTATAGGTTATCAGATCAATTGCCACAATAGTTTTTATCAAATGAGGTTTTATGGAAACCATTTTATCTAGATGACGGAAAATATAGATTTTGGATTATAATATGATTTTATACTTTGACTATATAGATATAATAAAAATCCTATTTTCAATTGAAGGATTTATGGGGGTATCATAAATATAAATCAATATTTGGATACTGAAAGTGGGCATTGTTTTTAAATGGATAAACATTGTGGTAATAATTTTACAAAGGGAAAATTTCCCTTGACCTAATCATGACTTGGTTCATGAAAATAGGTTTGACCGTTGACGTGGATTGAAACTCCTAGGGGATATACTTTTGATAATTCTCATTTTTTTAGAAACAATTATGTAGGATTTTAAAATAATTATACCCTCAAAAAAACAATGTTTGTGATTCTGTAATTAACAATGAATAAATTCCTTAATTTATGTTAAGTGTTGCAAAATATATGTAATTATAAATTCTCATTTATAATTCATAATTTTATGAGAAAATCTCAGTATATTACATTTTTTAAAAATAGAATTTCATGGAAGATTGATATCAATACTTGTGGCCAATGTGGAGATATCCCATGAAAAAAAAGAAAATATATATGGTATTGGAATTGAGTAGAATATGGATTGATTCAGTCTAATTAATTAAAATAGGGAAAATATACATTCCCAGATTGATAAAATATTTCTGTAATACTATTCTATTATGTTGGTTCACATTATATAAAATATCCCCCCTTTATTTGGTGACACTAAAAATAAAATTATTGATGATCAATTTATTATGTCTATTGATAAGATATTTATGGAATTTGGATGAAATGAAAAAGAAAAGGTTCCCTTGTAGTGTATTGTCTCATAAGTGATTCTAATAAATGGTGGTAATTGGACGAGAATTCTATGGAGGAATAATATTTAATACTCATGGAAGGTATATTTTGTAAGGTTAAATTCCTCAAAAAGTATTTCTCTGTTGAGAAACCAACTAAATTGAAGAGAAAGTCTCACATATTAAAAAAATATATAAGAAATTTTTTATAAGTATGCGACTTCCTTTAATGGATATATAAGTATAGGGAAGATTATATATAAAAAACATAGTATAATATTTCTTATTTATTTAATGTGAATAATAAATGTCTCTAAAGGGAACTTGTATTTCATCTATTTTCATCATATAATAATATAGTTTTATGGGCCTTAAAATAGGAAATTAATTATCTAGATCCTTCCAATTCAAGGGAAATCAAGAATATAAGAGTTGCATTGAGCACCCAAAAATAAAAATATGTCAAAGAATAACAAGGGAATGAATAAATTACTATCTTTTAAGAACTATGAAATGAATCATATGGGAAAAATTATTAATAGAAATCAGAGTTTATGAAAATATGTAGATGATGGTTATCATGACAAAGAATGAACGTGGAAGAAATAATACACTATTATTTAATATTTCAATTATAGGGACATGGGGAACTATGTAACTGAGTTCCCTAGGGTTCAATGTAATCTCCCATATGAAAGGAAAATTGGATAAATCCATGCTTGTGTTATCACTACATCAAAGTAGGATGTACCCAATGATGTGGTGCAAGGTACATTAATCAAATATTAAAATTAAGATAATTTAATATTTGACGCTGGATCCTAAAAATATTTTTAATCTTCTATGATTCCCATTATAATTAAATATTTCCCCAGAATGTTAAGTGGTGTGTTCTTAGTAAAAAATCATAGTACACGTCTTACTACAATAAAAATGTTACAATCTTTCCACGTTATAACCCATAATTGAGATTTAATTTCTAATGAATGAATTCGTTATACTATATGGAATAGACTAGATTTAAAAATATGATGAAACAATTTATTTCATGAATAAGAAAATTAAATTTCATGATGAAGATGTTGAATTCCTATTATTTTTAGCAGATACATCATCAACTAATACAAGTCTACATGCCCCTCTAGTAGCTCTAATAAATGATATTTTTTGGAAAGAATAGAAAAGAATATATATATTGTGAATTTAAAAATTAAATTGAGGATGTACTAATTTGACAATAATACATTGATATATTTCCTAATGAATTTAATGGTCATCAATTATGTTGATAAGTTGAGTTTCCATTGATTTAATCTCCGATATATGACTAATATAAATGACTCCCTATATAATGGAAACTATAGATTTGGAGGAGTTAAACAACATATTGAGGATTGGTGTAATTAGAGATTTATTTTAACAATTGTTTTACAATAGGGATCCCCTATTAACTTTTTTTTTGAAGAAAGAAAGATCCATGATGTAGTGCATTGATTATAGCAAAATTAATCCAATTATGATAAACAAAAAGTACCATATGCCTCATATTGATTATTTATTCATTCAATTTCATGGAGTTTAATATTTTTCAATGATTTTTCATCATTATGGGTATTAGGAAATTTGAGATAAATATAATGATATTCTAGGGATATTTTTCCAAAAATAGAATGAAAATGTTTTCTTATATCAATGTTGATTGCAATTTCTAATATACACTCTTTTTTATGGATCTAGTGAATATAGTATTCAAATAATGAAATGATTATTTTTTTGTATTCAATGATGATATATTGGTGTACTCTAAAATCTATTATGACCGAGATAATCACATGAATATTTTTTTGATACTCCTATAGAGAACAAGTTATATGATGCATTTATCAACTGTTATTTTGGGTATCAAAAATATTTTTGTCTTGTTGACATTCTCACTAAGGATGGAATATTCGTTGATCGTTTGGAGTCAAAAAGTGTAAGAGAATTTACTATACCAATGAACATGATAGAGTTATGTAGTTTCATTGGGTTGAAAAGTTATTATTGGCGATTCATTCTTAATTTTTCTCAATTTTGAAATCCATTAAACATGATTACAACGAAAAGGGGACATGTTTTTTTGACAATGGAATGGGAATAACGTTTTATGAAATATATATAAGATTTTTAATTTCTCCATTATTTACTCTACTATCTAGAAATGATGGGTTCGTGATATACTGCGACGCATTTAAATAGGGACACTGTAATGTCATATTGAAAAATTGTAATGTTTTTTCATATAGTGTAATGAAGTTAAATTATATAGAATTGAACAACGAAATACATGATAATAAATTGGAAACAATAATTTTTTATATTAATATATAGAGATAATCATTCTCTGGTGAATGGTGTGTGAAATACACGAACCATAAAATTTTGAAATAAATCTTCTCATATAAATTGATAATATAAGAAAATTGTGATGTTTGGAGATACCTAATGATAATGATTACATGTTACACTACCACCAAAGGAATGTAAATAATGTAGTAGAAGCATTGATTATGAAGGATCATGGAGTTATGACCCATATAGGGATTGAGAGGGATCATATGTACACGGATCAAGTGAATATGTCTATTGGAATTATTAATGAAGGGGAAACATCATTACTTTTAAAAAAAATTCCAAATCCATCTTCATTATAAAAGAAAAAAATTCCTCAAGTCGATGATGAGAAATTTCAGAATAAAATTTAATATATGAATGGTGGGAAATTAGTAAACTTAATAATAGAAAATATTTTTTTAAAATCTGGAAATATATTTTTTGTTCTATATATACATGTTCTAAAAATGTATTTTTATTTATAATTATCATAGTTCTTATTTATCAATTCACCCTAGAAGAAAAAATATATATATGGATTTTAGGGAAAAGTTTTTTTGTGATAATATGAAGCATGAAATTTTAGATTATGTTTATACATGGTTTATTTTTACTCATGTTAACACAATGAGGAAGCATCCTATAGGATTCATAAAACATTTTCCTATTCTTGTGTGGTAATTGAAAGAAAATACTATGAAATTTTTTAGAGGAATACAAAATACTCTAAGGAAGGTTAATTTATTATGGGTTATCATTTATCACCTAAGATAATATGAGAATTTTTGAAATATAATAGAATATTTACCTCAATATCACCTTCTAAGGATCTATATTAACTATGTTTTAATAATTTTTAGTTCACCTTTTACAATCATATCTAATTTTGATCATTGTTATAGTACAAAATTCTGTAATTGTCTTCCAAAGGATCTTGATATTGAGATTTATTTGGGAAAAACCTACCATTATTAAACTAATGTATAACCCAAAATGAATATTTAAACATTTGAATACATGATTTTCCATTCCCTTTCATCCTTCAAGATATGTGAGATTAGTAATTAAATTTGGATGATTTTTTCTATTGCAATAGTTTCGATTAATGTATTAAAATGGCCCCAAATGATTCATTATATGGAAATAGATTTCATATTAAACCATGATGGGATGAATATAGTGATAGTAAACTTATAGGAAAAAAACATTTTGAATAATAAAAAATAATGTTAAATACAAATTAGTTTACCATTAACAAAGAAAAATATAGGCAAAACTATTATGCTTATAATTGGAGGATGTATTTTGAATTATCATGTGATATCATATTTTTTTTGAGATTATCTATACTGGAGGGTATAATAAGGTTAGGGAAAAAATAAAATATAATAATCATGTGTATATGACCTATTGGTAATCCTGGACCTAATTTTAGTTGGTATGTTTTGTTTAGGAAAACTACTAGGCCTCTTAAATGTACATGATGTTTTCCATATGTCACTGTTAAGGAATAACATTCCAGACACAATAGATGTTATCGCCTATAATGAAATATTATTGGAACATGGTATATCTTACCATAAGGAATGCATCAAGATCCATGATAATAGGGTGAATTTGTTGAGAAATTGGATCACTCGACGGGTAAATGTACTTTTTTGAAATCATAAAATGGATCAACCAATACGGGAACTAAATGTTGTTTTGAAGAAGAAATACCATAATCTATTTAAAAGGTAATATAAATGAAATATATAGTTAACAAATATTTTTAAGGGATTAATGAAAAACCCAGGTGATTTGGATTAATTTTATTTTGAATAAATTAAACACTTTAATACATTTTTGTGAACAAAAGTTCTGGTTTAAAAAAATGTGATAAGGTATTAAAGTATTATTTTAATATGACCATTAGAACATTGTGATTAGATTTCTATTTATGATTATAAATACAAAAGTTATGATAAATATAAATACAGGACAAAAATTATTTTTTAATCTACTAATTAGAATTACAAATAAGGCTTATTTAAAAGTAAAATTATTTATTTTGGAAGAAAAATAATTTTTTTCACAGAAAACTATTTCATCACTTCTTTCATAGTTAAGATAAAAATAATTTTTTTCACTATTATAAAATATATTACATAAAAATATCTTCATTTTTTAAATAATAAAATAAATTTTGTCTTAGGATGAATTTTTTGTATTTTTCTGAAAAATCATTATTTTTTAATGACTCTTAAAAAATTATAATTTTTTTAAAACATGTTTTTTATTTAAATTAATTAAAATGTAATATTATATTATAATTTTTTTAATGAAACATTAGATAAATTATTTTATATTCAAAAAATATTATTTTAGTGGAATCAAATTAATATGTATTTTTTACATTAAATCTTTTTATACTTATGAAACATTGGTCTTTGGAAACCCACTTTTTCAACCGCCCATGTTGGTATAATTTTAAATTGTATTCAATTATTTATTTTACATAAAAATTGAAAAAATAATCCATTCATTTGAATACCAATAATTTGTAATAATAAATATTTTCAACTTATTTTTAAAAAATTTTGAATTTTAAAAGCAATAAAAATTAATTACAACTATTAAGGTAAAATGTGATTTATCAGGAGTTAAACTAAACTGATAAGTGTTAAAATATACTACCAAAATTTCACATACCCATTGTGTGGAAATATTTAGGCATTATAAACTATATGTGTTGATAATGAACCATTTTTTAGGATTTTGTAATGATAAAAATAAGGGTTTAATTGGTACTTTTTAAAAATTCCACGTGTGTCCTCTCCCTCACTTACAAAAGGCCACTCACTCTTCTCCCCTATTCATTATTAATAATACATTTATTTAATCCAATACCTTAACAATGTAATAATTACTCCACTACCAACATTCTAGAAACTTTTTTTATAATAAATACATCCTATGAAGTATTTTTGTGAAAAACTAATGATGTTCATCGAATAAGAGGTAATGTTCTGAAACGATCATTTTTATTTAATTCTTCAACGAACATCTCCATGTATTTTTTAGTAATGATAGTATTATATCAGAAGTGAATCTCATATATTTATATGATATTTTTTTAATGTGATAGACTATATCATTATCCTTTTCTTATTATTATATGGGAAACCATCGATCTTGTGTACAGAGGAATACAACACCAAGAGCCGATATAATTCGTTTCATATCACCACATTTCGAAGAAAGATAAATTATGAATATAACACATATATATTATATTTATGATATTTCATAATTTTTTAATTTTAACATCAATTATATATTTTTACATTCCATTAAATTTAATATAGAACAATATCACTCAGTTGTTCGGAAAACTGCTGTCATGTGAAGTGATCTGATTATTTTTTAACATGTACATTTTATGGAAAGTAATAAGAAAAACCTAAATTAATTTATGTGATATATATAAAATCATATTGAGAATAGGAACATAATATACCACCCAATTCCATACCATTTCACTTGTTAATGGAATGATACTATTGATCATGCATATTTTCACCCTACTGTCTCCATGAAGTGATGTGATTAATTTTCCAAGTACAAGTTCATGAATTATTCTTAAAATTTAAATCATGATTTAATATTATATTTATAAAATTATTATCATTCATTAAATGATGAATATATATCCTATAACCAAGAATCATAACTAATATCTGTAAACATGCATTAGAAAATAAGTTAGTTAACACGTAAAATAATGAAAATAATGATTTATTTCTAATGAAGAGGAGTAAAAATGTTATAAGAGGATAATAAATGTTATTATAAATTTAAATTTCATGATGTAAGTACACAGTCATAAATATTCTAAAATCAAGAGTTTAGGTCAATAATTTACTTTATTCACTTTCCATATCTTTTCAAGTTTAGAGTTGATGAGAATTCGGTCATCACTCAAACAAAAATATACCAGAATAGAAATTGAACTCTTGTAATTATTATCTATATATTACTTAATATATTAATTTAAAAATAAATAATTATTTATTTATTGTAAAATGCCCCCAGAATTTAAATTTACTCCTTCAATTCCCTGAGACATCCTTAAATGTTGTGAAAAAACATTTTAAAACGACCGATCAACAGAAAAATCTATTTAAAATGTACATAAAGAAAGAAAATTATAAATCCTATAAAAAATCTCAAAACCCATGAAAAATTTATCATAAATAATAATATTCATCTTTATGGTTTATTAAATACATTCATTTGAAAATAAGTTCATTTCTTACTTTTTTTGTGATAAAAATTTACAAAAAACCAATAGTAAGGATAGATAACACATAAAGGAATATTGGGAAATTATTATACTAAAATGGAATTACCATGTGGTCGGATTCCATACATGTCACCATGAAAAATGAAATAACTATAATGCCTAATTTCATAAATTTCAATATTAAAAATGCAATAACCACATATTCGACTTCCATAACCAAGGCATTGTAGGATTTATTGTCACCACCAATCCTTGGTTTATCACAGTACCCCCCATCAATGGATGATCATGTAACCACCCTTTAAATGACAAAATACTATAATATAATCATAAAAAATAAAATATCCTTATTTTAAGTATTCCCTTATTAAATTTTCATTTCCATTTATAAGAAAATATTTCATGTTATAGAAATTATAATTTCATTTTCAAAACCAATTTTCAGTGATATAATACCGAAAATGTAAAACCCCGATATTTTATGAAAAGTATTCTTTTAATATAATTGATTTCTTGTGTTGTAAGCTTCAAAAAGATTGCCTTGCGCTATACGCAACACCGTATGAGCTTGCAGCATACACAACACTATTATTGGATCATGTTACACACAATTTTGATAGTAGTTATTCTACAAAACATTGAGTGTATATATATATATATTAAATGTATAAATAAAATATGGCTGGATTATGTTATACGAAACAATTAAGGAGTTTTTCAGAACACACATCAATAACATTGCTTGTATTACACGCAATATTGACCTTCCTCGATAGCATGTGTTGTACGCAATACCGGGTTTCACTAAACAATGATATATTGTTATAATATTATTATAGACAAGACGTTATTAATAGTATTAAGTAAAATTTTAATTTTATAACATTATCATTCATCTTATAATTTTTCTAGAATATGGTATGAGAACAAAATAAAGTTTTCGTGTAAAATATGTATTTTTCAAAAATTGAAGTTTTCTCGCCTTTTGATGATGCACCCACCTTAAATATTTTTTTTGACAAGTCTATAAGTTCAATTTGACAAAATAAAATTCTTCATTGGAATCAGGATATAAAAATTTATTTGGATAAATTTTTCAAATTATTCTGATAACTTTCATATTTTAATGAATAGTAAAAACACGCTATATTTTAATTAAAAACTAATTTTTTCATCGCTATAATTTATATGGTAAGATTATCTTTTTAATTTGTTGTAAAGTTTAATTCGAATATATTTCTACCATTTAAGACAATGTTGGTAATTGGAATTAATTTCACTTTGAAATTGTATATAAACAAGTATCAATCTTTTGATAGTTATTGTTTCTTAAAACAACACGCTATTTGTTTTGATAATGGAAATTAATTTAAAAATTAATTAATTACACTTCTATATATTTAATTTGGGAAAATAGTAATAAATTTTGAATTCAGAATATCAAATAATGCTTAGGCTTAATTTTTGTTATTTTTCTGAAAAACTGCAACTTTCGATGAATACTGAAACTACTTAGTGGTAGTTAAAAAACTGACTTTTTCATTTAAAAGAAATTTTACCACTTCTGTGAATTGAATTTTGAAATTATGAGAGACATGGTTAATATCAAGGATTAAAATGTGGTTCAATGAGATTAAAATACTTTTTGGTAAATAGTATCTTTTTACTTTTAGTTACCACGATTAAAAGTAAATAGGATAATTAAAGGTAAAAATGATATTATTATTACCCTAACACATGTCCTAATTATATTGGATCAGTGTAATTCAACCAAAAACAACATTAAGAATAAAATATGACCATTTAGGCCCACTTGGATTAGATTAGCACAATTAATATTAAGAAGGGTTTAAATAGTTAAAATCAATGTTCTATAAGTAAATCATTTTTAATATAGGTTTATACAAAAGATAAATTAGTCTATAAATATTCATTAGAAAGCTAAAAATATTTCCTAAATAATGGTATTTTATTTATAATTTTTTGAAATTAAATATTTTAATTTATTTATGACACAAAGATGATGCAGTAATTATCTTATTAATGAAATATTGACATAATTGATGTCATAAATTCCCAAATAATTGTAATATGAGACTTTTTATGAATTCCACTAATTTTATAGGTTAATATGGAATGTAATTATTGATTTATGTAACTTTTTTCGAACTAATCATGCTGTTATGATTTTTACAAAAATCATGTACCAAATAGTGTCAAAAATGACCTAATTTTTTTTTAAAATAAATATTATATTATTAATTGTTATTTTATTGCTAAAAATCTATGGATCAGCCAAATTACATAGATAAGGATATATATATTGATAATTAACCACTTCTGGTTAGTTTATCTTGTTATAGTAAGTTTATTAACCTTATAGTGTAAGAAAACAAGAAGACACGGTAAAAGTACAATTATTTAACTTAAAGTTAAATCTAAATGATAAGGTTAAAATAGACATCTAAACTGGTCTAAATTCTATTGGATGAGAGTATTTCGACCCATTACCACTTTATTTTCGAAATAAATAAATTTGGAGCTATTAAAAATAGAGTTTAACTTTATAATAAGATAATATATTTAGTTATTCCAAAGGTTCCCTTCTCCTCCCTTATAAAAGGGCATCTCATCCCTCTCTTCCTCACACCACTTTGTGCATTCAATCTCGGCCAACCCATGCCAAATTCTCTTCTCCACATCCCTAGAAACATACTAGAGGTCCTGGTATTATTCAAATGCTAATTTTAGTGCCCGAAGAGGATGTCTCAAAGAGGCGCTTCAAAGAAGAGGAGGTTTGGAAATGTACGAAGCATATCAGATCTAAGGTGATGGATAATTTTGCAAATATCAATTTTTTCGAGATTTCTTATACATAATTATTTACTGGGGTTATTATTATAATCCATGTGCATGTTTTCTAAAATTGTCCATATGTATGTTTAATGCCCTTTTTACCCATTTTTGACTTTTACTACAAGGTATGTAAGGAATCTTTTTTTGCCATACGAGGTACTTTTTGAATTTTCCGTCAAAATTATGGGGAGAATTTTTTTTAACTTACACAGCATGAACTAATTTTTACGGTTTCATAACTCCTAATTTTCATGAATATTCCTCTACAATTTTTCCTGGTTATTTTAAATAAAATCATTTTCTTATAAAATTGTGTGGCATTTTGTAAAAAAATGATTTCGAAATGGAAAGGATATTTTCCTCAAGAATTCATTTCAAGTATTTAATCAAAACTATTTTACATCTATGATTACATTATTTATCATGTTTATGTTTCAAGTATAATGTTTCTATTATTTACATGGTGTGATTTTTCTTATGATGAAATGATATCCATTTGTTTTATATGATTGGATGATGTTTATGAAACCCATTTCATTCTTTGGGTTATGATGAATGTTTTGTGTTTATGTTGTGGAACACGTAAGAATGGTTTCATTATGATATGGGTGGGACCAATATCTCCCTCCAATTCATTGGGTAATGATTAATATCTCATGAGATAGACATGGCTGGAATGGTAAGTTAATCTGGTTCAGTGTTACTGGACTGAAACGAGGAATAAACTCGATTCAAAAAGGGACTTTGTCCACCAAGATGGTCTTGGAAACAATACATTGGCTACTATGGAAATCATAACATGTTCTGAATGGTCTCCACAATTACATGTTTTATTCCCAACATATTTTATCATGGTTGATGTTCCATTTTGATATATGCTTTACGTACTTCCACGATTTATGTCTTTGATCAAGATTTTGATGTTTAAATTTCATGTTCATGTTTTTGCATGAAAATGTTTATGGATTGTGTTATGTTCTCTATGCTTACCCTTACTGAGCATTTGAGCTCACCTTTTTTATGTTTTCTTTCCCCCATGATATAAAGAAAGGTTTTAGGTAAGAAAACAAAAGGGGAAGATCTTTAGGGGAGAAGTTGAAGATCTTTCACCACGATTAGAAGATTATTTTTCTGAGTTTCCAAAGACACTAAACTATTATGGTCCTTGTGGGTCTATTTTCATTATGTATTAAGTATTCAGCAAAAGTAATGTAATGTCCATGTACATTTGGCTTCAGGTCTCTACATAAAACATAAAAAAGAAGGGTTTTTTTAAAAATCATGAAGTCTTATAGAGGAAGTAAAATATAAAGAAAATACATAAAAAAATTTCTTTTCTAATCCTTATATATACATATAAATAAATATATAAAATGATATCAAGAATGAATGATTTTTTTAATTTAAATATTAAAATCTTTAAAAAGATATTTTGAAATCTAAATGTCGCACTCCACATTAATACATTTGAATCAAAATCTTCATGACGAAATAGCATTTTAAAAAAATTAAATTACCAGATTATAAATAAAATAATGTTATTATATGTTAAATTGGATTTATATACTCTTCATAAAATAATGATGATGGATGACATCAAAATATGACTAAATGAAAGGAGATTGAGACGAAGTCCCTTACGTTAAGTCCAAATCATTTCATTTAATCATTATATTCCTGAATTTTATTATTATATATTAATTATATAATATATTGGGAATTTTTTTACATTTATTATTATTTTTATATAACTTATTATCAATTTATAACAATCAACTTATTATTTATGTTCATGCCTGATGGTTTGATTATATTTGGTTTAAAAGTCCAAAATGTCTTCTTTCAGTTGAGTATGGTCAAAGTATACATATATTCCCTAATATAGAGAATAATATTTATTAAAAATATTCATTATAATAAATCTATTATACTATAAAATCCATATACTAATTATAGTCATGAAAAATGGACTATGTTACCATCACAGAGATGGTATGTCATACGTAAGCATGAGTAATGTTTCAATTTTTCAATAATATTTATTTAGATGGGTAGATATCATTTTATCATTCAATAATGATGACGATATAATATCATTTCATTAAATAAAATTATATATACCAACTTTTTGTAGTTCGTATAAAAATTTAATCGCATCGCAGTGTGGATGTGATAATTCAAACATATTCCCGAATGACGTTATCATTTTCTTCTGTTTGGAAATGTCAGAATATATTGACAAATTATATTTAAATAATAATAAATATCACATTTATATTATATATAAAAATTAATTATACAATTATGAAATGTATTCTGATACGGTGATGGAAAAGAAAATTATTGGTTCGCGAGGTGGTAGTCCACCAAACATAAAATGGAAAACTTGTTTACCCATTTAATGGAAGTTGAGATTGATTAAGGTGATGCAATTAACATAATAAAATATAAATATATTAAATATAATTTATTTTTTCTTTCAACATGGTTTATTAATATTTTAATTATTTTGATTTAGAAAAAATACAAAAACAATTAATTTAAAAAAACTCTTCTTTGTAAATCCTTCATTGTGTAACACCTTAAGACAACTAATGGTGTTGTTATGAATAAAATAACAGTTACAAAATATGAGTATGTATTATAATAATTTATTTGGGTAGATATTATCCTATCCAATTTGGGTTTAATGTGTTAATAATGGATAAGAATATGTTCACATTTATGGAGGGAATGTGAACTCTTGGACTTTCCCAAAATATTAAATTAATATAGATTCTTTTTCTATGCCAAATACAACCAAACTGAAATATTAAGAATAAAATATGATTCTAGGTATTAATTAGTTCATCCAATGAAAATATAGAAGTTTTTACTATTTTTTAATCCTTATCATATTGTTTTAATCCTTCTTTAATATCTTTAACTTTTTCTGTGGGAACCAGTGTTTTTAATCTAGTACGGTCAATATAAGTACTATAATATCCCAAAATAACCATAAATGAATAAATTATAATGTATTAAACCATATCCCAATAATTTGGTGTTATTTTATTTTTTTATTAATTTTATATCAGTTAATAAAATATTATTTATTCAAAAATATCATTAATATCCATTTTGAAAATACTCATTACAGGACTTCTTAATAATATCATAAAAACTAAAAATATTATAAAAAATCTTATAAGACATCCGAACATTTTTAATTTAATCTATATTACTCTTTATTGAAATTAATTATATAAAAATTATATCTATTATAATATTTTTAATTTAATTAATTATATATTACTTTTAATAAAACAATTATTTCATCATCACCATGCACGACATTAAATAAATTACTTATTCCATAAAAATTACAAATAAATAACCATGATGAAGATAAATATTTTATATTTAAAAATACAATTTAAATTTGAACATTCCAACAATATAATTATATTTTTAAAATAATTTACTTCTTAAAAATGAGAGTATGACAAGATTGACTTTTCATTGAATACAATATTATACTGGTTAAAATATAATCCTAATGGGCATAAATGGTTACATATCTGATACTTTAATTATGATAGACAATTTATTCTCAACCAATTTATATGGAATAGTTTTAGGATTATTTTATAATATTTGTAATATTATTTTTACCCTCATTTACTTGAATTACCCTTAACAATGGTAATAAAAATTAATAACATTATGGTTCATATTGTGAAACAATAAAAGAAAATAATTTATTAAACATGTAATTTCACATTACAAATTTGTAATAATTTTTTTAAAATAATTAAATATAATAGGATGATAATAATTTAAAATTAATCCCATAGACGGTGTGACAACATGATTTTTTAAAGTTAAAACAGTCAAAAGTAATCAATTTTTATTAAATAAAATTTTAATATAAAATTGAATAAAAGGACATAAATCACATTAATTAATCTTAAATATATATAATTATACCATATAAAAAATTATAAATATAATTTATTTATATGAAAGGTCTGTTTCCAATTAAAATGAATTATTTTTACGTATTCAACAAAAAATGGAACATATTTGAGAATTATAAAATATTAAAACAAAGAAAATTTTGATATTCCTATTTGAAAAATTATTTATATTTTGTCCAATATAATTTATATATCTATTAAAATTTTGTTATAAAATAAGTCTTCAATTATATAGTGAAAATGCCTTTGAGAAAAATAATGATTTTATGCTTAAAAGCATTTTTTGTTTTTATTTTATGCCTATACAACATATTGGATATATTTTCAAAAAATTATATTGAATATATAACATATAAATTTCATTATTCTGATTCACTAGTATTTATTTATTTAATTCGTTATGATCAGAGATTATATCTTGGAATCATTTTAGTTTTTTTATAAAAAACATCATTTATATTCAATTGGTTTTTATGTTAAATTATAATTAATTAGTAACCTTTTAATTCATTATATAAACATCATTAAACAATATATTGATAATTTAGTTAATCTGGTTCATACCCTCCTTTGTAACAGTTATGTTATAATGGTAACATTTAAATATTAATATCTTGTTTCTTATTTAATCTCGATGTGTCATATCAGGTATGCTATCAAATATAGTGTTTCCTTATTAAAAATTTTGTATTTTACATTATCCCCCTTTAATAAATTTCATCTTAAAATTTTCATGCATGATTTATAACCAGTTTTTGACTATTCAATACACTTTTATTTAAATCCCATGTCAAAAAAATGGTTAATAAAACACCAACATAAAAAGAGAGAAAGGAACTTATGAAGGTCACCTGAGATAAAAAATACTTGGTTTCCATTTAAGAAAACAAAAACATGGAATATAAATATAACTCTCAAGGACTAATAGAGAGTGATATATAGCATGATTATTGGTAATTTAACCATAAAAACGACATATATATGATGAGTTAAAAGGAAATTGATAAAATTAAACTAATAACATATTTGTTTCCAAATATTTTTCCTAAAGTGAATGAATTATTTTTTTCATATATTAATAAAAAAAGTAAAATAATTACCTTAAATGTATATTATCACACTTTATTCTATTTCCTAGACAAACTCATCATTTTCCTCTCAATTTGGATTCTTCAAAATCAAATTTTCATGCCTGAAGCACAAAAATAAACCACTAGAGAATCACATAATCCCCTAATGATTAACTATATTTTTCTCATGTATAAAAAAATTAATAGGAAAAAAAATTTAATGTATAATATAAGAAAATTATTTATAAAAATAAACCTTTATGGGATAAAAAACTGCTAAAATCTACAAAATTCAATAGTAAAAGCCAAATTTCTACATAGATCATTCCACAAACAACTATCCTTAAAATACTTCCAAAATATGTAGGATAGATATGGTAATAAATGTAGTATCTAATGATGTAGTGGCTCAATATACTAGAGGGTGTGAATTGTACACATTAAAAATTCTTTTGGAACTTTTAATGATGTTAATGTTTAACAAAGTTAAATAAGGTAAATTCACAAAACCTCTTAGTTCTACTAACTTGCTTGATTCCAGAAATGTGATGCTGAGGATGTAATTCAAAAAATGTGGTTCCAGAAATGAAACTCAATAAAAGTGTACAAAGATAATGATTCTACCTTACAGTGTATAGAATATTACTAAATCAGAGTGTACACGTATAAGGAAGTATAAGTTAGTTATACCATCCTCATGAAACAAAATGCTGTGTAAAACATGAAATCATACAAGTAACAAGTAGTAAATCTTTTAACCAAAAGATAAGGGTATCCAACAGCCTTGGATAATGTTACCATGATTTATATTTTCAAGAAAGTCTATCTTACCCACACCTGGGTATGCCCTTTATATGAAGATCGAAATCTGTCTTGCTATCCTTGAAAGCCCTCGAACATCATGGTAGTCGGCACCTCTGTCTTCTTATCTCCGGAAGCCCACAAATGTACGTAGTAAAATTTTGAGTCTCACAAAGAAATTCTGAATAAGATGTTCAGTATGCACAAATCATTATAGTCTCTCTCTCTAGAAATCACTTGAGCAACATCTAAACTATAGATTGATCAACATTTTTTGAGCTCATTCAAATGAGATTTTATTTATAGGCACATCTTCAACGGTCGACTCCCTCATCCAATGGTCATATTTTTACTTGATTTTCAGAGGGACCTATACAAATGTCACTCAAACAACGGTTGGTTGGTAATAGAATTCATGACATCGTTTTATAACTAAAACAAGAATTTGAAAAACATGGTTGCTCAACCAAACATATTTTTCGAAGTCTAAGGAAATAATTGTTCGGCGTCTAACCAAAAACCATTCAGCATCTATGAAACATGGATATTCGGACCCTTTCTTCAAAAGTGTTTGGAAGATGACTTCTATAGAATTATATATTTTGAATTTAAAACAAATTCTGGGTCTGAATTGAGTAATGTTAGGAGTCTGAATTCAATAGACTTTGGAGTCTGAATTCATTTGAATTCGGAGTCTGAATTCATTATCAATCGGAATATGAAATCAGAAAGTTCAGAGTCTGAATTCAATGATTTTTGAACCTGATCACAAAATGTTTGGAGGTGAATTCAGTGAATTTTGAACCTGAACACATAATGTTCGGAGTCTGAATTCAGAGAATTCAGAACCTGAATTCAGAAATTATGGAGTCTGAATTCTGAGAATATGACACCTAAACTCAGAAATTCCGGAGTCTGAATTCAGATAATTCTGAACCTGAACTCAGAATGTTTAGAGTGTGAATTCAGAGCAAACAGAACCTGAAATCAGAATGTTCGGAGTCAGATAAAATTATTATTTATACCAATGTATATATAAGATTATGAGTTTTTATACATTAAACCTAATATTATACATAGACATAAAATGAACTAGATTAAAATATGAACAATGAAAATCTTGGTAAGGATAAATATCCTTGGGGAAGGAATATTTTCCTCATATTGTTGAATCTTAGGAAAAAAATAAAATTTTCCAAAATATATGGTATTTTTTATTTTTAAAACAAGATGGAATTGAAAAATCATAAGGAACCCTTATTTTCTCAACAATCCCTACTTTTTTGGAAAGCACAAACATCCTTACGAAAAATAATATGAGGACTTTGAAAATATTTTTCTAGACTTTGAAAATTTAATTTATTTCCCTTAACACATGGCCAATGATGAATACAACTAACTCCCCCTTAGGATTTGGAATCACTAAGGATCATATTCTTGATTTTCAGAATTAGACTAGAATTTATTGTATATGAAAATCTTTTGGATAAGAACTCCCTCTTAGATGAACTCCCCCTCACATAGGGAAATTTGTTCTTTTCTTGTTATTATTTTGTCTTTTCTCCCCCTTTGTGATTTTTAAAAAGGAATATTGGGAATGGAAAATAAAATATGGTACATAAAATATTAGTACGAGAAAACAAAAAATATAAAACGAGCAACCAAAAATTTCCTTCGGATTGTAAAAATTTATACATGGAAGGAATACAACAAAATATTGAAATTGAACAATATTATCATTCATTATCCTTCAGGATCAACTTCATTTCTATCGGTTTTAGCTTCATGAGGTCCTTGTGATATTCCTATACATGTTTGAGAATATGATCCTGGTATTCTATTTTCTTCTCTAAAGATTTGATTTTTCTATCATGATCCTTAAGAGATTTTGTCTCACCCCTAAAAAAATTACCTTTCTTAGAAAATTTTTCCTAAATATTGATTCTATGATTTCATTTTCTCTTCCAAATCTGAGAAACAGAATACAACTTCTGATTCAGGTATTTTACTTCTTGCATCCAAGAGTTCTATTCGAGAGTTAACTTTTTGTTAAAACCATTTGTGAGATCCTTGATCATCACATCTTCATTGTCAAATTCATCCTTACCACTTTCATGGTTCTCATAAATATTTCTCTTGTCTTCTATAGTTATCCTTGAACATCTAGTCATTTTCGTGCAATATCATTTGTGGGATTTGATGTTAATGAAAAAAAAATTGTAAACAACCTCAAGCTTGGAACACTTATCCATCACCATGGATATTGAAACTGCTTTTTTATTTAAGTTTTTTTGATGAATCTAGCATCTCGAGTCTATGCTTGGAAATATATGGACAGTCCCAACATTATTATTATAAGATTGGACTATGAAATCATGTCCACGGGATGATGATTCCGAATTAGAGATTTTTCTTGGTGAGGTTACTTTTTTTGACTCATGAGCATTCCTCTTTGATGTACCACCAACATCTTTCTTCTTTACCATAGCATTGGTAGTTGTATCTACTACTACCTATTTTCACATAATAATCTTCAGAATGGGTTCCTCATCATGGGACTCTATTTCACTATCAGATAGCTGAAAAAGTTTGTCTTCATCTACCTCTTCCTTCTCAGCTCCTGCCTCAGCATACATTGGGTGAATGAAATCTTTTTTGATGCTTTCTTCTTCAGATTGTTTGTCGACTTCGTCTCCACCCTTCTATTCACCCATCCTATTAGTAGAATTCTTTGATGATTCTTCTTGATAGGTTCTGAATGATTAATTTTCAGATAGGCTTTCATTCTCATGAAACTCCTCAACATGCTTAATAATATATTCTCTATCACCGATTCCTTTTACATCCTCCTCTTCTTCCTCCACTAATTTTTCGTGGACTTTTTCTAGAGAAACAAATTTATTTCCTAGAGTTTTAGGAAATGGTTATATCAGAAATGATTCTGGTACCGAGATATTCTCATATGTTATCTCTGTAGCATTCTGATGTGATTGAACTATCTCTGCCTCAGACAACTTTTTCTTCTACTTAATTTTTTTTTCTTCTCAAGATCTTCAACTGCTTTCTCCCTTAAATATTTTTCTTCCATAGGGTCCAAGCCAAACATAGGCTCCCATTCTTTTTGGTTTATCTTTTCTTCTCTCCATTTATCCCCAAACTCATCAGAATATACTTTTTTCTTCTTTGGATTCAGTGGTGTGGATTTGGTTTCCATATCCACTGGGATTTTATCATTCTCTTCCACATCCATCAGCTTCCTCTTCCTTAAACACATTTTTGAGGTCTCATCCACCTTCTGTTTCTTTAGAGTCCTCTTCCTGAAATTCATTGAATTCTTTGGATTCTATGGAAAATCCAACATTAATTCTTCTCAGGGTTTCATCACTCAAATATCATAAATTTTCAATTACTTTATTTAGATTTTCATGAAATTTTGAAGGATTCTAAACACCTAAAAATCATCTTTGACAGAATGGCCAGATACATGATATTTTGAGCCTTCAAATTTCCATTCATTATGTTCTCAATCGTAATTAGGATATGTTTAACCAAATTTATCCTCCTTACATTTACCATGAAATCCAAAATGTACATATCACTCTTCATTAATGTACCCTTATAACCTTTTCTCGGTATGATAAATCATTGAACCCACAATTCATGAATCTGAAAATTTATAGTCAGATGAAGAATCTTCAGAGTCTTCACCTCTGAGAGACCAAGGCATGACATGGCCTTCTCCTTAATAAATCTTTATTGAACATCCAACAAATTATGAGAACAAAACTCAGCTTCTCATTCATATGGGATTCCAATCAATCATGAAGCCTTGGTATATGAAAGTAAATATGTATTCCAATATCACCTAGAATAAAACATGTCACTACCCTCTTCCTTGAATAAGGTTTGAGACTCATCGAATTCTATTATCAATTACAGATATAACAAATCCTAATGTTTTGGTTTTTAAATGCAAAAACATTCCCACCCATTTAACTATATATTCTGGGAAATGATAGAATCACACTTTGTGAAAAAAAAATTGATCAACTAACGTTTCTCTATATATTTTCCATTCAGAACTCAGCTTGATAGTTGACATATCATCCTGAGAGGAAACTTCGGCAGACATTTTGAAGTTGGAAATATATGAGAAGTTCGTAACAGGATTATATATGAGGGAAGAGCTTTATCATGAAAAATCATTGGGATCGATGTGGTTCGACAATCGATGGTCTTTAATATAGGAATTTGGGGAGATAATTCAACTTCCAAACTCAATCCAACGGTTGAAAAACCTTGTGATCAAATCTGACGGTTGAGATGATAGCCAGAATGAAATTTGGATAGAATCTAATCTTTTATGGTTTTTAATCGAAACTTTCATATTTAAGAAAAAGTGATTAAGAAAATTTGAAAATAGATGAAAATACCAACAAGTGAAAGAAGATTATGAAAATTTAAGAAGGTAAACATTAATTTTGGATTACTAGGTAGATTATTTGTATTGAGGAAAATTTTTCTTGAAAAACATTAGATTTAGAAAAAAATTTGATTAAGAAAATATTCAATACAAAAATCACTATTAAGAAAAAAAATTAGACTGTGATAAAGTTCAGACTATGAAAAATTTGAGACAACAAAAAATCTAGTCTATGAAAAATTTAGACTATGGAAAATTTTAGACTACGAAAAATTGTAGACAATGAAAAATTCTAGACTATGAAAAATTTAAAAATATGAAAAACAAATTTACTCCACATATGAAATAGAGTTTGTTACAGTAAAGAGACTGGTTTCAATATGAAGTTAATAATGATGATTACCATACGGTTATCATTCCTAACATCTGTTTAATGTATTCAAATCAATCTGATGGTAAGGATTTTGTGAAAATATCAGCAAGTTGATCTTGAGTTCCGATAAATTTAAGAATTATATATATTTTTGTGTGTGATTCTTAAGAAATTGATTACTAATTTCAATGTGTTTTTCATGAGAGTGAAGTGCAGGGTTTTTACTAAGGGAAATGTCACTTGTATTATCGCAAAAAATCTGTGTTTTGCTAAAACTCATACCAATGTTTGTGAGTGTGTGTTGCATCCACAAAACATTAGCACAACAACTTCCAGCTGGTACATATTCAGCTTCAGCAGTGGAAATTACTACTGACTATTTCTTTTTGCATGAATATGAAACTAATGAATCTCCTATAAAATGACAAGTTCTGGATGTACTTTTCCTGTCCATTCAACATCCACCAAATTCATTATCTGAAAAACATTATAAAAAAAACATTTCCAGAAGTATAAAAGATTCCTAGATCCACAATTCCCTTTATGTACTGAAATTTTTTTTCACTACTAATATATGAGATTCCTTAATATTGTATTGATATGTTGAACATAAGAATACCAAAAACATTAATTCGGGATGACTAGCTATTATGTGAAGTATACTTCTTATCATACCTCCAAAATATGTTTGATCTACTTTTATTCTAGCTTCATCTAGATCAAGTGAATTTGAAGTTCCAATTAGAGTACGAATACTCTTATTGTTTTCATATACATGATTTTTAAGAAGACCTTTAAAATACATATGATGATATATATAGATACCTTTTGGTTTTTGAGAAATTTGAAAACCTATGAAAAATGTTACCTCACCCATCATACTCATTTGAAACATAGATTTCATTAGATTCAAAATGAAATTAGTTAAAGAATGCTGAGTTGAACGAAATATATTGTCATCAAAATAAATTTCCACAATCAAATCATTTTTATTATCATTCTCTATAAAAATGGTTAGATCATCATTTCCATTACTATAATTATTTTGAAGAGAAAGTTTTGTATTTCTATCATAGAAAACTCGAGGGGCTTTCATAATTCCATACAAATCTTAGGTAATATTGAAAACATGTTCAGGATGTTTTATATCTTCAATACGACGAGGTAGTTCAACAAAAATATCCTCTTGAACAAAACCATTAAGGATATCAAATTTAACATATATTTGGAAATTTTTTAAATTGAAAAATGCTGCAAAGGCAAGTAGAATACAAATATATTAATGTCTAGCTATTGGAGCATAGGTTTCTTCATTGTCTATTCCTACTTGTTGATTATAGCCTTAGAAACCAATATTGCTTTATTTCTTACAATTAATTCCTTTTCATCACACTTATTTATGAAGACCGATTTGACTCAAATAACATAGGTTTCTTTAGGTCTCTTAACCATGGTCTATACATTATTCCTTTCGAATTCATTTAGTTCATCTTCCATATCATTTATCCAATCATCATCACATAAGGATTCATCTGTGCTTAATAGTTCTAACAAAAAATGGAATGTTAGATGTTATATTTCACTACCTATGGACGTTCTAGTCAATACATGTTGATTCACATCACCAATGATACTATTACTGGTATGATTTTTATGAAACAATTGATTTGGGTTTTGTAAAACTTGATCATTAACATAGGGTAGGAAGTCTTCTGGGGTAAATATTTCAGAAATATATTCTTGAATAATTTTTTATTAGAAAGATCTTCTAATAATGGTTGATAATCAGTTTTTTTAAAACAAATCTGAAGATATAGTTTGAGGGTTTAAAAAAAAGGATATGTTTCATCAAATTTGACATGTATTGTTTCTTCAACAGTACAAGTATTCTTATTGAAAACACTATAAGACTTATAAGTTGTGAAGTAGACTAATAAAATTACTTCATCATATTTTGGTAAAAATATTGGTAGATTATCTACAGTATTCAAGATGAAATATTTTCAACCAAATATCTTGAAGTAGGAAAGTATATGTTTTCTACCATTCCATAAGTCATAAAGAGTTTTATTAAATAAATGTCTAATCAAAACATGATTTATAGTATAAAAATAAGTACTTACAGCTTCATCCAAAAAATGTGAGGATTTTGAATATTCACACAATATGGTTAGTGTTATCTCTTAAAGAATTCTATTTCTTCATTCAACAACGCCATTTTTTTTGAGGTGTTCTAGGTGTTGAGAATTTATGAAAAATAAATTTCCTACTACAAAAGGATTCAAAATCAGAATTTCAAAATTCGCCTCCCTGATCATTATGAATAGTTATCAAAGGAAGGGTTTTCTCATATTTATCTTGGGCTCTAAAAGTTTTGAAATAATAAAAATATTTAGACTTCTTTGATAGAAAATAGACCCATGCAAATCTAGTGTAATAATCAAAAAATACAAATACATAATATTTTCTTCTAATGATTTCAGTTTGTGTTAGACTAAAAAGAACCATGTTCACTAGCTGCAATTCATTAGTGGATGAGACTTCACCGACAGATTTAAAACTTTATTTATGTTTCATTCAATATTAACAAGGATCAAAAAATTTTGAAGAATCAAATCTAAGCTCTAGTAGACCATTAACTAGTATTTTCTTTGAGAGTTTTCATAGGTTCCTAAGGTTACAGTGTCCTAACCTTCTATTCCTCCACCAAGAATAATCTTCCATTTCACTTAGGCAAGGTATATCATGGATTCTATGGTCTTCTATGTTTTGTGTGTATACATTCTCTTGCCTATGGGCAAAAAGAATAAACTCTTCATTGGAATGGTGTACTAAGCACTTAACATTCCTAAAATTCACAAGGTAACCTTTATCACATAATTGACTTATGCTAATGAGGTTTTTCTTAAGACCCTTAACAAATATAACATTTGAAATCAATGTTTTTCTGAGAAGAATGATATTACCTATACCAATAATTTCTCCCTTAGTATTATCTATGAAAGTTACTTTTCTTCCATTCAACTTGATAATCTTTACACAAAAGTTTTTGTTACCAATCATATCCTGGGAACATCCACTACCCTTTTACCATGTATTGCTGTTGGTAAAATCTTTATTTTCCAGAAAATAAGAGTGTTAGACTTTTGGAATCCTAATATGCTTGGATCTATAATTTCATAAAGTAAAATCATCGGATTCCACATCTTTTAGGAAAAATAGGCTTTATGAAATCCTAAGGACTGAGTTTTTTTAAGGAACAATTTCATTCCCAATTCCCAACACACTAACATTAAGTTTATAATTGGGCACTTTGAGGAAAAAAATAATTTTTACTATAAATTAGTTTCGAACTAGTATAACCAAAACCAGAATTATTATTTACAGGTCAGATTTTGGAATACATCTTATCAAAGTTTTTCTTATCCAAGGTAATGTTAGAAAAAAATTTCCTCAAGGAATAAATTTTGGACTTCTATCTAATAAATAAGTTCTTATTTTCAAAAACATCAGTTTTAGCACTAAAATTAGGCTCAAAAACAATATTCATAGAAAATACATTTTCTAGATCCTTAGGAAGATTATCCTTCTCAGAATTAACTTCTTCAATTTTTTTAATTATTTAAAAATAAAGGGTTTATCTTATCTAGATATTTATAATAATCTGATACATTCTTAGTAAAAATAGAAATCCTACAATTATCATTATTAAGATATTTCTTTACTTTTGAATTATCATTCTCAAGTTTCTTAAAAAACCTAGAAATATCTTCATAAGTAGGTAAATTATTATCTTCATCAGAAGAAGATTCTTCTTTTTATGATTCATAATATTTACTATAACTATAGTTAGAATTCAAGGATACATTGGGGATGGATTCACAATTGTGTACCTTATCCATTAAGCAATGATTCTCAATTGGTAACGTGGCTAGTAAACAAAGATTCTTCTGTCTAGAAGATTCATAATCTGAGGATTCATCAGAAGAGTCTCCACCCCTGGCACTCCAGGTGTCATTAGCGTTCAAATTATTCTTATCTTTATCTTTGCAGTACTTCTTTTTCTTTCTCTCAAAATGATTTTCCTTCATTTCATGTCTGTTAATCATAGGACAATCAGCCCTTATATGTCACGCTCTTTTGCATTCATTACAAGTTACTTTAGAGTTCTTTTTATCCTTTATTTCGTTCTTCATATATCTAGATTGAAAGTCTTTCTTCACAACTATATTGTTTATCATTATAGAGAGATCAGCTAGTTCATTCAAAGAGGATTCACTTCTACTATATTCGGATTGAATAACAATCATCTTAGATTTAGATCTTGTTACTCTTTCAGGAGTCTTGGCATTCATACGATTTGACGTTGTTTTAAAAGCAACACTTCCATTTCCATTATTTTTTTTAATATTATCATAATATCTCTTTATTCGGTTCTCATGCTAAATAAGTGTTCCAAAAATTTCATCAAGATTTATTTGTGTAACTTTCCTATTCTCATCAATAGTTGTTATTTTAGATTCCCACTCATTAGGCATGATATCAATAATTTTGTCTACAAGTGCCTCATCATTCAAACCTTTTTCACCCATGGATTTAATGTTGTTGAAAAAAGCAATAAATATCTATTGTACTTTACATATAGGTTCTCCATAATCAATAAAAAAACCATGGTACTCCACTCTTATCATTGATCTTCTAGTTTAAATTATTATCTATGTTCCAAAATGTGTAACTTCAAGCTTCTACCAAATACAATTGGCAGCTTCACAAGAAGAAATATGGATATATATATTCCTGGCCATAGAACACAAACAATGTATTGTGTACCTTGTAATTCAGTTGATATTGATGATTTACATGGTTTGTGAAAGTACTGACATCCTTGTCAGGGATTTTATATCCTCCAGTAAGCATAAAAAACTTGTCTAATCTTGTATTGATATTAAAGGACTTCAAGCGATCTCTCCAATATTTGTAATCATTCCCATAAAAAATAGGTGGTATAGTAGGATTTATGTTGTCTATGGAACCAACATTCATTCATTCCATCTTATAGAAAATATTTCCACACAAAAATTTCAGTAATAAATGTTTTTCAACAAGGACAAGAATATCCAAATCAAGGAAAATATAGAACAATGAAAAACTTGAGCAAGAGAACTTATATGTGAATATGAGTATTTCAGAGACCTCATCTGATACCAATTGAAGGATCGTTATGATACTGAAAGTAGTATCTAATGATGTAGTTGCTCAATATACAACAGGGTGGTGAATTGTATACTTTAAAATTTTCATTGGAAGTTTTAATATTTCAATGTATAACAATGTTAAACAAGGTAAATTCACAAAAACTCTTAGTTCTACTAACATTCTTGATTCCAGAAATGTGATTCTGAGAATGTAATTCCAAAAATGTGGTTCGGGAAATGAAACTCAACAAAAGTGCTCAAAGATAAATATTCTACCTTAAAGCGTATAGAATATTACTAAATCATAGTGTTCATGTATAAGGAAGAATAATATAGTTATACTTTCATCAAAAAACATTATGCAGTGGAGAACATGAAACAGTACAAGTAAACATTATTAAATCATTTAACCCAAAAAGAAGGGTATCCAACAACCATGGATAAAGGTCCATTAATTTGTACTTTCATGAAAGTCTGTCTTACCCACACCAGGGTTATCACTCGATATGAAAATCGGAATCTGTCTTGCTATCCCATCAAGCCCTCAAACATCAAGGTAGTCGGCACCTCTATATTTCAATCCCTATAAGCCCTATAATTTACTCAACAACATTCAGAGTCACACGAAGGAATTCTGAATAAGATGTTCAGTACGCACAAGGAATTAGAGTATCTCTCCCTATAAATCACATCAGTAGCATGTAATATCTAGATTGATCAACTTATTGTGAGCTCGTTCAAATAAACTTCTATTTATAGTGAAACGTTCAACGGTCGGATCCCTCCTCCAAAGGTCATATTTTTCCTTGAATTTTAGAGGGACCTGTACACGTGTCACTCAAACAACGGTTTATTTGTAACAGATATCATGACATCATTTTATAACTCAAACAAGAATAAGAAAAACATGGTTTCTCTACCAAACAAATTTTTTGGAGTCTAGGTAAATAAAATTTCAAAGTTTAACAAAAAACCATTCGGGTTTCTATAAAACATGAATATTCAGACTTTATCATCGAAATATTTTGGAACCTGAATTCTATATAATTCAAGAGTCTGAATATCAAGGAAATTCAGGGTCTGAATTCTGTAGAGTTCATGGTCTGATTTTAATAGAATTTGGAGTATGAATTCATTAAAATTCGTATTCGGAATTTATTATAATTCAGAATCTGAACACATAATGGTCTATGTCTACATTCAATGAATTCAGACCCTGCAATCAGAATGTTCGGAGTGTGAATTCAGAGAATTCAGAAACTGATATCAGAAAGTTCAGAGTCTATATTCAGAGAATTCGGGACGTGAACTCAGAATGTTCAGAGTCAGAATTCATAGAATTCGTAACCTGAACTCAGAAAGTTTGGAGTCTGAATTTAGTGAATTTGGAACCTGAACTCAGAATGTTCGAAGTCTGAATTTAGAGAATTCAGAACCTGAACTCAGAATGTTCATAGTCTGAAAACAACATAATTTATATCTAAGTATATATAAGATTATGAGGTTTTAAATATGAAGCCAAATTTTATTCTTAGACATAAAATGAACTAGATTAATATTTGAACAATGAAAACAAAGTAAGGATAAATTTCCTTGGGGAAGGAAAATTTTCCGCATAATGATATATATTAGAAAAAAAAATTCCTTTATGTTAAGGTGTTTGTGATTTTCAAAACAAGAAGAAATGGAAAAGTCATAAAGAAACCATATTGACTCAACAAATTATTCTAGAATATAATTTGAACTAAAAAATAAAAAGTATTGGATCACATAAACATTCGAGATAATTCTTATGAATTATATCCAAATAACATCAATTAATCTTGATGTATCATACCAAAATGTAATTTTCTGCACAATCTTCAAGATAAGATAACCATTTGAAAAAAACAATCTTGATCACCATAAGTAAAAAATAAAATCATGTATTCCAAACAAATATAATTCATCCTTTATTTGTAAAATAAATTCTGATATTATTCAAATTACATTAATCATTTTGGATTCTCAAATTAGTGAATGTCTCCCAAAAAAAATTAAACCCTTAATCTCCAAATATATTTCTATTCCAATTCTTATCTATTTGGTCAAACATATGTTAAAAAACAACATAACTTATTTCTAGTGGACTTTCGAGATGTGATGGGTTATCACATGGTAGATATGTTATACTTTTTAAAAATATATATCAATATAATCCTTATTAAATTAATTAAATGTGGGAAACACACTCAAAATAACATTTATATGTTTTTAAATAAAAATTGTCTCATATACTTTATTTTTATCCAAAAATGTAATAACCAATAATTACCTCAATAATGAATGTATATAAAAATATTGTTAATAACCTTAAAATTTAAAACCTTCAATCTTCAAAAGGGGTTTGTAGGACACATATCTTATGATAAACATGAAAATTTTAAACCCCTGATGATATTCAAAAATCATAAGATGAAATTTGAATCTCCATTGTCGTATCACCCATCCTTTATTTCACACTATATTGACCAAACCATAAACATTACATAATCTTGGTTTTTAGTTAAAAAATTAATTCTTTCTCATTAAGGATCAATAGAGTTTTAGAGTTTTAGATAATTAGGCTATAGATCATACTTAACAAAATCATAAACTATAATGCGGTCACTTCCGTTCATTATCTATTTTTACCATAAAATATTAATTTTTAAATAAAGGATAATTTAATTCATGTAAAATCTATTTTGAATTAAACATGAATACTTGCCTTCGCATACCCATCCTTAAATTTTTACAGTGAATATTTAAAACATATGATGAGGAAAAAAGATCAGTAAGTGATACATAATGAACAAAAATTGTAAGACATGTGAAAACATGAAAACCCTAAAAAACATTATAATAAGTTATATATTTAACACTCAAAAATTATTAAATACTTCCATTAGGATATTATTTCATTTGTAACATTGTTGGTAATCATAAAATGACAATAAAACCCTTATAAAGAATAGATAAAACATAAGGGTATTTTGGGAAATAATTTCCCTCAAATGGACTAACCAGGCGTTCGACTTCCACACATTTCACTCTTACAAATAAAACACCCATATCGTTGACTTACATACATGTCACATATACAAATGAAATAAATATATGATTGACTTCTATAACTAATGAAATAATGGATACAAAATAGAGACCCATCCTTGGTTTATCACATAACCACCCATCATTGTTTTATCATGTAACCACCCATAAAATATCTAAGTGATATAATATGATATTTTCATAGAAAAGAATGGAATTTACAACATATAACTTCTAAAATTTAATTTTCACTAATAAAAAATCAATTCATGTTAAAAAAATATTCAATCCATTTTCAGAACACATTTCCAATTAAAAATTACCCCGAAACGAAAAATAAGGTTATCATTTCCAAATATAAAAATATAGAAACATCCGTTATAATTATATTTCATCCCTATATACAAATATTTAAAATAATTTCATAATTGAATGCAAATATATTGTATTTAAATATTTAAACATTTTAAAAAATATTTTTAAATCAATGTGTCCCATACCACATTGACAAATTTGAAACATAAGACCCAATAAAGAAAAAATTATTTACAAATAAATAAATATATAGATTATATATATATTAATGATATTATATGATAAAGGTTCTTTATATTCACCTTATAAAAGAATGTGGGTTTATTACATCAAAATATGAGTAAATGAAAGGATATTGAGACGAAGTCCCTTACATTGAGTCCAACTTGTAACATATATTTTTTATATTCATAAATAATATTAATATATGAAATATTTATTTTATTGAGATATGTTTTTCTATTTTATTAAAAAATTTATAGAACATATAATAATTTTATAAAAATTACTTCAATTTGTATGTTCATGTTTGATGTCTTGATGACATTTGGTTCATATGTTCAAAATGTCTTCGGTCTGTTGACTATAGTCAAAGAGTAAATTATTACATCATTTAAAGAATAATATTTATGAAATTAATATTATTATTAAAAATAAGTTATATTTTTATATCCACCTAGTTAATATAGTTTTAAAAAATGAAATATGCCACAATCATTGAGATGACAGGTCATACATACGCATGTGTAACATTTCTATTTTTCTATAATCAGTTTGGAAAAGTGATAAAAATCATTTTATAATTATAGAATAATCATAAAATCATATATATAATATTATAAATTCAAATATTATTATGTATTTCACTTATTTTAAGTGAATCTGAAAAAAGAATCACATCGCTTTGTAGAGGTGAGAATTCACATCTACGCACGAACAACGTTCGCCATTTTCTGTTTGTGGATAGGTAAGCTTTTAATGACACATTATTTTATAATAATGATAAATATTTCATGAATATCATATATAAATTTTAATAACATTATTATTTCCAGTATTCAATATTTGTGATGGATAATGAATTGCATCAGTTCGTGAGGTCATAGTCGGTCGAATACAGAACGAATTACTTCTTCTACCATTTGATGGAAGTGGAGACGTATTTATGGGATTATATTACAATAATAACATATCTATATATTTAGGTTACTAGATTTATTATTTCATCATTGATTAATAATATTTGATGCATTTGGAAGAAGAAACAGAACAACAACACTTAATAAAAAATGATACCTCTTCTTTAGAAATCATTTATTACCTAAAACCTAGAGGCAGCGAGTGGTATTTTTATACCTTAACTAATAGCTCTAGAATTTGGGGAGTGGTTATAAAAAATTCATTTGATCTGATCTTATTTGATATGAATAGTTTTGAAGTGTGATGGGAAGAGAATAAGTGGTTCCCTTTTATATGAGAGGGGAGCGGCAATCATGGAGTTTGTCAAAATAATAAATTTAAATAAATTTATATTTAATTTCAAATAGCTGAAAAAATTTATTTTTAATATAAGATCATTTTTTGACTAAATTAAATTATCTAATGAAAATTGAACATGTTTTTACTAGTTTTTAGAACTTATCGGTATTAACGCATATTAATACTCTTTTACTCTTACCATGACAACATATGTTTTTAAAATTTATTGATCAAAATGGTTATGATAAAATTCCAAAAGAACCATAAATGAATAATTGATGAAATATTGAAACATATCTCAATATTGATTCTGAAATTTATATTTTTATGAATTTTATATCATTTATTAAAAAATTATTTATTTTAAAATATTGCTAATATCAATATTGACAATATTCATTACATACCATTTTAAAAATATCATGAAAACAATATATATTTGATGTAAATATTTTTTAAAACCATAATATGTCAAGGTAAATTATAAAATTTATTTATAACATTAAATACACATATAATTTTTCATTTAATATTATTAATATCATTTGTTAGATATTTCTCTTAATTTAATAATTACTACATCATTTTTTTAAAGACATTAAGGAAATTACTTCTTCCATAAAAATGAATAATAAAATCCATGATGAATATAAATATTTTCAATTTCAAAATAAAATTTTTAGTCAATTTTATCCTCTATATTACTCATATTAAAAATATTTCACTTGTTAAAAACAAGAGTATGTAATGTTTGACTTTTTGTTGAATAAAATATTATAAAGGATATAAAAACATCCAAAGGACAAAAATGGTCCCAAAATCAATCCATTAATTATTATGAACTAAATATACTCATCAAAATAAAAAATTTAATTGTTAGGCTCATTTATTAATATTTATTATTTTATTTTATTCTAAATTGCCAAATTTACCGATAAACGTTGTAAAAAATTACTAAGTTAATATTCATATTTAAAAAAATACACCTATTTACTAAATTAATAAATTATAATTCCCCATATTGAATCCATTTTAAAAAATTTCAAACATACATGTCGATAAAACTAATTTAAAATTAGTCTCAAGGAAGGATAATAACATGAGGATTTAAAGTGAAAAATTTCAAATGATCATAGTGTTTTTATATCCATTTTCAATGTGTAATTGATTCCAAGGACCTAAAATGGATTAAATGACATAAAATTGATGTAATTATACTCTAAAATTAAATTAAAATATAATTTGACATTATAAA
Organism: Viscum album; assembly: GCA_963277665.1. Lineage (NCBI taxonomy): Eukaryota > Viridiplantae > Streptophyta > Magnoliopsida > Santalales > Viscaceae > Viscum > Viscum album. The sequence continues at coordinate 1,119,068,817 of OY728133.1, forward strand.
TTATTTAGAAAAAGAAATTAGTTTTCAAATAATATTCCATATTTTAACTAATTATCAAAAAATGATTATTATCCATAAAATACCATGAAATTCAACCAATGTAAAGTTTTATATTTTTATATAAAAATTTAATTTTAATTTTTATAATTGAATTTATAAATGTTTCAATGTTAAGTTTCAAAAAAATTCTTCCATTAAAAGGCGATAAAATGCCTTTAAGAAAAATACTATTTTTATGCGTAAAAATCCATTTATTATTATTTTATTACTATAAAACATTTAGGGTGAATTTTAAAAACTTTTAATTGAATTTATAACATATAAATATCATTATTATCATTCACTAATAGATATTAATTTAATCTATTAGGGTTAAACACCAGTTTTGTTATAAACATATTTTTTCATAAAAACTTGTCTTTTAAATTCAATTGGATTTTATATTCATTTATAATTAATTAGTAAAATTTATTATTTATATAAAAGATTCACAAACACATATTTATTATTTAGTAATTAAGGTACATAATATCCATTCAAATGTCTAGTTTATAATGGTATCAATAATTTATTAATATTATTGTGTTTTGTTTAATCACAATGTGCTCTATCATATATGATATCAAACATAGTGATTAATTCATTAAAATATTTTGATGTTACATTTCATGGTATAAAATAATAACACCCATAAATCGATTATAAAATTTTTCATTCATGATGACCAAAAATTATTTTTTAGGTAAGGGACGCCATCTCGACATTACTTTATTGAGGCTTATTGTAATGTTAAGAACCCAAATTATTTTATATGGTGTATATACTAGAAATTATTCATGTAAAATCTGGATAAATTCATAATTCATTGTATGATAAGTTTTAATTTAAATTATTTCATCTAAGGGGGCTTTAATTGAAAATTACCAAGTGTCAAATAATTTCATTAATCAATTTATTTTTATTAGGTAATATTAATTATTTATTTTCCTGACATTCAATGATTATGTGTGAAAATAATATTTATTATATTATGTTTTTTTATAATTTCATATTTGTATTTGCGTTCTATATATGTTATCTATTTATTGAATAATTATCACTTCAACATTAGAATAATTTTAATGTAATTCATCTCAATTTCCATTTAATGGAGACATATTTCTTAATACAATCCTATTCACTTTTCTATGGCCTATATTCCTACCCTTTTATGTATTTATCATTTATAGATATTTATTAATATTTATTAAATATTTTTTACCATTTTTATTTTCTAATGCGATAAAATTTAAATTGTAGAAAATATGTAAAGTTTTTTTACAATATCACTTTCTTTTGTGATTATTTACATTCTATTTAAAAATCAATTTAATTTGATATATTTCCACTATAAATTAAATTTCACATTAATATTCATATAATTATATAGTGGAAATGTCTATTTTCTAAACCATATTTTTTTTTCATATGGTGTTCACATTGAAATATATTTTATTAACTGGGGAATTATTGATAAATCGATATCCTTAATCAAAACAAATATTATATGATAATGATTATAGATTATAGAATTAAATAGACTAATATATAGATGTGGACTCATTTGGACATGAATTTATGTGTGGGTACCAGTTATAGGTATCCCCTTGATCCATCAACAAGTCTCATGATACAAATCGACTAGCCAAATCATATAGGTGTGTAATTGTTGTTTTAAATTGTCTTTTGAATGGACATAACAGTAGAGGTATCATGATGCCTAAGATATTGATGTAAAATAATTAATAATTTCCATAATTGAAACTTTATATCTTATTATTATCCCTGAGTTTTATTAAATTCTATTTTCCTTTCATTCACATAGTTCTCAATTATTTTTTATGGTGAAGGTGTTTTATGTTATATAAATTTCCATATTGACCATGACTTATCTTATTATTATATTCACATTGTTAATAAATATAATGTGTGTTCAACTGTTTACTATTCAATATTTATTATTCAGTATACATTCATGATATTTTATGATGTATGTAATCTTATCTATTAATTTGATTTCACCCTTATTTTGTATGTTCACCCCATCCTATTAACAAGAATTCTTGAAATGATTTCAAGGATTTTAAATTTCTTCAATTACTATTCATTTAATTTTACTTCCTTATATAAAATGAGTATCATGTAGGTATCTATTTCTAAAAAATGAAAATCTAGTTGGTCCTTGAGGATGATATTTCATTTATCTCATGCTAATGTTTTTAAGGACCCTCTCCAGGTAACTAGAATAGGTGTCATTACAATTGGAATGGGAAAAATATATCACCATAGCATGTTGTAAGAGAAATCATAACACTCTAATATTTTATGCATCATTATAAATCAAAAACCCTTCACTATTTAATGGTGTCAAGGTAATATGTTCCATACGAAAATATCTATTTAGTTTCTTGAGCTTTTATTCACATTAGTTTGGCAACATGTACTTATGTCCCTTCTAATCTAACATGGTGCGGGGATTTTATGGTCATGATAAATCATAAAAAATGAAACCAATTTATAAATGGGCCATTAGTAACACTGAATTGAATCAAAATAAATATGTATTATCTATACCTTGAATAGAAATTTTAATTGTGTATGTGTTTACCATCGACCCTAAATTGATAGTAACCAAATCAATGATCAATCATGGGAAAATATTGATCTCTACATAACTGATCAAACAATCATCAATAGAGGTAAAATGATACTTATTTTGGACCCTGATTTTTTTTAATTTCGTAAAAAATGAATATTCACATTGATCCATCTTGACACTAAACAAAAGTACAAGTTTTCTTCATGGTGATGCACATAATCAAATGAATCTCTTATCAATAAACAGCTAGACTTGATTCTTAAATTACTGTAACTCAATCATGGACAGGTTTTATGGAGTCTTTGAACTGGGTGTAGCTCCTATTACACATTCTATTGAAAACTCAATTTCATGATTTGCAGGAAGACTAAGTATCTCATTAAAATAGATATTAATAAACCCCTTTAAAGTTAGTATATATTCAATGTTTAGTTTCTCCCCAACCATATAAGTTATATACCCACATATTATCATAATTAATACCCATGTAATGGAATTTATTTCCATTAGAAGTCCATATTTATTCTAACACTGAATGAAAATCAATGGTTGGATCTGAAATAAAATGGCACATCTCATCCTAGATAATTGATATAAAATTTATATAAATAAATCCACTCCACACAACTCTATAAATTACATCAAATTCATGTATTATTATAATAAAAATATTTACATGGATAACATTCCCAAAAACATTAATTTGACAGGAATCATAGACTTTTGTTGAGATCATTTTACCCTTATATGTTTTTACTACTAATTTAACATATAATCAAGGAGTATTTAAGTAAACATCAATTCCTATTTTTAGTGATATAAATGAATTCATATTTCTAACATAAAATAAGAAAATTTAGTATATGAGCATACCCATCACCCCCTCGACGTTATTTTTTTATCATTAAACCCTTAATATATCTAAAATTGTATGCATGAAAATGTAGTTTCATTAATTAGAGTAATAAATCCTGAAGAATAATTCTTAGGATCTCTTAATCATGACTACATATTAAAATATATGACACATTACGATTAACCTAGGTCACCCAAGGTAATGATCTATTTTAATCGGTCACCACTGATGTTGATGAAAATTCGAATTTAGCAAGGAATATAACATGTGAGACTCAAACTAGGCTTGTAGTAAGGTGCCATTAATCGTACACTAGAATAATAGATAATATATACATGACTAATTTTTTTGTGGTTATTACCCCTACCGGCATATTTCCAAAACCACGTGCACTACTAGTATCCAAATAGGGATTTATTTTCATATATAAACCACACTCCTTGCGTAATGCTAACATAGGACGTTATCATATACTTATACGTATCAAATGGTTTCATAGTAAATTTTCCTCATTCTAGTTTCCAAATGTTTTTAAAACATTCATCTCTATCCGGCAATATTGACCCATATTTTTCAGGAAAAAATATTACCATATTTTAGATGAATATTTGGAACATTTCACAATAATAAATGCCAAATGACTATAGAGTTTTAGTGACATTGTAAACAAGGATTCGTTGTCAATTTGAATATTAAATATCTATATAATTTGTTTTTTTACTTCTAATATAATCATTGTTAGAAACTTCTTATAAACAACCATTATTCATAACATGGGAAAGGGAATCCTAATAAAGGGTTATCTCAAATTTCTAGAAATTTTAATCCTAATATATGTCAATCAATAATTATATTATTATATAAGATTTGAATAAATGAATTTGAACATGGTAATGAATTTCAATAATAATGAAATGCTAGTGAACGATCCATAATAATGAAACATGGACTAAGGTTTGGTCAAACTAATTACATATTAAAAAACTATGTGTCATCGCCACATATACATATAGATCCATGAAAACATATCATATGTAAAAGAAATAAGCTTTTCTCATACAAATAATCATATAAAATCATTTCCTTCATCAAGGATCATTTCCCGTACTGTCATGGTGTATTCGGTTCACTACACATTCCATCATTTACATATTTGTGGTTCCCTCCCAGGACTATTTTATTTTATAGAATCTCATACTAAAGTGGTTTCACTCTCCATTATAGTCAATATTATTACCTGAGATATACATCCCTACCAATTTCATTATAGGTATATGTTAATTTTTTTCCCACCCCTAACATAATTAAAACCATTCATATGTTTTAGAAATGATCATAAAACATTGAACATATCAATAACTCCTAACCGACAAAAAATACAAGTTTTATAATGTTTTTATCAGTATAGTAATAAAAATTACATGAAATAATATATATAGTGACATTAGATCATGTCCTAAATAAATAAAATGAAATGTAAACAGATGTTTTTCTAGATAAAAATACAATCAAAAGATCACTACAACATTTCTTGAGAAAAATTGCCTTCTTATTTTGAACAACTAATTTAGAATCATTAAATTACAAAAATATTGGTAAAAAAAATTTATTTTTAAATATAAAAGTAAAATTACCAAGTAAGGTTAAAATAAAATAATATTCATGATGGAAAATTGATTCATTCATAATTTGTACATTAAATAAATCATTACTTTCACAATATATACAATAATTTAGAAATACATTGTTCTATAAATAATAAAAAGATTCCATTAAATCATTTTTATATAAATTCAAAAAATGCTAAAATTAAATTTAATAAATATTAATAGATTAGTAATAAAATTAATTAAGTGAATCTAATGATAATATTGACATGGAATAAAATAATATCAAACAAAGAAAAAAATTCAGTTTTACAAAACTAAATTATTTCAATATGAGTAATATAAAAAGAGGGGAAAATAAAAAATGTAATATATAAAAATAATCATCAAAGAAAAAATGAAATAATATTTAAAGGGATATAAATGATATATTTTTATCATTATAAATTATAATAATAAACAATACTGATAAAATATGAGACCATATCGTAAACCCCGTACCATTGTGGATAAATTTGAATATTACCCCCCTTGATTGAAATATATTTATCTGAGATTTAGATAACATAAACAAAATAATATTCCTAATAAATCATATCAATTGGGTTCTAGATACACCTCATTAAATAAGATAGGTGTATAACATCAAACAAGTCTCAATAAAAAATTGAGATGAAGAACATATAAGGATTTAATAATTATGGAAATGAAATTCATTCAATGATATTCAATTATATATTTCAATAAATATGTTCGGTTAAGGCAAGTAATATTATGAAATAATTTTTTGTATATATTCCATAAAAATATAATAAAATTACATAACATTAAAACAATCCTCATTGTAGAAAAATTTATATTATTCCCTTATGACATTAGAATATTTTGAATTGACGTCCACTAAAAAAAGAACATGATAAGTCTCTTAAAGGACCATGAATATTATGAATATTTCAAAATACATTTAATATGATGTAATCACAAAAAATAAAAGAAATTATGGTGTCCAATTTCAGACTAGTATCATGATGTTAAAAATGAGACCAATAAACCTATAACATCACTATTTATTCCATGTAATGTCTTGGAAGATATCATGAAATGTTTTCGAGACCAGGTGGTGGGATGGTGTGTGATTCAACGGACAAGTCTTCCTAGAATTAATTATTGATATATATTAAATATATTATATGTATCAGAGTATATTATTCCAATGAAATTGGAATAACTTTTAAAAATAGAGCACATATCTGAAATAAAAGGGTTCCATTGATTTAAAACTAGGGGGTTTACACTTGTTATGAAATAAACATTTTCAGTATGTTTTTGTGGAAATTTCCTCACTGATTGGGATAAATATTAATTATCAAGTATTTTTCATTTAAAATGATTAATGAACCTAATTATATTCTATAAATAAAAATTAATGGGATAATACCAAGGTTATCTTCATAGCCCTAGACATTTATAGAATCTATTGGCGTGACTTCTATTAGAAAATGAAAAACTAGATCGAGGGTTATAGACCAGTGTTCAAAAAGAATTCATGGATCTCACCTACAACAATGATGTAGATTCATTTTTTACGAGAGATCGATCTAAATCATTGTAGGATGTTTTTTGGTTTGAATTTATCCCTATTTTATTACTCCTATGATAAACAAGAATCAATCCATAAAAAGTTTGATTAAAAGACCACATGTACTGCAGTTATGTGATATATTTATCTGATAATTTGGTAATTGTGTTGTGATTATATTATTATCTATATTTTCTTCACTTTAATTCCTACCATTTGAGAAAAATATTAATAATTGTATTATTATTATTTCATGGGTTTATGATTGTGCATTTTCTCCCTATTTAATTTATTCAAAAAGGTCGAATATCTTCGACCATGAATATAAAAATATCTACGAATCAACCATTGCACACTTGCTTCCTATTAAAATGGTTTTGATATCACAGATCATGAATTGGAATGGAATGGGGATGATATGATGATAGAAGTGGAAGAAGATAGAAAGGATTTCAGAATACCAAATATTTGGGCTCTTCAGTGTGTATTGATGGATGACACATGAAGGATATTTCTAAAATAATATTAAGACCATATTCTGATGACTAGTGAAGGAAATTATCAGTTGAATAAGAATCCATGTGATCTGATATGGTGTGTTTCTGAATAAATGGGTGGATGATTGATTGATTACACATGAACTATATCATATTTTCAAGAGAGTACCATAGTACACAATGTGTAATACAGATCAACATTTCGTGCGGGGACCTTAGAACAATAACATGGTTTCAATTAGAAGTTAAGTATCACGATGTGTGTAACCCCTATCATTAGACATGTGAATCTTTCTTGGAGATTGGTTTTCTACCAAGGGAGGTATTGGTGAATAACTAGACATACAAGGACCCAACCAGACACAGAAGGACATGTCCAAGAGTACACATGCTAAGACATGTAATACACTTACGCATGGTCATAAACAAAGAAACATTCCATTTCACATATGCACAACCCAGTTTCAATGGGAGATGTTTTCTACTACTATTAAACTCCATGTACCCGTCCAAAGTTGTCTTATACCCTTTTCTCTATTCATCATGGACATGTTTCATTTTTTTGTGTTCCCATGATCCATTCTCTGAGGGATCATATGGAACTTCATCCTACATTTAGGATATTGATCCTTTCAATGGGAATTAATAGATAGAGTTTTTATAATCCTTTTATGAGGCCTGATGTGAGATCATTTATCATCATCTTTATCAATATGTAGTTATTGGTGTCATCATGACTGACACTGTGTTGGTTTCAATCCCTAACATAGAGGGTTATTACAGGATGAGTTATGAGTATACCCTATAGACTTGGGTGTGATCCTCGACATTGTATCACTTTGTTCTGACTTCTACAATATACTTTTAATAGAGATATCATATGATGAGTATGTCACAGGAGTATTCCAAATGTTCTATGTTACATGTGGAGTGTGTTCTCTTGGATGAGTTCTATGAGGGAATATTGAGAATGATTTCAACTATTATAATTATGATTTTGGAATTAATTTGAGATTCTGTGTATTTTTTAATTATATCTAGATATTCATGATATAATATATTTAAATATATACCTATTTAGAGAAATATATTATTCTTTTTTTTTATCATATTATTGATTTTTAGGTATCCTACTAGTTATTTTAATAATCAACGTTGCATGGGATTTTCTCAGATGTTTTCATTTATTATGATGATGGTTATCCTTTTGGTAGAATCTGAGAGGGACCAAGACTAGGTTATGATTAGTGATTTCGGCATACCAATGTGTTTTGTAGAAGTTATATCAATAGAAGTCCCCATATACACTTTCATGTTGGACTTTTATCATACACTTTGTGGGAGGTTTGTATTTGGATCACATTTCTTTCTAATACATGTTTTTTACTCTAGTAATAGGATTTATACGAATGCATGCATGTTTTTTAAGTTGATTTTTATTTCAAAATCATATTTTTGTGGATGTGTGTGTGTGCAAGTACATTTGGTTATGACCGTCCATGTGAGGGATATGAGAACTCGGTGCTGGTCACCTGCCCCTGGCCTATTAGATGTACTTGAGGTAGTCACTATTCAGGTCCTATTAATATGGGTTCTGACAGAGTGGTCTGAATGGTTTTTGTTTCATCCTTTATACCAGAATCACTGAGATTGGATTGGTGAAAAATATTTATGTGTTTCAATTTTGGATTTCAGGCCTGTAACAGTAGTGTTGATGTGGTGGATGATGTTTCCATACAAAAGGACACTAATTACATACCTATCAACTCTATACATGAGGACATTGGTTACGTTGAAAAAATAGAACATATATCATATAGGAATGGGTAGTGGTTTTCATTTCCTTCTTAAGTCATAAATCAAGTTATACTCATTTACCATGGAACATCTTGAATATTTCAGGATACCTCCACAATGTATGAAATCCAGGATTTAGTATCTAGATCAGAAAAATTTTCCCCTCAGGGATGTTGTTTTGATATAGATGCATTCTCAATAGGCGGTTCTTCTACATGGTGCACTGGTTATACAACTAACTACTGAGAAGTAGATGGTACTTGTAGTATCAGATGATGAGGTATGAAATATGAGAATTATTCATAAGTTTTAGTTACAAAATCCCCCATTGTTCTGTGGTGATTTTAACCCGTAGGTGAATGAGGAATTGATTGAGGCGGTGATTTAAATTTTTCTTCTATTTATAACACAATCAGATCAGATGGTATTTTTGTATGTGATCCTTCTCCCTATATTAGCATGGTGATGTTGGGTTTTAATCACCCGGTTGTACGATGAGGGCACTCTAGATTGATTAGAGATCAAGTTACTTTTTAGAGAGGATTTCTATAAATCACTGTTAAGGGTTGTATGTATCCAGGAACTCTACCACTTTTGTATAGTTTGTATTACTATAGATGAATAGTCATTGAGGTTCACCATCTTGTGGATGTTATCGATGTATATGGGTTTTAAACAATTCATTTGGGATTGGACTATCAGGAAATGATTAAGTTGAGAAAAATGGGTTATAATTATACCAATATAAATTCAAACCTATAATGGAGATCATTCATGGTTGATAGTTCCCTATATGAGCAGACACAAATAGTTTTTTCTGATAGTGGGCTCACTAGAGTAGAGACTTCAGCAGTAGTTGGCTATGTCATTTATAGGGACCTAGATATGTAGTTTATTTCATGAGGTGATCCGAGAACATATTTTCTATAGTGAAGAGCATATAGAATGGGTCTAGTTTTCACTGAGATAGGTTAGGTTACTCATGTGACGGTAGGTGAAATCTCATTAGGGATTGTCCAACCTGCATTATGAATGATAAATAGACAATGGATTGGACACCTAGGTAGAGACCACGAAATGAGAATAAACGTATATAGGGATATATATATTAAAAAAGTGTTTGGAGAGAAGATTGATATGGGAGAAATTATTGACTTGTTACCACCCCACCTTCGAATGGTTTGTTCCAGGAAATCTGACTTGTAAAATTGGGGCAGGGGCAGTTGAAGACGGTCGAGGCATATGACTGAGAGGCACCATGGATGATATATGGAAAAAAAATTCCATTTCAAATTTTAACAAATTAATTATAATCACATGTTTTATTAATCGCATTATTTCCACATATCTACTTCGAGACATAAATATTTTGGTTGAGCACTTGGCTTGGCCCTTACGCATGGATTGTCCAAATGGAGATGACTCAAGAATCACACATTTCAACCAACTCTGTGACTATACTCATGGAACTGGAATTTATGATAGGATATATTTGTATCAACCATAATTTCTTATGATGTAATATTTGGTATAGATAGGTTATCTATAGTGCATTTCTAGATATACTATTCCAAGTGGAGGATGGGGTGTGTCCTCAAATATGGAACTATTTTTCATTTTTTGGTATAAATGAATCCCAGGAAGTATATGATAGACTCATGAATATTGGGGTGATATTGATTACTCATTAGTTGTCTATCATGACCCTATTTGAAGTGGATTCTATGAGTTATGTGTTCCTTTCAGTGGTGGTGGATTACGAGGGGGTATTTCATGAGGATATTTTTGGTTTATCTCCCTAAAGAGAGATATACTTCTGTACTAATATATGACTAGGAAGAACCCAATATTTGTTCCAACATATTTGATGGATCTCACATAACATTAATTGGTGTGGGTGTAGTTGGAGGACATGTTGGGGGAGGTATTTTGTAGACATATTGTTTCACCCTAAGCATCCCTAATATTGTTTTCCAAGAATTTGGATGTTATATGATGGTTATGTGAGAATTATCATCACCTAAACCACGTAAAAAAAGAACATTTATCGAATACTGATGATTGATGACATATTTGATTAGATTATATGGTAATGATTTTTCATAGATATTTACTATAGATTAGATTATCAAAAGTGCGCAGTATGCGATAAGGATATACATAAATGAAATTTACATGCCTCTATGGTCTCTATGTGTACATGGTGACTCCAATCAGCATAAAAAACACCTCAATGATGTTTATGGGGATCATGAATTGAATCTTTCCAAACATCATGGAACATTTCATGGTAGTCTCTATTGATCATATCCTAGTGTACATAGCATTTGAGGAGTATAATGTAATACATTATGGTTCTTGATGTTTTCCAAGAGAACCATCTTTATGGGAATCTCTCGAAGTTCCAATTCCTGATTTAGATGGTCCAAATTCTAGGACACATTATATCAGTAGATGTTATTTATTTGAACCTAGAAAATGGTCAGGTTGTGCTATCTTGTGATCCAACCAATTGATTTATTAAGGTGCAATGTTTCCTTTAGTTGGTAAAATACTATTTGATATTCAAATGAAATTTCTCTGGGATATCAACTCCTTTGAAATCATTGACACAAATGGGGAAGCCTTTCATTTGGACTGAGAGTTTCCAACATGATTTTTAGGTGTTGAGATACTGATTGAAAAGAACTCACATTAAGATATTTCTAGAGGATGGTGTTGAGTACATAGTTTTATGAGACCCCTTTGGAACTAATCTTGATTGTGTTATGATGTATATGTATGAGTGGATTTATAATGGTTTATGTTAGTTGAGACCACATGATATTAACTATAAGGAAAAAAATCATGAGTTAATAGATGTAGATTTTTCAATAATGATGTGTCGACACAACTTAATGGGTGAGCGGTTTATTGACATTTCTGACCATAAGAGTATCAAGTATATCTTCTATAATAAAAATATAAACTTCAGTTAGATGTGATGTCTAGATTTTCTCTAGTAATATGATTTTATCTTTGTCTATACTCCTTGGAAGGGGAATATCATAGCAGTTTCTCTCAATATGAGATCTTGTTTGCAGTTGTTGAGTGAGGCATCAGAGTTGGTGGCCTCATTACAATTATACTTTTTGGATGGAGATGAAGCAACATAACATTATATTATAGTTGTTTTCACACATCTTTTATAGCGATTTAGAGAGGCATAACTTGGAGACACTGACTGTGAGTCTCTAGATACATAGATATACACTGGACAGGCACATGGTAGATTTTATGAAGGTGTGGAGCATGTCCTTATTTTCAAGGGATTATTAATAGTAGCAGTGACATGGTGGGAGGAGGTTCTAAGTGAGTATAATTCATATCATTTGTTTGTACATCCAAGTGTGGAAAATCTGTACTAGGACCTCCGGTGTTAGTTTTTAGGGATATGGATTATGAAGGGTGTTGAATATTATCTTTATCGACTCCGTAATTTTAAATAAGTGATGGATGAAAACCTATATTTTATTGGTTTTTATCAACCTCTTGTAGGATATATATTGTAAGTGGGATGTAATGTCCATGTACTTCGAGATGATCTGACGATGCACATCTAGGAGACATTATGGCATTTGGGTAATCATATACTGACTCACCAAGTCGGCCCACTTCCTATCCATCAAAGAGTAGAGTTTATTAGAGTTATTGGGACGAATCTACATGTAAAATATATTATGACTGCATTGGGTACCCATGATTATCATTTATGACTATTATTCCTTATTCATATATTAGTAATGGAAGGTAGTGTAGGTGGCTTCTTAGACACAACTACATTTGACCAACGATTTTTACACAAGGGTTGAATGCCGGACTGAACAGACCATCCAATCTTTGGAGGACAATCTATAATCTTCATTTTTGAACGTTTCCCATTTTTTGGTGGGTAGCCTACCAATATTTTGATTTTCATAGAACATCATCTACAATTCCACCGTCAGTATGACACCATTTGAATCCTTGTACAGGTGACCCTATTGGTCAACACATTGCTAGAATGACCGTGGAGAGTCATCACTGATGGGCTCAATGTCGTTGTGTGCCACTAAATATATTGTCTATATCATATAGAATAATATGAGGACACCAATGAGATTTCATAAGTCTTATGATGACCAATGAATAAGTCCATTGGACTTTTAAGAGGGTTACCATGTGCCCATACGAGATTCCCATCAATGTGGATAACAGAAATATAGTCAGTTTTGCAATTTATCTTTTAGATTCATTGCAACATTCCAGATACTGTTTAGATTTTCCAAGGTGTTATACCACTTAGCTCATACATCATATTTAGATCGGGTCCACACCGTCATCCATATGTAACATTTGAGGAGTTACATGCACGATATATCATGAGTTATTGACCGAGGAATGATGGACCTGATGGAATGGAAACATTCACTAAGTACAGATTATAGATCGTGGATCATCATGATAGGATACTTAATGGGCGAGTTATTCTCATAGTGTGTGCTTTGTGGAAGAACAATAATATTTAGGAGTGCACCTTGGACTAGGATACTATGATTTGTGCTCAATATCCACATCTCTTTATAAGGATTTTTATTTTTATTTTTGGGACCAATGTCTTTAAGGTTGGTTTAATGTAATATCCATGTTTTTTCATGTAATTTAAATGTATATATTATTACATATTTTCTAGAGTAGGTGTTGTGATGGCGCATGATTCTGAAGTTTTTTGTTCCGATAAATAATTTCTGTAATATATTAATCATATTAAATGAAAGAACACAAGGTTTTAATGATAATTTGATATAAGCTATAAATGGATGGCTCAAATAAGAAATCTAAAGGTATATTTATGTTCACAGTTTTTTTTTAAACATTGAATGACATAACCCCTCTATGAGTACGAATTTTCTGGAAAATTCATTATGAGTGGGGAAAACTAATGAATTAAAAAGATAATTTATTTTAGTTTAAAATACACTGAAACCTAATCATTTTCTATAAGTACACATAATAGGGAAAATATCATGCTTATCCTTAGAATGATGGAAATTTAGAGGCAGTATTAGTGTAACTTACATCAGAAAATGATAGCCGGATCAGGGGCCATCTATATGTGTCAAAATGTAATACATGGATCCATATAATTATGATGACGTTTATTAATGTTTTGATAGATATCAATATAAATTGAGGATTTAAATTTTTTTTATTTATCAACATTTTATTATTCCACTAATGAACGTGAATAAATTAACCAATGGATTTATTCTTATATCATGTGTATTTTAGGTATGGGATAGATATGTCTTTGAATTAGGGAATATTTTTTTGATTATATTATTATATCTCTTTAAAAAATTTAATGGAAAAGAATCATTTCCAATATGAAAATTGGATATGGATCATTCCTTGGGTTCTTGATCTCTAATTTCTTCCCCATTTTCTTCAATCATCGTGGGGTAATCTCTTGGCTAGCGGTTTGAAAAATACTGATGAATCAAATGTTGTTCACCATTTTCATGGTAAAATAGTATGATCTTGAATATTGGAACATATTATGGAAAGTGGGTCATATGAAAATGGACGTGGAAATAGATAAAATAGATTTGGGATAACATGATCTACATGTTCTTCGGTGTGCAATGATAGATGACACACAAGGTGGATTTTTAAATGGCTTCAAAGGCCAGAACCCAATGAATGACCACATAAAGGGTCAACTAACTACATATTTTCATTTTTCAGCTGAATTCATGGTTAGATCAAATGCTAATGGAGTGCCCAAAGGTACATGAAGTAGATTTGAGTTATATATTGTCATGTCGTATACGACATGTATTGTATATCTACAACCTATGTGGGACCCTAGATGTGTCTCTAGGGTCTTAATGATAAGTTATGTATCACATAGTGAATGAACCCAATCACATAACATGTGAGAATTTTATGGTCCTTGGTTATGTACCTGGGGAAGTATATAGGCACAACTATGGGTGAAGAAGGAAATAAATGGAAATGACATTCCGTAAATGGAAAAAACCTCAAGTAAATGGGATTGGACACACTATGTATACATTCACACACATAGAATTCAAGAATCCTTCCATTATCGATGAAACATATTGTGCACTATTATGACACAATTTATACCACATGAAGTTATCTTAGATCCCCTTTCCAATTCATCTTGGACATGTATTATTACGGGGATTTCCTTTGCTCAATTGTCTATGGTTTATTATGGAATCACATCCAGAACATTGTATTGTGATCCCTTCAGTGGGACATCAGGGATTTAGTTTCTACAATCCTTTTCTGGGGCTTGGATGAGGTCCTCTATCATCATCATTCCCTAGGTGGACTTCTTGGTATCTTCGTGACTAACAATACATAGGCATCGATCCTCTACTTATCAGGATGTTCCAGATTGTATTTTTGGTATATCCCATGGACATGGTTGTGATACTAATAGATGAATCATTATCTTTAGTATTTCATTGGATACTTATAATGGTGATTCCCAAGGAGCATTACATATCAGAAGGATGTCATAAATGGTTTCTAACTAGCAGGGTGTTTTATCATGGATGAGTTCTATATGGAACCACCAAGCATGATTTACTACATTAGAATTATAGTTTGGCTTTACTTTGAGATTCTGGTGTCATTGTTGTGAATATCATGATATTGTTATTTTATGTGTTGTAGATATATATCTATATAGGTTAAATTTTTTATTATTCTTTTCAACATAGTGATTTTGAGGTGGCATAATGGGTATTTTTATATCCACCCTTACATGGTCTTTTCTGAAAGTGTCGTGTCTTATCCGGATGATCGACCTCATGAAAGAGTCTTAGAGGATAAAAATGAAGAAATGCTTAGCGATCCAAATAGTCCGATGTATGTTCCTAATGATATCATGATAGTAGTCCCCATATATTCATTCATGTTGGGTATATTTTCAAAAACTTTGTGGAGGTATTGTATTTAGACATTATTTCTTTCTAGTATGTGATTTAGAACATCAATTATGGTATTTAGATATAGGAATTTATTGTTTTTTAGTTGTATTACATTTCACCATTGTATCACCATGTATATGTGTGTGTGTGTGCATGTAATTTAGGACATTTTCTCTATTTTGAGTAATATTACTTCTTATATCTAGTTTAAATCCCTTGGACTATTGGAGTTAGGCTTTCGGTAGTCAATGTTAGAGCCCCATTGTGATGGGTCATGACAAAAACTTTACCTCAACTCATTTTCTCTTCGTATGTTCTCTAACCTAATTTATAATAATTATAAATTTTTTAAACTATTATACCACAACCATAATCCCACATATAATACCATACCTAGTTTACTTATAACATCTTATCAACGACTCATAATTTCTCATTATTTTATTCTATAAAAAGATAATTAAGATCCCTGATATATGTTGGACATAAGTGGTGGAGCTCGTGAGTGACATCTTTTACATTGAGATAACATTCATTTGGTAATGAACCAGTATGGAAATAAAAAAAAGGCCATTCTCTTGGATTTCTTTGGCTGGCCAATAATTATGATGCATAGTTTTGTTCTCGGTATGTATGCCAAAAACTGATATGTAGATTATCGAATGACCCGTAATTTTGAATCATTTATAGTAAATCCAATTGTCATTTATCTATTCCAAAATGAAGTTCGACCATAATAATGGAGTCTGACACCACCTCTACAATGCTGGTATTATAGAGCATGTATATCAACATTACATATTCCATCACCTTTTCGTCATCCCCTAGTAAACAACCCACTTCATAGAAGGCATTAAACTCCAGCACCACCGACTAGTTTCTATCCCTTATAATTCAACCACCTCTCATATCCTCAGAGGCACATAAACCATCTAAATATATTTTTTAACACACGCTAGGGGCCTCCATTTTAATTCATCTACTAATATTCTAATAAAATAATGGTAAATATTAATTCATATTTATATAGTTATTGAAAAATAAATATCACATCTAATTGAAAAATTAATCATAATAACCCACCATGGATGCTGGTTGTGGAAAATAAGTTTTTTTCTCTGTCGATGTGGTAGTCCACATAAACACACGAGTGATACTTTAACCGGCAGTTATATTGAGACGAGGTCGTAAATTGTTTTAAAATCATCATAATAACCACTTAATGTATTTATTATACATGATTTATAATTTTTTATTTATAAAAATTGTATAGAATATGTATAAGAATAAATATTATTGACATATAATGGTTAATATATACCTCTTCTTTGAATGTTGTCATTTTATTTAATTTATAAGCCTTGAAGGATCGGTTTAGGGAGAAGACCATAAGATACATGTTCAAGGTATTGAGTATATGAATGATTTTTTGTAGGTATTTTCTAAAACATAACGATAAAATTGTGTGAATAATGTGGGAGGATAGGCTCTCATTTATATGTGAGTCTAGGGACACACATTAATTTTTTAAATTATTTCAATTATATATGGACACAATCATTGTAAAGTGGAACCAAATGGATATATATTGAAATGTGTGATATTGTATAGTTGAAATATCTTTAAGATAATAATAATTATAAATTTTTGTGATAGAGTGACATCTAAAAATTTATTAATCACATTATCTTTCTTAACATGCAATGCTGAGATTTAAACTGATTGAGATTTATTATATTATTATTATTATTTAAACTTAATTTTGTAATCTAGCCATTTAATTAGTGGGTATTAATATGTGAAAATACATTATTATATATATTTATTATTTTCCAATTTAATAGAATATATTTTTGAATTATTATGATATAATAAATTATTTTTAAGAGATCTCATTTTATGTTTCCAAATGAATTTTCCACAAAAAATGATTTCATTGAAATTTTTTGAGAAATTAATTATTATTTTTCCAACTACTAGGTATTTTAAACTATAAAATAAATTTTTTTTTTAAAATTACCATATAAATATTATCTTAGGGTGGAATGTTAATTCTTTTTGGATTAATTGATTTTTTAGTGAATGGTGAAAATAGTAAAATTTCAAACAATCATTTAAAAAATAATTTAACAAAAAGTTACAATATATTTTGGATTAGGTATTAATGATAAATATTATTAATTTTATTAATAATAATATATTCAATTCCATTTGAGTAACCAATATTCATGATTTAGATATAAGTAAATTTTTTCCATTAATTATTTAAAAACAATTAAATTGGGTTGTATGCATTGATGATAAAATTTATTTATTAAACTTATTGATATTGAATATTGACGTATTAATAACTAAATATAAATAATGTGGATGAAATTTTTTCCATTTTAATACTTAGTTTTTGGTCATTATGAATTGTAATTATGGTAAATATTTATCATCGTTATTTGGGTAAGATGTGTAAATACGTTTAAAAATATAATATAACATCTAAAACTCAACCCACAAAATTACCTTACCTATTTTTATGGGTTATATTTTCCCTTATAAATCCTAAATTAAAATATATTTCATTTCTGGAAAATTTTCCCTTAATAATCACATATATTATATTATGTAAAGAAATTTCCAAAATTTCACTCCCTTGGTTTTAATTTCCATTATAGTTCCGCGTGCTGATGATATTTTATTATGAATGAATAAAATAGTTTATATTTAACATTAATATCTTCTTTTTATGATTTTTATTTATTTTTAATTTCAAGTAATGGTATAGTTACCTTAAAATCTAATACATTTCAGACATAATGTTGGTTCAAGTAGTAGAAAAGTTAAAGTAAATGATTTAAAAAAAAAATTACAAATAATATTTTATTGATGAATTATTGGTTCACATTAATTTTCTGGTCAATAATAATGAATATTTATTAATATATGTTTTATATTCTTATTATTTCGATATCTTTATGTCCTTCATGTCAACTTAAATGAATAGTATCAAAAATGTAATTAATGATATTTTATAACAAATAATATATCATAAAATTATATAAATATAATAAAATAAGGAAAGATGATACATTTAGATCATAGAGGATTTAAAATTTACTCTATATTAAATAAATTTAATCTCTTTAATCGCTTGAGATACAGTAAAAACCATTTTTAAACCAAAACACTCTATTAAAATATAATTTATACATGACCAATAAATCCTAACCATTAGGTTGGGGGATATGAATACTAATAAAAAATTATAAAAATTATATAGTTTACACACCTTCATTTTTTAATATATTTATTATAAATAAAAATAGAAATTAATTTAATGTAGGAGAAATGTTTTCTAAAAACTATATTTTTTTCAAGAAAAAATTATTTTCATTTTCTTGCAATCTTATGATAAAATTGTTTTCTCAAAATATTTATAATATTTATTTGAAACAATCAAAGATATTTGAAATCAGTGTAATAAATTTATATTATGATCAAATTTTTTAATTTTGGGAAGATGTTTTATTTTTGGAATAATAATGTTAAATACTGATCCTTATGGAAAAATTCCATATCATTGAAATTATTTATGAAGTTAATTTATATATTCAATGAGATTAAAAAAAATTATAGAAATTATATTTTAATATATTTATTTTATATTTTTGAAATAAATTTCATATAATATTTTGATATTATTACGTTTTATACTTCTAAGAATTTCCTCGTTGAAATTCCCTTTGAAGGTATAATTTTTAAAACTGGATATGCCACTTTTATAAATGGAATTTTGAATAATGTATTAAATATTTTTAAAATTAATAATTAATATTATATAATATTTTCAATTCATTTATTAACCATTATGGCATGTAAATTATGTAAGAATTATTTACCATGATTATGTTAAAAATGGGTTTACCGGGGGTCAAACTAAGAAAATAAAGCTTACAAATAACCTAACAACATGTATGAAACCCATTTTTTGTCCATATTTCGACCTTATGTACTCTATGGATAAATAATGAATTATGTTAGAGTATGTTTCATGATATAATCTTTTGGTTACTGATTCTTTTCAAAAACTCCATCTATGTTATCTTCTTCATTTAAAAAAGGCCACCCCTCTCCTATCCCATTCACACACTAAAATCCATTTGGATTTTCCAAAACCTTCCAAAATAATGGAATTACATGCCTAAAAACATGATATATCCAATTTTTTAATCATAAATAAATCATTGGATAATATTTTTTGCAGCTCTAAATCATTTTTTAAAGAAGAATAATGATCCTAAATGATTACATTTATTTTATTTTTTTGTTTAAATCCTTAAAAAATTATTCAATCAATAGAGTAAAATAAAATTAATTTTATACATTTAATTATATATTATTAGGTTAATTTTATAACCTTTATCCATCTCTATAATAATTAAATTTTAAATTAAATCATTCATCATGAGTACATGTTTTGTAACCGATGATAAAAATTTTCAGCCAACACCTCTCATGATAGGACTTTTGTGTCCTCAATTTCATATATGGAGATGAAATACCCCCATAATTAGTTTTCATATGGAATCAAGAACTTATATAAGCTTATCAAGGGGAAGGGACTCAAACTAAGTTGCATTCTACTGAAGTGACTTGAAAGAATTCATTTTTTCAATTGTCTCGTGTACCATCACTAGGAAAGGTATGTGAAGATGATTGATCACAACCCACCAATTATTCAGAATGGTCCGCGAACCACTAGCACACGAAACAATGGCCATCAATAAATGAAACCCACAAGATGTGTCAACATAAAAATTATATAGGGTATATTTTCGGTGTACCACACCGTGAACCCCTCAGTTCGTAGATTAACTAGACATGCATGGTTTCATGAACCATTATCGCAAACCAAATCCTTTACAAACCTTTTATGATCGAGTCTTCGATAGGTTAGAGTATTACTTCAATGAGGCTCAAAAAATGGTGTCGCATGCCCAAAATATATGATTTATCTAATTCTTTATAAAATGATCACAATAGAAGAAAACAAAGAGGATAAAAGGAGATAGATAGAGGGAAGTACACGCGACAAAAGAATGAGGAAAACTCATAGGTTGCACACTATATTCTATCTTGTTTCATTGGAGAAGCAAGAACCACGAACCACTTCCTCCATAGATGCCGCCATCTGCGAATCATACTAATGAGGGAATTGAATAATAATAATAATGGAACCACAAACCCAACTAGGAAACCATAAAGTAAATACTTCTCATGGATGAATTTCCTGTGAATGGTAATTCCTCCGAACCTCCTTCAGTATGGTTCTCCGCATAGAATACTGTTACACGGACTAAACCATGTGTCGTATACCCAATAGGTACATGAATATAACCGAAAGTGACACTGTGATCCACATACCACATTGGTGCATTATGGGTGATACACATGCCCGAGTACCACACATGTATGCTGATGGACCTCCTACACGCATCCCACTATAGTATGCAGACCTTCTCCAGCCTGCATGAGTAAATGGTACATGAAATGGGGTGTGTTTCGATATTGTTCCTTTGGGATCCAACCTCACCCATACATTACCGTCTAGTTCTCCATAATCCTTCCACTAACCAGTCCACCGGTGCTAGGTTAGAGCCTCATCCTAAGCCATTGATCTTATATGATCAGGCCATCGGGGGCATCAGCGTGCCCCATTATGTCGACATACCCATGGTATGTGGACCCACAAATGGCCAAACCAACAATGATGCATGCTTAGGGAATGATTGTAAGGGAACATTTCCATGCTATCCCAGAGACCAACCATGGGATTCTAATGTAAACCTCCCCATTATTAGGATTATGGGGGATCATAATCATTTCCATTCAATGATGATCGCTGATCAGTTAAGTGGTTTTTTTCTCTCCCCCATTTGATGAGGATGAAACTCCTCCCCTTCCCGGAACATGCTCAGGGGACCTCCCACTGAGGTTGGCCCTCGATATTTTGATACAGGGCCACACAACCTTTAATGGAATTTCACATGGAAAATTTCATCGCTCTCCTCCCTCGCCCATGGTCACCCTAACCTCTTCCGTCTAGGTATCTCCCTCCCCAACCAATGGAGGAGGAAGCATTTGTGTTTTTCAATCAATCAAATCATTTTGTTTCTCATACCTAAAATGGCTCATGTGGGATTAGAGGTTTGTGAGGATTACCAAATCCGCACGCAATCTAAACTACATGAAATTTAATTCAAGATCGAAACAGGATATGCAAGACACCTACCATAAGGCCCGAGCACAAATGGGTACTTATCCAAAAGGGCTCCACCCAATCATGTCCCCTCAAATGGGCATCCTCCATGCATAAGCCCCACACAATCTGAACTACGTTGATTTTGATTCCCCTCCCGAGTATATGTATTAATCCATCCTTGTGGGCCTAATCCCAACATCATGTCACCTTCCACCCCCCCTAGATGATGATAATATCTTGAGCGCCTTACAGTATAGCTATGTCAGTTTCACCTCTGGGGCATCAAACATATGCATGCTCAAGACGATCTTGAAAACCATAGGTAGCCTGTAGAAACACTCATCCTGAATGAACTAAAGATTCAAGAACATATAAACATAACATAAATCAATAATACATTCTTGGAACATTCAACAATCCTCTCCGGGAAGGGTGCGGTGAGCCTGGCCTCCCATCCTCTCAACCAATGGAGTCTTTAAGTTTCATTAGCCAAATCATCAAAGAATGAGAACCTACCTTTGGAAACCAGGCCCATGAATAGTGGATACCATGGGCATTGAGTGTTATTAGATCCATGAATAAACCTATTTGAGACCATCCAAGGAAGTTATATTTGAGAAGGAATGATTTCATGAGTTCTTGACCCCCACACAATCTCATGTTGGGACCAACAGTTCCCCACTGTGTTAATTCTACCCTCTTTAAAACATAATGATGTTGAATGTGTTGAAACAAAGTAATGGTAAATCTACTGAGACACAATCACTATGAAAAATGGAATGGTGAAAATCCTCGTTGGGCCATATCTGCATCATCCGTAACACGCACCACGTCAGAGGTGGAACAAAAATGGGGAACCTGTTGTGAATCCTTACCAAGGTGGCAGTTTTACCCGAATAATAAAATACAAATGGAGACTAAATGTAGGACCATTTTTTCCACCCCAGTATGCACAACACGTTTCACCTCGGAGGTGGAACAAAAATGGTGAACCCGACGTGAATCCTTAACCAAGGCGACGGTTCTACCCCAATGATAAAAAATCAAATGAGACATCATGTCTAAACATTTTTTTCATCCTAGTACGTGAAAAATGTTTCACCTTGGAGGTGGAATTAATATGGGGAAGCCAACATGGATCCTTACCTATGGTTGCAGTTTCACCCCACTCAGGCCTCTTCTCTCCATAGTGAATGAAAAGGGGAAGGGTGCCAAGATGAATCTAAAAATATGCATATTTTTTAAGGAATGATACGTTGACGATTTTTAGTGTCCTCTATGACATACATGTAGTGGAGATTCCCATAGAGTGAACTTCGATCCAAATGACATTCCCCTGATCCATGAAGACACACGCATCAGCGATCTCATGGGAGGTTGAAGCCTAACAGATGAGAGGACAACTTCACTTATCCAGTATCTTCAATGCTGGGTGTCTAATATTATGATCATAGAGTACCACCGAAATGGTACTCTCCCCACCCTGGTGGTCGGAAGACAAGGCCTCCAGTTTACAGGGTTTTTCAGATGCCGCTTCAACCACTACCAGTTCCTCATCACAAGGTGTCCCCGGTGGTCATCTCAAACCGTTTCAGGAGCCTATCACATGAACATGACTATGAATACCTCCCTTGAATTAGGAAGTTAGATGATGTCAGTTATGATGACTTCATCCCCACTACCCAAGATCCTTACCCACAGGCCCCTGCCAGAGTTCGTCGATGCCGACACTAAATAAACTGAACTGCTCCCACCGAGGAGGACCTTACATCGAGGGAACCTGCCAAATTCTAGACGAATTGGGCCCCTCGAGCTTCCTGCCAAGGGTGTAAAATATATAACTAAGGACACAGTATCAATTTTGTTACTAAAGAGAAGACCTACACTACTAACTCAGAGGAATTCAATGGGCAGACACACAACTCTGCCATCTCTACTAAAGCCCCCCACAGGAATAGCATGGCACAATATGAGAACATGCATGTTTATGCTACTTCTCATTGATCCCGCCGTGTAGACATAGCGGCTAGCTATAGGTATATGGAAATATATGCTGATTCATAATATGCCTTCAATCTAAATAGGTCTTCGAAAAGATATACCCAGGAAGAAACACATGCTAATGCATTCCAAGACCACCATCCAAATAGGGCAGCACTCAGCAATAAGCAAGCACAAACAACTGCTAATGAATACCAAGTCTCCCATATATATACGTCCTTACTGGATATACAAAAGAACAAATACAAGATTATTCAAATAAATCCATCCATCCAAATATGGAGGTAAGAAAATATGAGCAGTGTCAAATCCATGCGGATTCATATAAAGCATGTGTGACAAATACATCGGAAAGGGAAGAAGTAAGAATACCTAATCATGATTATGTAGACCACCAGTAAAATATGGTGGAAAATATAGAAGAAAACTGGTGAAAGACTTGTTCATCAGTCCCGACACTGGAGAATAGCTAGTATCTACTGACAACCCATGGAGGACTGGACCTGGGAAAAACTCTTGTTCTGGCATCAAAATGGGCCTTCATACTTTTACATACAATGATATATCTCATCATATCATGGAAATTTTGGATGTGCGGACATTGATTCCAAACCATATCCTCCAAACATTCCAAGATATCATTCCATCGGTGAAAAAGCCGAGAAATCATGCCCACGATGCGATTTCCTCATATGGAATGAAATACTATCAAAAAGAGTTAGTCAGTTCTAAGAATTTATGAATCCCTACTCCAGTCTAGGTGGGTTGATGGAAATATCATGTGACATATGGAAATCTGTATCAGAAACATATACTCATTCTGACTAGGGGACGTAGGTCCAACATGGTGGCATCTCCAGGGAATACATATATTCCTTCCAAAATCTAACATTCTCTTCAGCATATCCCAATAACATCATGGGACCCACGAAGCTAGGGAACCACATATAAAGGCCATTACCAATAGTCGATGGCCCCGGTTACCCTCAATGGATCCCCCAAAAATGAATTGTGTAAAAGGAAACTAGAAAATGAAGTTCCCACACACGACCCTACTCTACTGGAAGGTGGGGTTCTAGACAAACTGAAAAATATATCAACAAAGGCTCGAGACCCTGTCATTTTGTTACCTAATTATAGAAGTGGTTGTAGTGGTTGTGAAGGTCCTACCGGGAGTGTCTCTACCAACAACTCTGAAGGTCCTCTATAGATAACCCTCCGGAGCTTACATTGTGGGTCAGGAATGATCAATCTTGAGATTTTATCTCCTGATGCACATCGAGGTAGACCTCCCCACGTCATGAAGATCAGAAAGAAATAATTTCCTCACCATGTTTTCATTCGCCCTGATGGTCCTCCCCGGTGTATATGATGTAGATAAGCTTCTCCCTATAGTCATACATCAAGTCATGATGGTTGTCATCACCATGATGATGGTCATTGTAAAGGCCCTCCCGACAACGACAATAGTTTTGAAGGTCCTCCACACAATAATTCCTAGCAACGAGAAGGTCCTCCCCTCATTTTTGTACACCCCGAAGGTAGTCCCCTGGATGTAGACACCAGAAATTCTCCCTGAAGCCTGACATTGAGTCAGGATGGTAGTCCTCTACATGATTACAGTCATTGCAAAGGCCCTCTCCACAATGAATGTTGTAGTGAAGGACCTCCACATAGTGATGTCGAGCAACAAGAAGGTCCTCCCCTTGCATCATCCCACCCAGATGGTCCTCCACAGGGTACACGTCCTTAGGAAAGTCCCCACGGTCACACATCAAGTTTAAATGGTATTCCTCTCAATCACATCACCACTTGAGAAGGTCTTCCTCGCAACCAAAATACATGATGACAATAAGGTCCACCCATTGTTGAAATAAATATTAGAAAACCCTCCAATGTTGAGGAATTCAGAAAGTATTCTAACACATCTGGCACTCCGTCTATAACGATCGATATTCTTTCTCATCTGGAGGATGGATGAGGGCCATTTCTATCTTCAGAACCATCCCTGGGGCGTCCACTAATTTATGAGGCCCCCACCAGACCGATCTCTTGGAATGAAATCACCATGAGGCAGTTGAGCTACTCATATCAAGTAGAGGAACCTCCAAAAAAACAAAATCAAGATATGTTGCATGTTGGAAGACAACCATCTCGGGATAATATACAATTAATGTATTAGTATACAACCATTTGTCACTTTGACATACTAGTGGAATTTTATAAGGAATTCCCATTTGAAATTCTCCTCAATATATGGACAAATCTTCGAATGCTGAAAGAAAAATCCATACCCTACAAAAGGTACGCAGACCATGTTAGCACAATAGGGGATCTTTTCCATCGGATCGACTTGGATGCCCTCACATCCACAATGAATCCACAATCAGAAAGGAGAAAGAAAAACCATGTAATGGCTTGCCTCCATTCACTACATAAATTGTGACGCCTCATTGGAAACACCCTGGCTAGAGTTCACATTTTGTGGTGGGGAGAACATGGAGCATTACACTTCACCTCCATCCCATCCAGAAGGCCACAATGGAAATGACATCCTGGAATGTCATCATGAGGAGGCGACAATAAAATGAGACTCTAGCTCAAGAAATATGGGATACTAAATAACCATCCAACAGTATGTCTCAAAAGTGGTAGGTCTGAAGAGATCAAGCCATATAAAATCTTATTAGTCAAGCATCTTGGAACATCCAACACACTTTCCACCTAAGGGAAGGAAACCAGCAAGTAGTGTCCAAGTCTTTGAAAGACCATAAACCCCATGCATGTGCAATTTGGCACTCATATTACACCCGAATGACAGTGCATGAAATTGAAAGGTTGGAAATATAAGCAGCTGCCACCAGGATACGGGAAAAACCCCAACCGACATGGATGGAGGATTTTTTAAATCATAATTCCCCTATAAGGCCAACAAATTCATTTCTTAGCGTAGTGATAGGAGGACCGAAACAACCCCATCCCATAGGGATTGGGTTGTTTATAAATAAAATCCCCTCGCGATGGATGTCTATATTCCACCGTCTAGGAAGAACGATGGACACAAGAGTTTCACATTCCACTCATTCTTCGGGTTCGCACACTTCGAGACAAAGGCGCATTAAGAGGGAATACTAGGGCTCCATTTGGGTCAATCATTGTCATGAATCTAGATGAGTAATGCATAATAGAAGGAGAAATAGCAATAAAGATTACAAGATGCCTCCTAACATTCAACATTGGGTACACCACCCTCAATGTGGCATGCCTCAATGAACATGGTAAATGTCCACCCCATGGATCATACAAAACATGACATCAGGGTACAAGACACAAATGAAGATGGTTCCCTCCCAGAGGCATTCCAAAATGATCCTAATGGTGTGAATACCCATAACCAAAAGGCAATTCAAAATCAGTGTTCCCCCTCACTAAATATAATTTTACCTCCCCTTCAAAACTCCAAAAAAATAGTAAATCCTTATTCATCTATTACTCGCCTCCTCCTCCCCATGAGAGTGTGTCCCTCACCCTCGATGAATGATTCTACAAGAAGGAGGATGAAATGAATGAACATAGTTAAATTAATGAAGAGATACGTAGGGGTAGTTATCTCGCCAGATGTGTTCCCCCTGGTGAAAGTCAGTAGGTGGTCATAGAAAAGGTACACATAACACATGTACTCATTCTAGTGAATAAATCCCAGCTTAGAAGGACGTCCAACCAGATCTTGGAAGGCCATCAAGAAGTCCCCCAATTGAGAAGAAAGATAGAATATACCCAGGTAAAACCACAAATGATGACCCCACCCAGGCATCCACCCCAATTTTCAGTTTGCTTCGTCATGCCAAATATTGTCCCTTGCCACACCAGCTCAAGCATAAGCCCGAACAGATCTCCATAAAGGGCTCATAAACACTGTCGAGCAGTTAACAACCCAACTAGAATCCATGGAGGGGTGGCATGCTCCGATACATCCAGAGCGCAATCCCTACCCTGTGTAGGTGAGCAGTGTTCTTCCACCACCAAACATTGGGAACCCTGTATTCCTAGTATTCAATTGCTTGTGGGACCCTTAATAGAATTTGATTCACTATGCAACATACTATTTCCATATGATGGTCACTCCAGAGTAGAAAGAAGTTGTAATACTTAGGTGCTTCATACGAACCCTGCATGACTCAGCTCTTGTATTATATACAAGGCTGCCAGCTAATTTCATTACAGTCTGGAGGACCATAGGTGACAGTTTCTCTTCTAGTTCAGCTCAACACATCCCAAGATGACGGTTAGTGATCTCATGAACTGAAATCAGCAAGAGAATGGGAGAGTCTCAGACTTCATTTCCAAAATAGAATATAAGGACCCGACCTTAAACATTACTTATTATTTAATTAAACGAATAATTCACATAGAGTATCTTTTCAGGTATAGAGTTTTAGAGAATTAGGACATAAATATTACATCTCAAATGATTACATAGTATACACTTATACTAAGTTTACATAAAAAACACTTAAAAATAAACATGTCTAGTTCCTTGTTTTAGATAGAATGTCTTTCCTTGATCCCATCCTTGACCCTATTCATCTTTAAGTCCTGTGGAAAACATCTCAAAACCTTGGGATGAGCATAAAAATCCAAGTAAAGGATACACAAAGAAGGAAAACTTTCAGTTTTTCAAAACAACAAGTAAACCTTGAATACATTACCAAAGTAATACATTTCACCTTTATGAAGTAGTAAAAACTCTTCACTGAATAAAAGACCATTACTTACAATTTTTCTAACCAAATGATTACCATAAAACCCATATGAAGAACACAAAACATAAAAAATGTAACTTGGGACATAAACATACTTAAATGGAATAACCATACAGTCAACTTCCACACATACTTAATGGAATAGCCATACGGATGACTTCCATACCCAATGCATTGGAGGTTATAACGTGACCACCTGTCCTGGTATTCACGGCACCACTCGTCATATGGTTTATCACATAACCACCCATAAAATGTCCAAGTACCATCATTACACATAAAATATTGAAAATATAAATATTTCAATAACAACATTTCATTTTCATTCACAATAAGTAATTCCAAGATATTGAATTAAGCAATCCATTTTAAAAAACCATTTAAATGAGATTTTTGAATCAAAGTGCCCCATACCAATTTGAAGCTTTTAATGGAATTATAATTTTAAAACATTAATGTCCATATAAATAAATACTGAAAACCATTTTGAAAACATGGACATTAAAGATAAAAATTTATAATAATGAATCTTTAAAACATTTAATTTGATATTTTTGATAAAGAGTTTTTAACAAAACGACAGACTCTTGAATACAAATAATTGCGGAATAACATGTAATCCAAGATTTATAATATCATGAGAATAATGGGATTCATGATATAATATGTCAAAGGATAGTATACACACCATATAAGAGTTAATTGGTGCATAACAACAATGAAGTCTCGATGGAAATGTAAATTGAGATGAAATCCATTATAAAGATGGTATCACTAAAATAAGGAGAAATATATCACATAATTATGTGTAAGAAATATAAATACACCCAATATAAGTGGATATTAATTGTGAAACAATCGTAGGTCATTCACAGATAATCTTGGAAAATCAAAACCAATGACATAGATATTTAACTCAATGAAATGAGATTGAGTTATGGTTTCCCATACAAAGATCATAAGAATTTATCAATGAGATGATTATGTGTATAAATACTATATACACAAAAAGTTCTGTTGAAATTACAACATAGTGATTCCACACATAATTTTGGCATAATATAATCAAGTAGTAGAGGTTTAACCCAAAGAATTTAAAGTGTGTTAATAAGTTCCCTTACCTAAATCTGACAGCCTAACGACTTCACATTAAAATTCAGAAAATGAGTTGATGAGAGAGAAAATTGTATCTCATCACTTGGACATAAAAGTTACATAAATAATGATATAGAAGAACATGTCCCAACATAATATTATGTGAATTAAAAGACATAAAAAAGAAGTTTTTTAAAAAGAGGAGGGTGAAAGGTCCCCTTACCGAGTTGGGTAACTTTCGATACGTACACCCCATGGAAGAAGGGTCATACAATGAAGATGTAAATAACCATAAATGAAATTATACTACACAAAGTGTATAATAATGGGCATTACATACACCAATCAATGTAAATAGTGGCAGACGTAGCATAAATGTCACAGGAATAAAAGTGAGATAAAAATACCTTACGGAAACTCGGCAGCCTAACGATGCCAAATAAAACTTCCAAAAATGGACTTATGAGATAAAATAGGGTATCTCATTTTATGAACATAAAAAGTACAGTATGATGAATATAAAATAACATCCCCAAACATAATAAAGATGATCTTAAAATAAATGACATAAAAGAGAGAACTTAAAAAGAAAGAGAGTGGATGGATCCATTACGAAAATTTGGCACCCTAACAACGCCAATCAAAACTTTCAAAATGGATTGATGAGAGAAAATATGATCTCTAATAATATGAACATTAAATGTATAGTAGGATTAATATAAAAGAACATCCCATTCATAAGAAAGATGATCATTAAAGTAATGACATAAAAGAGTGTACTTAAAAAGAAAGAGAGGGGTAGGATCCCTTACCTCGTGTCCGACATGACTCGATCGTTATTTAATCTCATGAATAATAAAATTTGGTCAATTTATAATTTCATAAGACCTAATTTAAAGATTATTATTCAGTTATTATCACATATTATAATGTTATAATAATTGGTTAATAAAGTGAGTTCATATCAGACGTTTTTGTCGATGTTCGGTACATGAGTAAAAATCGAACTTGTTCGAAAAAAAATTCCATGTAATTATAGGTACATCATATTCAGAATAGTATTTATGCTTTAAATATCATATATATCCAGTATATATTCATTTTATACAATTACATATCATTTGGAGATAAAAAATTAAAAGCACCGTTCATGAAGAAGGTAGGTCGTACGTACGCATGAACACTACATTCATTTTTTTGTCATAATAATGGAATTAATAACAAAATGAGAGATATATATATTAAAATTCCAGAATTATATACATCATTTAGATGTAATATATTACATATATATCCATTATATATATGTAATTATAATAGTACATAACATTTGGAGAAAAGAAATGAAATGTACCGTTCATGGAGACGGTAAGTTGTACGTATGCATGAACGCTACTTTCATTTCTTTGGCACATTAATGGAATTAAAATAGATGAGATATATATATATTATAATTCCAGTATAATATATATTTTATATATATCACATAAGTTCATAAATTTCATTCTTTATACCTTCCATGTATGGCATGAACGAGTCACATCACTTGAGGGGGTGGTAGTCCACACTTCCTCAAATAAAATTATCACATTTGCACAACATGACAAGAATAATGGAATGTATTAAATATAAAATACAGAAGCATATATAGGAAATAAATTTAATATATATCATAAATAAATATAGTGCCATCATAATGGCCACCATGAAAGGTGGTATGAGAAGATGGATTAATCATCGTTTCATGAGCCAGTAATTCACCATCCACGGAAACAGTATGTTCTTTAACCATTATATAGAGGTGTGTATTAGTGTATCTCGAATCCTACTCATAAAAAAATTCTATTATATTTAATATAATGTTGTTGTTACAAAATAAATAAATAAAAAGAGTTTATGGGTTTGGAGAATAAAAATAAAACAAAAGAACACAAGGAAAGACATTACCATTAAATCAGGTAACTCCCTTTGATTTGAGCTCAAAGGCTTCCTTGGAAAGGATTCTTCCCAATGTGAGGATTCAATGATGAAGATAGAGATGTGGAGAGATGAAATGGTCAGGATTTGGCCGATCCAAAAGGCTTGAGATGTGTGTGTAAGTTGGTTGGGGTGAGGGCCTTTTATAAGAGGAGAGTAGGGGCCCTCTTGGAATGTTATAAAATATTACGTTATTATAAAATGATTTTCAGATTTTAAAGGTCCAAAAAAGAAATGTTTCTAGGATAAGGTTTTAAGGTTTCGAAATCCACCCATAAAATAGTTTTTTTACAAGTGTAGGTCTTAGATTTTACATTATCATTTCATTTTATTTAAATCATTCATTTATGAGGTAATGACTGCATCATCACGGTGTCATAGATAAATTAATTTATTTAATAACTAAAAATTATAAAAAAAAAATTTCATTTAGTAGGAAATATTTTTATCTTTATAATGAATATTTATAGTCAAAACAATGACTTGTCTAACCACATATAAAAATTGTTTTAGTAAAACAACACATGTTTGTGACATTTCAAGTTTAACTTTAAATAAAAAGGTATTAATGTCATTTTCCGAGAAAAGTGGCTCCACGGGGTCCCCAAGTTGACCCACGGATATTATTGGTCGGCCATTACTCATACAAAGAGGGTAGGACATGTTTCTAGGTCATTTCATACTATTAAAACATTATTTTTACCTTAAACAACACTAATTACCTCTAATCGCGATTAAAACTTAAAAGTTACTATTCACCAAAAAATTATTTCAATACCATTGAACTACATTTTACTTCTTAATAAAAACCATGTATGTCAGATTTTTGAAATTCAAAACATAGAGTTGGTAAAATTTCATTTAAATGAAAAATTAGTTTTTTAAGTACCACTTATTGGTTTCACTATTCATCAAAAATTGAAGTTTTCCATAAAAATACCAAAAATTTAGCCTAAGATATATTTGATATTCTGAATTAAAAAATGTTTCCAATTTTACAAAATTCAAAACATATGAGTTACATTAATTAATTTAATAACTAATTCCCGCTGTCAGAGCAAATAGCGTGTTTTTATGAAACAATAAGTATCAAAAGATTGACACTAGTTTAAGTCCAATTTCAAGATGAAATTAATTCCAATGACCACTATTGGATTAAATGGTAAAAATATATTCTAATTTAACTTTAAAAACAATTCAATATATAATATAATCATATAAATAAAATTGATTAAAAAGAGGTTTTGAATTAAAATACAACATTTTTCACTATTCATTAAAAATGAACTTTGTCGGAAAAATACCAAAAATTTACACAAAGTAAATTTTGAAGTCCCGATTCTAAAGAAGAATTTTATTTTGTAAAATATATAACATTAAATTGTCAAAAAGTGGATTTAAAAGAGTTTTTCCATCAAAAGGTTGTTAATCGACCTTTTGAATAATATTAGAATGTTTACACATACAATTAGATTCATTTTCATTTTTAATCCTCTAACATTTATTGTCAAAAAGTAAAAATATTTGACAAACATATATAATCATTTTGTAGTTAGTTCTGTTCATTCCCCTCATTACAACGGCTAGGTGTTAACTACCATTTAAAATAAAATCATTTTATTATAAGAGTGCAACATAATATTTCAAAGGAACACGTTGTTGCGTATTGGGTAAGCCATCGAACATAGCATTACCTTTAAATTAATATTAACATTTTATTCACAAATATGGATAAATGTGAAAGTGTCATATTATTTATTTACCTAGGGTGTTACATCCTTCCTCCCTTTTGGGAATTGCATCCTTGCAATTTTAAAATTGGGCTTGGAAACTTCATTGAAAATCCCACATCGGAACAAGAGTCAATAAAACAATCCCTTTAAAATAAAGAAAGAGAAGTACAAAGGTCACCTGAGTTAACCCATACATGGATTCCATGTAGGAAAACATGGATTTGGAGGAAAAAAACAAAGGGTCATGTTCTGAGAGAGAGTGATAGTAAACATGTCTAGGATAAAGTTAACATAAGAAAATCACAAACTTGTGATGGGTTAAACAATATTCTATTCCCCAGTAGGAAAATTTAACAGACAACATTTTTTTAAGTTACTCTTCACAGAGGAATTTATTTTTGAGCTTATCTAAATTATAATTAAACATATTTACTTGTCACGTAGACTTTCTAATTTTACTAGATTCCTTAATCAAACACATATTTTCTCCAAAAGATGAGTATTTAGGAAGACTTGTTCGCATTAAAATTACTATAATCAACTTCCTGAGAATCACCTAATCCACAAAATAGAACTATATATTTCCCATGTCTTTAGAAAAAATCCATAACCAAAACTTTTTAGTATGATATCAGATAATCCACAAAAGTATAATCCTTTATAAAAAGAAAATCTATTTTTAATCTCCAAAACTTGTCCAAAAAAACCCAAAGTTCAACAAAGACCATTCGATAAACAATTGTTCCATAAAATTAATTAAAGTAAACCAAACTATGATTGAAACCCAAATATTTGATGGATTTAATCACATAGTCTTCCACGATACAAAATAACTTTTATCTCCAAATAACATCAGTTTCTCATAAATTCTCATATTGAAAAGTAATTAACCTAATTACATATCCTCCATGATAGGTTAATAATTTCCATAGATAACCCAAAATAAACGTACTCTTGATTCATAAAATAATATAACTAAAAAGAATTAGTCAAACTAACCAGGGACTTCACGTAGTCTAGTGGTAGAAGAGAAATACCAGTCGCACTTTGGTTGGGGGTTCGATTCCCACAGCTTTGTCCGACGCGACGGGTTTTCACATGGTATGTGTGTTTTCCTTTTTCCAAAACTATATAATTCTTAAAAAATTACCCAAAATGAGGTAAAATCTTCCAAAATAATAATAACATATTTTAACATCAATTTTATTTCATGAATTTCATTTTCCATCATAATATATAATAACCCATAATTACCTACAAAGTAAGGATCATATAATCCCTAATAGTTACCTTTATAATTATTACCTGAACCTCCACATCGAGTGGTCATCTCGTACATGATTCATTAAAAAACATACAAAGGTACAAGTGGTTGATCATGACTCCTTGATAGTTGGTTTAGAAAAACCACGAGTTTCCTCATTGAATCCCCCATTTCATCCAGTCTCTTAATCAGAGAACCACCACAGTTTCCCTCAAACCTATTGTCACTTTGGTGCCTTCTAGATCCAACCATTCACTAAAAACAGAAATGCCAGTTTGATTATATCAACAAAACCATCATGTACTAATGAGGAAGATAATCACTAAGATATACTTACTCATTCACTTTATCTAAAAGTAGGACTCTTTCTGAAATCCTACCCATTATGGTAATGTCACTTATTCCTAGAGAATACCCTAACCACTAAAGTTATCTAAATCGACCTTTGATACCACCTATAAGGACCCAGCCATAAACATTACTTATTATTGAATTAAACGAATAATTCACATAGAGTATCTTTTCAGGTTTAGAGTTTTAGAGAATTAGGACATAACTATTACATCTCAAAAGATTACATAGTATACACTTCTACTAAGTTTTCATAAAATAAAAAAACACTTAAAAAGAAACATGTCTAGTTCCATGTTTTAGATAGAATGTCTTTCCTTGATCCCATCCGTGACCCTATTCATATTTAAGTCCTGTGGAAAAATTTTCAAAAACTTTGGATGAGCATAAAAAGCCCAGTAAAGGATACACAAAGAAGTAAAACTTTTAGTTTATCAAAACAACAAGTAAACCATGAGTACATTACCAAAGTAATACTTTTCACCTTTATGAGGTAGTAAAAACTATTCTCTGAATAAAAGACCATTACTTACACGTTTTGTAACCAAAATATTACCATAAACCCATATAAATAACACATAAAATAAAAAGGTAACTTGGGAAATAAACATACTTAAATGGAATAATCACACGGTCAACTTCCACACATACTTAATGGAATATCCATACGGCCAACTCCCATACCCAATGCATTTGAGGTTATAACGTAACCACCCATCCTGGTATTCACGGCACCACCTGTCTTATGGTTTATCATGTAACCACCTGTAAAATGTCCAAGTACCATCATTATACATAAAATATTTAAAATATGAACATTTTAATAACAACATTTCATTTTCAATCACAATAATTAATTCCACGATATTGAATTAAGAAATCCATTTTCAAAAACCATTTAAAAGTGATTTTTGAATCAATGTCTCCCAAACCACAGTGAAGCTTTTAATGGACTTATAATTTTGAAACATTAATTTCCATATAAATAAATACTGAATACCATTTTGAAAACATGATCATTAAAGATAAATATTTAGAATAATGAATCTATAAAACATTTAAAACTATATTTTTTTAAAGAGTTTTTAACAAAATGAGAGACTCTTGAATGAAAATAATTGCAGAATAACATGTAATCCGAGCTTTATAATATCATGAGAATAAATGGATTCATGATATAATATGTCGAGGGACAGTATAAACACCATATAAGAGTTAATTGGTTCATAACAACAATGAAGTCTCAATGGAAATGTAAATTCAGATGAAATCCATTTAAAGACGGTATCCTTAAATTAAGGATAAATCTATCACATAATTATGTGTGAGAAATATAAATACACCCAATATAAGTGGATATTATGTGTGAAACAATCAGAGGTCATTCACACATAATCTTGGAAAAACAAAACCAATGACATAGATATTTAACTCAATGAAATGAGATTGAGTTATGATTTCCCATACATGTTCGTAAGAATTTATCAATGAGATGATTATGTGTAGAAATACTATATCCACAAAAATGTTTGTGTAAATTACAACATAGATATTACACACATAATCTTGTCATAATATAATCATAAATTAGAGGTTTAACCCAAAGAATTGAAAGTGGGTTAAGAATTTCCCTTATAGAAATCCGACAGCCTAACAGCGTCACATTAAAATTTAGAAAATGAGTTGATAAGAGAGAAAATGGTATAACATCACTTAGAAATAAAATTTACATAAACAAGGGTATATAATAACATATCCCATTAAAATAGTATGTGAATTAAAATACATACCAAAATAAGTCTTTTAAAAAGAGGAGGGTGAAATATCCCCTTACCGAGTTGGGTAACATTCGAAACGTACACCCCATGGAAGAAGGGTCATACAATGAATATGTAAATACCAATAAATGAAATTATAATACACAAAGATTATAATAATGGTCAGTACATTCACCACTCAAAGTAAATAGTGGCAAACGTAGCATAAATTTCACAAGAATAAAAGTGAGATGAAAAATCCCTTACGAAAACTCGGCAGCCTAACGACGCCACTTAAAACTTCCAAAAATGGATTTATGAGATCAAATAGGGTCTCTAATAATATGAACATAAAAATTACAGAATGAGGAATATAAAATAACATCTCCAAACATAATAAAAATCATATTAAAAGAAATTAAATAAAAGAAAGTACTTAAAAAGAAAGAGAGAGGTTGGATCCCTTACGAAAATTCGGCAGCCTAACGGCGCCAATTAAAACATCCAAAATGGATTAATGAGAAAAAATAGGGTCTCTCGTCATATTAACATAAAAATTACAGTAGTATTAATATAAAAAAACATCCCAATTATAAGAAAGATGAGCTTAGAAGGAATGACATAAAAGTGTTTACTTAAAAAGAAAGAGAGGGGTAGGATCCCTTTCCTCGTGTCCGACATGACTCGATCGTTTTTTAATCTCCTTAACATTAAAATTTGGTCAATTTCTAATTTCATAAGGACCTAATTCAAATATTATTATTCAGTTAATATCGCATATTATAATGTTATAATAATTGGTTAATAATGTGAGTTCATATCAGACGTTTTTGTCGATGTTCGGTACATGAGTAAAAATCGAACTTGTTGGAAAAGAATTTTCCATGTAATTATAGGTACATCATATCCAGAATTGTTTTGATGTTTTAAATATCATATATATCCAGTATATATTCATTGTATACTATTCCATATCATTTGGAGATGAAAAATTAAAAGCACCGTTCATAGAGACGGTAGGCTGTACGTACGCATGAACACTACTTTAATTTTTTTGTCATATTAATGGAATTAATAACAAAATGAGATATATATATATATATATATTATAATTACATAATGATATCCTTCATTTAGATGTAATATATTACATATATATCCATTATATATATGTACTTATAATAGTACATAAAATTTGGAGATAATAAATGAAATGTACCGTTCATGGAGACTGTAAGCCGTACATACGCATGAACGCTACTTTAATTTCTTTGGAACATTAATGGAATTAAAATAGATGAGATATATATATATATATATATATTATAATTCCAGTATAATATATATTTTATATAGATCAAATAATTTCATCAATTTCATTCATTATACATTCCATGAATGGCATGAACGAGTCACATCACTTGAGGGGGCGGTAGTCCACACTTCCTCAAATGAAATTATCACATTTTCACAACATGCAATGCATACAGGTATGTATTAAATATAAAATAAAGAATCATATAGAGGAAATAAATATAATATATATCATAAATAAATATAGTGCCTTCATAATGTCCACCATGAGAGGTGGTATGAGAAGATGGAACAATCATCGTTTCATGAGGCAGTAATTCGTAATCCACAGAAACAGTATGTTCTTTAATCATTAGACGGAGGTCTGTGTTAGTGTAGAATGAATCCTCCTCATTAAAAAATTATAGTATATTGAAGATAATTGTATTTTTACTAAATAAATAAATAAAAATATTTTAGGGGTTTGGAGAAGAAAAATAAAACAAAAGAACAGACATTACCTTTAAATCAGGTTACTCTATTTGATTTGAGATCAAAGGCCTCTTTGGAAAGGATTCTGCCCAAAGTGAGGCATCAATGATGAATATAGGGATGTGGAGACATGAAATGTTCAGGGGTTGGCCGAGAAAAAGTCTTGAGAGGTGTGTGTAAGGTGGTAGGGGTGGGGGCCTTTTATAAGAGGAGAGGAGAGGTACTCTTGGAAAGTTATAAAATATTACTTTATTATAAAAAGCTTTTCGGATTTTAAAGGACCCAAAAGGATATATTTCTAGGATACGGTGATAAGGTTTTGAAATCCACTCATCCAATAGGTTTTTGATAAGTATAGGTCTTAGATTTTACATTATCTTTTCATTTTCTTTAAATCGTTCATTTATGAGGTAATCACTGCATCATCACGGTGTCATAAATAAATTAATTTATTTAATATCTAAAAATTATAAAAAAAATAATGATGTAAGAAATCTTTATATCTTTCTAATTAATATTTATAGTCAAAAATATGACTTTTATAACCCCATATAAAAACTGTTTTTGTAAAACAACCCATGTTTGTGACATTATAATTTTAACTTTGATTAAAAAGGTATTAATGTCATTTTCCAAGAAACGTGGCTCCTTGGGGTCCCCAAGTTAATCCATGGATTGTATAGATCGTCCATGACTCATCCAATGAGGGTAGGACATGTGTCTAGGTCATTTCATATTATTAAAACATTATTTTTACCTTAAACTACACTAATTACCTTTAATCGCGATGAAAACATAAAAGTTACTAATCACCAAAAAATTATTTTAATCCCATTGAACCACATTTTACTTCTTAATGAAAACCATGCATGTTGGATTTTTTAAATTCAATACACAGAGGTGGTAAAATTTCATTTAAACGAAAAATCAGTTTTTTAAGTACCACTTAGTGGTTTCACTATTCATCAAAAACTGATGTTTTCGAAAAATACCAAAAATTCAGCCTAACCTATATTTGATATTCCGAATAAAAAAAATGATGTCTGTTTTAAAAAATTCAAAAAATATAAGTTACATTAATTAATTTAATAACTAATTCCCGCTGTCAGAGCAAATAGCGTGTTGTTTTGAAACAATAAGTATCAAAAGATTGACACTAGTTTAAGTCCAATTTCAAGATGAAATTAATTCCAATGACCACTATTGGATTAAATGGTAAAAATATATTCTAATTTCACTTTAAAACCAGTTAAAAATAGAATCTAATCATATAAATATATTATATTAAATAGAGGATTTTAATTAAATTAAAACATTTTCACTATTCATTAAAAAATGAACTTTTTTGGAAAAATACCAAAAATTTACACAAAGTAAATTTTGATGTCCCAATTCTAAAGAAGAATTTTATTTTTTAAAAATATAACACATAAAATTGTGAAATGGTGGATTTAAAAGAGTTTCTCCATCAAAAGCCGGTTAATCGACCTTTTAAAGAATATTAGAATGTTTACGCTTAAAATTGGATTCATTCGCAATTTTAATCCTATAACATTTATTGTAAAAAGTAAAAATATTTGACAAACATGTATAATAATTTTATATTTAGTTCTATTCATTCCCATCATTACAACGACAAGGTGTTAACGAACATTTAAAATAAAATTATATTTTTATTAGAGTGCAACGTAAGATTTCAAAGGAACTCGTTGTTGCGTATTGGGTAAGCCATCAAGCATAGAGTTCCCTTTAAATTAATATTAACATTTTATTCAAAAATATGGATAAATGTGAAAATGTCATATTCTTTATTTACCTAGGGTGTTACATGGAATGTCCAGACATACTTCCTGAATCGGCCACTCCACCAGGATGATATGATAACGATGTCCATTGATAACATTTTTGAGGAATTCAGAATGCCGCTCATCAAAGTGAAGTACACTAGTGGGTTTAAATAATTCTCTATCATCTCCCAATATATAGAATACTCTTTTACAATGACTATCCTTATGTCCATAGCAGCCCCACTGGGCCCGAGGATAAAAACATGAATAGTTAAAGTGGATTCTGTCAGGCTTTAGCCACCTCCTTGGCCCTGCGGTCCTCTAAATTCTAGAAGGATAGGAAGAAAATTCAAGATGATTAGATGGTACCAAAAATGATGTAAGTGTTGACACTTTTGGACATCATTCCAACAACATTGGTTTAACGGGTATTGCCTCGCCATATGTTACAACTGGCGCCACCCCACCAAATGGTACCATCAAAAGGAGGTAGTCATATAGTAACAATATCAGATCAACAACTGATCTTTTTATCTATTAATTTCATTCCCTTTATTGACCCATTCCCTGATGATGAATATGGACATGAACACAAATTCCCCATACCCAACTGGGGGACTGGAGGAAGTGGCCGCAGAGACAATGGTTTTCCCAGAAGGCATGATCTTGGTAGGAGTCAAATTCCCTTCCATACCACTAATCAAAATGTTAATATCATGGAAACCCATGGAAGGAACCTCTGGAAGACACAATGAGAATCACAATTCTACTCGTTTTCATTTATATGTTTTGTTATGTAAGCCGTGTTTGACATGGATAGGTTGTATCTTAATAATATCCAGAATTATATCAAGTCCTTAGATAGTATTATTAATCAGCAAATGCAAATTAGACTTGAATGGATACGATGGAGAATAAATCTCATCGTGTTCGTGGAGATGGTAGTCCGTACGTACGCACGAGCGACAATATCATTCTTTTAATATTAAAATAATATATAATTGGATGTTATATCATATATAAAGAATCATTATCATGTTATATTTATTATTTATATGAATTACACATCATTATTATACCCATCCAAATAATAATTTATTGAATAACAATTACACCACGACGTGGAGACGGTAAGTCGTACGTACGCACGTATGGTGACATGTTATTCAAAGGATGGATAGAATACTGAATATGGTTGTACCATATTTATAATAATATCACAGTATATATAAGATACTGGAGTTATTATTTTATAATGGTATTAACAAAGAACGAATATGTGGACGAAGAAAGTAACTTGAAGAAGGGTGGGGAAATCATTACCTCTTCTTCGGGTTCTTCTTTTTGATTTGATAAAAATGGCTCCTTAGGTTGGCATTATGACTAACGGAAGGCCTCTATGATGAAGTTAGGAAATTTAAGAGAGTATTTGGGCATAGTTTGGCCGATCCAAATGGCTTTGAAGGAGTGAATTATTGAGAAGGGTGAGTTCCCTTTTATAATAGGGGTTTAGGGTACCTTTGGAAAAGCTAGAAAAAATATTCTATAATAAATTCATATTCGGTTTATAAGGGATCAAAAGTGGATTATTTAAATGATAAGGTGGGGGTGGTATAAAACCACTCATCCAATAAGATTTAGATAGGTTTGGGTTTCAATATTAACCTTATCTTTAAGTATTAACTCTTAGTTAATTAGTTTGACACATACTGTGTCAGTTTGTATTCTTATGTTATATAGTTAATAAACATACTATATACCTTAAAGAGACCCCCAAGTGGTCCATTAATGATACACCTATCATGATATATGTCTCTTTTCCAATGCTTAGATTTCTAGGAATTGAATATCAATTAATAATATAATATTTGTTTTAAAAACTCTTTTATGTCAATTTTGACACTATTTGGAAAATTGATTTTTTTGAAAATCATAACAGAATGATTACATCGAAAGAAGTTAATTAAATCATTCCTAACATTTCCTATTAACCAATAAAATTATTTTAATTCATAAAAAAGTCTCAAATTATATTTATTTGGGTATTTATAATATCAATTATTTTAATTTTTCAATGTTATGGTAATTACTGTATCATCATTGGGTCATATATAAATTCAATTATTTAATGTCTAAAAATTATAAATAAAATACCATTATGTAGGAAATAATTTTATATTTATAATGAATAGTTACAATCGAACTTATCTTATGTATAATCCTATATTAAAAATGATTTAGTAAAAAACATTGATTTTAACTCTTTTAACTCTTCTTTGAATTAAATAATAATAAATGTCCTAATCTAATCCAAGTGGACCTAAATGATAATATTTTATTACTAAGGTTTTTTTTGGTCGAATTAAGCTTATCCAATAGAATTAGGACACGTGTTAGGGTAATATTAATATCATTTTTACCCTTAATTGCCCTATTTACTTTTAACCGTGGTAAATAAAAGTAAAAATTTACTATTCACCGAAAATTATTTTCATCTCAATAAACCACATTTTAGTCCTTGATATTAACCGTGTCTCTCAGATTTTCGAAATTCCACTCACAAAAGCGGTAAAATTATGTTTTATGGAAAATTCTGTTTTTTAACTACCACTTAGTGGTCACACTATTCATCAAAAAATTATGTTTTCCAGAAAAATACAAAAAATTCACCCTAGGAAAATTTCGATATTCCAAATCCATAAATGAAGTCCATTTTGAAAAATAAAATTTATAAATTTCAAAAAGTGGGTATTACTATTCATAACGGCTAGTTTCATTGGTTGTGGTGTGTTAGAACTCGATGTTGCGTACAACACACGCTATTGCATTATTCAAAGAGAAGTGTACCGTAGAAGCTTGGGGTGTTACATTCTCCCCTCCGTCAAATAATTTCATCCTCGAAATTTCAAGAATACTACCGCATGAAAAGACTCGGGGGGTTCTTCATCATATGTTCCTCAGGTTCCCACGTTGCCTCTTCCGTCTTATGGTCTCTCTACAATACTTTTACCAGATGAGTCATCCAGTTTCTCAGTACTTGTTCTCTCGTATCAAGAATCTTGACGGGCTCTTCGCAATAAGACAGATCGCGTTCCAGTTCTAATTCCGCATAGCTGAGTACATGCGTTGGGTCAGGCATATATTTCCTCAACAGTGATACGTGGAAGACATCGTGAACATTGGAGAGACTTGGCGGCATTGCCAATCGGTAAGCTACAACCCTAATTCGTTCTAGAATTTCGATAGGTCCGATGTAACTGGGACTCAATTTACCTTTCTTACCAAAACGTATGACTCCCTTCCAAGGAGATAGCTTCAGGAAAACATGATTACCGACATGAAATTCCAAATCCTTCCTTCGATTATTAGCATAGCTCTTCTTCCTACTTTGAGTAGCTTTGATATGGTTTTGTATTACCTTCACCTTTTCCATCATTTCCTCCACCGGTTCTGGGCCTACAAGTTTTCTTTCACCATCATCATCCCAAAAGGTTGGTGTGCGACATCTCTTTCTGTATAATGCTT
Source organism: Viscum album (assembly GCA_963277665.1). Lineage (NCBI taxonomy): Eukaryota > Viridiplantae > Streptophyta > Magnoliopsida > Santalales > Viscaceae > Viscum > Viscum album. The sequence continues at coordinate 1,119,113,068 of OY728133.1, forward strand.
CATATGGTGCCATCTGAATACTCGAATGGAGGCTATTGTTATAGGAACATACTACCAGAGGTAAATATTGATCCCACATACCCTGAAAGTCAAGTGTGCAGGATCTCAACATGTCTAATAAGGTTTGAATAGTTCGTTCTGATTGTCCATCTGTTTGAGGGTGGTAGGTAGTGCTCAAATAAAGTTCAGTATCCAAAGCTTTCTAAAGACTTTTCCTGAATCGTGAAGTAAAACGGGGATCACGATCAGAAACAATCGATAGGGGTACTCTATGAAGTCTCACAACTTCATTAATATATAGTCTTGCTAGTCGTTCAGGTGTAAATATTTCCTTATTGCAAGAAAATGTGCTGACTTGGTACGACGGTCAATAAGGACCCATATTTCATCGTTCCTTCTAGGAGACTTTGGTAGCCCCATGACAAAGTCCATCGTAATATTATCCCATTTCCACTCCGGTATGGGAAGAGGTTGCATGACTCCTCCAGGTTGTTGCCTTCCAGCTTTCATTTGTTGAAAAACCATACGTCATGACACAAAATCAGCAATCTCGCTCTTCATGTTGTCCCACCAAAATTGTTACTTCAAATATCTATACATTTTGGTCCTCCTAGGGTGTATAGAGAAATTGGAACTATGAGCATCATCCAGCAATTCCATTTTTAGATCAGGTATATCGGGAACACAAATCCTCTTCCTAAATTTCAAAATTCATTCTTCATACACAAAGTCTCTCAATTTCCCATCAATCACATCATTAATTTTCTTTTGAAATTTTTCATCATAGGTCTGATAACTCTTAATTCTTTCTAGTAATGATCGTTTGGAAACCATTTGAAAAAGAACTGTTGTTTCACCTTCCATGGTTATTCCCATGTCCATCTTCACTAGTTCCATGAAAATTGGATCCCTTTCAATTCTCATATTGTTCAAAACTCCATGTTCGTTTCTGCACAAAGCATCTTCCACCTTGTTTTCCTTCCCCGGGTGGTAGTGTATCGTACAATCAAAATCCTTGAGTAATTCAAGCCATCTCATTTGCCTCATGTTGAGTTCTTTTTATGAGAAAATATACTTCAAACTCTTGGGATCAGTATAAATCTCAAATTTTCACCATAGAGGTAGTGCCTCGATATCTTCAATGCAAATATCACAGCTGCTAACTCGATATCATGATTAGGATAGTTTTTTTTATGAATTTTCAATTGTCATGATGCATTGGAAATAACCCTATCATTCTGCCTGAGAACACAACGATGTCCTTTCTTCAATGCATCACTATAAATAATGAACCCATCACTCCCCGATGGTAGAGTCAATATAGGAGGATTGACTAATCTTTTCTTCAGATCATTTAAACATTATTTAAACTCTTTTTTCGAAACAAATTTAACCCCTTTACGTGTGAGCTTCATTAATGGGGTTTCCAATCGGGGAAAATTCTGGACGAAACGTCAATAATAACCTGCCAAACCAAAAAAACTGCGTACCTCAGTTATACTCATAGGTGCTATCCATTCTTGGATTTCCTTGGTCTTATAAGGATCAAAAGAGATTCCATCTTTAGAGACAATATGGCCATGAAAAGAAATCTCCTGAATCTAGAATTCACACTTGCTAAACTTCCCATATAATTAATTTCTTATCAGAGTCTTCAGGATAATGCGCAAGTTATTTTCATGATCTTCATAGATTTTGGAGTATACCAAGATATCATCAATAAATACCACCACAAATTCATAGTTATATTCGTTGTAAACTATATTCATCAGATCCATGAATATAGAGGGTGAATTAGTCAATCCAAAAGGCATTACTGTAAACTAGTAATGCCCGTACCTGGTTCGAATAGCTGTCTTCGGAATGTCTTCCTTATTCACACACAACTGATGGTATCCAGATCAAATTTAAATCTTTGAAAATTATTAACCTCCACGCAGTTGGTCAGTTAAATCATCAATGTGAGGTAGGGGATACTTATTCATTATTGTTATAGCATTGATCTCCCTGTAGTCGATACATAACCTCATAGATCCATCATTCTTTTTATCAAAAAGAATAGGGGCTCCACATGGGGAAACACTAGGGTGAATAAATCCCTTATTACTCAATTCCTCTAGTTGTTTCATTTGTTCAACTAATTCTATAGTGGGCATTATATAAGGGGTCTTTGATATAGGCCTTGATCTAGGAATTTAATCAATGGAAAACTCAACTTCTCGCTCTTGAGGATGTCCAGGTAAATCTTCCAGAAACGCATCTACATATTCTTTCACAAAAGGTACATCATCTATTTGAACATTCCTTTCCTCATCCACTGTAATTTCATCCTCTTCCTCCCAAATAATTGAATTTAGTTGATCTACTAGGGGAGGATCTTGATAAGAATTAGGTGGTGACGATTCTTCTCTAAATATAAGGCGTTCCTTATCATCATCATCAAAAATCATAACCTCCTTTTTCTTACAAAAAATCTTCGCATCATTGTCTGAAAGCCAATCCATACCAAGGATTATATCAAACTCAATCATAGGTATGACGATGAGATTAGCGGATAAAGAACATTTATGTGATCTAATGGGGAATGATTTACAAAACATTGTTGCAATGATACTTACCTTAGGAGTTTTAACTGTCAACTCCCTTGTTAAATCAAATTGGAAATATCTAATTTTATTAGCAAACTGGGAAGATATGAAATAGTGTGATGATCCAGAATCAAATAATGCATTTCCTAAACTTGAGGAACCATTAAATTACCTGCCACCACATCTTTAGGAGCTTCTATCTCAGAAGTAGTGATTGGATAAGCTTGGCCTTGATCCCTTGGACTTTTCTAAGGTAAGTTTCCCTGACGCTTAGGAAATTCATTTGCATAATGTCCCATCTCCCTGTAATTGTAGCACTGAACATTGGTAGCTTTCTTTTTCCCTTTGCAATCACGAGCTTGGTGGCCTTTTTCACCATACTTGTAACAGACTCTCGTTCCCTTTTAGGCATGTACCGAGGTGTTTCTTCCCACATTTACCACATGATGGATATTCAACCTTTCCCTTCTTCCCCTTATTCCCATTCCCAGATTGATCAAAAGATCTCTTCTTCTCTTGCTTTGCTTTTAAGTCATAAGACTTAGATAATTGTTTCTCTATCGTGATAGCACATGATACAATGTCTTCATATGACGAGAAGGATTGTGAGACTAATTCTTGACGGAGAAATGGTTTGAACCCATAAATTAAAAGATCAATCTTAATTCTTGGGTTACGTATATAATATCTAGCATACCTTTCTAACCTTGTAAAGTTAGCCTCATACTTTGCGACATTCTCATCCTCCTTTTGTCTTAGACTTAGAAATTGTATTTCCATATCTGCTCGATGGTCATGAGGAAAGTATTTTTCTAAAAATATATCTTTGAACTCCCTCCATTACATATTTTATAATTCATCATCTCCCTTCATGTTTTGAATCAATGACCACCATTGATCAGCATCTCTAGTGAGGCGGTAAACTGCCATGATATCTTTTTCCCTTTCACTACATCCCAAAGACTAAAATATTTTCTCTATGAACCTTATCCATTGCTCAGCTACCAATGGATTTTTACTCCCATTGAACGCTGGTGGTTGTTTCCTCATGAAGCGACCTAACATTTATCCTCCATGCTGCAGATTAGGGTGCTCCATATGGGTAAGGTTATTATTCATAACCTGAGTGAGTTGTCCTAGTATGGTGATTAGCTGATCAGCACCAGTTGCATCACCCGCTCCACTATAATTATCTTGAGTAGGAGGACAATCCATACATGGAGTGTAGGCATTGATATGCATTCCATTTCTTCTACTATGTGACATTTCTACACAATGGCATAAACTAGTTCAGTTTATGAATAAAAATACATAATTCCATACTTATAAAACACATAACATACATTGAACTATTTATGGATATAATCTATAATCATAAAAATGTTTTCTTTGTGGAATTATATACTCATAAACCCTGCATAATGAATTGTAAAGAAAATTAGAGCTATCTTAAGCATATCCCCGGGAGTGTCGTAACCAAGAGTGCAGCAAGACCCGTTGTCGTGCACCAGTTCCCGTTCGATTCTAGCTCAAAGCGGGGTTTTCGGGTTTTACCCCTAGGTACTTGTGTTCTAGAGCCGCCTCTACCTGCTCATATCCAAATAGATATGTATTGCTCAGATAACTCACAAAATCTCAACAATACAAAAATTCTAGGAAGTTCGTCTATACTAATCCTCAAAGATCATCTTAGGTATACGTGCTCTAATCAGAGTTTATCTAAATCTATATTCCAAGGTTGGTAATAATCATCCTCTAATACCAACTGTAACGCCCCGAACCCTGTTACCCAGAGTCGGTGCATTATTACATAACATTGGCATGATCAAAAGAAAGATAAAATCTCGAAATACCGATTAGTTTAGTAGCCTTGGAAACACTAGATATATTCATAAAGTTTTACATTACATCATAAAAATGAAAACTACAACAATATAGTCTCCATAGTCCACACTCTTATCCCCTCACAGTATCCCTGCAGGTCATTCATAATTTACTTCTTCACATCCTGGGAAAAATAAAACATAGAAAAGTGGTGAGTTCAAATGCCCAGTAAGGATAACAATATATAGGAAAATTTCATAAATAATAATAAACACTTAAGCCAATGTATAACTAAAATAAAATCCTTTTAAACTTGAACTTCAACATAGTATGACAAAAATAAAATGAAATAATACCATTTACTTATTCACATAGATATTCTACTAATCAAATAATCACATGAAATATCAATAACCGCTTTCATAATGATTGAATGCATAATGCCAGACTATCATAACCACATAGCCAAGGCCTCGTGCCAAGACTACAAATATGAATTTTTCAAGGCCTTGTTCCAAGACACTAGTTTGTCTCATGTGACCTACCGATGCATCAAGGAGCTATAGCGGGCTCCACCCGTCACATATTAAGTAAAATGAATTCCCATATGAAAAGTTTTAAACATAACATAAACATTCGTATTAAAACTAGCATACGAAATGTAAATACTACATCCATAAACCATGAATGATATAGAAATAACACATCCACAGTAAAAAATATCACAAAGCCTTCAATACAATATATATGTTTTGTATCATAGTAAATCAACTTCAAATAAGCGTAAAATCCATGAATGGATGTTGACATAGATGAAATAAAAACTCTTTTTATAGAAATATCTCTTTCTATTTTGAAATAATTTAAGAGTCATATATTTATAAAATAAAACGTTTTTTTTTCGAAAATATACTTATAAGCTTGTAAGGGAAGCTTCGAAGATTTTATAACGGCGGAAAATAGCCGCACCCGCCGTATAAGTTAAAAAAAAATTCTTACCTTAATTCTATCGAAATGGTTTAAAACCACCCTGTTTGGAAAACGACGGAATGATTCCTTTATAAACCTCTTATAAGAAGTCAAACAAGGGTATAAATGACTTTAATCCTTATTCTTGTAAATAGTAAAAATGTTTTGAAATACATTTTTAAGAAACATGGATGTGGATGATAAAGAGATCCTAGCAGATTATTATGTATAAACTACCTCGGATAATGAAGAGATTGTGAAATAAACCATTACATTGTACTTTTCCTTGATTGAGGGTAGGTAAACCTCCTATATAATGTTGAAATAAGTGTTATTAAATTATACAAGAGTCATATACATTAATATTATACCATATATTATCTTTTAACATTTATTTGTTAATAATATCTTATTATTTTTGTTGTTTCGGGTGTTAACCTACTCATTTTTTTTTGTTTTGTTACGTAAGACGTGTTTGTCCTTGATAGTTTGTATCTTAATCATATAAAAAATAACATAATGTCCTTATATAATATTATTAATCATAAAATGAGGATTAGACCTGAATGGATATGATGTATAATAAATCTCATCACGTTCATTGAGACGATAGTCCGTACATACACAGGAGCAACAATATCATTCTTTTGATATTAAAATAATATATAATTGGATGTTATATCATATATATAGAATTATTATCATGTTATATTTATTATTTATATGAATTAAACATCATTATTATACCCATCCAAATAATAATTTATTGAATAACAATTACACCACGACGTGGAGACGGTAAGCCGTACATACGCACTTATGGTGACATGTTATTAAAAGGATGGATTGAATACCAAATATGGTTGTACAATATTTATAATAAAATTACAGTATATATAATATACTTGAGTTATTATTTTAGAATGTTAATAACAAATAAAGAAGAAGTTTAAGAAGAACGGAACTTGAAAAGGGGTGGTGAAATCATTACCTCTTCTTCGGGTTCTTCCTTTTGATTTGATCAAAAGGACTCCATAGGTTGGATTTCTGACTAAAGGAAGGCCTCTAGGATGAAGTGAGGGAAGTTGAGAGAGTATTTGGTCAGAGTTTGGATGAGCCAAATTTCTTTTATGGTTTGAATTAATGAGAAGTGTGAGTGCCCTTTTATAAGAGGGGTGAGGGGCACCTTTGGAAAAGCTAGAAATATTATTTTATAATAAATTCATATTAAGTTTCTAATGGCTCCAAAGTAGATTAATTAAATTTTAAGGTGGGTATATGTCGACAACCACTCAACCAATATGATTTATAGAGTTTTGGGTTTTAATATTAACCTTATCTTTAAGTATTAACTCCTAGTTAATTAGTTGGACACTTACCATGTCACTTTGTATTTTTATATTATATAGTTAATAAACATACTATATACCTCCAAGAGACCCCCAAGTGGTCCATAAATGATACACTTATCATGATATAAGTCTCTTGGCCAAACCATATATTTTTAGGAAATGAATATCAATTAATAATATAATATTTGTTTTAAAAACTCTTTTAGGTCAATTTTGACACTATTTGGAAAAAATTGATTTTTGTGAAAATCATAACAGAATGACTACTTCAAAAAAAGATAATTAAATAATTCCTAACATTTCATCTTAACATTAAAAATTATTTTAATTTATAAAAGTATAAAATTATATTTATTTGGGTATTTATAATTTCAATTATTTTAATTATTCACTATTATGGTAATTATTGCATCATCATCGGGTCATAAATAAATTAAATTATTTATTGTTTAAAAATTATAAATTAATTTACATTATGTAGGAAATATTTTTTTATTTATAATTAATATTTAAAATCGAATTTATCTTATGTTTAACCCTATATTAAAAATGATTTAGTAAATAAACATTGATTTTAACTCTTTTAACTCTTCTTTGAATTAAATAAAAATGAATGACCTAATCTAATCCAAGTGGACCTAATTGATAATATTTTATTCCTAAGGTTGTTTTTGGTCGAATTAATCTTATTTAATAGAATTAGGAATGTTTTAGGGTAATATTAATATCATTTTTACCCTTAATTACCCTATTTACTTTTAACCGTGGTAAATTAAAGTAAAAAAGTTACTATTCACCAAAAATTATTTTCATCTCAATGAACTACATTTTATTCCTTGATATTAACCATGTCACTAGGATTTCATAAATTCCACTCACAAAAGCGGTAAAATTCAGTTTTATGAAAAATTCGGTTTTTTAACTACCACTTAGTGGTTTCACTATTCCTCAAAAAATGATGTTTTTCATAAAAATACAAAAAAATCACCCTAGGATAATTTTGATATTCCGAATATAAAAATGAAGTCCATTTTGAAAAATAAAAATTTTAAATTTTAAAAAGTGGGTATTACTATTCATAACGGCTAGTTTGATTGGTTGTGGTGTGTTAGAACTCGATGTTGCGTATAACACACGCTATTTCATTATTCAAAGAGAAGCATACCATAGAATCTTGGGGTGTTACAATTCGGCACTTGGGGGATAGATGTTATGGGACCATATCATGTTTCTACAAATAGGCAATACAAATTCATACTCACAGAAACAGACTTATTTTCTAAGTGGACTAAAGCCATTCCCCTTATAGAAGTCGGGGTCAAAAACTTCTTCAGCTTTGTGAAAGAGAACATGAACACTCTATTTGGTGTCCTTCATATAATATTGATGGACAATGGCACCATCTTCCACTATGTTGTGTTGGATTAGTTTTACCAGGAATATAAAATCAAGCCCAACAGGTCATCCCGCTACCACGCTGTGGCCAATGGGAATATGGAGGCTTTCAACCAGACCATGTCAAACATACATCAACATATGGTTATGAAGGACATGAAATCATGTCCAAATAAGCTCTTTCATGCTTTGTGGGATTATTGGACCACAGTCTACCCCACCACCCAAGAAACCTTGTAATCACTAGTATACAATACATAGGAAGTGTTACCTATCAAAATCAATGTTTTGCCTCTTTGGGTGGTCATTTTTGATCAACATTCCATAGATTAGCAATCCCATAGATGGTTTGATGATTTTGAGTAGTTAAAAAAAGTCCACACACTCTGCACAATTTAGAAATCTACCAAAACTAGTTTTCATGAGCCATCAACAAAAGGTTCACCTTTGGTCATTCCTTGAAAGAGAAATGGTTCCAATCCTCCAAACCCTGAAAATACTAGATAAGAAGCCCTAGAAGCATGAACCAATATGGGAAGGACCATACATCATTCACAGGGTCTATTAAGATGGATCATACACCTTGATGTCAATGGAATGGAAGCTCATCACAACTCCTACAAATGAAAAGTTCTTGAAGTATTATATCACATAAATGAAACAATATCAAGGACCAAACTCTATGAACCTAATATTCAAGTCATAATTTATTCCCCATATTAAGGTTCAAACTCTAAGACCTTATACTTTGAGTTAATAATGTCTCTATATCAAGGTTCAAAATCTATGACCTTAAACTGTGAGTTAAAATTATCCAAACTCTACGACCCTAAACTATGATTCGTAAAAGATGCCTCCATGTTATGTTACAAAATATAAGACCATAAAATATGATTTAAAATGTCTCCATATCAAGGTCCAATCACTAAGACCTTAAACTGTGAGTTAAAATGGTCCAAACTCTATGACCATAAACTATGAGTCATATGTCCAAACTCTACGAACTTAAACAATGAGTAAAAAATGACCCCATTTCAAGGTCCAAAATCTACAACCCTATAATAGGAGTCATAAAAAATTCCCTCTCACATCATAAGTATACGTTCTATAACCCTAAAACATGCATAAAAATTTCCCCCATTGTCATGGTCCAAAATCTACAACCATAAACTATGAGTAAAAGAAAATAAACTCCCATGTCTTTTTAAAACAAAATTTCCTTAAAATATGATCTATAGTCCATTACACATGAATTTAAAATGTAAGGAACACGACCTCTCCAAAATACATTAAACTACATAGCATAAAATGTCTTAACCACCTGACAATAAACTGCATGATCTTTCATAGACCAACGTGTGGCTTAATTCATGATTTTACATTATACATTGTGATTCCCTGATCTTCAATCTTGGCCCAGCCCCACTAAGAAATTAAATGAAATGTCCCACTTCATATTATATTTCTCCACACACATCCAAAGAAGTCTCTATAACTAAACCTTGTTTCTCACATTGAGTATAACTCACGTGATATTAGGGTTAGTGGTATGATTTCTCTTTCACAAATAAACCCTATGGGTGTATGGTATGCATGGAACTCATATCAAGTAAAACCAAAATTCCCTCCAGTTTCCCTAACACGTCTAACAATCTTTGTAGGGAATATCAGAAACAATGGGTGTCTTGATTCCTACTCTCACAGGATACCTAGTGACGCTCGGATTCAACATCTTGGCCCATCCACCAGAAAAAATGTCATTTCCCCCGTGTATGGGTCAAACCTATTTGAAAACTCCAATAAGGTCACGGTTAATCATGGTCTATGTATTGTCATGTTCCTAGGAATTCCATTCCCATTTGTCACAATCCATACCTTGGTAAAACATGGATCCACATAATCATCCAAGGCTATCTGGGATGGAAGGCCAGTGTCCAGTGGATACCTTTGATTGATTATGCATATCATGCCCTGGTGGCTCTGCATATGTCACCCACAAAAATGGAAACCAATAAAAGGAAAATTAGTCACTAGGAGATTCATATCTAACATAAGTACACCCATTGGATTCCAAGCCTCATTTCATCCCTCCTGAATCAATTTTCACCTGGGAATATGGTTTACACCTTTTATCATCACTCACATATAAGGAACATCAGAACCCCCTAACTGTGATTAACTTGAAAGTATTGAAGATCTCCAAAAATCCAAAATTATCTTCACTTCATGACATTAAAATTCAAGGCCATCATCAATCTCATTGCATGACATTAAACTGGAAGGACAAAATCATCCTCACCATACAACGCTAAACTGTAAAGAAATGGATTTGGCCTAAAAATTCCCCTAAATGTTGAATTCACTATTTATTGATGGTGACATGGAACGCTTTTGATCCCATATTTCTAACACCGACAATAGATAATGTGAGGTTAGGGATCATATCAAGATATCTACAAGGATATTATGGAAAAATGGCCTAGGATTTGGGTCCTAACAAAACGACCCTAAAAGGCATGTCACAGTTCTTTCTCCCTAGAGGAACCTCGTGTATTTTCCATGTGATACTAAATGACCAGGTATCTCAATGATTGAATGAATACCTCCCCCTACATACAAGTCAGATCTACATAAGGGACACCATTCCATGAGTAAATCACCGCCCAAATGTCCCCAATATGTCCTGGTGTACCCCAACCATATTCCAATCTCCATTATTTAATTGATCTCGAGTCCCCATAACCCATTAAGTCCATCTGGGATGGAAGGCCAGAGTTCAGTGGGCACCTTTAATTTACTATGCGTATGATGATAGAGTGGCTCTGCATACATCACACACAAAAATGGTCACCAATCAAAAGAAAATTCGTCCCCAGGAGAGTCCTCTCCTAACTCAGTACCCCTAATAGCTTTCAATCCTCATTCCACCCCTCCTGACTCAAGGGCCCTCAAATTCATGGTTTAAATTTTCCTTTGTTCACACATCCTGTATATATCGAATCATATGGGAACAATTCACCTTTTGTCTCAATTGTGGTTTCTAAGAGCTATCATAATTTCATGCGAGATGCTGATTTTCATTCAAAGGAAGAGTGACCCCATTCATTTCTGAGTTACCCCAACGATGATCAACTAAAAATCATTTTTTGATTAGGGGAACCCCTGGGAAAAGGACATGCACCATATTGAGAAAGTTCCCAATATCCATAATCCATAAAAGCCATATAATGCTGAAGGCCAGTGTCTTGTGGAATCCTTTTCCTAACAATTCACATCATTCCCTGGTGGCTCTGCATATTTCAATCACAAAAAAGTCCATCAATCAAAGGAAAATTTGTCCTGATGAGATTCATTTCCAGCCATCGTATTCCCAAATAACATTCACGTCTTCTCACACCCCTAGATTCGGAATAGTCAAAGATGATATATTATGTACCTCTTTCTTCCCCGGTTTTCCAAAAATAGAAAAGAAATTTAACTGAACTGAGCACTTAACATCTCTCCCTCATGTAGGTATGAAATGTGTGGGAATTTTTTCCCATTATGGGCCGATATGAATGTTCCAAATGTTATCACACCACACTACTCAAGACTGCCACATATTGAGGCTCCCAATATCAAGATAAATCCAAAATGTTTAAAATCCCACTAGACATTGGAAATGGATTACAAGTGTCTTGTGGACACCTTGTATTGACTTTTCACATCATGCCCTGGTGGCTCCACCTATGTTGGCTACAAAAAATGTTGTCAATCAAAGTAAAATTATTCTCTAGGAGAGTAATATCATACCTCTATATTCTTATATTGTCTCATGAAGTTCATTTATGTCAAAAATCCACAAATATATGGTCAAGGAAAATCTATAACCCATGTTTTAAAGATACAAGAACATTCCAAACTAACGGTCCCTAGTTGGGGCCCATCCACAATAAGTTTGGTCCAAGATTTTTGACCTAAAATAACAGTATGATGCTAGATTGGTAGGACTATGATATATAATAAAATAAACGATTTATTTTTGGGAGGGAAAATCATCATATGGAACCTCTCAGAAAAAGTCATTTATCAGTTTCATAAAAAACACATTGAGCCTTCAGAAAAGGCAAAATTCTTGTTAGGTCAAGAACCCACAATGTGTGCACTACGAAAAAACCATGTTATGCCAGCTAATCACATGTCATTCAAATAGTGGAAAAAATATCGGTAATAATGAATAATATCTTAAATATTGGGATTTATTTCATTTAGCCTCAGTAATTGTTGAACTACGCTCAACAAGTCACCTCGCTCAGGAAAAAATTAGAGCCCTATTTAGCTATATCATTTTACTGATTTCATTTCGTCGATTAAAATTTACCCATGGTTTAAATGATGTTGACATGAAGAGATGAAGAAGAGGTACTTAAGATAAAAATATGTTTCATTGTGTTCAAAAGAAATAGAAGAACATCCCCAACTCAGAGACATTCTGGAGTAAAAAAATGGGAAAATGGTACATGTCGTAATTTAATAATGAACTACAATAGGGAATATTTCTCCCTTTCCAAAAGGATGGAAAGTGTTTTTCACAGGAAAACGATTTCTTATTCCAATGAAGTCATTTCCTGCATTTCGGCTTTGACCGTAAGATACACCCATTCTAGGATAGCATGAATGCCCCTATCTTTCCTCTGGAAGACTTCATATTTTGCAGGCAAGGAGCCATGTTTTTTCCTCAACCTGGAAGAGAGGGCTTCATACTATTGAAAATCATCCTCTCAAGCCACCAACAAATCACATGCCTTTAGCTCCTCGACCGTTTGATGATCTAATTCTTCCGAAATATCTCAAAAGGTTGTGACTGAGTGATGTGTAGAATTAAACCTGCATAGCTGGTCGTTGCAAGAGGCGAGGACTTCCCTGGAAATTCCGATTTGGAAAATAAGGAAGTGATGGTGTTGATAATAAATGTCGTCGGACCCCAAATCATTTAATAACCACTTAATATTTTCACCCTTATCGGAAAAATTGGCCAGGGGTGTCTTCATGGAAAGAAAATGTACATGGTTATATGCCACTTGGCGTACTGACCGTGGCCTTACCATGACATATGGACACCGATCCTCCTTTTCTGTCAGGTGTCTATAAGTGGGAAGCATCCATGTAGGAGTGGGGAGGAACCTAAATCTCTTCACCCATGTACATAGACATTCTTTTCCCTTAGATGGCTCAGCCAATGGGGTCAGATGCGGAATACTATCTATGGCCTATGGGATGATTAGTGATGCTCGGCTAGTTTTCATCTCATCCAGATCATGGGAAATATCCATAGGATGGGTGTAATCTGAATCACTCCACACTGAAATGGGTTGTACTATTGAAACCCCTCTCAGACACTTTTGATGATTGATCAAGCGCCTACTCTCCACAAGAGCAGAAGTCAGAGGTGAATCCATTTTTGTTGCATAAGGTAACAAAGTATAAGGTGTGTTTGTCTCACCTCTCGTGACAAAGGGAATGTGTGGTTTTGTTATTGGGGTGGTAACATTACATGAAACAGTCATGGATTTTTGTTATCGCCAAAGTGGTTCTTTCAGTAACTATGCGTGATAAAAATCGACCCATTGTTGGGCATACTCCAGTGATTGAATGGTGGGAACAATAATGTTAGAAATGACAATCTTTCTAGCATCACCTTCGTTTATCATCATAATCCACAATTGGTGGTGCACCACTGGTTGTGATTCTCCCCTTAGTTGAACAACCGAAAGCATCATAGTCTGTTGAAGGCATCCAAACTGCCTGGAAATCCGATAGGGGAGGTAATGTTCACAAATAACTACTCCATCTACATGGGATGTGAGTATCTAATTTCTATTATTGATGAGGTAAGAACATTCGTCCAAAGAACTACCCATGTCCCTTATCAATGATCCATGAGGGGTAGGATTTAGTGAAAAAGAGAAATGAGAGGTGTCATTCAACAGCCCGACCACATCAGTAATAGTTAGAGTATGGGGATGAACAACAGAAATTATAAGAAGATATGGATGAAATTCAGAATTGGGAATCCATGCGGTATAACAATATTCATAACAGGTGGATGGTTCTGCCATCCACCCATACATGAATTGGAACGGTCCACTGAGATGATACAGATACCTTCCTTCCTGAATATTTCCTAAAAATTCATAATGTTGAGTGAGGGTAGGAAGGGCCAATTTAATGGTTCAACCCTCCCCAAGCATGGACTCCATCTTCAAGGTGCAGGCCCAAACCCCATTGTATACGTCACAGAATTGAAAGATCCATCCACTTAAATACATGGGGATGAAACCTGTTATACTTAGCACATGTAGACTGTCAAGCCAAAGCTCATCTCCAAATGTGGAATACCTCCCTGCTTCAAGGGTACCACAGTATGACCCTAGAGTTTGGCAGTACATACAAGCTGGGTGAGTTTGACAGTGTTTCCCCTTTAACTTAGTCCCATTCTTCTGCATGAATAAGGTTATCCATGCTTTGAATGGTATGAGGGAACAAGCTTCGAGGGGATGATCCGGTGATCCCACTACCATGACCAAAAAACTCTTTGTCAACGGAGACATGTCATCAATTTCATCCATCTGGAAGATGCTAGCAGGAACTCATTATACATCTCTCTGAGGATAAAAAGACTTCCAAGTTGATATATGTCCCATAGACTGATCCCCACCTCTCCATGTAGTAGTTGAATGGTGTTGGTACTTGAACACTAGTGGCTCAGCAGTTCCAGAAGGATTTCACCCAGATAAGAAGATTGAAAACTATGAAACTGAGGCTGCTTAGTTCAAACAAACAACCTAAAAATTGTCACGACCCATCCTCTGGACCCGTGTCATTACTACCCCAAGCCCACCTTCCATTGGACATGTGCTGGTGACTAGATCCAAAGGCATAAATCCCTAAGCTGGAAAGGCATTGCCTTTATAAAAGTATACAAACACAACAGAGTACGCAAGAGGAATTTAACACTAAGAAAAACCGAATACAACAGAGTGTGCTGGAAAGTAAATGGTCCAGTATACAAACCCAACTGTAAAGTATAATACAATTGAATAGCTACTAAAACAATAGTAAAGTAAAACAGAAACCACTGAGTCGTCCTCCGGGAATCCCATCTGAAGGATGGGTACAGATGGCCTCTTCAGCACCTTAGGTCCGGCCGTCTACTCTGTGTACATCTCACCAAGTGGTCCACCTCCAGGTACCGTCCATCTCTACAATTCTCTACCTCGGTCAGAGTTTTCCGTCGTCTGCATCCAACACAACGTAGTGTGGGAATAAACCATGTAGGGGTGAGTATACAATACTTAGTAGGGACCCAGAGACCCCCGAAGGTCTCCCGGAATCCACGAAGTATAAACCAAATAATAAAGATACAATCACGATGTATCAACCAACTATACTTAGGTATATGCCCATACATATACCAAAGTCATCAATCACAGTTTGTCTCCAACTCTCGAGCCAAAGCACAACCCAGTCTACACAGGAAAGAATTCAGTCACATCTATGATAATGATTGATATTCAAGACTGAAATCACACAAGTATACATCTTTTTTATAGAGATAGATATGATCAGATATAGTCACCGATTCATCTAAGTTTTCGGACCCACGTTGGATACTAGACCAGCTAAGCTGTCGGACCCAGGTTGGATACAGGTATAGAAGTCATCGATGTCGAAGCCATGGAGGATCCTAGTACAAAAGTCATCGTCGTCGAATCCACGGAGGATTCTAGTATGGTAGACTTCGTTGTCGAACCCACAGAGGAACCTAGTATGGTAGACGTCATCTTCGAACCCACAGAGGATCCTAGTATGGTAGTCGTCGTAGTCGCAGCCAGCTCAAGGGTTCCCGCACACAACACACTTGATTATGGGATGGTCTACTCCGCGAGTCATATTTCGATACATCAACTATCACAAAGTCCTGAATTTATGTATCCGTAAGTTCTTTCTCATCAAAAGAAACCCAACGCGACTAACGGCGCGTCAATAAGATGCCTGGTCTGAGAGTTATTTTCTTTTCCGTTACAGGTGCCCGGTTGGAATTACTTTCATTCCAAACCCAGCCATTTTCCAAAGTCTTCCAACACTCACATAGATTATCTCAAAAGGACAGTACTGTCGCGAGGGTCCCAATGCCGCAGACGGCGCATTGATCGGACGCACGGTCTTAATGTTATTCACGTTTATGTAAAACGGGCACGACCCGTGTATCCCAGTGGGCTGGCGGGTCATCCCGACCTGGTTCGGCGTGTCGGACCCGGCTGGGGGGTTGACCAAGCCTGGTGGGATGGGCCCGGCCCAGCGTGGTGGGGCCTAGCCTAGTGAGGGGTGGCCTTGTCCGGCGTCGCGTGGCCTAGCCCAGCGCGGCGCGGACCAGCACGGCGTGGCGCAGCCCATCCCGGTGTGGCGCGACTCGGCCCGGCTTGGCGTGGCCTGCCCCGGCGTGGGGCGGCCCGGCCCAGCGTGGCACGACCCTGCCCGCGGCAGTCCGCAGTGTGGCCCAGCTGGCCGAGCGGTGCGGGGGTGGGGGGGTGGGGGGGGGGGTGGGGGGGGGGGGGCGGCCCCACCCACGGTCGGTCGCGGCTCGGCCTGACTGGACGAGTGGTACATGGGGCAGAACCCTCTGATTTCAAGAACTGGTGGCTCCCAACGGCGCTGCCCCTCTTTTTCGGTCGGCCGAAGCCAACCGGTCTTCTCAGGCACGAGCGGCCCACTCGGGTGGGCCGCGGTTCTCCCGCGTGGCACTTGCAGGTCCCGCGACCTCTTTCAACCCAGCCGGCAGGTGGTCGTCCAGTTTGACGCCGAAGCAGCACGCGGTGTGCGGGCTGCGGTTCTCCACAGCGCGGCACCTTAAAGGTGACACGGTTCTCCAACCCGGCCTGCTATGGCTGGCATGTTCGGTTCATCTACTGAGTGGTCGGTAGATGTGGGCGGTGGTTTCATCGACGCCGCCGGTGCGTGGCCGCCGCCTCCCGTCACCACCGCCACCCATTGCCACCGCCAAAATATTCAAAAAGAATCGTAGGGTCGTTGGGCCCTATTCGTTCATCCCGCACCTTCTGCATTAGGCATTATCAATTAGCAGATGACAATACAAGCATTCACCAAGGACATAATATAATTTCATTCACTTAAAATTATATCAAACCCCCTACCTTGATTCTTATGATCACTTGTCCGTTTTGCGGGATGTGGATCCGAAGTCGACGTCGGGGTGCATCCGAGGAAGAATAAATGTCGATGATTCCTCACATACGGTGTCTCCTCCCTTGATGTGGAGGAAGAAGAATAATGATGGTGTTCCTTATGAGTATTGCCTCACGTTCTTTCCCCAGTCATCGAGAGGATATTGTTCCTCATGTTCTTAGTTGGTGATGGATGAAGCTCTCCTCCAAATCTCCAAAGCATCCACCACCAAATATTTTATAAACAAATATAATATTAAGTCTTGACAATTTAATTATAATTTCTAGGAAATTCAAATTGATTCAAAGGAGGTTCCATTTCATTAATGAAGACATAAATTAGATAGGTTAGCACATTTAATGGGTGGGGGTGGAGAGGTTCCACCATAATAAATGCGATGTGTTGTCAAATTAAATAAAGGGGTGTTAATTAAGATTTTAAGGGAAGTTGAAGGGTTAGGGGCTCAAGTGGGCCCCACCACACATTATCCTATAATTGGAGGTAATGTAGAATTTTGGCCCCACCTCCAACATCCTTTAAGAGATCATAACCACCCACCAAAAAAAATATCTCACCCATATATTTATTTATTTTTAATAACAAACCCCAAAAATTAACTTCTCCTCCCGATAAAACACAACTACGATAAAGGTCCCCTTAAGTAAATATTAACACTGTGAGTTCATCAGTGTCCTCAAATTTCAATTCTGAGCACCGGTTCAAATGATAGAAAAATCAGCTGGTACGTTTATTGAATGTACCCAAACAAAACTTTAAAAAAATGATTCTAGGAACACCGGGCCTCAGAATCAGGTGACGTCAGAAACCGTTGACTCGTAAAATTCCATAGTATTTAAGAAAAAAATTTCCTTGAAATTTAAGAGTATTTACATTACCCCCATCTCAGGGCTTTAAGTCCCCATAATGCTACAACACAAACTAGGGGAAAAATGGGTGGTACTGAGCTCGCATCTGAGCCTCCCACTCCCAAGTGCTCTCCTGGAGGTTCCTGTGCTACCAGCGAATACACACCAGAGGAATCGACTGTCCACAAAGGACCTGCTCCTGTCAATCCTCGATCTCCACTGGGACCTCTGTGAATGTTACCCCATCGTCGATGTCAAGCTCCATGTGGTCGACGATGTCGAACGGGTCGTGCACGTATCTCCTCAACTAAGATACATGGAAGACGTCATGCACCCTATGAAACTGTGGTGGACGGGCCAGGCAGTAAGACACCTAGCCTACCTTGTTGAGGACCTGGAATGGCCCGATGAAGCACGAAGATAACTTTCCACCCGGCGAAACCTCGGTAGCCCTCATTGAGGTGAGACCCGTAGGAAGATGTGGTCTCCATCCTCGATCTCCAATGGTATCCATCTGTTATCACCATAGGAATTCTCCCAGCTCTGGAGATATCTGAGCGCGTCGCATCTCCCAATCAACGTCTCCATGTTGTGCCTCCCAATCCAACAGAATTAGTAGAGGAGTGACAATTAGAGACTGTAGAAAGGCTGGTCCATCTCTATCAACAAAGGATATCTGCAACGTGTCTAGCTACTCTGTCACCAACCCTACCAGATGAATGCCTGATCTCATGCTGAGAGCATCAGCTACAACCTTTTAAATTCCCAAAAGTATAAACTATCTCATAATTATAGTCCCGGAGGAACTCAATCCAATGCCACCGTCTTAGGTCCAGGTCCTTCTATGAGAAGTCACACCTTATACTTCTGATATTAGAGAAAATCGTAAACCATTCTCTCAACGAACAATGGTTGTGACTAGCCATTTGTAATGAACTAGATTAAAACCTTCTTCGCTTACGTCCTGCAAGAGCTACTAGGATTTCTTCTTTTCCGAGAAGAGAAAGCTGGTCTCGTCCCCTAGATTAACCACGTTCTTTTCCTAATACAGTCAATCCTGACTGGAATGGTACATTTCATTCCACGGACGACGTCGTAAGGCCTCGATGCTACTAACAAGAGATCCAACTGTTAATCTCACCTCCAAGGGTCGAGTCACACTATCAGCAGCTGTATGTGGTCACTGGGTCTCCTCTAGTAGGAATCTCAAATGTAAGGGTCAAGTCAATATTTTTAACCGGAACCTCTCAGTATCAACCAAACAAAAAGGATAGGAAAGAAAACATCACATGGAAAAGTGTCTTTTACTATTACAGCTCAAGGTACAAAGACACAATGGAACCACAAACAATGACATCAACAAAGCTAGAAGCATCATGAACAAAAGTGTCTATGCCTGGAGCTAGTCCCGCTCCTATCCACTTTCTCTCGGAGCACTATGGTTGAACCTCTGCCTCTGCCTGGGAGGTCCCTCTACTGCCTGCTATTCATCTACAGGGCGGGTCGGGTAGTCTCGAGCCATGTGACCCTGCCCGCCGCATGCATGGCACTGCCTGATCCTCGTATGTCTGGCTCTATTTCGTGTTCCTAGACAACCAAACCTATATCCTGAGGTCGCCCACCTGATGGCCTGGTCCGCTTGTACCTCTATGCCAACTTTCTACTGTCGGCTGCAGAAGACTCCGCAACATGTCATTCTGTGGAGGGTCTCTCCACTGGTGACTGCTCAGCGAAAAAAATCTCCACTAGAAGGGCTCTTTCCAGCACCCCCGCCTACGTCGGGATGTTGAGGGAGATCATTGAAACCCTGATCTCATGATTGAGTCCCTTCTCGAAGGTCTGGGCCCTGATTCATGGGTCCCATACCATATCCTTGGAGTAGAGTGAAAGGTCAGTGAACTTCGCTGAGTACTGAGCTACTGTCATGCTGCCCTACTGCAGCTGAAGTAACTCTTGAATCGGTACCGCACGAAGGGTGGCTGGTACAAACATTTCACAGAGAGTGTCTCAAAGTCTTTTCAGACTAGAGATGCCTCTTCATGCACATAGATCATCTGGCTCCACTATCTGCATGACACTCCATGTAGGAGACTCGCGCAAGGATCACCATGAGGTCGGCTAGTGTCCCTACCAATACGAAAACACGAACGCCAAGCTACAGCCAGTCCTCAGCTGCACGTGGGATCATCTCTCCCTAAATCCTAGGTAGCCTCTGGTTCTTCAACTCGTGCAATGTACTCAGGCGGTATGCCCTCTTTGCTGCTGGAGCTGGTGGTATTGGTGGCCCAGCAGGTAGTGGTACCGCTGGTGCCTCTGCTGTGATAGGGCCCTACATCGAGGCCTTGTCGTTCGGTGGGATACCATCTCGTACGTAACTCAGAAACCTACATGGATGCCTTGATGGGTCCATCTTGAAAAGAAACAGGTGCCCCACGGTCAAATAGTATACCTTGTGAGTTGATACAAATTAATCACAAAGAAAATTTTGAAACACACATGTAATCTGTGTTTTCATGCACTGAGTAAGAAATCAGAGTTCAGGGTCCTAGTGTATGGATACTTCGATCGCCGTATCAACACTGGACTCCCTGGACTGTAAACCAAATTCAATATTCTTAACACTATTGATTCACAAAAATCAATGATCAGAGTCTTGTGTTCTACAGTAGAACCGGCTCCTCTGATACCAATTTGTCCCGACCTATCCTCGGGACCCATGCCGTAACTACCTCAAGACTTCCTTCCATAGGCCAGGGGGTGGCGACTAGCACCAGAGGCGTAAATCCCTATGCTGGGAAAGAATTGACTTTATGAAAGTAAGAAAAAAAACAGAATACACAAGAGGAGTAAACACTAAGTAAAACTGAATACAATAGAGTGTTATGGAAAGTAAATGGGCTAGTATTCACACTAAACTGTAAAGTACAATATAACTGAAATGATTGTACAACAGCAGTAAAGTAAAACAACAACCACTTAGTTGTCCTCTGGGAATCCCACCTGAAGGGTGGGTACATATGGCCTCCTAATCACCTCAGGTCCAGATGTCTACTCCATGTACGTCTCACCAAGTGGTCCACCTCTGGGTACCATCCATCTCTATAAGTATCTACCCCGATCAGAGTTGTCCATCATCTGCATCCAACACAACGTAGTGCGGGCATAGCCCATGAAGGGGTGATTATACGATACATAGTAGGGACCCTGAGACCCGCTAAGGTCTCCCAGAATCCACGAAGGATAAACACCAGATGAAAGATATGATCACGAAGTATCAACCAACTCTACATAGGTATATTCCGATACATATACCTAAGTCATCAATCACAGTTTGGCTCCAACTCTCGTGCCCAAGCACAACCAAGTCCATACAGGAATGAATTCAATCACATTGATGATAATGATTGAAATTCAAGACACATCTCACACAGGTATACATCTTTCATATAGTGATAGAGATGATCAGATGTAGTCATTAATTCAACTAAGCTGTCGGAACAACGTTGGATACTAGACTAGCTAAGCTATCGGACCCACGTAGGATACAGGTGCATAAGTCATTGCTGTCAAACCCACGGAGCATCCCAATACAGAAGTAATCATTGTCGAACCCACAGAAGATTCCAGTATGGTATAAATAATCTTCTAACCCACAAAGGATCCCATTAAGGTAGACGCTTTCATCGAAACCTCGGATGATTCTAGTATGGTATTCTTCGTAGTCGCAGCCAGCTCTAGGGTTATCGCACACAGCACGCTTGATTCCGGGAGGGTCCGCTCCTTGAGTCAGATTTCGATACATCAACTATCACAAAGCCTTGAGTTGATGTATATAGAGTTTTCTTCTCATAAAAATAAACCCAACCCGACTAAAGGCGCGTCAATAGGACGCCTGGTCTGAGAGTTATTGGCTTTTCCATTCCAAGGGTCCGGTAAGAATTACGCTCGTTCTAAACCCAAATGTTTTCCAAAGTCATCCAAAACTCACTTAGATTTTCCCAAAAGGACTGCTTCTTTGCGAGGGTCTCAGTGCCTCAGTAGGAGAATTGATCGGACGCGAGGTCTTAATGTTATTCATGTTTAAGTGAAATGGGCCCAGTCCGTCAAGCCCAGTGGGCTGGCGGGTCGGCCCGACCTGGTTCGGGAGTCCGACCTGATTAGGGCATCATCCTAGCCCAGTGAGGGGCGGACCGCCCCGGCGTGGCATGGCCCGGCCCGGCATGGCGCGGCATTGCCCTGCGTGGCACAGATCGACGCGGTGGGGAGCGGCCCGGCCCACGGCTTGACTCGGCTGGCTGAGCAGTGCGGGGGCACAACCCCCCGGGGTGCAGAACTAGTGGCGCCGAGCGGCGCCGCCCCTCATGTCCGGCCAGCAGAAGCTGATTGGTCTTCTCCAGCACGAGCGGCCCAGATAGGCGGGCTGAGGTTCTCTCACGCGGCACCTGCAGGTGGCGTGGCCTCCTTCAACCCGATCGGCAGGCAGCCAGCTGGTTCATCGCCGAAGCGGCCCATGGTGCGCGGGCTGCGGTTCTCTACAGCGTCGCGCCATAGAGGCACCCCAGTTCTCCAGCCCGGCCAGACTGTTCGGTTTGTCTGCCGAGCGGCCCGCGGATGCAGGCCACAGTTTCTTCTACGTGGCCAATGAGCGGTCTCCGCCTCCGGTCGCAACCGCCTCCCGTTGCCACTGCCAAAATATTCCACAACCATCGGAGGGTCGTTGGCCCGTGTTTTTTTGGCTCGTGTCCTCCGCGTTCGGCATTATCCATTGGCCGAAGACAATACAAGCATTCAAGAAGGACGAAATATAATTTCATTCATTTAAATTATATCAAACACCCTACAATTATCCCAATGCTCACTTGTCCGTGTTGCGAGAAGAGGATATGAAGTTAACATCGATTCGTCAATGTCAGGGTGCGTCCGAGGAGGAAGCGTAGTCGATGTTTCCTTATAGAAGGCGTATCCTCCCTTAACATGGAGGAAGAAAAAGAATGAAAGCATTCCTTGTGAGCATCGGCTCATGTTCTTGCCTCGGTCGTCGAGAGGATATCGTTCCTCGTGTTCTTCGTTGGTGAGGGATGAGGTTCTCCTTCAATTCTCTAAAGGCTCCACCACCAAGTATTTCCCTAACAAATATAATATTAAGGCTCCCCAATTTTAATTGAATTGCCATGAAATTCATATTGACTCAAAGGAGGTACCAATTATTTAATTAAGTCATTAATTAGATAGGTTGGCACATTCAATTGGTGGGAGGTGGAGAGGCTCCACCATGTTAAATGAGAGGTGTTGTCAAATTATATAAAGGGGTGTTAATGGGGAGTTTAATGGAAGTTGAATGGTTAGGGGATCCTGTGGGCCCCACCACACATTATCCTCTCATGGGAGGTTATGTGGGATGTGGGCCCCACCTCCAAATTCTTTTTGGAGATTATTACCACCCACCAAATAAAAATATCTAACTCATATTTTTATTTATTTTTAATAACAAACCCCAAAAATTATCTTATCCTCCTAATAAAACACAACTATGGTAAAGGTCCCCTTGAGAAAATACCGGCGCTACGAGTTCATCGGTGTCCTCATATTTCAATTCCGAGAAACGGTTCAAATGATTGAAAAATATGATCGTACCTTTATTGAACGTACCCAAATAAAACTTCAAAAAATTGATTCTGGGCACACCGGGCCTCAAAATCATGTGCCGTCAGAAATCGCAGATTTGTAATATTATAATGTTTTTATGAAAAAATTTCCCTTGAAATTTTCAGGTCATCAAAAAACTGGTCAAGGGACATTAGACAGGTCTATTCCCACATAACTCCCCAACCCACTCATCATAGAAACATCCTCTAGCCCACAAATCCCATTTTGTTCTCCACCATCAACTAGAAGTTTCTCCAGAGATGCTGATAATGTATGGTTATTCTTGTATGTCTAGTTTCGAGAAACCAAGGGGGCTCCTAGGGTTTACTTGATTCCATGCCTAACCTCACAATATGAAAAATATTCCCTGGGTATGATTGGAAATGGCTTCACATGTAGGAAAAACGATGGCATGATCATGATCTAGTAGTGTCTCTCAAAGGATGAAAGGGATGTCAGGGACATGAAATGGAAGGCGAATGTCAGTAGGAACAGCAAATATGTAAATTTGTAGTTTTATGGACAAAATTTATGCTATAACCTCAAGCGTTAAGAAGACCATCATAAAAATATCACTGGGAATGATGTGGGTTTGAAGATTATCATCCATATTCATCTCCAAGGAATCACTAGTCTTCATCAAGTTATCTTCATCCTGAGAATCATCCATTGTAGCCTACATAGGAAGATCCAGAAGTTGATAAGAAGTTATTATGATACGAATTATTGGGAAAAGGATATGAAAAAATAGGCTATATGGGATAAAACATGTCCGCAAAAGGCTCAGTTTGTTGTTCATAAAATTGGTATGTGGAAAGAGCAGTTCACATATAATATAACATGAATAAGCTACTCCACATACAACTATGGTATGCAAAAACATTTCATTGTGTACATCCATCATACGTGGAATGACCATGAGGCACAATCCCTTGAACCGTTGGCCGGTCAACAGAATGACTCAAGGACTGTAGAAACTGTGAACCTTGGCCTCGGTTAATTTTCCATTATGGAAGTTGTGGATTAAAATTTATCTTTGTATTAATAGTAATGAGGTTTGGTTAGCCTATTAAAGTTTGGTATACAAACAAGTCAGCCGCTTATCCTTTCTTCATGCAAAATTTGGATTTAATTTGTTAAATTTCTACATTCCTATTCGTGGAAATCAAAATGCATTAGGCAGACGTAGAAATGGTGAGGAAATCAGTTCCCTTAACATAGAGAGCAGTTCGCGAGCATAGTATTCACATGGATCACGGTACATGAAAGTGAAGGACTCTGGGAGTACATTTCTCTGTGAAAAAATGGTTAAAGTAAAATTTCATGGATTTCTATATATAGGTGTAGTCCCCTACTACCGGGTCTACCTATTTTACTGTGAACCATTTCAGTTCAAGACCAATTTTAAATTGGAATAGTCCCCTTTTCATTCTGGACACACACAATTATAATGGGGACATATGTTTGGGTCCTAAAAATTCTGCTAAGGAGAATAAATACCCCACGTAATTTATTAACAGAAGGAATCATGCACTTTTATAAGTTTATCAAAGAGAAGGGACTCAAATTTAGTTGTGTTCCTTTGAAGTAACATGAAAGAATTCAAGTATTATATTGGACAACATACCATCCCTGAGAATGGTACATGAAAAAGATTGATCACGGACCAGCATGTATATGGGATAGTCTGTCAACTGATGGCCCGCGAAATGATGGACAGTGAGAAAAGAAAACCACGAACCACATCAACCAAAGGAGTTATGCATGGAATACCATCTGAATACCGCACCGCAAACCCCTCATATTGGGGATAAAGTGGATAGACAGGGTTCCACAAACCATTTTTTTGAACCGATGCCTCCGAAAACCCTTATTAACAGAGTCTTATACAGGTCATTGTATTTCATCAATGGGCCTCCATGAATGGTACCACGTGCCCATATGATACAATCGCTACGATGATATGTAAAAAGAGAACAATAG
The DNA here is from genome assembly GCA_963277665.1 of Viscum album. Lineage (NCBI taxonomy): Eukaryota > Viridiplantae > Streptophyta > Magnoliopsida > Santalales > Viscaceae > Viscum > Viscum album. The sequence goes on from OY728133.1 coordinate 1,119,138,916, forward strand.
AAGATGGAAAAAATAGAAAAAATGAGGAAGATAGAGGGATGGATGGGAGAAGAAAGCATGAGGAAAAAACAGAGGTTACACTCCAACATCCGTCTTGTTTCATTGGGGAAGCACGAATCGCAAACCACCTCCTCTACAGGTACAGTATGCCATAAACCATAAAAATTGGTTCATTGAATAATAATAATAGAACTGTGAACCCAACTGGTAAACCTTGAACTAAAGTATTCTGACAGATTAATTTCCCACAAATGGTTATTCCCTCGACCCTCCTTTAATATGGTGCTCCACGTAGCATACCACTACGTGGACTGAACCCAGTGTTGCGTACCCAATCAGTACACAAATATATCACATAGTCGTATGGTGAGACACATTCCACATTGTTATTCAGTTAGTGATACTAATTCTTGTATACCACACCAGTATATCGACGACCCTCCTTAGTGCATACCCCTATGTGATGTGGAGCCTACCCCACCTCGCATGAGAAAGCAGTACGCGGAATGGTGGGTGTTCTGGTATTGTTCCTTCTAGTTCCAACCTCACCCATACATTATCATCCAATCCTCTATAATACATACACTAACTATTCCCCAAAAACTATGCTAATGCATCCTACAAAGCCACTGAACCCATATGAAGCAGGCCATTGGGTGCATTACTGCGCCCCATTATGTCTATATACCCATGGTAAGCGGAGTGACAAAGGCCCACCCAACAAAGGTTTCGTCTTCGAGAATGCATGTTAGGATGCATTCCCATATTAAACCAAAGTCCAACTGTGGGATGTCGATGTGAATTTCCACATTCTCGGTATTAGAGGTGATCCCTTTCTGTTCCATTCTATGAGGATTAATGTTCTGTTGAAGGGTTTATGTTTGCTCCGCCATTGAAGTGGATGAAACTCCTCCCTTTCTCAGAACATGCTATGGGACCCTCCCACTGACGTATGTCCCGGATCTTCTAAGGCAGGGTCACACAACCTTTAATTTCAGTTCACATGGATGGTTTAATCACTTCGCGCCTTCACCCATGGACTCCCCAACCTATTCTTCCATGCGTTATCCCTAAACCACCATCAGGGGAGGAAGAATGTTCATTATTGGATCTTTCAAATCCTCTTGTTTCTCCTAACGAGAATAACTAACGTGCTCTTAAAGGTTTTTGAGAATTACAACATTATCACACAATATGAACTAAGTGAACTTTGATTTATGATCGGAACATGATATGTAGGATGCCTACCAGAAGTCCCGATCTCAAAAGGGTGCCCATCCAAAAGGGGTCCACAAAATCGTGTCCCCTTAAATGAGCATCTTCCACAGGTAATCCCCACACAATCTGAACTATATGTCATAATAATTTCCCCCAATATCATGGTCCTAGATCTACGACCCTAAACATTGAGTCATAAAAAAATCCCTCACACATCATAATTCCAAGACCTACAACCAAAAACTATGAGTCATATAAATTTTGTTTCACATTTTAAGTCGAGGCTCTATGACCCTATACTATTAATAAAAATTTCCCCCAATGTTATGGTAACAACTCTAAGACCTTAATCTATGAGTCATAAAAAATATGCTCCCATGTCATGGCCCAAACTCTAAGACCTTCAACTATGAGAAATCATCCTTTACACATTACATTAAATTGTAATGAACATTTTCTCTCAATAAGACGTAAAACTATATTGCATAAAATGTCCTAATTTCAGGATAATAAACCACATGATCATTCACAGAACTACATGTGGCTTGATTCCTTCTCTTGCAGGATGGTTATTGACACCTCTATCTTCTATCCTAGCCCAACCCCACTGGGAATGAAAATGAAAAGGCCCCCATTATATTTTCTGTCTCCTCACAATAGAAAAGGATGCTCTGTAACCAATCATTGTTTCTCACATAGAGTATAAGTCACATGAGCTTAGGATCGGTGTTATGGATTCTATAGGGAAAATAATCCATATGGGAGTATGGTAGGCCTTGAACCCATATCATGTAAAACTAAAATTCCATTAATTGTCCATATCAAATTGAAAAAAAATTAGGGAACATACAAATTTATGTGTGGCATGATTCCTACTCTCATAGGATATGCAGTGACACTCGGATTGGACATCATAGCTCAGCCACTGGCAATTATTCCTTTTTCCCACATGTGTGGGTATTACCTATGTGGAAGCTCAGAAAAGGTCATGGTTAATCATTTTCTGTGTATTCCCACATTCCCATGCACACCATTAATGTATATCACACTCTGTGCCATGGGAATACTTGGACCATCTTAATCATCTAAGGCCATCTAGGATGGAATGGCAGTGCCCTGCATGAAACATTTGATTGACTATGCATATCATTCCCTAGTGGCTTTGCATACATATCCCACAAAATTGGTCATATTTCAAAGGAAAATTCTTCCCTAGGGGAGTCCTATCCTACCTTTGTACACCCAATTTCTTCCATGCCTCATTTCATCCCTTCTGATTCAAGTCTCCACCAAGACTATGGTTCACACCTTCTATCATCACTCACGTCTAAGGAATGTCGGAACACCCTGACTGTGATTAACCTAAAACATTTTTAGGACTCTTAAAAGCCAATATCCTCTTCACATAGCAATTTTAAACTACAATGCCAAAATCTTGCTACTCGCACGACATTAAACTTCAAGGCCAAATTGTCCTCACCACACACAAAAAAACTACAATGAAATGGATTTTTCCTAAAAATGCCCCAGAATGTTGAATTTACTATTTTAAGATGGTGACATGGAACCTTGTTGATCCCTTTTTTCTTACACAGAGCATTTATCACATGAGCTTAGGTATATTATCAAGAGATGCACAGTGAAATTATGTCAAAACGGCCCTAGAATATGGTCATAACTACACGACCCTAAAGGGAATTTCAATATTACCACAACCTAGAGGAACCATATATCCTGGCCAAGTGATGATGGACAACTAGGTATATTAACGATAGAACGAATACCTCACACTATGTACATGTGAGATCTACGTAAGGGAAACCATTCCATGACTAAATCACAACCCAAATGTCCCCAATATGTCTTGATATACTATTTCCATATTCCGAACTCTTTGCATTATGTGATCTTGAATCCCCATAAACCCCCATGTCCATCTAGGATGGAGGGACATTGTTCTACAGACACATTTGATTGACTATTCATATCATTCCATGGTTTCTCTGTATATGTCACCCACAAAAATTTCATTTAATAATAGAGAAATTCTTCCCAAAGAGTGTCCTATCCTATCTAAATATGCCCAATGGCTTCTAATCCTCATTCCATCCCTCCAGATTCAAGGACCATCAAAGTCATTGTTTACATTTTCCTCCTTTTACACATCCTGGATATATCAGAACATATGGGCCTAATTCAGCATTGGTTTCTTTTGTGTTTTATAAGATATATACTCTTTGCATGCGCGATGTTGATCCTCATGCAAACGAAGAGTGACCCCACTCATTTACAGTCATCCCTGTAGAATTTCAACTAAAAATTCTCCTTTTTTAATTAGGGAAACCCCTGGGTGAAGGTCACACATCGTATTCCAAATGTTATCAATCTCCTTAATCCTCAAATTCCATAAGAGGTTGAAGACCACTATCTCGTGGACACCTTTTCTAACTATTCACATCATGCCCTGGTGGCTCCACATATGTCGTCCACAAATATGGCCCTCAATGAAAGGAAAATTCATCCCCTAGAGAGTCCATTCTAGACATCGTACGCTCAAATGACATTCACATATTCCCACACCATCATATTTTGAGAAATCATGGATGACCACATAAGTACCTCCTTCTTCATAGGTTCCACTGACATTGAAAAGACTTTCAACTGAACTAAACAATTAACATCTACCCCTGACACAGGATTGAAATGTGTGAGGAAAATTTCCCACTCAAGGCTGATATGAAGGTTACAAATGTTCTCAAATGACACTTCTCAATACGGCCATCTATTGTGGCTCCCAAAAACAAGATAAATCCAAAATGTTACAAATAACACAAAGACATCATAAATTGAAGGCTAGTGTCCTAGGGACACCATTGATTGAATATGCACATCATGCTCTAGTGGCTCTACATATGTCGCCAAAAAAGGTGGTCGTCAATCAAAGAAAAATTCGTCTCCAGGAGAGTCCTTTCATTCCTATGTATTCCTAAACTAGCTCCTAAAAATCACACATGTCCAAAATCCAAAATTACGGGGTCAAGAAAAATCCCAACCCCATGCTTGAATGATAATAGAATATTCTCGACTAACGGTCCTAAGTTGGGGCCCTACCCCCTTTAAGTTTGAACAACTTGTTCAACAAAAAACATCAGTTTTAATTTTTATTGGTAGGATTGTGAACATCCATAAATAAAGACACTATACTCTCCAAAAAGGAAAATCCTCATAAGGAAACTCTAGAAAAATGTTTAGTATCAGTTTTCTAAAAAAACACATTGAGCCACGAGAAAATATGTAGAGCTTGTTATGTCGAAAACAGTCAAAGAGAAGCATATGAAAAGGCCATGTAAAGCCCTCTAAGCCCATGTAAACAAATCTTAGGAAAAAATTAGGGTTATAATGAAAAATACATAAACATATGTGAGGTATTTTATTCAAATTTAGCATTAGTCAAACTATTCTCGCTGATTCCCTTGGCTCAGGGAAAAATTTTATCTTAATTTGGCTATCTTAGTTTGCTAATTTCATGTCATAACTTAAAATTAACACATGATTAAAATTGTGTTGATAGGAAGTGATTGATATGATTTACATTAAAGCCAAATATAATTCATTGGATTAATAAAAAATTCAGGAACATCCCGAATTAGTAGTCTATCCTGAGTAAAAAAATAGGAAATGGTACATGATGTAATTTGGGACAAAACTATATCATGGACCAATTCACCCTTTGAAAAAGGATGGTGAGTGAATATCGTGGGACATCGATGGTTTGTTCCAAATAAGTTCTTTCCTTCATTTTGAATTTCAATGTCGAACACACTCGTTCGTGGACAACATTATGGACATGCACACTCTTCTGGACGACTACATAATTGGCATGCGAAAAGGCAAGTATCTCCCTCAACCTTACGACTTTGGCTTCATAATCATGCAGGTCCTCCTCTCGAGCCACCACCAAATCATAGACCTTCACCTCCATATCCATAAGATGATCAAATTCTTCCAAAATATCTCAAAAGGAGGCCACCTGGTTATGGGAAGAACTGAACCTGGATTGGTAGTCATCCCAGGAGGCAATGTCTTATCGGGATATGATAATTTGGAAAATAAGGATGTGAAGGTACTGATAATCAAAGCCTCCATAACAAAACTAATGTATCACCAGACGTGTTCCCTCTGCGAATATTTTGAAGGTTCCACCGAAAGTTGTTCCCATACAATGGGGACTAATTCTAGTGAATAAATCCATGCTCAGAATGCCATTCAACCAGGCCCTAGAAGGACTTCAATACATCCCTTGTTGGGAAGGTAGCCAGAATATACATAGGTAAACCCACAAATGATGCGATGAGCTAGGAATCTTCCCCAAATTCTAGTTGTACTGGCATGCCCAATCTTGGCCCATGCCGCCACAACTCAAGCTCAAGCCCGGTAGGATATGAATCAAGGGATATTAAACACCATCAAGGTGCTAACATCTCAACTAAAAGACATGGAGGGGTGGCGCACTCCGATACAACCAGAGTATAAACCCTCCCCATAGTGTGTGAGAAATGTTCCTCCCCCACCAATCTTCAGGAACCACTTATTCCAAGTATTCAATGGGTCGGGGGACTAAGAATAACATTTTCTGCACTATGCTTCTTACTGTTATCCCATGACGGGAAATCCAGAGTAGCAAGAAGATACATAACTTAGGTGCATTGTATGAACCCTACATGGCTCATCATTCGTATGGTATACTAGACTTACAGTAAATTAAATTACAGGCAAGGAGGACCCATGTCGACAGTTTCTATTTCAGTTCAACTCGTTACTGCCGAAGATGATGGGAAGTGATCTCTTGAACTGCAAGTAGCAAGGGAATAATAGAGTCCCAGATTTCATTTCTAGATTAAAAGGCATGACATATTCCCAGAACCAGCTTATCCCCCTAGATAAGATGATCTTCATGTGCATCGAGAAACTTCTGGATGAATTTTGAATGCCTCTCATCCCAATAAAGTACACTAGTGGGTTTAGATACTTCTCTACTATCACCCAAAAGATAGAATACTCCATGCAATGGACTAACCGTAATTCTTGTGTATCCCCATCAACCCCTAGGGAAGTGATTGGGAAAAGATAAAGCAGATTCGGTCACACATAATGATCCCCCAACACTTGCCCCTATTGGTAGGGGAGGGAGAGACCATGGCAGAAGAGTCCGGGGTGACCGTGGTCAATGGCAGGGATGGATGTTCATTTCTATGTGAAATGGCATTAAAAGGTCGTCTGTACCAACCTTTGAAGATCAAGGACTTACCTCAGTGGGAGGTCCCCTGAGAATGTTCTGGGAACTGGAGTAGTATCATCTTCATGAAAGGGGGGAGTGAATAAAACCCCTTATAGTGATCACTAATTCTCATTTAATGGAAAAGTATGTGATCACTACTAATCCCATGAATGAGGAGTTTCACATTGGTATCTCACCATTGGACTCTAGGATACCATGGGAATGTATCCTTACATGAATTCTCGAAACCTGTACCTTTTTGTGAGGGCCTTCGTGAATCCGCTTACCGTGGGTATGTAGACTAAATGGGGCGTGCTAATGTGCCTAATTTCTTGATCATAAGGGTCTGGTGGCTTTAGAGGGGGCTCTAGCCTAGTGTTGGAAGATTTTTTTGTGGATTTTTTATATATTATGGGATGGTAATCGAGGTGTGAGGTTGGAATATGAAGAAATAATACTTGAACACATCCCATTCCACGTACTGGATTCCCATTCGAGATGGGGAAGGCTCCTCATACCGTATAGTATGCGAGAAGAGATCCATCTGTGTACTACTGTGGTACATGAGAATGGGTATCACCAACCACGAACCGAAGTGGTACACGACTCACCGTGCCTCTATAGGTTATATCCATGCACCAATTGGGTACGCAATGTCGGGTTAAGTCTACGTAGAAGTACGCTACACGGAGCGCCATATTGAAGGAGGGTTGGGGGAATTACCATTCTTGGTATATTCATCTGTGAGAAATATTTAGTTCATGGTTTACCAATTGGTTAGGCAGTTTCATCATTATTATTATTCAAATTCCCCATTTTTAGGGTTTTCGGCCGGTTGTACCTTCGAATGCAGTGGTTCGCGTTCATGCATCTCCAATGAAACATGACATAAGATGGAGTGTAACCTCTATGTTTTCCTCAAGCTTTCGTCACCCATCCTTCCCACTATATATCTCCTTTTCTCCCCTTTATTCTCTTATTGTGCTCCATTTATAAAGAATCAGAGTGATCATATTTTCTGGGAACACGACCTTATTTGTAGAGAACCATTAAAGCAATACTCTGACCCTTTGAATACACAGGAGACTGGGGTTTGTGGAGGATTTGGTTTGCATAATGATTCGAGAAACCCTACCAATCAGCTTAATCTGCGAACTGAGGGGTTTTCGGTGTGGTACACATATTGTCTTTTATGTAGAATGCCTTCTGTTGATGCGGTTCACGGTTTCCCTACTCACTGGCCATCGTTTCATAGCACAGTGGTTCACGGACCATCCCTAATTCTTGGTGGTTCCCAATCCATCATCTCGAAATACCATTCCTAGTGATTGTTGGTGAGATAATTGAATAATGGAATTCCTTAATGTTCCATCAAATCAATTTAAATCAATTTGAGTCCCTATGCCTTGATAAACATATATAAGTGCTTGCTTCCATATACAAACAAATTAGATGGGTATTTCTTCTCTATAGTATAATTTTCAAGAACCAACCAATTTCCCCATCATAATTGTTTTTGTTCCGAATGAAAATGTTACTATTACATTGTAGAAGAGATCCTGAACTGAATTTGTTTGCGGTAGAATAGGTAGACCCGGTAGGAGGGGACCACACCGTTACATAGGGTCCATTGTTTTTTTCATTCAATCTTTATCATGGGGAAAAGTGCTCATGGCCTCCATTACATTAGTGTACAGTGATCCTTACGATATCCATGCTTGCGAACATCTCTGTATGTTCCAAAACCTGATATCCTCGTTATTTTCCCATCCTTCTACCACATTTTTGTTTTCAAGAATGGGACTGTTGAAATTAAAAACATAAAATTTGGATTCTACGTGAAAGAAGGATACATGGCTAACATGTTCACGTACAGAACATGAATTGGTGAACCGAACCTCAAAACTATTAATACAAAATTAAATTTTAGTCCTCAACTTCTCAATGAAAACTAAACTGAGGTCAAGGTTCATAGTTTCTACATTCCGTCGATCGTTCTGTTCATACACCATATACTTGTTGTCTTGCACCTCACGGTCATTCTGCATACCACGGTTATACATAGTTAATAGTATGCACGTACCATAGTTTTAATTGGAGTATCTTCTGATTGTTATGTTGTACACAAACTGCTCTTTCTGCATACTACTTTTAAGAACAGTACATAGAGCCTTTGGTTGACATTTTTTATCTTATTTAGTCATTTTTTCATATCCTTTTCCCAATAATTCTTATCAAAATGACTTCTCATCGCCTTGCGGATCTTCATATACAAGATACAATGTATGATTCTTAGGATGATTATAAATTGATAAAGAAGAGGGTTTCCATGGCAGGGAATAGATATGATAATTTTCAGACCCACATCATTCCCTGTGATATCTTAATGATGATCATCTTGACACCATAGCTTCTAACTTACCCTTTTTCTATACAAATTCCACTTTGAGGCATTGGTCTTCCTGTTGGTGTGCCTCTGTCATTGCCTAATCATAACATACCTTTTTTCCTTTTAGAGGCACCACAACATCTTGATCATGCCAGCATTTACAAGAGAATTCATCACCACTCCTACTCATGGAAATGTTTTCATATTACGTGGTTAAGCATGGACTTAAGGCAACCACATGCACCATCCCGCTTACCCGATTGAGAAATCAGTATGAAGAATAGAGTGTGGTCATGTATTGTTCTCTAATATTTCAACATCGTCCCTCCATTAATGTCTATTCCTATATAATCCTCCACTAACCAGTCCTCTGGCGCTAGGCTAGTGCCTCCTCAAAAGCCATCGGACCCCTATGATCATGCCATTAGGTACATCATCAAGACCTATTAAGTCAACATACCCACAGAAAGTGGAGTCACGAAGGCCCCCCCAACTAAGGTGCAGGCTTCAGGAATGACTATAAGGCTACATTCCCATGGTAACCTAGAGTCCAACCATGGGATTCCAATGTAAACCTCCATATTATTTGGATTATGGGTGGTCACTTTCTTTTCCATTCAATGAGAATCTGTGATAAATCGAAAGGGGTTTTGTTCACATCCACCTTTGATGAGGAAACAATTCCTCCCCTTCCTAGAAATGGAGAACCTATACCCACTCCATTTTTCTCACATCAAGAATAACTCACATGATAATAGGATCGGTGGTATGGATTGTCCTGTGAAAATAATCCCTAAGGGAGTAGGGTAGGCCTAACACTCATATAAAGTAAAACCATAATTCCATAAATTGTCCCTAACACATCGAATAACGGTTTATAGGGAACATCCATAACAATGAGAGGATTGATTCCTTCTCTACCAGGATACATAGTGACACTCTTATTCGACAACCTGGCCCAACCACCAGCTAAAAAATGATATTTTCCACCATGTGTGGGTTTGACATATGTGGAATCTTCAAAAAGGTCACAATTAATCATGGTCTAGGTATTGTCACATAACCAGGTACACTGTTCCAATTTTTCACCATCCATACCTTCTGAATACAAGGATCCTCATAATCATCTAGGGCCATCTGGGATGGAAGACTTGTGTCATGTGGACTGTAACACCCCGACCCGAGTTACCCAGAGTCGGTGCATTATTACATAACATTGGCATGATAAAAAAAGATCAAGTCTCGAAAGACCGATTAGTTTAGTAGCCTTCGAAACACTAGCTATATTCATAAAGTTTACATTACATAAATAAGTGAAAAACTACAACAATATATTGTCTTCATATCCCCTCATACTATCCATGCAGGTCATTCATAAAATACTTCTTCACATCATAGGAAAAATATAACATAGAAAAAGGGGTGAGCTCAAAAGCCCAGTAAGGATAACAATATAGTGAAAACATTCATAAATAAGATTAAATATTTAAGGCAATGTATAACTAAAACAAAATCCTTTTAAACTTGAACTTTAACATAGTATGGAAAAAATAAAATGAAATAATTTCATTTACTTATTCACATGGATATTCTAATAATAGAATAATCACATGCAATATCAATAACCCCTTTCATAATTATGGAATGCATAATGACAGACTATCATAACCACATAGCAAAGGCCTCGTGCCAAGACTACAGATATGATTTTGTGAAGGCCTTGTGCCAAGACACTAGTTTGTCTCATGAGACCTACCGATGCGTAGAGGAGCTATATCGGGCTCCACCCGTCACATATTAATTCAAATGCATTCCCATGTAAATAGGTTCAAATATAACATAAACATTCGTATTAAAACAAGCATATGAAATGTAAATGCTTCATCCATAAACCACGAATGGTATAAGAATAACACATCCCCATTCAAACTCATCACAAAAACTTCAAAACAATATTGAAGGATTGTATTATAATAAATCAACATCAAATAAAAGTAAAATCCATCAAATGATGTTGACATAGATGAAATCAAAACTATTAGAGATAAATATCTCTTTTTTTAAATCATTTAAAAGTCACACATTTATTAAGGAAGTAATTTAAAAGATATTTTTGGATCAAAGTGTCCCATACAACTTCAAAACATTTGATAAGAATTATCATTTCAAAACATTCTTGTCCAAATAAATAAATCCTTAAAATAATTTTGAAAACATTTACATTAATTAAAAAGATTTAGAATGATAAATCATTAAAAAAATTAAAATTCTAATTTTGATAAAGGGTACCTTTCAGAAATTCTAAAAATATTCATTCTGAAATCAGTTAAAAGTCACATAATTATAAAATAAAACATTTACTTTGAAAATATCCTTATAATCTTGTAAGGGATTCTTCAAAAATTTTATAATGGTGGAAAATAGTTTCACCCACCGTATAAGTTTAAAAAACATTATTGCCTTAATTCTGTCGAAAAGGTTAAAAATGACCTTGTTTGGAAAAAGACAGAAGGGTTAATTTATAAACTTCTTACAAAAAGTCAAACAAGGGTATAAATGAAATTAACCCCAATTATGTAAAATAGTAATAATGTTTTGAAATACTCTTTCAAGAAACTTGTATGTGGATGATAAAGAGGTCTCAGTAGATAATTACCTATAAACAAACTCTGATAATGATGAGATTGTGAAATAACCCTTACCTTGTACTTTTACTTGGTTGGGGGGTAGGTTAACCTCATGTATAATGGTGAAATAATTGTTATTAAATTATAAATGAATCATATAAATTATTATGTTATCATATATGATCTTTTAACATTGCTTTTTTAATAATAATGTAGTATTATCGTCGTTTCAGGTGTTAACTTACTCATTTTCTTTAATATGTTTTGTTACGTAAGCCATGTTTTTCATGGATAGGTTTTATCTTATTCCTATCCAGAATGATATTACGTCTTTAAACAGTATTTTTAAATTATCAAATGATAATTATACTTGAATGGATACGATGGAGAATGAATCTTATCGCGTTCTTGGAGACGGTAGTCCGTACATACGCCCGAGCGACAATATAATTATTTTGATATTAAAATCATATTTAATTGGATGGTAAATATTATATAAAGATTCATTATCATGTTATATTTATTATTTACATTAATTACACATCATTATTATACCCATCAAAAGAATAATATATTGAATAACAATTACACCACGACGTGGAGACGGTAAGCCGTACGTACGCACATATGGTGACATTTCATTCAATGTATGGATAGAATACTAAATATGGTTGTACCATATTTATAATAATATTAATGTATATAGGAGATACTGGATTCATTATTTTAGAATGATAATAAAAAATAAAGAAGAAGTTTAAGAAGAAATGAATTTGAAAAAGGGTGGTGAAAACATTACCTCTTCTTCGGGTTCTTCATTTTGATTTGATCAAAAGGGATCCGTAGGTTGGCTTTCTGATCAAAATAAGTCCTCTAGATTGTATTTAGGGAAGTTGAGAGAGTATTTGGGTAGGGGATGGCTGAACCAAAATTCTTTGAAGGTGTGAATTAATGAGAAGGCGGAGTTCCCTTTCATAAGAGGGGTGAGGGGCACCTTTTGGAAAAGCTAGAAATATTATTTTATAATAAATTCATATTCGGTTTCTAGTGGCTCCAAAGTGGATTATTTATAGGTTAAGGTGGGGATGGGTCGAAGTCAACTCAACCAATAGTATTTAGTTAGGTTTGGGTTATTATATTAACCTTATCATAAAGTATTAACTCTTAGTTTATTAGTTTCACTTTTACAATGTCTCTTCGTATTTTTAAATTATATGGTTAATAAACATACTATATACATCCAAGAGACCCTCAAGTGTTCCATTAATGATACACATATCATGATATCAGTCTCTTGGCGGATCCATAGATTTTTATATATTTAATATCAATTAAAAATATAATATTTGTTTTAAAAACTCTTTTATGTCAATTTTGACACCATTGAATAATTGATTTTTGAAAATATCATAGCAGAATTATTACATCGAAAATAGTTTATTTAATCAATAATAACATATCATATTAACCTATAGAATTATTGGTATTTATAAAAAGTCTCAAATTACATTTATTTTGGTATTTATAATATCAATTATTCTAATTTTTCATTAATTAGGTAATTACTGCATCACAATTGTGTCATAAATAAATTAAATTATTTAATGTCTAAAAATTATAAATAAAATACCTTTATGTATGAAATATTTTTATATTTCTAATGAATATTTACAATCGAATTTATCTTATGTATAAACCTATATTAAAAATATTTTAGTAAATAAACTTTGATTTTAACTCTTTTAACTCTTCTTTGAATTAAATAATAATAAATGTCCTAATCTAATACAAGTGGACCAAAATGATAATATTTTACAACTTGATATTAATCGTGTCTTTCGAAATTTATAAATTCCACTCACAGAAGCGGTAAAAATATGTTTTATGAAAAATTAGGTTTTTTAACTACCACTTAGTGGTTTTACTATTCATCAAAAAATGAAAGTTTCCAGAAAAATACCAAAAATTAGGCCTAAGCTATATTTGATATTATGAATTCAAAAATGATGCCTATTTTAACAAAATCAAAACATATCAGTTTCATTAATTAATTTAAAAATTAATTCTCGTCGTCAAAACAAATAGCCTGTTTTTAAGAGATAATAATTATCCAAAGATTGACACTTGTTTATGTCCGATTTAATTTTGAAATTAGGTACAATGACCAACATTTTATTAAATGGTAAAAATATATTCTAAATAAACTTTAAAACCACTCAAATTCAAAATTTATCAATATAAATTATTTCGATTAAAAAAGTTGTTTTTAATTAAAATTTAGTAATTTTCACTATTCATCAAAATATAAATTTTATCTGAAAAGTTCCAAAATTTCACCTTAAGCTAAATTAGATATTTTGAATACAAAAATGAAGACCATTTTTAGAGATAAAATTTATAAAATTTCAAAAAGTAGGTATTACTATTCATAACGGCTAGTTTGATTGGTTGTGGTGTGGGTTAGAACTTGATGTTGCGTACAACACACACTACTGTATAATTCAAAGGAAAGAGTACTGTGGAAGCTTGGAATGTTTCATTGTATATTTTTTTGATGTCCCCATTCTAAAAAGTAATTTTATTTAGTCAAATTTAATATATAAAAGTTTAAAATATTGGATTTAAAAAGGGTTCACTATTAAAAGTTGGTAAAAGTGCAATACTGAAAATGAATTTGTTCTTAAATTATGTCTAAGAAACTCATAATATTGATTCTAAACATATAAGTATTATATAAAGATTAAAATTTAGTTAATACAATTCATAACCTCTTTTGAACGGCTTGTTTGGTATGTCATGGTGTGCTTGAACTCAGTTTTGCGTGTAGTGCAAATTATTGAATTATTTTAAAGAAATAACACACTATGAAATCTTGGGGTGTTACATTTTCCCCTCCTTCAATAAATTGTGTCCTAAAAATTTGAAATTGATCTTTTAAAATAAAAGGTTGAATATAGAAAATATCTTTGTGGGAAAACCCACATCGAGTATTGGGTAAATTAAATTTAGTCTTAATGAGAGGAAAAGAGAAATGAAAGGGTCACCACCAAATTATGATCCCTATTCAGAGAACATTAGTGGAAATTAGAGATATATAATTGGAGGAAAAATTCAAATATTTATAGGTAGTGACTGAGGACATCAATCAAAAACAAGTGTAAAATTTTGGGCCTTAAATTCATCAATCTATGATAATTTAAAATAACATCGGTTCAGCCAAACATATGGTATTCAGATAACAAATGTTTTTTGTTTTAAGATCCCTTCACTAAAGTATAAGAATTAATTTCATCATTGAATAAGGGAAGAAGAAAAATATATACTTGACAAGTAGAGTCTCATCCTTTAACTATGTTCTACCACAAACTCATCTTCCACTCTAAAAGATAATAGAACATAAAAATAAAATTCTATTTATCCTATTTGTATAGGGTTAAAAAATGAATTTATAAATCATCTAGCGGAACCATTAAAAAACAACATTATTCAATCCAGGACATCATGTGGGTTAGTGGTAGGTGATACACCATTATCGCCCTTCGGTTGTGGGTTCACGTCTCGTGGCCTTGCCGGACGCGACGGGTTGCCACCCGACCTCCGAGTTATCCTTTTTATGGAAATCCAAAATAATCCAAACTAGAACTATCCAAAATACTTCAATCCAAAATTTACAAGGAAGGTAAACACAATGAAGATCCTTTTTTCCGCATAATAACATGTGAACACCTTCATCATGTATTCTTTTAAAACATTGCAACATCCTGATTTACCATAAAACCATATTGATTACATTCATGATCCGTTATTCCTTAAAGAATAATAGATATACTCCATAAATCCAAAAATGTTTTAAACCCCAAAAATGATGGAATATACAAATCATTAATCAGTTTCAAGGTAGTCAAGAATATCCGATATAATTTATCAAAATCAATCATGTATTATTCAAAAAATCACTACCTCGGTATCAGAACCATATTATGGTCTATGTTTCTCTCAACCATATATTTTCCAAAAATATAACCTGCTATTGAGTCACTTTTCTTTGTTCCACAAAATATCAAGTCCTTAATGAAATAGTACTGTAGTACAATCCTTATATACTCCATAATTATTATTACAAGTACATTGTAGATACAACACTCAAATGACATAATCAACATTAGAACTCTAATCATTCCTCTTTATCTGTGGTGGTATCATAACTTTATTATTATCCAATAGAATCATTTGTGGAATAGTCTGATGACTGGGACATAGGATCGTATAGTTTCGAAAATCCTTGAAAATGAAGCAGTGTACATTTGAAACCATTTTCTTACCCTTAGAGTAACGTACTTTGTGCCCTTTTCCTACACACTTATAACAATCTCCCATTCCTTTCAGGCAAGTTACAGGGTGTTTCTTCCCATAGTTATCACATATGGTAAAATCATTTTTTCCCTCTTCCCTTTATCCATATTTCTCTCTTCCATCCTTTTCTTCTTTTGCTTCCCCTCAAAGCCATAGGACTCAGTAAACTCTTTACTTATCTTATCAACACATGATATTATTTCTTCATATGATGATAATACATGGGAGACTATTTCTCTTATAAATTCTGGCTTAAGACCATGAAAAATATGATCCTTCTTTCTCATTGGATCATGTGCATTGCTGGAGTTCTCATTCCTTATACTAGGAGCCACTTCTAAACAATGGCATACACTAGATTAGTTTATGAATAACAATACCTAATCCCAAACTTGTAAAACACATAACATAAATTATAAACTTTATGGATATAATCCATAATCCTAAAATTGTCTCCTTTGAGGAAGTATATACTCATAAAACCTGTATAATGGTTTGTAAAGAAAATGAGAATTGTCCTAAGAATATCCCTCAGGAGTGTCGTAACCAAGAGTGCATCAATGCCCATTGTCGTGCACCAGTTCCCGTTCGAGTGTATCTCAAAGCAGTATTTTCAGGTTTTACCCCTAGGCACATCTATGCCAGAGCCACCTCTACCTGCTCGTATCTAGACAGGGATGTATTTCTCGGACAACTCACAAAATTTCTACAATACCAAAATTCTAGGATGTTCTTCTATACTAATCCTCAATGTCCATCTTAGATCTATGTGCTATAATCAAAGTTTATCTAAATATAGCTTCTATGGTTTGTACAAAACTTCCTCTGATACCAACTGTAACGTCCCGACCCCAGTTACCCAGAGTCGGTGAATTATTACATAACATTGTCATGATCACAAAAGATCATGTCTCGAACGACCGATTAGTTTAGTAGCCTTGGAAACACTAGATATATTCATAAAGTTTACATTACATCAATAAGTGAAAAACTACAACAATATATTTTCTTCATATCCCCTCATACTATCCCTGCAGGTCATTCATAAAATACTTCTTCACATCCTGGGAAAAATAAAACATAGAAAAATCGGTGAGCTCAAATGCCCAGTAAGGATAATAATATAGCAGAAAATTTCTTAAATATGATTAAACATTTAAGGAAATGTATAACATAAACAAAAGCCTTTTAAAACTGAACTTCAACATAGTATGGAAAAAATAAAATGAAATAATGCCATTTACTTATTCACATAGATATTCTACTAATAGAATATTCACATGAAATATCAATAACCCCTTTCATAATGATGGAATGCATAATACCAGACTATCATAACCACATAGCCAATGCCTCGTGCTAAGACTACAAATAAGATTTTTCCAAGGCCTTGTGCCAAGACACTAGTTTGTCTCATGAGACCTACCGATGCATCGAGGAGCTATAGCGGGCTCCACCGGTCACATATTAAGTCCAATGAATTCCCATATGAAAAGGTTCAAACATAACATAAACATTCGTATTAAAACTAGCATACAAAATTTAAATACTTCATCCATAAACCACGAATGGTATAAGAATAACATATCCACAGTCAAACTCATCACAAAAACATCATAACAATATTGATGTTTTGTATTATAATAAATCAACTTCAAATAAAATTAAAATCCATCAAAGGATGTTGACATAGATGAAATCAAAACTATTTGAGAGAAATATATCTTTTTTTGAAATAATTTAAAAGTCACACGTTTATTAAGGAAGTAATTTAAAAGATATTTTTGGGTCAAATTGTCCCATACCACTATGAAACTTTTGAAAAGAAATATCATTTCAAAAAATTCATGTCCAAATAAAAAAATCCTTAAAATCATTTTGAAAACATTGACATTAATTAAAAATATTTAGATAGATAAATCCTTAAAATAATTAAAATTCTGATTTTGATAAAGAGTACCTTTCATAAATTCTTAAAATATTCATTTTGAAATCATTTAAAAGTCACATAATTATAAAATAAAACATTTATTTGAAAATATCCTTATAATCTAGTAAGGGATGCTTCGAAAATTTTATAACAGCGGAAAATAGTCGCACCCACCGTATAAGTTAAAAAAATATTCTTACCTTAATTCTGTCGAAAAGGTTAAAAAAGACCTTGTTTGGAAAACGATGGAAATATTACTTTATAAACATCATATAAAAAGTCAAACAAGGGAATAAATGAATTTAAACCCTATTCTGTAAAATAGTAAGAATGTTTTGAAATATAATGTAATGAAACATGGATGTGGATGATAAAGAGGCCCCAGTAGATAATTACGTATAAACAACCTTGGATAATGAAGAGATTGTGAAATAACCCTTACCATGTAATTTTCCTTGGTTGGGGTTTGGTTAACCACCTATTTAATTGTGAAATAATTGTTATTAAATTATATAAGAATCATATACATTATTATGTTATCATATATGATCTTTTAACATTGCTTTGTCAATAATATCTTAGTATTATCATCGTTTCGGGTGTTAACTTGCTAGTTTTTTTATATGTTTTGTTACATAAGACATGTTTTTCATGGATAGGGTGTATCTTATTCATATTCAGAATGATATTAAGTCCTTAAACATTATTTTTCAATCATCAAATGATAATTATACTTGAATGGATACGATGGAGAATGAATCTCATCGCGTTCGTTGAGACGGTAGTCCGTACGTACGCATGAGCGACAATATCATTTTTTTGATATTTAAATAATATTTAATTGGATGGTATATCTTATATACATAATAATTATCAAGATATATTTATTACTTAGATGAATTAAACATCATTATTATACCCATCCAAATAATAATATATTGAATATCAATTACACCACGATGTGGAGACGGTAAGTCGTACGTACGCACGTATGGTGACATGTCATTTAATGTATGGATATAATACTGAATATGGTTTTAGAAAATTTATAATAATATTACATTATATATTAGATACTGGATTCATTATTTTAGAATGATAATAACAAAGAAATAAGAATTTGAAGAAAAAATGAATTTGAAAAGGGGTGGTGAAAACATTACCTCTTCTTCGGGTTCTTCCTATAGATTTGATCAAAAGGGCTCCTTAGGTTGGATTTCTGATAAAACTAAGGCCTTTAGGATGTATAGAGGGATGTTGGGAGAGTATTTGAGCAGGTTTTGGCCGAACCAAAAGGCATTGAAGGTGTGAATTAATGAGATGGGGGAGTGCCCTTTTATAAGAGGGGTGAAGGGAACCTTTGGAAAAGCCTGAAATATTATTTTATAATAAATTCATATTCGGTTTATAATGGCTTCAAAGTGGATTATTCAAAGTTTAGGGTGGGTATGGGTCTAATACCACTCAAAAAATATAATTTAGACAGTTATGGGTTATTATATTAACTTTATCATTAAGTATTAACTCTCAGTTAATTAGTTTCACTTTTACAATGTCTCTATTTATTTTTATATTATATGGATAATAAACTTACAATATACATCCAAGCAACCCCCAAGTGTTCCATTAATGATAAACCTATCATGATATAAGTCTCTTGGCTGAACCATAGATTTTTATGAATTTAATATCAATTAATAATATAATATTTTTTTTAAAAACTCTTTTATGTCAATTTTGACACTATTCAATAATTGATTTTTGTAAATATCATAACAAAATTATTACTTAGAAAAACGTTAATTAAATAAATCCTAAGATGTCATATTAACCTTTAAAATTATTGGTATTTATAAAAAGTCTCAAATTACATTTATTTGGGTATTTATAATATCAATTATTCTAATTTTTCATTAATTAGGTAATTACTGCATCACCATTGTGTCATAAATAAATTAAATTATTTAATGTCTAAAAATAATAAATAAAATACCATTATTTAGGAATCCATATTATATTTCTAATGAATATTTACAATCAAATTTATCTTATGTATAACCCTATATTAAATTTTTTTTAGTAAATAAACTTTGATTTTAACTCTTTTAACTCTTCTTTGAATTAAATAATAATAAATGTCCTAATCTAATACAAGTGAACCTAAATTATAATATTTTAATCCTTGATACTAATCTTGTCTCTTGGTGTTTATAAATTCCCCTCACAGAAGTGGTAAAATTATGTTTTATGAAAAATTCAGTTTTTTAACTATCACTTAGTGGTTTTAGTATTAATCAAAAAATTAAAGTTTCCAAAAAAATATCAAAACATAGGCCAAAGATATATTTGATATTATGAATTAAAAAATGATGTCTATTTTACCAAATTCAAAACATATCATTTTCATTAATTGATTTAAAAATTAATTCCCGTCGTCAAAACAAATAGCTTGTTTTTAAGAGATAATAACTATCAAAAGATTGACACTTGTTTATGTCCGGTTTAATTATGAAATTATGTACAATGACCAAAATTGTATTAAATGGTAAAAATATATTCTAAATATAATTTAAAACCACTCAAATATATAATTTATTAATATAAATTATTTTGATTAAAAAAGTTGTTTTTAATGTAAATTTAGTAATTTTCACTATTCTTCAAAATATAAATGTTATCCGAAAAGTTCCAAAATTTCACCATAGGCTAAATTCGATATTCTGAATACAAAAATGAAGTCCCTTTTGAGAGATAAAATTTCAAAAATTAGGTATTACTATTCATAACGGCTGGTTTGATTGGTTGTGGTGTGTGTTAGAACTCGAAGTTGCGTACAGCACACAATACTGTATTATTCAAAGGAAATCATACCGTGGAAGCTTGGGATGTTTCATTGTATTTTTTTTGATGTCCCCATTCTAAAAAGTAAAATTATTTAGTCAAATGGAATATATAAAAGTTTAAAATATTGGATTTAAAAATGGTTCACTATTAAAAGTTGGTAAAAGTGAAATACTGAAAATGAATTTGTTCTTACATTATGTCTAAGAAACTCATAATATGGATTCTAAAATTATAAGGATTATATAAAGTTTAAAATTTAGTTAATACTATTCATATCCTCTTTTGAAAGGCTTGTTTGGTAAGTCATGGTGTGCATGAACTCAGTGTTGCGTGTAGTGAATGTTATTGAATTATTTTGAAGTAATAATGCACTATGAAATCATGGGGTGTTACATGGACACCGTTAATTGACTATGAATATCATGCCCTGGTGGCTCTGCATATGTCTCCCACAAAAATGGACATCAATCAAAGGAAAACTCATCCCTTGGAGAGTCCCCTCTTACCACAGTATGCCCAATGGATTTCAAGCCTCATTTCATCCCTCCTAATTCAAGTCACCACAGGACTATGGTTTACACCTTATATCATCACTGACGTCTATGGAATGCCAAAACACATTAAATACGAATAACCTAAATATTTTGAAGACTTATACAAGTCCAAATTCGTCATCACTACATGGAGTTAAACTACAAGGCCAAAATCGTCCTCATCTCACAACTTTAAAATGAAAGGCCAAAAACCACCACACCGTAATACGCTAAACTACAATGCAGTAGATTTTTCCTAAAAATACCCCCTAATGTTGAATTCACTATTATAAGATGCTGACATGGAACCCTTGTGATTCCATGTTTCTCACACTAAGAATAGATCATGTGCTCTTTGGGATATTTGAAAGAGATCAACCATGACATTATGGAAAAAAAACAACCCAGGTATTTGGTCCTAGCAGCATGACCCTAAAAGGCATGTCGTGGTTTCCTCCCCATTTATGAACCCCATGTCTTGTCCATGTGATGTTAAACGACTCATTATCCCAAAGATAGAACGAATACCTCACCTAGTGTAAGTGTGAAATCTATGTAAGGGACACCATTACATGACTAAATCACATCCCAAATGTCCCCAATATTTCCTAGTATACCCCACCCATATTCCAAACTTCATTATTTAAGTGATCATGAATCCCCATAATCCCCAAGGCCATCTCGGATGGAAGGGAAATGTCTTACAGACACCATTGATTGACTATGCATATGATGCCCTAGTGGCTCTACATACATCACCCACAAAAATGGCCATCAATAAATGGCAAATTTTTTCCCATGAGATTCCTCTCCTATATCAGTATGCCCAATGACTTCCAAGACTCATTCCACCCCTCCCGGTTCAAGGGCCCATAATGCCATTGTTTTCATTTTCCTTCTTTTAAAAATCTAGGATATATTGGAACATATGGGAAAAATCACCTTTGGTCTCTTTTTAGGCTTCTAATATATATGATATTCATGTGAGTGAATTTTATCCACATGAAATGTAATAGTTCTACCGCTTCTTTATGGGTTTCCCTGATGATGTTCTCCTAAAAAGCCTCCTATTTTTTATTAGGGTCACCCATAGAAGATAGTCATGAACCATATTATTAAAGTTCCCAATCTACATAATCCTCAAAGATGATCATATGTGGATGGTCAGTGTCTGGTTAAAACCTTTGTATGACTATGTGCAATATGACATGGAGGCTCCGCATATGTTGCCCAAAAAATGGTCATCAATCAAAGGCATATTCATCCCCAGTAGAGTTCTTTCTAGAAATCATACGATCAAATGATATTCACTTCTTGTCACACCCCTAGATTTGGAAAACTCATAGATGACAGATTATGTAGCTCCTTTTTACCAGGTTCCACTAAAATAGAAAAATATTTTAACTAAACTATCCAATTAACATATCTCCCTCAGGCTGGTAAGAAATCTGTGGGGACAATCGCCCACTCAAGTATGACAAGAATTTTCATTATGTTCTTAGTCATAAATACTCAAGACGTCCACCTTTTTTGGATCTCTATATTAATATAAATCCAAAATGTTGAAAATCACATCTGGCCATCCGAAATGGAATGTTAGTGTCTTGGGGTAACATTGATGGACTAAGTAAATCATGCACTGGTGGCTCTGGATATGTCTCCCACAAAAATTTCCCTAAATCAAAAGAAAATTCGTCTCAAAGAGATTCTTTTCCTACCTATGAATTCCTAAAGCATCTTATGAACCTCATGCATGTCCAGATTCAAAAAATCTATGTTCAAGAGAAATCCATAACCCATGAATGTAGGATACTAGAACATTCCCGACTAGTGCTCCAGAGTTGGCCCCCTACCCCATTATGTTTGGTCCAAACTGTTTTAACTAAAACAACAGTATTAAGACTTATTGTTAGGAATATGAAATTCCAAAAATGATGTTATACTCACCAAAGGGCAAATCCCTTAAAGGCACCTCTGGGAAAAAGTTGTGTATCGGTTCATAAAAAAGGTATTGTCCCCTGAGAAAAAGAGAAAAGCTTGTTAGGTCAAAAATCATCAAAGGGTGGCCTAAATAATCCATGATATACACACCAAGTTGTTATTAAGTAGGCTTATGAAAAAATTAGGGTAGTAATGAAAAATAAATAAATGTTTCTGGGGTATTCAATTAAACCTCAGCTATAGTCAAACTACTCTCTCTATGTCCATTGGCTCAAGACAAAATTATATCTCTATTTGGATTTATCAGTTTACTTATTTCAAGACATTGTTTAAAATTAACACTTTATTGAAATGATATTTATAAGAAGAAAAAGAGAATGGGTACTTAAAATCAAAATTTATTTCATTGGTTTCATAAAAAATGGACGAACATCCCCAATTAGGAGTCTCTACTGAGTAATAAAAGGGAATTTAAGATGTTGTAATTTGGTATAGAACTAAAACAGGGCCGTATTATCCCTTTCCAAAAACATGGTAATTGATTGTTGTGGTCCATTGATGGTATTTTTCAAAGAATTTATTTCCTCCATTTTGTCTTTGACCATCATACACAACCATTTTAATATAGCTTTAAGTCCCCACCCTTTCATCTAGATGACTTCATAATTGGATCATGAATAGACTGGTTTTGCCTTAAACTAGGTTGTGTGGACCTCACACTCCTTCAGCTCTTCCTTTTGAGCCACCACCAAATCATAGGCCTTCACAACCTCAGCTGCCAGATGATTAAATTCATCTGAAATATCTTAGAAGGATGCCGCCTGGTTATGGGAAGAATTAAGCTTGGATAGCTTGTCATTGAAAGAGGTGATGTCTTCATAGGAAATTAAGATTTGATAAATAAGGATTTGAAGGTACTAATAATAAATTCTTCCAAAACCTAAATTAGTAAATAACCCTGCAAAATGTTCACCCTCATCGGCAAAATTGGCCAGGGGTGTCTCCATGACATGAAAATGTAATTGGCTCCATGCCTCTTTGTATACATCCTATTGTCTTTCCACGACATTGGTACTTCTATCCTACCTTCGTTCTATGTGCTTTTAAGCGGGAAGTATTGCCGTAGGTGTGGGGAGGGACCTAAATCTAGTCACCCAAGGTGGGAGACTCTCTTTTCCCTCAAATCTCCCAACAATTGGGGTTAGATGCAGAGGAATAACTATGGCCTATAGAATGATTAGCGATGCTCGGTAAGTTTCCGTCTCATCAAGATCATGGAAAATATCTACAGGATGGGGGTAATTCAAATCTCTTCCCACCAAAATGGGTTGTTCTGATGAAACCCCTTTGAGACTCTTTTGAAAAAGGATCGAGCACCTTCTCACCATGAGGGCAGGAGGATGAGATGTATCAGTGTTGTTTGTTGAAGGGACGAAAGTAGAAGGCATGGTTGTTGAACCTCTTGTGGTGAAGGGAATGTGTGGTATTGTTATTTGGGCAGGAATGGGAAAAGAAATGGTCAATGGTTTCTATACCCACTGAACTGGTTCCCTCAACATCCCCGTATGGTAACAAAATACCAATAGTTGGTCATAATCCAGCAATATGAAGGTGGGATTTGTAGTGTTAGGAATTATAATCTCCCTTGCAGCACCATTGTGAAACATCATAATCCAAAATTGATGAAGGACCACATGATGGTATTCTCCACTTAGTTGAAAAACCAGAAGAAGTGTAGTCTTTTGAAGGCATCCAACCTTCATGAAAACTGGTAGGAAAGGTAGGGTTCACAAATATATACTCAGTCTACAGGGGAAGTGAGCATCCCATCCTAAATATTGATGAGGTATGAACATTCTTCCATGGAACCACACCTATCACCTCTAAATGATCTAGGACGGGTAAGATGAAGTGAAAATGAAATATGAGAGGGGTCATTGAACACCCTAATCACATCGGTAACACTCGGATTTTGGGGACAAATTGTTGAAATGCTGAGAAGTGCCGAATGAAATTCGTAATGGGGAACCCATGTGATTTTCTGATATTAATATTTGGGACAGTGTTCCTCTATCCACCAGTATAGGAATTGGAATGGTCCACTAAAATGATGCCCAGACCTCCCTTCTTACAATATGTCATAACAATTCATAAAGTCGGGTGAGGGTAAAAAGGGCCAAATTAATCGGTCGACCCACCCCCTGCATGGAAGCCATCAACAAGGTGTTGGCCCGAACCCCGGTGTATATTTCATGGGATGGGAAGATTCATCCTCATGATAACATGGAGAAGAAACCATCTAGACTAAGAACATGTGATATGTACTACTAAATCTCATATCCCCATGTGGAATACCACCTAGGTTAGAGGGTAGAACAGTATGACTGTGGAGTTGGGTGGGACTGAGGGGCTGTGTGGGTTCGACTACATCACACCATTGGCTTAGTCCCATTTGTCTTCAAGAATAACCTTATCAATTATTTTAATGGAATGAGGTAACAATATTTGAGGGGATAATCTAGTGATCCAACTATCATGACCAATAAACTCTTTATCAAAGGAGAAACTTCATCAGGGTCATTCCTAGTGGTAACAGGTGGGAGAAACTCGTCATAAATATCTCCGAGATTAGGGAGACCTACAATATTGTAGATGTCTCACCGAGTAATCCCCACCTCTCCGTGCAGTAGGAGAATGGTGTTGGTGCTTGGACACCAGCATCTCAACACTTCATGAAGGAAATATCATGGAGAGAAGATTGCAAACTAAGACAACTAGGCTGCTTGGTGCATTCCCACCACCTCTAACTAGTTGGGGGACTCCAGAAAGGTCTGATACACCGAAAAAAATAAAGCCCACTAATCATAGAAACATACTCCATCCTGCAAGTCCCATTTTGTACTCTACTCGCCACTAGGAGTTTCTCAAGATATACTGATAGTGGATGGGCATTCTGAGATGTATGGTCTCGGGACACCCAGGTGGATCCCATGGTTGCCTTTAGTCCATGCAGAAACTCACAATATGAAATGGTTTCCCTGAGTATAAGTGGTGATGACTTCTCTAGTTGGTAAATGTTGGCATGATCCTCATCTCGTGGTACCTCTAAAAGGACGAAATGGTTTTCAGGGTTAGGAAAAAACAGATGCACGTCACCAAGAAGACCAAAGCTGTAAAGTGGAAACTATATGGAAAATGAGTAAACTAGAAGCTCTAGAGTGAATAAGACCATCATATCACTTCCATGGGGAATTATGTGTGTTTGGAGATTATCATAGCTATTCTTCACCATGGAACACATCATCTTCATCGAGATATACGAAACATGAGAATCATCCATTGTAGCCTGCATAAGAAGATCCAGAAGCTGATAAAGAGTCAGTTAGATAATAATTGTTTAGAAAAGGCAATTAAAACAAGGACTAAAGGGAAGAAAACATGTCTAAAAAAGGATCCATGTACTATTCTAAAAAGTGGTACGCTGAAAGAGAAATCTACGTACAAAAAACATGTGAAAGCTACTCTGCTTATAGATATGGAATGAAGATACTATTCATTGTGTGCAGCCATGGTACACGGAATGACTTCGATGCACAGACCCACGAACCATAGTCCCATAAACAGAACTGTTGTGGAATGTACAAAACATGATCCTCGGCCTCAGTTATGTTCTAATATGAAAGTGGTGGATTAAAATATAAGTTCGTATTAATAGTTCTGCGGTTCAGTTCACTGATTCATGTTTGGTATGAGAGAAAGTCTGTTGTGTTTCCTTCTTTCATGTGGAATCTAGATTTTATGTTTTAAATTTCTATAGTCCCATTCATAGAAACTAATATTTGGTACGTAGATGGTTAAATGGAAAGGAAATCAGTTTGCTGAACAAACTTACTAGTTCACGAGCGCAGTTTTTACAAGGATAATGATACGCGAATCTGAAGGAGGTCAGGAGCATGTTTTTCCATGAGAAATGGTAAAAAATGACATGGGTGCCTACATATCAGTTTGGTCCCCCCCCCCCCCCCTATCAGGTTTACCAGTTCTACCATGAACCATATCAGTTCAGGACCACTTCTACATTGGAATAGTCCCCTTTTCGTTCCAAACAGACACTATTTTGATGGTGTTCATGTGATGGGTCCTAGAAATTCCTCTACTAAGAAGAAATACCATCGTAATCAGTTTTCAGATGGAATGAAAAACATTAATAAGTTTATCAAGGTGAAGGGACTGAAATTGTGTTTAATTCCTTTAATGGAACTTGAAAGAATTCATGTTTACAATTTACCTGTATACCATCACCGAGAATGGTTTGCAGGATGATGAATTATGAAATTCCAAGTGCATGGGATGCTCCACGAACTGTTGGCATGCGAAACGATGACCAAAAAGTAGGGAAAACAATGAACAGTGTCAACTGAAGGAGTTCTTCATGAATGACAATCTTCTTACCACACTGCAAACCACTGAGATCATCCATTAAGTAGACGGGCAGGGTTCTATGAACCATTATCGCGAACCAAAGAATCAACAAACCCTTGTTAAATGAGTCTTCTGTGGGTCAGAGTATTTCTTCAATGGGCCTTTGTGAATTGTGTCATGTTTCTAAAAGATATGATCACTATGATTCTCTATAAAAGGATCATAGTAGAAGAAAAAATGAGGTGAAAAAGAGACAGATATAGGGATGGATGGAGGATGAAAGCATTAAAAAAACCAAGTGGTTGCACATCGGCTTATATCTTGTTTCATCGGTGATGTATGAACCGTGGTCCACTTACTCTTCTGGAACAACCAACCGTATAAAATAAAAACAAGGTAATTAATAATAATAATAATAATAATAATAATAATAGAACATGGAACCCATCTGGTAAACCACAGACTAAATACTTCTCAAAGATGAATTTCCAGTGAATGGTAATTCCCCTGACCCTCCATGAATATGGCGCTCCGCGTAGCGTAACACTAGGTCGACTGAACCTAGTGTTGTGTAACCAATCGGTACGTAGATATAACCCAATGAGGAAGGTGAGACGTGTACCACTTTGGTATGTGGTTGGTGATGCACATGCCTGCATAATAAACTCTTACACGGATGGCCCTCCTACCTACATACCACAAATGGTATGTGAAACCTTCTCCATCCCACATTAGAAACCATTACATGGAATGGGGTCTGTTCGGTTATTTTTCCTTCTGGTTCCATCCTCAACCCTCCATTAATGTACAGTTCTCTATAATCCCTCTTCTAACCAGACCCCTAGCTCGAGGCTAGAGAAACCTCTAAAGCCATTGGACCCATATGATCAGGACGTTGGGCACATCAGTGCACCCCATTAATTATACATACCCACGGTAAGCATAGTCACAAAGGCCATCAAATCAATGTTGTGGGCATTGGTAATGCCTGTAAGGATACATTCACATGGTAACCTTGAGTCCAACCATGGGATGCTGATGCTAACCTCCCCGTTCTAGGGAATAGGGGTGATCACATGCTTTTAGATTCAATGAGGATCAGTGATCATTCAAAAGTATTATGTTAGCTCCCCCATTGATGATGACGAAACTCCTCCCCTTCCAAAAACATGCTTAGGGGTGCTCGTACTAAGGTATGTACCCGATCTTCCAAGGAAGGGCCATGAAACCTTTAATACCCTTTCACATGGAGTGGTTCATCGCTATACACCCTTGCCCATGGTCGCCCCACCCTCTTCTGCCATGGGCTCTCCCTCCCCCACTAATAGTGGAGGAAGAATGTGCTTTATTGAATCATTCAAATCATCTTGTTTCTCACACTAAGCATGACTCCCATGGGCTTAGAGGTTTGTAAGGATTACAAAATGAGCACCTAATAATAACTATGAGAACTGTTACTCTAATTGAAAAAGGATACATAGGATGCCTACTAGAAGGCCCGAGCTCAAATGGGTGCCCATCCAAAAGGGGTCCACCCAATAATATCCCCTCAAATGGGAAGCTTTCATGCATAATCCCCACACAATATGAACTACATGTGTTCTAATTTTTTTCCAAGGATACGTACGAAGCCCTCCTTGTGGGCCTGATCCCAACATCATGTCACCATATATCCCCCTAGATTAAGATATACTCCAGAGTGCCTTACAATATGGCTAAGTCCACATCACCTCCATGGCTTCAAACATACACATGCACACCAAGATCTTTCAAAGCAAGGGTATACCTTGGAAAAAATCTTCTAGAATGAACCATGGATTAATGAACATAAAAATAAGACTTAAATCTATAAGAGAGTCCCAAAAACAGGCAACAATCCTCCCCCAGAAGGGTGTAGTGAGCCTAACCTCCCACCCTCTCGACCAATGGAGTCCTCATGTGTCATTGGCCAAATTGACAGCAAAAACATTCCTGGTTAGGAAAAGAATGTTAATGAATCATCGTTACCAGTGTCGTTGGGCATTCTCGACTCCACGAATGAACCCGTTAAAGGCCATCTGCAGATGTTATCGTCAAGAAGGACTGATTGCATGTGTGCTTGGCCCCGACGCAATCACATGCGGGGACCAATAGTTCCCCACATGGTTAATTCATCCCTTTTAATGGATAATTATGTTGAATGGGTTGAAACAAGGAATGGTAAATTTGACGAGAGCCCATCTTTATGGAAAAAGGGATAGGTGACGATCCTCATCGTGCCATATCTGCATCACGCATAACATGCGCCATCTCTGAGGCCTAGTAGGGACATAATGATGTATTCAATATTACTATATAATATTTATGATATAAATATAATTAAATATTTAAAATATCATATATAACTTCCAACCTTATATTTATTTTATAATATGATCATTTCGCCCATGTGTACGATGTACTACCACATAAAAAAATGTGATTTGTTTTTAACGTAAGATTTACATGTTATGTAATAAGGATAAAATTAATCAATTCATTTTATATATAAGTAATAATATAATTTATATAAATTAAATATATCAAACTCTACATTACCCTCTCACTCGTTAAGGGAATTGTAATGACCCAATGTTTTGTCAATGGAATTCCCTTCTTATAATTATTCCTTATAGTATAATCAAATTAGGAATCACAGTGAAATATAATTACACTAAATATTATGTGACCATTAAACATATTTATTCCACTTCTATTTTTTGATTTTTGAAAATCCGACATACACGGTTGTGTTCAGGATGATTTTTTGAGTCTAACTAAATAATAATAATTTTGGGTGAATAGTAACATACCCTTATGAATAGTAACCTATCCTTATGAATAGTACTATGACCATTATGAATATTAGATTTTATAAAAATAATAATAACCTTACTCATGAATAATAAATAAAATTTAGGCATCTTATAAAGTAACAATTTTAGTATAGTAAACGTTTCGGTATTTTTGTAAGTCATAAATAATTAATCATAATTAATTAATTAATTTTACAAAATATTTTCTTATCATGTGTTCATAAATTAATAAATATATGTCTTCTTGTTTTTATATAATTTTATAAGACCCTGCATAATTTTTGAATGCATTATAAAATCAGTTTTAATTTTTAAAATTGTATTTTCCAAGTAAATGATGATTTTAATGAATTATTAAATTATTCATATTTATAATTTTATTTTTTGAAAAATGGACTTCATTTTTGGATTATATATGTCAATAAATTTTTTGGGAGAAATTTTGGGATTTTTCTGAAATACATGATTTTTTATGAATAGTGAAATACCGTAATTTCCCAAAAAAATAAGCTAAATAAGCTCATTATATAGTCATGTGTGATGTTATGTGGATGTAAGACCACATGGTTTGGGATTAAATTATAAAATTCATATTATGTTTCATGGAATACTCACTATTACATGTCTTGTGAGGAAATAATAAATTAATGGTTTTCATATTATGAAATCCCCTCTCACATCCACTATAAATCTCACCCTTCACTCCCTCATACCCCCACACCTCTCCAGCTTCAATCCATTTCTAACTTCTACACAAGAATATTCTCTTGACCTTTCCCCACATCCTAGAGTTATAGTTTCATCCTAACACCAAGCTTATTCCCCCTAAGGAGGATCTCAAGAGGGGGATTCAAGAGGCAATTTTTCTCCATCTTTCCATATAAATTACTTTCAATTTCATGTTCTTTTCTTATTCGCTCCAAACCAATCATTGTCCAAATGGATTCGTAACTCTAGTATTATACATATCATGTAATTTTTTGATACTAATGGGATATTATATAATCCAAACCCTTTCTCCTCTTTTTTTTATTTTATAAAAGAAAACGTTCTTTGTGAGTTTTTAATCTATCACCTTCAAGAATGACATGTTTTCTTTTTTCATTTCAACCTTCAAGTCTGGCCATTAAACCATTTTACTGGTTGAACTAGGATATTTTATATGTATAAATTTCTATTTAATTTTTTTTAAATATCATATGTACATATTACTAAATGATTATTCAAAATAAGTTCATTGTGGTCAAAAAAACCGCACAAAATAACTCAAACAATCATCAATTAATTTTTATCTCATGCTTCATCCACATAGACTAAAATGTAATTAATTATAAGATAATTTTAACTTAATGAATATAAATAATAACATGGAATATATTTTTTGTATTTTTATCCATAATCTACACAATCATCAATTCATTAATTTAAGTGAAACGCTCAATAAAACCGTAAAAATGAACATCCCTGAGAAAAGTTTTTGAACTCTATAACTAATAAAAAAGCCCATAAATAACATAATTAAACAAAAATGACCCCGGTTAATGTATATATGTTTTTATAATTTCTAATTATTGAATATAATATTATTATACTGGACATTTAGGTGAACGAAGCATTCAGATATAAGGAATGTGGAAAATCTAGAACCCAATTTTCATTCTTTGGGTAATCCCTCCTTCACTCAAAATATGGTATGGTCACTCCTTGAAAATAATTTTTTAATCATTTTAATACCATTTTTGGGATATAAATCTTTTCTAATGATTTTTATTTCAAACAAAATGTCTTCCAAAAGAACTCTTCTTTTAAGAACTCCCCTTTTAACTATAATTCAAGGTTGATGGTTTTTGTATCGAATATGTTATTCCCCAATTTTTTCGGAACCCAATGTTTATGAACATGTTCTTATGATATGGAACCAATTATTTCCCATTGTTTACTTATGTTCATTATTTATATATATTCTATATGGCATTTATGATAATGGTAATGTTATGATATGATGGGTGCGCCTGGAATTTTACATCTCTCCAACGCATTGGGTAATGTGATGAATCTCATGAGTAAATGTGAAATTATGTGTGAACAAGATTCTAGATTTGTTCAAAATTATTTGGGGTAGTTAACCACTATGAAATGATGTTTCATTTTTATGCATTTCCACATTTCATGTCTTATATTTATGCTTCCCCTTATGTCTGTGATCCTTCGCCTATGTTATGATTACACTCACCCATGCTATATTGTTCTTATATGTCCTATTACTGGGCTTCTAGATCACCCCCTTTGATGTATATCCTCAGGTGACTACATTTTTTAAGGAGAATTCAAGTTCCGGTAAAAATATATAGAAGAAGAAATTTAACAAATATTTATGCTCGATGTTGTAATTGTTGTGTATTGTCCTAGTTTTTCCAAGACACTAAATTGTTGGATCATCTATGTGTAATAATATTATCTTTTTTATATTTAAAATGATGTAATGGTAATGTAATAAATGTATGGGTTTCTATAGTTGGTATCATATGAAAAGTTTAGTTAATTTTGGAATTAGGATTAGAGAACCCTTGAGAAAACCTCTAGAATGAGACTATGTACAAATATACACAGAAGAATTTTTTCTTAAGGATCCCATTTGTTCTGATTTTAGTATAAAGTGTTTAACGGAATTTGTTATTCATGACTTGTTGACTTATGTTTTGTTGTAAACATTTGTATTTTATAAAATGATGCGAACCAAGATAAACTAGGACAACATCTAATGTGAGGGTCAATACAATAATTGCACAAACGAAATCCCCAATGATTTGGGAGGTGGAGTTCAAAAATTCATAGCAATGCTTACCCAATTATCTCATGTTTTGAACAATAACCATAATAATGGGGAATGTCTATCTACCTATAATATAGAGAAACTGGCTATCGAATGTTCTATGCGGAAACAACCAACAACGTTTAGTGGATCATCTGATCCCCTAGTTGCGGAACAGTGGGTCAACTCCATGGAGAAGATCTTTTCTGTTCTTCAAAGTTCTGAGACAGAGAAGGTGACACTAGCCATTTATCATCTACATGGATAGGCTGATCAATGGTGGGAATTGATTAAGAACACCAAGCTAAGGGAGGAAATTGAAGAGGTGAAATTTGAACACTTTAAGATAATGTATCATAACAATAACTTCCCAAGAACTCTTCGCATGAAGATGGAGAGAGAATTCATAGAGCTCATGAAAAAAGAAAGGCAATCTTTCACAACCTACGAAGAGAAATTCACAAGGCTTTTAAAGTACGCTTTGGGGTTTTTTATCAACAATGATAGAAAAATTTATTGATTATTTATTGGATTAAAACCACACATTTGAATGGCTCTTGAAATTTGTGACTTTGGGATTTATGAAGATGATGTTTAATGTGCTCTCAATGTATAGATAGGGTTTGTAGAATGGTCCCCTGGCTATGGTGATAAGAAAATAGAGACGAAGTTTTAGGCTGATGGATCTAATGAAAATGGTTAGAAGAAAACTCAATGACCATCATTCCAAAATGTGGGATGTTTCACCATGGGAACAACCTTAATGGGATGTGGAAATGCTTCATGTGTGGGAAAGAAAGAAACCATGCTCAAGAGTTCCGAAAAAATATAAAAATGAAGGAAAATGTGGCAGAATAAAGGAGATAACCACACATGGTTCAATGCTACAACTATAAGGATCTTGGGCAGTGTGCAAGCCAGTGCACTAAACCTTGACTTCTCGAGGGTAATCTGTGTTAGTAACCACCAACGCCAATGGAACAAGGGAAGGCTTTTGACATCAATATTGATGAAGTGTAGAAAAATAATGATGTCATAAAAGGTACACATCCTATTCACTCAATAATTTCAAAAGTATTGTTTGATTCTTGTTCTACACATTTCTTCATATATTCCATGTTTGGTAGAACTATAGAGTCGAAGACTTGAAACCTTATAGTTGAGATGTCTATAAAAATACCGAGTAGTGAAATCATTGCAACCCAATTGTTTGAATCTTCTCCTGTTGGATTTTTTGGGAAGATTCTTATAGTAAATCTTGTAATACTTCCCTTGATAGAATTTGACGCTATAATGGGAATGGATTGGCTCTCGTTATATAGAGCTCATATCAACTGTCTGGAAAAGGAAATATCTTTTCATATTCGGAATCATCCCAGGCTCCACTACAAATGAAAGGATGTTCATGAATCTCCTTTTAAAATATTTCAATGATGTGGGTGTTGATTCCCAATGAAGAAGCATACCTCTCCGAAATGGTTGAGTCAAAGGAAACTTCCATCCATGAGGAAATGACCATCATGAGGGAATACAATGATGTATTTCCCAATGTGTTACTAAGAAATCCACTGGGTTGTGAGGTAGATTTATCAATAGAACTCATACCTGGAGAAACTCATATCTCAAAGTGTCCCTATAGGATGGCTCCTATCGAACTGTTGGAGTTAAAGAAGCAGTTGCAAGAGAATCTGGACAAAGGGTTCACATGCCCTTGTGCATCACATTGGGGTGCACTAGTTCCCTTTGTGAAGAAGAAGGTTGAAAAAATGAGGTTGTGTATCAATTATAGGGAACTCAAAAAGATCAACTTAAAGCACAAGTATCTTATTCCATGGATTGACGACTTGTTCAACCATTTAGGAGGAGATTCATACTTCTCAATGGTGGATATTTGTTCTGGATATCATTAGCTAAAGGTGAAGAAGGAAGATATTCAGAACACTGCCTTCCATACATGGTATGGGCACTATGAGTATCTGGTGATTCCCTTCAGACTTACTAATTCCCCCGCTATATTTATGGATTTAATGAATATAGTCATTAGACATTACCTCTAGAGATTCATGGTAGTTTTTATCAATGATATTCTCATTAACTCCAACAGCAAGGAGGAACATGAATAACATCTAAGACTTGTGTTGGCGACATTGAGAAACGAGATGTTGTACACCATGTTCTGAAAGTGGAACTTTTGGATGAATCACGTCGTGTTTTTGGGACATATGATAACGAGTGATGGAATTTATGTGGATCCTTCGAAAACAAAGGCAATTGTGGAATGCCCTAGGCCCTATTGTGTCACTGAAATCCATAGTTACCTTGTATTAGCTAGGTACTGCCGATGTTTTATGATAAACTTCCCTTGATTTTTATGCTCGCTAATTAAGTTAACATGGAAAGGTGTAATGTATGTCTGGATGGAAGAATGTGAGGGGGGCTTAAAAGAGATAAATATAAGGTTGATCACAACACATGTACCCACACTACCAAAATGTGGATCATGTTTTGTGATAAACAGTGATGATTAAAAAACATCTTGGGTTGCGTACTCTTGAAAAATAATAATGTGATAGCCAACGCCTCAAGACAGTTGAAGATCAATGAACAGAACTACCTGACACATGATTTTGAGCTAGAAGCCATTATTTTGCCTTGAAAATCTGGTGCTACAATTTTCATGGTGAGAAGTGTGACATATACTACAACCACAAGATCCTAAAGTATATATTCACAAAAAAGGATCTGAACATGCATCATAAGAGATGGTTAGAGCTAATAAAGGATTATGGTTACTTTATACACAATCATCCTAGAAAGGTGAATAAGGTAGCTGATGCTCTATGAAGAAATGAATATGCTACTCTATCCATGATACAGATTGAGAAAGACATTGTCTTCTTGGATATGAAAAGGATTGATTTAGAAATCATAAGGTTTGGGGATACATCATACCTTGCTCAAATGATTGTGCAACAATTCATCTAAGAGAAAAGTAAGGAATTAATAAAAGATGATGTGGAGAGACAAAAGAGGGTTAATGCAGTAAAGGAAGGGATGTTGCATCAGTTCTATATCGATGATGATAGTGTGATTCGGTTTGGAATGCTACTTTGTGTGCCTTAATCACCCGGGATAATGTAGAAGCTATTGAGAAATGAACATAGCTCAACATTCTCTATCCATCCTGGTAGAACTAATAGGTACCGTGATCTCTATAAACACTTTTGGTGGGATAACATAAAGAAGAAGAATGCAAATTTTATATCTAGGTGATTTGTATGTCAGAAAGTTAAAGAAGAGCAACAAAATTCCAAAGTGATGATGCAGCCATTGTCTATACCTATGTAGAAATGGGAAAATGTTACTATTGGCATTGTCATGGTTCTCCTAAAGACTTCAGAGGGAAATAATTCCATATTGTTTTTGGTTGATAGACTCTCTAAAACTACCCATTTTATCACTATTAAAAAAGATCTCTTGCTAGGAAAACATGCCAAGATATATGTGAAGGAAGTGGTGAGACTGCATGTTGTTCCACTCTGAATTTCTTCTGACCATGCTCAAAGGATCGCATCTAAATTTTGGAAGTGACTTCAACATTATTTGAGTACTGAATTGAATTTCAGCATGACCTATCCCACCCCTACTGATGGACAATCTGAAAGGACTATTCACACGCTTGATAAAAAGGCTTAGAGCATGATCTTTATAATTCAATGGTGGATGAGATCAGCATCTCCCATTGGTTGAGTTCTCATATAACAATAGCTTCCACTAGAGTATTAATATGGATCCATATGAAGCTCTTTATAGAAAGTGACGTAGAACTCCAACCTGTTTGGATGAAGTTGGAGAAAGAAAGCTATTTGGACCCAATCTTGTGCAAGAGATGACAGAGAAGGGTCAGGTCATCCAGAAAGACATCAAAGCTACATAGAGTCAGAAAAATAGCTACACTGACATCAGTCGAAGGGACTTTGAGTTCGACATTGTAGATAATGTATTCCTTCTAATATCACCAATGAATAGAGTCATGCGGTTTGGAAAGAAATGGATGTTAAGTCCAAGGTACATTGGACTCTTTGAGGTCCCTGACCGCATAGGAGCTCTGGCCTATCAGCTTTCACATCCACTGAATATGGATTATGTTCATAATGTGTTTCACACATCACTCCTATGAAATGTACATACCTGATCCATCACATGTACCCAACTCAGAGGTGGTCTAGCTGGAAGACGATCTGTCATATGAGAAGTAGCCAGTTGAGATTTTGAACTGGAAAGATAAGGTTCTACAATACTAGAAAACCCACATTCTTAATGTGTTTTGGAGGAATCATAAGTTTGAAGAAGCTACATGGGAACTGGAAGAGGTGATGAAGGAGAAGTACCGTCACTTGGTTGTGTAAAATGAAATTTTGAGAGAAATGTTTCATAAGGGTGGAAGAATTTAATGACATGAAGTTTTATCAATGTAATTCCCTTAATATAATTATTCCTTATATTATAATCACCTTTGGAATCACAACCACATATAATTATACTAAATATTTTGTGACCATTAAACAAAACTTTTCCACTTCTTGGTTTTGAATTTTTAAAATCC
Organism: Viscum album; assembly: GCA_963277665.1. Taxonomy (NCBI): domain Eukaryota; kingdom Viridiplantae; phylum Streptophyta; class Magnoliopsida; order Santalales; family Viscaceae; genus Viscum; species Viscum album. The sequence goes on from OY728133.1 coordinate 1,119,176,703, forward strand.
AACATACAAAGTTGTGTTCAAGATGATTTTTTGAGTCTAATTAAACAAAAATAATTTTTGAAGAATAGTAACATGCTCTCATGAATTGTAACATATCTTTATGATTAGTAATATGATCCTTATGAGTATTAAATTTTCTAAAATAATAGTGACCTAACCCATGAATAATTAAATAAAATTTAGGCATATCAGAAAGTGACAATTTGACCATAGTAAATGTCTTGTTATTTTTTGTAAGTCATAAATAATTATTTATAATTAATTAATTAATTAAAAAATGTAATTTTTAAAAAAATTATTCATAAATTAGAAAATTTATATCTTTTAGTTTATATATAATTTTATAAGACCCTACATTATTTTTGAATGCATTATAAAATTAGTTCTAATTTTTGAAACTGTATTTTTCAAGTAAATTATGATTTTAATTAAATAAAACATTAATCATATTAATTTTTTTTTTGAAAAATGGGCTTCATTTTTGGATTCTACACATCGAAAAATGGTTGAGTGTAAATTTTGTTATTTTCCTGAAATAGTTGACTTTTTTATGAATATTGAAATACCGTAGTTTACAAAAAAAAAAAGCTAAATAATCTAATTATAGAGTCACGTGTGACGTTCTGCTAATGTAATACCACATGGTTCAGGATTATATTATAAAATTAATATTCTTGGTCATGGAAGAATCACTATTCCTTGTCTTGTGGTGAAATAATAAATTAATGGATTTTATATTATGAAATCCCCTCTTCCCACCACTATAAATACCACCCTTCACTCCCTTATTCCCCCACACCTCTCAAGATTGATGCCTTGTCAAAAATAAGACCACGAACCTTCCCTAGATTCTTCTTCATGACCAAGAGCTTCTGATCTAATCAAAAGACAAAGCATAGGCCTCTTAAGGAGGATCTCAAGATGAGGATTCAATAGTTAATTTATCTCCTTCATTCCCATTAAATTCCTTTCAATTTCATGTTCTTTTATTATTCTCTCCCAACTTATATTTTTTAAAATGGTTTGGTAACTCCATTATTATACATATAATGGAATTTTATGATAGTAATGGGATATTATATAATCCAACCTCCTTCTCCTTTTCTTTTTATTTTATAAAAGAAAACGTTGTTCGTGATGTGTTAATCTATCACCTTAAAAAATAACATGTCTTGTTTTTTCATTTCTACCTTCAGAACTGGTCATGAAACCATTTCTAGGGTTGAATCAGAATATTTTATATGTTTTAAGTTCTATTTAATTTTTAGGAACTAACTTATGTACATATTAATAAATGATTAATCGAAATAAGTTCGTTGTGGTCGAAAACCGCCCAAATTAACTCAAAAAATCATCATTTAATTTTTATCTAATGTTAAATCCACATGGAATACAATATAATTCATTTTAATATAATTTTATCTTCTATAATATAATTAATAACATGGAATATTTTTTTTATGTTTATCAATGTTATACATGAACATCAATTCAGGAATACATGTGGAACGCTCAAGCAAACCATAAAAATAAACGTTCCTATGCAATGTTTTTGAACGCTATAACTTATCAAAAGGACTATAAAATAACATAATGAAACCAAAATGATCCTTAATAATGTATAAAAGGTTCCCAAATTTATAATTAATGAATATAATGTAATTATACAGGATATTAAAGGGAAGGAAGCATTCAGATATAACGTAAGGGGAAAATCTAGAACCCAATGTTCATTCTTCGGGTTTTACCTCTTTTGCTCAAAATTGAGTATGTTAACTCATTGAAAATAATTTTTTCATCATTATATTAACATTTAGGGGATATATATGTTTTTTACTGATGTTTATGTTAAATTTTTTTTTTCAAAAAGAATTATTCTTTTAAGAACTCACCTTTTACCTCTCATTCAAGGTTGATGGTTCTTGTATCAAGTATAATATTCCCCCTTTTTTGAGAACCCAATGTTTATGAATGTGTTATTATGTGATGAAAACCATTTATTTCTAAGGGTTAGATATTCTAATTATTGATATATTTTCTATGTGGCATGCATGATACTGATAATGTTATGATGTTATGGGTGCGGCCATAATTCTATAGCTCAATATGAATGTTTGAATGTGACATGTGCACCCATATTTATAAAGAAATACAATGCATTAGTTAAAGTGATGAATCTAATTATTTAATTTGAAATTATTATTGAACATGATAGTAGATTATTCAAAATTTTGTGTGGTATTTAACCACATAGACATGATGTTTTTTATGCATCGCCACATTTCAAGTCTTATATTTATCCCTCCGCTTATTATCATGATCTTTTTCCAATGTTATGGTTATGCCCACCCATGCTATATTGTTTTAATATATCCCCTCACTAGGCTTATAGCTCACCCCTTTTGATTTATATCCTCAGGAGACTACATTTACTCAAGAGAGGTCAAGTGCTAGAAAGAATCTAGAGAAGAAGAAATTGAATAATTGTTAATGCTTCATGGTGTAATTGTTATGTATAGTCGTAGTTTTCCCAAGAAAATAAACCATTACATACTCTATGTGTAATACTATTATTTTTTTAACATTAAAATGATTTAATAGTAATGTATGAAAAGTTTGGGTCACTATAGGAATGATATTGTCACTCAAGAGTATGTAAGGTCTACTACCTCCACAAAGCGATGAGAAAAATTTTAGATTCCCAACACTAATGAATGGTTAAAATGATTTTTATAATGAGTAAATATTACATTTATAATATTTTTATATTTTTGGAGTTGTTTGTTATATTTCCTATGAATAAGAATCATATCATTATTGAAAAAATGCACATGAGAAAACCTAGAAATTAACACCAGAAATAATAAAAGGAATCAATTGTTATTAAAATGGGTTGTAAAATGTGGTACAATGATCATATATGATATTAAAAATATGATTATATTTCTGTTATAAATGTATAAAATTCATGAAACCATTATTCATAATATTTAACAACATTAAACCAAAATTAATAGGGAGGAAAGGGACTTCGTCTCAATTTTCCTTCATTATAGAATAATATAATGTTATGTTGTTAATTTATTTTATATGGTGAATATACTGGACCTTTTTTATTTAATAACATGAAAAATGATATGATCTGATATTTTATGGTTTTATTTAAATTATTTCATCTAATATTATTTTAATTGTAAAATACCAAGTGATAAAGAATTTTGTAAGTCAATTTATTTTCATTGGGTTATATCACTACTTCATTATCATTGACATTCTTAGATTATATCTATAATGAATATTGAATATATTTTGGTCTATTTCTAATTTTTTATGATTATGTATATTTGATACATATAAAAAATTTATTTTTTAATTTTTTCTATAATTTTATAGTCATCATAAGGGATATCATCTATTTTTTCCTTTTACTGATACAGTTTTCATAATATTCACATATTCACAATTACATGGTATATTTACTAACCCATTGATTTATCATCCATTAAAACATATTAATTAAAAATTATTAATGTTTTTTCGGCTTATTAATTTGGGGGATACAATTTAAACATTACTAAAGAGGTAAAAATTCATTGTACAATATCACTTTCTTTTGTGTTTTTTTTAAATTCTCCTTAAATAATCACTTTATTATGATAATTTTTAGAATGAAACTAAATTTCAATTAAATATTCATATTATTGTTTGATTTATATTATTTTTCCCTAAAATTTATACAATTATAACATATAGTGTTTACTTTGACAGTAATATGATTCACTTGGGGAATATTCGTAAATATGTATTCTTTACTCAAAACACATATATGATGCTAATGTATATTAAATAATAAATTAAATAATTTATTAGATATATGATAAATTATTTGTATATGAAGTTATTTGTGGGGTCTAGTTATTGATATACCCTTGATTCCTTGATATGTCTCATGAGAAAAATCATCGGTCCAAATCAGATGAGTTTTAACAAATAGATTTAAGCATTCTTGTGAAAGGAAATCACAGTAAATGTATTACGATTCAAGATATCATGAAATTAATTAATGAAGAATTTACTGAATTTATAATCTATTAATTATATTTATCCAAGATATTTATGAAAAGATATTATCACTGGAATCATTTCACTATCAATTTATTGATGGAATGTAATGTGTTTTCAATTATTTACCTTGACATATTGATAATTATTTATCATATTATGATTGTTATTTTTTTGAATTAATTCAATTTCTGTTTAGTAATATATATTTTTATATTGATTATGTTATTATAATTCATGATATATTACACTATATTTAATCATTACTGATCATTTTAGGTCGCCCTTATTTTGTTTCATTTCCCCTAGATTTGATGAAAATTCATTCAATTAGATAATGGATGCGAAATTTTTTCTTTTGATATATGTTTTATTTTATATCCCTATTGAAAATGACAATAATTATGTATCTATTTGTCCAACACATTTAAACTGATTGGTTTATCATGATTTTACCCCTTGTATCTTATGCCAACATAATGAAGTCGATACTGATTCAAGATTACTAGAGTCGAGGATGTTACACAAATTGGATAATACATTATTCAAGATTTCATAAATTTTTCATTCATGGGCATGTTTTTTCCTCAAAAAAAATTAATATCACTTTTGGATTTATAAATTTTTAATTGTGTTTACGGTTAAAAATGGTTTACCAATGGGATATACCAAAATATTAGGGTTAATATGTACTAAATCATTTATTAAAATACATTAGATTATTTTTTTATACCGTAGCCTTAATACATTTTAAATTAAATTATTTTGGATAAATGATTCAAAGAAATTCAATTAAAAATATTTTAATCCGTTTAAAAAAGTGAATGTGTGTCACTAACCTCAATTAAAATTGTCATCTACTACCCCCAATTCTTCATAGCTCAGGTTCTATTTAACTAAACCCACCCATAAATTAATATCTCACATATATCATTATCCACGTTCAAGTGGTATGTTTAATCCAAAAATATATACCCTAGTGTCCTTAATAAGATATATAAAGGATATTTTTCTAAGATAATGTAATCCTTTGAACTAATACCTTTATTTGTTACATATTTTTTACAACCATAAAATATATACATAAAAATACATTGTTATAACACAATATTCTCTAAGATAATGAAATATTATATAATTTATGGAATACTATTTATCCATATCCATCTTCATCAAGGTGAATATAAAACCATCACATTTGTGTACGTCACACTACCACCTCAAAAATCAATGTAATTTTTTTCCATCATCACACATGTGTACAGTGGTCAACAACCTCACATTGCTCTCACATACTTATATCTTATCATATATATGATGTGATGCAATTAATTTCTATGTTGGTCATTGATGAATGATTTTAATATTGTATAATATGAATAATTATAACATTTCCCCCATCAATATAATTATATAGAGGATGGAAATATAACCTATGAAAAATATCAAATCATCCACAATAAAAAATTAAATAGAATATTAATAATTTAACATGAAAAACATTTTATAAAATGAAATATCGTTGACTAAGTGGTGATAAATGATTTTAAGTGGATCATATATGACACTATAAATATTAATATATTTCTAGTATAAATTAATAACATTATTAAAACCCTTATATTAAAGATTAAAGAACATTCAACTAAGTGGAAACACGAGTTAAGGAGTTTCTTAACTAAATTTCCATTTATTCCTCTATACTTATACTTAAATAACTATGTCATGTCAAAATTATGAGTGAAATAACCATTCACAGTGTTATGTTTTGTTAAAAATTTCGTATTTACTTAAATTAGTTATGCAAAATTATTTCGTTTATTGAATCACTCATTAGTGAAAGGATATTGGTTTATGATTTTATATCAACATCCACTAAATTGAGAAAAATATAGTATTGGGAACCTATTTTGATATTTAGGGTGTATATACTACCACTTTTACAAATTAAATATAGAAATATATTTTTTCTTGATGTTTAAGGATCCAATTAAATTCTACTATTTCAATGGGTTACAATTTAAAAGATACTTATGTTGTATGAAATTAATTTTCAATCACATTTTCTTATGATTAAATATATTTTCCGATGAATGAATCTTATAATATATCCTTAATATAACAATCATGCTATTTATGGAGTTTTTATTTTTTTTTATCCCCTGATTTTATCTGTGAAACGTGCATCATGAAAATTAATATTTTAAAAAAAGTCGATCATATTTCGCTTTTTTATTGGTTATATTTATATTCCATGTACAAATTTTTTGAAATTGTTTTAAAAAGTTATTTTTATTAAATCAAATTATTTATTATGGTTATTTTTAGTTATTTTGGACTTTTTAAAATGTATTAAAGAAATAATTATAGTTTTTCCAGATGGATTATTGTTGACATTCATTACAAAAATCCATTTTGAATATTTATTTTTTACATATGCGGTGTTAATGGTATATCCCCTCTCCATAACCATTTTATGATATTTATCTTCTTATAAATTTTTGAATAGTTTTAAAATTTACAATTATTCCTGAAAATTTTATATAATGTTTTACTTCAATTTTATTTTATTCTACAAAAACATTAATTTATTATAAAATATACTTTTCTAAAAAATATGTGGTTATCTTTTATCTGTTATTAATTTTTTTCATTGAATTTAATTTAAAAATTATCTGTTTTTATCATTTTTAATTAAATATTAATCTTATATTTAATAAGAATATTATGTGCATCATGAGTTTGATAATTTATTAAACAATATTCCATTTATACATAATGTGTTTTTTTATATGTGTTATTTGATTAACAGGGGAATTCATGATATTTTTTATATTTTTCATAATATAGATATTTACTTATATGAAATATTTTTTATTATTAGATATATTATTTAATTAATGTTTAATTAATAGGACATGAAGATAATAGGGAGTGTGGATGTTATATTTCCCTTCAATTCATTGACAAATCTCATGAGAAAAACCAGATGGATAATGATACATAATGTTTTAATAGTGTATACCTTTTTATAAATTAATGAACCGTAGAAAAATCCTGTTATGGTAAATATGCCATGATTTATAAGATCATTAAATACAAAATTAATCATTTCCCTAATTTATATTTCAATTAAAATTATCCATGAGATTATTTTTATTGATATTGCACATGGATGCATTTCATGACCGAGATAACAACTAAATGGATTTTATTCTAGCTATTTACCTTACCATATTGATTATTAATTATTTAATAATTATATATTTCATTATATGAAACCATTAATAAATATTTTATCTCACCCATATTATTTTTCCAATATCAAGGATATAAAGAAGCAATATTTAAATGAGTGTGAGGATAATGAATATTTAATTTTACATTGATATTATATTTTATTATAGATGTAAAATGGGAGGCCTGTTTTTTAATGGATATTCAAAAATAGTAAACTAATTGATACATCTTTATGTGATCACTTATATATTATTTCAACTAAATAATGTAGAATTTGACTTTCGGTTACAAGGGTTAGTGTTGTTATGGTTGTTCTCATATAATGTTTAGTCGAAACCTAGGAAACAATATTTAGACAAAAAAAGATTATGGAAAATAAACTTATGATATATATTTTGGATAAGAATATTTATATTACATATATAATTTCATGAATTTAAAAATATTAACATTATGGTTGATAGATTATACGACACAAAACACTAAGATTAAACAACCCACAAAATTTATTCTTTAAATCTGACCATTATTACATATTATTTGATATAGAAGGTATAAATGGGATTAAAAACATTTTTAAATACATATAATTATAATAAATAATTGAAATTTATTATTTAATTCTTAGTAAATAGAATCACACTTTTCAAAAATAGTCATTTTATGCTTCAAAAATACACTTTATTCCAATTTTTTTTCTTTTTGTATGCAAATAATATGAATAATTTCATATGTATTTAGTAATGGTATTTTATAAAAATTATATAATTTTTTTAAAATTCATACTATAATTATCATATTATCAAAGTATCTAATTTTTATAAAATAATTTTTTTCAGTGAATAGTGAAAAATTTTGATTTGACTAAAACCTTCATTTCATATAGACAAATCAAGTAATTTAATATAATATTATATTTATTATTAAATTTAAAAGATTTATAGTATCCATTTTATTTATAATAATTATTTAATTTCGTTTTAACTGTCAATTTTCACGATTTTGATATAAATTTATTTTTACGCCTAAGAGAATTTTTTTATGAAAAATGATTTTCTGTGATGAATGATTTATGATTTTAATTATTTAAAATAACCCTTTAATAATAATTATTTAAATAAAAATTATATTCTATGTATATATTAATTTAAATTTATATAACAAATATTTCTAATCGTATAGTTAATGTAATATCATATTGTCCTTAAAATTTTCATTTTCTTAAAACAAATCTTGATTCCGGGGATACTTATCAAATGAATATATGCCAACACAGATATTGAATTTTTTAAAATAGATTACATATTTTTAATAATAAAAATTAATATTATTTAGTAAGTTCAACTTAATTTTTTTCCATAATGATAGTAAAAACAATAAAAATTTGTCAATATGGAAAAATAGTAAATCATGTTAACATAGTTTAAGAAAATATATAATGAAACAATTTTTGCATTCAATATTATTTTATGAATATATTGGAACCCTTATCAACTTATTTTATATATTTATTTATATAGGAAACTTTTTATTATATAGCCTATAAAATATTTTAACTAAAAGAAAAAAATGTCGCTCACATACTTTTGAAAATATCTTATGTGTCCATAAAGTGATAAAACAATGTTGATGATGAATACTAATGGCTATTTTGAGAGTAGTTAAATTATTTTAATGATGTAAATTTATTTCTAATTTTTATTAATGATATATTTATCTGAAATACTTACACAATGCCGACATAATATTTCATCAATTAGAAGTTAAATAAAATAAATGACATTAAAAATATAAAAAGTATTATAATGTGATTTATTTATAGGTTTTCATTATTTTTTAATATCTATATTGCATATTTTCTATTTTTAAAATAATATATTTAAATTAAATTTTTAATTGTTCCATTACAGTCGAATTAAATAAATAATTTCATAATTGACAATATTTATCTTTTTTGAAAAGACTTTTTTATTAGAATATTAAAAAATCACAAAAATATTCAAAGATGATGTGTTCTACAATATATTTCCATTGATGTTTTACCATAGAAATTTACAGGACATGTTTTACCTCATTTTAAATATTATGACCCTTTAAGATATAAACGACATTATGCCGGTTAAGGTTAATATAAGATAAATTAGATGTTTATCCAAACAATAAGGTATACAAAATCAAATAAATAGTCCAAAAATTTATTATTTACTTTTATTTCAACCATACAATACCTTATTTTTAAATATCTAGAAATTTGGATGCATTTTGTATGGAACAATCTTTTAATATTATACTGTTTTATTAAATTCCAAAAGTTATTCTCCCATCACATATAAAATGTAACATCTTCTTCTCTTTTTTTAAAATAGGAAATAACTTTCGGTTCCCACAATACCTATCTAAATATCCTAATTACTAAACTTAACACATATTATTGTCATTTTTTTATTTTATAACCCTTTTAAAAACCTATATTCGTGAAAACCTAAAGGGGTTTTCTGATGAAGATGTATCATTCTTAACGTTAGCATTTTCTATTTTATTTCTTCTTCTAACTCCTTAACATTTTCTTAAAATATGATAAACAAATCATAACATTATTTTTCACAAAATTATATTTTATTGTGTAAATTTAATTGCCTATTTATATCATATCTTCCATTAAATATGATACAAAACAATCAATCTTGTGTAAAGAGGATTGTCGCCTCACTAACCAAAATTATATTTTATCTATATTAGCCTCTCATGGAATGATATAACGATGAATTTGATGTAAATATATTCTATTTATGTCATTATTATACCTATGTAATTATAATATCACATATACCTTTTAACCTTCCAAATCATGGCAAAATGTTAACACCACTCGTGTGTACATGTGAAATACCACCTCCATATAACGATGTAATTCTGTTCTCATTCCTATTTCACATGGATGGTAATAAGTGTTTATTTTATTAATATGTGGGATTTATATTTAATTGTAATGAATTTTTTATATTGTACTATTATTTTTCATTATTTCATTTAATCTGTTGAAAAATGAAAACAAAATTCAAGCATGCGTACAACCTATAATCCCCATGAATATAGTAATTTTATTATATATATATATTATGGACGAAGAAAAATACAGTTAATATAATTAAATTTGATATTTATTTCCTGAATAAAATTATTTTTACGATGTTACAATGATGAAACTAAAAGGACCATGACTAATGAACCGAAACATGCCTAAAAATGAAGTAGATTTCATCCAAATTTGCTATTTTAGTAAATAATTGTTAATATTCAACTGATAATATTAAATATGTAAAAATTAAATGGTAATATATATTGTTTTTTTGTATGATACATGTAAAATAAACCAATATTTATTATGGAGCGGGTTCAAATGTGTGTGATGAAATTCCAGACATGATGTTTGTAATTTTTTCTATATTTTATTTCTTTGATACTCATGGCATGTTGACAACATGTTTCTATAATATGGTTTATAAAATAAAAATGATTTTATTTTATTATATGTAATATTATAGTTATGAGTGTCTAGATTCCCATATATGGTTCTTTCCTTTATGGGTCTTATGATTCAATAGTTATCAAAATAAAAAGGGATTTATTTTACAATCTCATTAGTAATCAAGATTGTTTTTATTTTTCTTCTGATTATAATATTTTTCCATATAATTCTTAATAAGGTCAGTAATTTTATTCTTCATCTTTTTTTATAATACATGTTTTCATTTCATTTTACCCTCATTAAGAACTCAAAATATCAAAAAAAAAAAATTTATTGAATAGTTTAGATTTTTATATCTTTAATAGAAAACCAGTTCTTTGTCATATTTTTTTAAAGGAACATTAATTATTGTATTTACTAATCCCTAAATATTGGTTAAATAAATTTGTACACATGTATGATTTTTATATAAAAAATAATGAAAAGGTTTCTTCACTCTTATTTTCTCAACAAGGTAATTTTATCGTTTTAACAAAAAAAATGAACGGAATCATTGTTTTAACACATATGTAATCAAGAAAATTTCATATCATCATAACAACTAATTGATTTTATGATTTATAATTTAAGAGGTTTATTTTCAAATAAAAAATATTTTTATTATATTTTGATATTTATTAGTTATAAAAATGTTATTTTCAAAGTGGAAATGTTATTCTCTTCATGAATATTTTATTGATATTTTTATAGAATGTATATTTAATAAGTAAAGCATCATTTGGGGAACATCTATTCTACTATAAATATAGTCCAATGAATCCGTACTTATTATTTCTTGGGATGGTTTATTATTTTTGATTGTCAAACATTTCTGAAACTAATTAATTTTATATTGGTTATGTTATGATGGAATGATTAAATTTTTATCAAAAAAGATTTCACTTCAATGGTTATTATATGATGACATGTTTAATGCTTAATGATATTATTGCATAGATATGTATTATTCTAATTATTTGATAGGCGTTCTAGGTGTTGTATATCCCATCCATGCATTGGGTAACGTTTTATATCTCATGAGATAATGTTGGTATACAAATATATTAGAATGATCTAATAGGGAAATTAAGTCAATGTGCTTGATCCACTATGGGATAAAGTTTGAGATACATGATCTATTTGGTTTTTATGGTTCTAGTATATGACGTTGAAATTTAAAATATATTCTTTCCTTATGATTGTAACACACTTTATTTACCTGAATATATTGTTGTTGAATGATTTATATTGATTTATCATTCTTATGATACATATATTTTTTAAAATATAATATATGATGACAAAAACCCTATTTATAATCTTTGATATATTGGGTGGGATATTCTTAAGTTATAAGCATGATATTATACCATTTTTCATATATTATTCTTTCATTTGACCATTGATTCCTAAAATCATGTTTACCCTTAATTGTCAACTATGCTAGTTGTTTCTTATGATTTGTTTCTCTATGTAATGAATAATATTTTATATATGATATGTCTATGAATAATAAGAGATAAGATTATCCTTGTGGGATAATTTGAAGAACTTTTACGAAATAAGAATATTATGTATCTAGTCTCAAAATAAAATAAACCTCTAAATTCCTCATGCATGTATTTTTAAAATATATTAAATATTTATTTTAAAAGATGTAACATTTCTGAAGGAAAATAAAAAGTAATTATTGTTTGTATTATAGAAGTTTTTAATTAAAATATGAAGACTTCAGATCGAAAAAATATCTGATAAAACTATAGATAAGTTTGTGTATATGATAACATAAAAATATTTTTGGTAAGTAAAATATTATCTTGTTCTCCTAGAAATAAATAAATTTATATATATAATAAAATTAGATGTACTTCATGAAAATGTTATTATAGTATTTACAGTCACACAAATAGTTGGTGATGTATATATTTTTCATTATTATGGTGCATAGTCAATATTTATTTACTTTACACATACTTTTCACTATAGGGGATATTATTTTGTTAATTCCATTTTACTTATGATCCATTATTAATAATTTTTATAGATGGAGAAATGATTTACCTGCGTTAAAGAAAAATTGGTTTGGATTGAAAATAATGTGTCGTGATTTAGATATCTGATATATAATTATACGATTTCCCATAATGATTAATATTTATCACAACAATATTTTTAGTCGTAGTCAATGATATGAACATGAAGGAACTATGGTAACATTGAATGTGATGTATAATTCGGTGATTATGTGAAACAAAAATTTATGATGATATTAGATAAATGTCTTGTGATTATGGTTAATTAGTTATCACGATACGTGATTGTGAAAATACCCCATAACCTGCTATTAGAATCACCAAATAATTGAAGGATGATGCCTTTTACGATATAAAATAGTTGATACGTTAGATAAAAGAATAATAATTAATCTTTTTTCATAAATCATGATTGATATAGTTTAGGGAGTGTAATAAAGGAAGGGTAGATGTATTCTATGTGGAAATAAATGACACATAACAAGGAATTTTTGAGGTGTTTAATGAATTATGTTTGAATAACATGGTACGTATCCAAGTAAAATCTCTAATAAAAGTGTAAAATCCAAGATCAAGAAAACAATCATGTCAGTATAACCATTAAGGTGGTAGGTTTGTAGTGTTTTTATTTAAGAAATTTTTAAATATATTGTAAATGGGTTACATTGATGATATTTTGGATTATTCCACAATAGTTTTCTTCAAGGGTTTAATAGAATATATTGAATCGTATTGATGACCATTAGTAGTGATTTAATTCATGAGAGTGTTTTTATGGAAAACATTTAATTAGGGGTATGATAATTCTTAATATCTACATTCTGTTGATGTAGTAATTTTTATATTTTAAATTAGATGATTTACAATGATGAATTAAATGTTATAGTATTGGTCATCTTGAAAACGATTAGTTATTTTGTGAAAAATTTATTATTGGTATTTTTTAATGTCTTTTTGCATTCAGGGAATAAATTTGATGATATATGATTTAATATAATGAATAAGGATATATTTAATTTTTTGAGTTGTTTTATTTTCATTGAGGTATTATAGTGATCATAGTTTTTAAATATTTCTTATGAAAAATTATGAGTTACATTATAATGTATCGGGGATTAATGATTGGTTGATTCTAGAAATTTAGTGGCCATCAATCTAATTTATTTAATTTTGAATTTTCTAAAACTAATGTTGGATGTTTTTAAGGATACAGAATTATAGAATGTATTATGTCCCCCATTGGGGTTATTGTCCGTATTAAGATATAAATGTATTATATAGGGTATCTTTTTATAACGGTTTCAGATCTGATAAATATTGAAGGATTGATTTTAAAATTTTTCACTCATTAATGGATCCAATGTTTTATTATGATTTAAATTTAATTAATTAGGTATTTAAAAAATAATCTAGGTAATTAATTTTATAAAGAATGGGTTTAAGGTTAAATTGATCAAAGTCCAACCGAATAATGAAATTGTTCTTTGGAAATAAAACATAAATCATATATATTTTCTACTATTCTCTATCCTGATAGTAAAAATAATAAATTCCATTTATGAAAATGATCCTGTAAGAAAAATGTTATGAATTTATCTTCATTTATATTTAAAAAATGGTCTCTTCACCCATAATAGATTTATGGTTGTGTGGTTATTATATTTCTTTTGATCATGTTATCGATATCCCTTATTTTTTATTGGGTATAATTATTATAATTCATGTCCATATTTTCACACACCAATAACATTATCTTATTTTTTAAGAATAATTGAATTTTTTCATTTTGACCATCATATTAGTCTTTCCCTCTACCTAAGATAAATTTTCTTACCCGTTTTACAGTGTGGGTTTTCTATAAATGATTTTTAAAGAAATCAAACTCTTCATTTTAATGATCAGGTTAAAATTATGAGGATCAAATTAATTATTTATTTTTATAATTTAGTACCACGAAAATTTTAATTTATAGCATTATGTTTTATAGCATATACACCCCACAACACTGCGTTTAAATGACCTGAAAATTTCATTATTTAAATATGACCATTATAACAGAGTCATTAAATTGAAAGATATAATGGGATTAAAAAATATAAAATATATATTAGGTTACCAATGAATATTTATTTATTTATTCTAGATTATGGAATAATCACACAATTTTTAGTAATTTCATTTGATTCCTAGATAATATACTTTCATTAGAAATTATTTTTATTGGTTTTTCTAAATAGATAATAAATCTAATTTTTAACATGTATTGTAATTTAATTTTAATAAATTGATATCATTTATGAAATAATCTTTTTAAAATTATCATAAGGTAATATGTTTAGTTTTTTCTTGAAAAAATAGTTTTCAGTAATTAGTGAAATATATCATTTTTTCACATCTATTATTTCTTCATTAAATTATGTAATTTAATTTATAATTATATTTTGTATTTTTAATTAAATTTCAATGTTATATATTGTTTTATAATAACCTAATAAAAATTTTTTTAGTTATAAATTTTCATGATTTTGGTTTGAAACTATTATTATGCTCAAAAACATATTCTTTCTTAAAACTGTTTTCGAATACGTAATATTTTTCAACATTATTTTATTAAAATAAACCACATTTAAGAATTTTTAAAATAAATTTTATATTTTATATATCTATGTATGTTAATATAAATTCATATAATAAAAATTATATGGAATAAAGTAAACATATATTCATATTTTTTTAAAAAATGGAATTTTTGTAAAAATCATGTGTTTTGTCATGTTTTATGAGATACTTATAAAATGGAATTATAAAAATTATATATGTTCAATTAAGTAGAATAGGTTTCCTTTTTCAAAATCATCAATGTTATTATTATTTTAGAAGTTCCAATTAATTTGATGTTATAATGGATAATAAAATAAAAAAAATCATCACCATCTTAAATATGGTAAATAGAGATATCTTTGGTTAAAACAAAGTGATAAGGCCCCCATTTTTTAGAATAAATATTGTATGATATTTCTATTTTATCCTAATATATGATATTTAATTATTTATGGGACATTGATCCATAAAACTAGCCTATATATAATTTTTAGTAATGAAAAATTAAAAATGACACTGTCTTACAGTTTAATAAATCATAGGATTTCACATTGGGATAAAAGAAAGTCATTATGAATATTAATAATATTTGTTAGAATAATGAAATTATATTTTTAATGAAAATTTATTTTAGATTTTTACTAATCGTATATTTATATTTAATACATATTTAATGATGATATAATATTTTTTAAAATGAAATAAAATTAAAATAAATTATATTAAATATATTAAATGTAAAAAAATTAAATGATTTGTAGTTTTAAATGTTTTTTTTTGATACATATGACATATTTTAGATCTGTTAAAATAATATATTCAGAATCTATCTTTGTATGGGCGAACATAATCTCAAATTAAATTAATTGTCTTAAATTTTACGATACTGGTTTTTATTAAAAATGATATTTAATTAATTTATTTATAAATAATTAAAATCAAGAAATAAGAAGATGTTGGTAATATATTATATAAAATATCATATATTATAATTTTATGTTTCAATTTTCACCATAAAAGTAAAATCATAACCCTTTAAGAGTAAAGAAGGTGTTACCACACTTAAGGTCAATATTTGTTACTAAGAGATAAAAAAAATAAGATCTAAAAGAACACATAATCCTATCATCATTGTATTTTATGACTGTATTTATAATAGATATTAATTTATATTTAAATATATAGACATTTTGAGGAATTTTTCTAGGGAATTTCCATTTTATTTTTTAATCTTTCTTGAAATTCAGAAAGTGTGCCTCTAATCACTTATAAAAGGGAACTTCATATTATATTTTCATGAAAAATAAAAATTATTTTACATATGTAACACCCTTAATAAATATCTTACTTACATCCACTAATATCTCAAAGAAGAATTTTTTGTTTATAAAACGCTCATAGTAACTAAATTGGTGGACACCAAAAGAGGTTGTCAGAAAAAGAAGTATCGTACTTTGGTGACCATTTTTTGTTTTATTTCATCTTTTATAACAATTAAATATTAATTAAAATGGTATTTTTATTTTAAAAATATTATATTACATATAATTATAATATATAATGTCATTGTAATTACCAATATCAATATCATTTTCCATCATATGGGAAATGATACCATCAATTGTGAGTAAGGTGGTCTACTACTACACAGACCGAAATAATTCATTTTCTGTCACAACATATCTTAGAAAGATAAAATGACGAATAGCATGTGTATATATGTAATATTTATTAAATAATTATACTACTAGATTTAAATTATCACATATACCTTCTTACTTTGTATCTTTTTGAAATTTATGATGTCGCTTGAGCGTACATGTGGACTACCTCCTCCAGGATGTTATGTTATTTGTTTTTTATTCCCTTTTTACATGGATGGTAATAAAAAAAATATTTAATTAATTTAGTGTTTTTTTATGTTATAATAATTATTCGAAAAGTTTTTTTTATTATTTACCTTATATTGTTTCCAATAGTTGTAAGATGAAAATATTGTTCATGTGTATGAACGACCAACTGTCTCCTTGAATGGTGTAATGAGTTTTTCAATCTTTAAAAATAATAGAAGACAATGGATATATTTTTAGTTTTTATATTATATATATATATAATTATTATAATTCTAGATATTATTGAATCATGATAAAATAATAAGGATTGAAACTGCCGATCCCAAACATGGATGAAAAACGAAGTAGTTATCCCCATGAACAGTTAATTTAATATGAAATTGTTAATTAATAAGTGTATAAGACTTATAAATAAATAATATATGCAAATATATATTTTATAATTGTTACAAAATACATTTTTAAAACACTTATATTTATCATACAAGAGGTTTGAATGCATCTGACGAAAGTCGAGACACGAGGTAAGTTATTTTAATCCCACAATTATTTTAGTGAGACATATCTTATATTCACCACATGTTTCATTTAAATGATTTATATATTGAACGTGAATGAATTTTATGTCTATTATAATAAAAATTATATGGATTTACATATCTAAATAAGGTTATTTATTTTATGAGTCCTAATACCAAATATACTGTGTGATTTATGTTAAAATCTCATTGATTATCAAAATTGTTTTTATTAGAAAAATGATCTAGAAATTTTCTGACTTGTCTCTCAAAAATAACATGATTTATTACCTCATTTGTTTATTTCTAGGTAAAAAACTTTTCCCTTTAGTTTTATCTTCATTGAGAACTAATGAAGACATATGATTTTTTATAATGAAAATTTACATTATTTATCTCTCTCGTCAAAAATATTTTCAATTCCATGTCCACATTTTATAAAAAATTATTAATAAATTTCATTACTAATCTAAAATGATTTATTACAGAAACTTTTAACCATGTTTCAATTTTTAATTTTTAATATAGTATTCATTTCGTATTCTGGATGAGGTTGTTTTGACCATTTTACCAAAAATCTGAATGGATTCATTACATTAACATATGTGGCATGAATTAAATTTTCCCCATTATGATTTAACCATGATTTTAAGATTCTTTTTTCTGTGACATAAAAATTTTCAGTTAAAAAATGTTTAAAATATTTTCCAAATTTAATGTTTTAATATTTTTATTTTCAAGGTGGACATATTATTTTCCTACAAAATGTTTTGACTATATTATTATATAATTTATATTCATCATCAAAAAAACCTTTGGGTTGTATTATATTGTATTGTTTATATGATTTAATGGTATGATAATTATTATTATTTTTTATAGATTTTGATTATTGATGAAAATATTTTTATGATACCAATTTATTTTTTATATTATATGCTACGTTGTATTGACTAAATGTTTAATTAACCTGTTCTCATTTTTTTGGTTATGATATGATAATATGATTAATGTTTAATAATCTTATGAAAAATATATGTACGGTTATAATTATGTGTTTGGTGGTACAAAAATTATATATCTCTCCAATTCATTGTATAATGTTTTATATCCCCTAATATAATAATGGGTTTAATGTCACAGAGAATGATCTATTATGGGAAAAAATTTAATGTTGTTGATTCACTACTGGATTCTAGTGGTGATTCTTGATCCGTTATGATTTGATGGTCTTGGCAATTGACCTTAACATATGATATATTTTACATACATATGATAGGTCCACATATTTATATCATGAACTTAAGATTCGTGATTGATTTATGAGGATATCTCACTCTTATAATACATGTCTTAGGAAATGATTATTTATAATTACATTACTCTTGTTTATGATCATTGATATATTGTGTATGAAAATTTTTAGTTATACTCATTATCTTTTAACCATTTGATAAATTTGTTTCATTTGATTATTTATTTTTTTCTCCCTTGTTTACCATTACTGAGCATATGGGCTCACCCTTTATTATGTTTCATTTCTCCAAGTGATTAAAGAATGTTTTTGGGTATTTATATGAATATTAAAAAATTGAAATATCAATATGTGAAAAGTTTAATATCGTTATTTAAATTATAATATTTTGTATCTACTATCCAAAGAGCATAATTCTTTACGTTCATTAGATATATATTTTGTAAATTTATTGAATATTAATCTAAAATGATGTAATAGTTTTGTATGAAACTACTAGGTTGTTATATGCATCCATCCAATTTTTTTTATATGATAAAAATTATTTGGTTTTCTTATAAATAATTTAAGATGGGATTATTCAAAGAGACATTGTTTTGGAATAGTTTCATCAATGGTCAATAATCCAATATTGTGTTGGTCAAATATATCTCAATCATTATTCTGGGGCATGGTGATTGTTCCAAGATACACAACTGGTTTGAAACACTAGGGGTATATTAGTGGGATGAATTATATTTTTTTTATATTTTATTATATAGGATATGAATAAATGATTACAATGAATGTGTTAGGTTAAACATAAGGTGTATTATGCTAAAAATAATGTTTCCAAATTCCGAAAACCTATAAGATATGTTTGTGGTTCTTTGTTTTACCAATCTGATTATTGATGCTCATGCTCTGAATTTAAGTTTTAGTAATTTAATTAATCAAGAAGGAACCATGTAAAATGTGAATATGATATATAATGGAATGATTTTCATCATAATAAACGAAATTAAATGTGATCTATATAGTGAAACCTTATCATTATTCCTCTCAGATATATTGTGATATTATTAACAATTTCAACTTGGTTGATTTGACTAA
Source organism: Viscum album (assembly GCA_963277665.1). NCBI lineage: Eukaryota > Viridiplantae > Streptophyta > Magnoliopsida > Santalales > Viscaceae > Viscum > Viscum album. The sequence continues at coordinate 1,119,196,865 of OY728133.1, forward strand.
CACTCCTAATAAGAAAAAAATGGTGATTCATGAAGACCATAGAGGTAAGAGGTACACATTTCAAACATGTCAAGTATGTGGTATGAACAACACGATATTTACTTGAGTGAAATGATTATGTTATATATATGGAAAACATGGGCATCTAGTATGTAAATAATAATATAAAATTATGACTTCCACAAAGGGATATTATATTCCATCTAATATTTTATTTATAGATCATTATATTATTTGTGGGGAATATTGGTGTTATCTGTTTCAAAAAGCAAGTCAATATTTAACACTTAGATCAAGGAATGAAATATGTTATTAAGATCATTAATGTGAAATGACTGAATTGATTATGTATTGGGGTTCAATAATAATATTATAGATGTGTTATACAAATGTTATTATAGTTATAATAATCATTAAATAGATAATTACTATACCAAAATATTTTTTCATTATGAATTTGAAAACAGATATTTAATGGATCAAATTATCAATAAATGTTCTTTTTTGGCACATTGATATTTTTGGATAATGTGTGATTAAGAGAAATATAACCCTTAATATATTAATTTCTTTGGGTTAATAATGATATTGTGATTATGAAATGGAAATGAAGAAATTAAATTTTATCTTGTTCAATATCATGACAGTAAAATAATCCCTCAACATTAGGTAATGGATATCAAAATAAAATTTTTGTCATTTTACATTTATTTTCTAGTTAATGGATGGTTCATTCACTGCTAAATGATTTATTTCATTTTGGTTATTATATTTCTCATGAAAATATTCTATATAAATATATATTAGACTTTGGGTGGTAGTTTTATCCAACATGTATAGAATCCCGCCTTTTTATAACACAAACTTTCATTACATTACACAAAACTAAGGATCTTTAAGGTCTAGTGTCTTGGAAACCAGGAACATAATACATGAAAACAACATTAAACATTCTTCTTAAACACATGAAAGGCTTCTCCTTAAGTTCATCCTAGGTTCATTACTGAATCTCATAACCTGGGGACATACATCAAAAGAAAGGGTGAGCAGAAGGCCCAGTAAGGGAAACAAGAGGAACATTTTACATGTGAACTTGAGATACTTCAATAAGGACATGAAATGAACTTTAAGGCATGAGAAAGAAATCATGAGGCATTTCATAATAAAAAATAACATTTCCCATAACTTGAAGATGTGTCTACATAATTTAACATAGACAATCATGAACATATCACCAAGGTCCATCCCCAAGGTGTCATTTGAAAATTACCAAGGTTATTAACCAAGGTATCGTGAAAATTGTAATCTCTAGTGGTTACATCATTACCCAATGCATTGGAGCGCTATCAGGGAGAACCCTTAAATTTGCCTTTATTATCATGTGAGAAACATATATCATCATCAAACATTTCATAAATAACCCATATAGCATAAAATAAATGGGTTTAATTTCATAATCATAACGTTTTTAAAAACTGTTTTAAAGACATGATCTTTACGTCACTTTAAACCCACGGAAGGGAATGTGGGTCTCATGTATGTAAATCCCAGAATTTAAAATAGAAAATTTTGATATATATGTGAATACCCTTGTAGAAATAAGATCTTTGAGTATTCACTTTATAACATAAAATATTTTTGAGAAAAGAGAGAGAGGCATTTTGAGACGAAAATTCTGCAGCATAACGGGTATGTTTCGGGTTTTTAGAAAACATTGAAAAGAGAGGGGACATGGGTCACCCACTAATAAATGATCTATAAAACAGTAAGGGGACAGAATAAGATGTATATATGGACATGGTAATGAAATATGAAGGACATACCATTTGAAATGAAAAACATGGAAGGAAGACAAAATTTAGATTTCTCTTATGAAAATTCGGCAGCCTAACGACGTCACTTAAACTTCAATAAAAAGAATTGGAAAGATAAAATAGGGTCTCTCATAGTATGATAATAAGAGATAAGTATGATAGATATATATATCATACCCCAACATAATAAAAAAAGAACTTGAAAGACTTGACATGAAAATTGAACTTGAAAAATGAGAAGGGTGAAAGAATCCCTTAAAAATTCGGCAGCCTAACGACGTCATTTAAACATTCATAAAACGAAATGATGAAAGTAAGAGGGGATCTCTCATAATATAAACATGAAAAGGGAAGTAAGGGGAATATAAAAGAACATCCTCTCACATAAGAACATGGAGCATAAAAGGAATGACATAAAAAGGATTACATGAAAAGAAAGAGAGAGGTCAGATCCCTTACCTTAAAATGTGACTCTTGAAACTCAAAGGTTTGGACCTTGAGGGATTGGGCGAACCTTGGGAGGACTCCTTGGGAGGTAAGGAGACCAGAACTTTGTTGGGGAAGAGTTGGGAGTGATAACTAAAGGAGAAAAGGGTGGGTATTTATAGGGAAAGTGAGGAGACAAGGCAATAATGGCCAAGGGACACCTCACTAGTAGTTTTGGCAAAACCATGGGCTTGCCCATGGTATTGGCCCACGGTATTGGCCACTTGGGACACCTAAAACCTTATATTACTATTCATAATTCGACCATATTGAATATATACTTAATACATCATTTATTGATGTCATTAAACACCCATAACTTAAAAACTATATTTTCACTATTCATCAAAAATCCAACTTTCTCAGAATAATCCCAAAATTTCACCTTAACCAAAAATCAATGCTCTGATTTCAAAAATGAAATACATTTTATAAAGTTAATTTTCTATATATTTTTAATTTAATTTTTAAATAAAAACACTATTCATCGAAAATTCATTTTCTTCAGAAAAATCCCCAAAAATTACCATAACATAATATCGATGCTCTGAGTTCAAAAATAAAGTCATTTTTATAAAAATAATTTTCTAATTATTTTTAATTAAATTTTTAATTAAATAAACACTATTCATCCGAAAAAAGTAATACTTGACTATTAATTTATGAAACCATTATTTAACCATTTTATTGAATCACATTACTTAATCTAGGTGTCCAAATTATATTAAAACTTTCTTTGAGTGAAATTACTAATCCATTTGGTCACATTACTAATCTTAAGCATAAAATCACTATTCATAATTTACTATTCATCAAAAATTATGTTGATCTTATTAGACTCCAAATTCCTTACTGAACACTTTTGTAGAAGACCATTTTTTGAAAATCATTACACATCATTAGTTATTTAGGGTTTTCATAAATATTTTAAAATATCCATTTTTTCCAAAACATTCATCAATAAAATGCATTCTAAAATTACCTGGACATTTGAAATTTCACAAACATCACTAAAGGAAGAAATATCAATTTATTCACCCGAAAGGATTACACAAGCAAGCTAGGGTCTCATCACATAGCCCCTTATAACACAGGCATAAGACCTAAGTGTAAGGTGTGCTATGGTGAGAGAATCTGAGGGAGGCTCAGATAACATTGCCCTAGTAGTAATCTCTACTAACTTGAACTTCTTCCGTAGGCGTTTCCGTTCAAGCTTGACACGCTGGAGTTTGGCTTGGGCTTGGTCCAAAGCGAAGCCCACAGATGCTACCTCCTTCCCAAGCTCTGATAAGTGGGATTCATAAGGTTCAAGTCTACTGGATAAAGACATCGCCTTCTCTTTCTGCATTAACCATTAACATCTTATTAAATCATTAAGAGTAAGTTAATATACTACTCAAAAAGATTGGGTCGTTACATTCTTCCCCCCTTAAGAAATTTCGTCCCCGAAATTTATACTTGAGGCCTAGTCGAAAAGGTGAGGGTACTTTTGCTTCATCGTTTCCTCAGGCTCCCAAGTCGCTTCTTCATACTTATGATTCCTCCACAACACTTTCACAAGGTGGGTAGTCTTGTTTCGTAGAACCTTGTCTCTACGGTCCAAGATCTCCACTGGTTTCTCCTCATAAGGGAGGTCATTTTCCAGTAGTACCACCTCTGGGTTCAGTACATGCGAAGGGTCAGGTATGTACTTCCTCAAGAGAGATACATGGAAGACATTTTGAACTTGAGCTAGGTTCAGTGGAAGTTCTAGACGATAGGCCACTGCTCATATGCGATCAATGATTTCATAGGGGCCAATGTACCTAGGGCTGAGATTCCCTTTTTTCTCAAACTGCATGACTCTCTTCCACGGAGAGATTCGAAGGAAGGCTTTGTCACCAACACCAAACTCCAGGTCCCTTCGACAATTTTCAGCATAGATCTTCTGCCGACTCTGAGCAGCCTTTATGTGTTGTTGGATGGCATGAACATGTTCTGTCATTTCTTGCAAAAGATCAGGCCCAAGAAGCTTTCTCTCACCAGTTTCATCCCAACAAGTAGGAGTTTTACACCGCTTTCCATACAGATCTTCATAGGGTGCCATCTGAATACTCACATGGAAGCTGTTGTTATAGGAGAACTCCACTAATGGGAGGTGTTGATCCCATCCAACCTTAAATTCCATTGAGCATAATTTAAGCATGTCTTTGAGTGTCTGAATAGTCCTTTCAGATTGGCCATCAGTTTGAGGATGATAGGCCGTACTAAAATTCAATTCAGTATTCAGAGCATGTTGAAGTCTTCTCCATAATTTTGATGTGGATCTTGGGTCACGATCAGATACAATGGATAGTGGTACCCCATGCAGCCTTACCACTTCCTTCACGTATATCTTGGCAAGCTGATCCAGAGAGAACTCTTCCCGAATAGAGATAAAATGGGTTGTCTTGGTGAGACGGTCCACAATAACCCATATCTCATTGTTTCCTTTGGATGTTTTCGAGAGACCGGTTACAAAGTCCATAGTGATATTATCCCACTTCCATACTAGTATGGGTAGCGGTTGTAATACCCCTTTAGGAAGTTGTCATTCTTCCTTTACTTGCTAACACACCAGGCACCTTGTAGTGTAATCAGCAATCTCCCTCTTCATGTTATCCCACCAATAATGATCATGAAGTCTTCTATACATCTTAGTGCTTCCCAGATGTATAGAGAAAGTAGAGCTATGAGCTTCATCCATCAGTTCTTTCTTTATCTCCGAAATAGATGGAACACGTAGTCTTGTACGAAATTTCAATACACCTTCTTGATCAATATTGAAATCAGGGAACTTCCTATCCTTTACAGCCTCGAACTTCTCCTACAGCAAATGATCTTTTTTTGAGCCTTCTTGATCTTCTCTAGTAATGAAGGTTGAGAAATAATTTGGGATAGGGTTGATGATGTCCATTTCCTTATAATTCCCATGTCCAGTTTTACTAGATCTTTAATCAAGGGATCTCTTAATATCCTCATTGTTGCCAGAACAACAGGATCTTTCCTGCTTAACGCATCCGCGACTTTGTTTTCTCTTCCAGGGTGATAATGTATTGAACAATCATAGTATTTAATAAGCTCCAACCATCTTCTTTGTCTCATGTTCAATTCTTTCTGTGTGAAAATATACTTTAGACTTTAGTGGTCAGTGTATATATCACATTTCTCCCCATAAAGATAGTGCCTCCATATCTTTAGAGCAAAAACAACTGTCGCCATCTCTAGATCATGCGTAGGATAATTTTTCTCATGAATCTTCCACTGTAGAGATGAATAAGCAATTACCTTGTCATTTTTCATGGGGACGCACCCAAGCCCTTTCAGAGATGCATCGCTAAAAATAACGAATCCTTCTCCGATAGAGGGTAGTGTTAACACAGGTGCAGTAACCAATCTCTTCTTTAGTTCTTGGAAATTTTCCTCACATTCCTTTGCCTAGATGAACCTAACCCCTTTTCAAGTCAACTTGGTTAGTGGATTAGAAAGCCATGACAAGTTTTTCACAAACTTCATATAATATCCGGCTAAACCAAGGAAACTACGAATCTCAGTTACTGTTGTGGGTTGAGGCCACTCCTCCACAAAAATTGTCTTTTCAGGGTCAACCGAGATTCCTTCATTGGTTACGATGTGCCTCAAGAATGCCAATTGTTGTAACCAAAACTCACACTTGCTGAACTTCCCAAAGAGCCTCTCCTTCCGTAGAGTTTTCAAAATAACCCTCAGATGATCTTCATGATCCTCACGACTTTTTGAATATATCAAAATATCATCAATAAAAACTACCACAAAGTTATCAAGGTAGTCCTTAAAGACTCTATTCACCAAATCCATGAAAATAGGAGGAGAATTAGTCAAGCCGAAAGGCATACCAGTAAACTCATAATGCTCATATCTTGATCAGAAGGCAGTCTTTGGAATATCTTCCTTCTTCACCCTCAGTTGATAATAACCAGATCGAAGGTCAATCTTAGAGAAGAATTGAGCCCCGTGAAGTTGGTCAAATAAATCATCAATTCTTGGAAGAGGATATCTATTCTTCACTATGATCCCGTTCAGTTATCTATAATCAATGCATAGCCGCATTGATCCATCCTTCTTCTTCACAAAGAGAACTGGTGCTCCCCAAGGAGACACACTTGGTCGGATAAACCCCTTCTCCAACAAGTATTGGATTTGTTTCATTAACTTTTCTAGCTCCACATTTGCCATTCTATACGGAGTCTTTGATATCGGTTGAGACCCAGGTATGAGTTTAATGGAGAACTCTACCTCTCTTTATAGGGGAGGTCCAGGTAACTCCTCAGGAAATACATCCATGTATTCCTGAACAATCGGAACATCTTCTATTTGTATGCTCCCTTTTCATTCTTCATCATCAGCGATTAACTCCATAAAACAAGCTATAGGAGGTGCTTATAGATAGGGATCAGTTCGGGATATCTCTCCTCGGAAGATAACTGTAGGTCATTCATTCAAGACTACTGAGATTTCCTTACTTCTGCTTTTGATCTTAGCATTATACATTGAGAGCCAGTCCATCCCTAGTATAATGTCGAATTCCAACATGGGAATGACAACTAGATTTGCGATAAGATTGTGCTCACTAAAGTAAACACTAGAGTCTCTAAACACTGTTGATGCATGGATAATGCCACTTGGAGTCTTGACTGAAAACTCTACCTCAAGCAACTCGGGGATTGATTCTATATTATTTGAAAACTTGGAAGAAATAAAGGAATGCGTAGAACCAAAATCAAATAAAGTATTTCTAGTTTTGAGAGGACGACAAGAGTACCTGCTACCACATCGTTCAGAACTTCAACTTCAGTAGTTGTGATAGCGAAAGCATGACCTTGCTCCCTTGGCCTCTATTGAGGTTGATGGTGATTCCCCTGCACCGCCCTCGGATTTGGACATTGATTAGAAAAGTGCCCAAGCTGTCCACACTTGAAGCATGTGACTTTGGGTAGGGCCAGAACCATCTTTCCTCTATCGTTAGTGTTGGGAAGTTGAGGCTTCACATCACTACGACAATTCCAAGAAATATGGCCTTCTTTTCCACACCTATAGCACTTAACACTTCCGATCAAGCATTTCCCTGAATGCTTCTTCCCACATTTATTGCATGTGGCATGTTTCATATGCTTTCCACATCATTCCTGATCAAAACTTCTTCTCGGGCTTGGTTCTAGAGTTCTCTTCCTCTCATTAGATTTGTGAGACCACTGTGTCTCCCCAAACTCTAGTTCAACTTTCATGGCACGTTGAACTATTTCTTCATAGCTATCATAGTCCCTGTTGGCTAGATTCTTCCGCAGATGAGGTCGTAGTCCACCAAAGAATCTATCAACCTTCCCATTAGGGTCTATGAAAAATCTTGAGGTATAACGGGAAAGCCTTGTGAAGTTCATCTCATAGGTTCCAACTGATTCATTCTTCTTTTGCTTCAGCTCGAGAAATTCTTTCTCCATTATCGTTCTCATCGAACGAGGGAAATACTTATTAAAGAATATTACCAGGAACTCTTCCCACTCCATAGCTTCCATCTCTCCTTGTGGCTTCGTTTTTTTGATCAGTGACCACCACTGATCAGCTTTTCCCTCTAGGCGGTAAACAGTAAGGGTGACTTTTTCTTGTTCCGAACAATGAAGTACAGAAAAGATAATTTCAATGGAGCTTGTCCATTGTTACGCAACCAATGGGTCAGTAGATCCACTGAATGTTGGTGGTCGTTGATGCATGAAGGACTCAATAGAAAGTGGTTCCCTTCATGGTGAGGTCGGCCTCTCAGCTTGATTCAAGTTATTACTCATAACTTGAGCAAGTTGGTTCATCATTCGCATGAATGTTTCCATTCCGGCTTCCATCGGAGGGCCGTCAGCACATGGTGCATTGCGGTCACTATCGGCACGGTTCCACCTATTTCCCGCCTTTTTCTAAAAGAATAAAACCTTAGTGAGAAACTTATTTCATTTATGGATCTTTTAACTAAGACTTCATGCTTAGACAATTACACTTTTCTATAATTCCTTCATAATGATTCATAAAAAGCTTGAGATTAACCAAACATATCCCCCGGGAGTGTCGTAACAAAGAGTGCATCAAGGCCCGTTATCGTGCACCAGTTCCCGTTCGAGTCTAGCTCAAAGCCTTGTTTTCGGGTTTTACCCCTATGTACATCTGTGCCAGAGCCGCCTCTACCTGCTCGTATCCAGGCAGGGATGTATTTGTTTGATAAACCACTTACTCAATACTTACCAAAATAACAGGAAGTTTTCCTATATCTAAACTTTTCTATAGGGTTATTCCTAATGTTTTTATATCCTAATTTCCACAAATAACTAAACCATCCTTTGATACCAACTATAGCATCCCGCCTTTTTATAACATAAACTTTCATTACATTACACAAAACTAAGGATCTTTAAGGTCTAGTGTCTTGGAAACCAGGAACATAATACATGAAAACAACATAAAAAATTCTACTTAAACTCATGAAAGGCTTCTCCTTATGTTCATCCTAGGTTCATTACTGCATCTCATAACCTGGGGACATACATCAAAAGAAAGGGTGAGCAGAAGGCCCAGTAAGGGAAACAAGAGGAACATTTTACATGTGAACTTGAGATACTTCAATAAGGACATGAAAAGAACTTTAAGGCATGAGAAAGAAATAATGAGGCATTTCATAATAAAAATAACATTTTCCATAACATGAAGATGTGGATAAATCATTTAACATAGACAATCATGAACATATCACCAAGGTCCATCCCCAAGGTGTTATTTGAAAATTACCAAGGTTATTCACCAAGGTATCGTGAAAATTGTAATCTCTAGTGGTTACATCATTACCCAATGCATTGGAGCTCTATCAGGGAACACCCTTAAATTTTCCTTTATTATCATGTGATCCATATATATCATCATCAAAAATTTCATAAATAACCCATATATCATAAAATAAATGGGTTTCATTTCATAATCATAACGTTTTTAAAAACTGTTTTAAAGACATGATCTTTACGTCACTTTAAACCCACGGAAGGGAAAGTGGGTCTCATGTATGTAAATCCCAGAATTTAAAATAGAAAATTTTGATATATATGTGAATACCCTTGTAAAAATAAGAGCTTTGACTATTCACTTTATAACATAAAATAATTTTGAGAAAAGAGAGAGAGGCATTTTGAGACGAAAATTCTACAGCATAACGTCTATGTTTCGGGTTTTTAGAAAACATTGAAAAGAGAGGGGACATGGGTCACCCACTCATAAATGATCCATAAAACATTAAGGGGATAGAATAATAAGGATATGTGGACATGGTAAAGAAATTTTAAGGACATACCATTTGAAATGAAAAACATGGAAGGAAGACAAAATTTAAATTTCTGTTATGAAAATTCGGCAGCCTAACGACATCACTTAAAAATCAATAAAAAGAATTGGCAAGATAAAATAGGGTCTCTCATCATAAGATAATTAGAGATCAGTATGATAGATATAGAGATCATACCCCAACATATTAAAAAAATAACTTGAAAGACTTCACATGAAAATTGAACTTGAAAAATGAGAAGGGTGAAAGAATCCCTTAAAAATTCGGCAGCCTAACGGCGTCACTTAAACATTCATAAAAAGAAATGATGAGAGTAAGAGGGGATATCTCATCATATAAACATAAAAAGGGCAGTAAGTGGAATATAAAAGAACATCCTATCACATAAGAACATGGAGTATAAAAGGAATGACATAAAAAGGATTACATGAAAAGAAAGAGAGAGGTCGGATCCCTTACCTTAAAACGTGACTCTTGAAACTCAAAGGTTTCAACATTGAGGGCTTGGGGGCACCTTGGGAGGACTCCTAGGGAGTTAAGAAGACCAGAAATTCGTTGGGGAAGAGTTGGGAGTGAAAACTAAATGAGTAAAGGGTGGGTATTTATAGGGAAAGTGAGGGGGCAAGGCAATAATGGCCAAGGGACACCTCACTAGTGGTTTTGGAAAAACCATGGGCTTGCCCATGGTATTTTCCCATGGTATTGGCCACTTGGGACACCTCAAACCTTATCTTACTATTCATAATTCGACCATATTGAATATATAATTAATATATCATTTAATGATCTCATTAAACACCCATAACTTAAAAACTATATTTTCACTATTCATCAAAAATCCAACTTTCTCAGAATAATCCCAAAATTTCACCTTAACCAAAAATCAATGCTCTGATTTCAAAAATGAAATCCATTTTATAAAAATAATTTTCTAAATATTTTTAATTTAATTTTTAAATAAAAACACTATTCATCGAAAATTCATTTTTTTTAGAAAAATCCCCAAAAATTGCCTTAACATAATATCGATGCTCTGAGTTCAAAAATAAAGTCCTTTTTATAAAAATAATTTTCTAATTATTTTTAATTAAAAAAACACTATTCATCCGAAAAAACTAATACTTGACTAATAATTTATGAAACCATTATTTACCCATTTTATTGAATCACATTACTTAATCTAGGTGTCCAAATTATATTAAAACATTCTTTGAGTGAAATTACTAATCCATTTGGTCACATTACTAATCCTAAGCGAAAAATCACTATTCATAATTTACTATTCATCAAAAATTAAGTTGATCTTATTATAATCCAAATTCCGTACTGAACACTTTTGTAGAAGACCATTTTATGAAAATAATTATACATCATTAGTTATTTAGGGTTTTCATAAATATTTTAAAATATCTTTTTTTCCAAAAAATTCATCAACAAAATGCATTCGAATATTATCTGGACATTTGAAATTTCACAAACATCACTAAAGGAAGAAATCTCAATTTATTCACCCGAAAGGATTACACAAGGAAGCAAGGGTCTCGTCACATAGCCCCTTATAACACCGGCATAAGACCTAAGTGTAAGGTATGCTATGGTGAGAGAATCTGAAGGAGGCTCAGATAACATTGCCCTAGTAGTAATCTCTACTAACTTAAACTTCTCCCATAGGCGTTTCCGTTCAAGCTTGACACGCTGGAGTTCGGCTTGGGCTTGGTCCAAAGCGAAGCCCACAGATGCTACCTCCTTCCCAAGCTCTGATAAGTGGGCTTCATAAGGTTCAAGTCTACTGGATGAAGCCATCACCTCCTCTTTCTGCATTAACCATTAACATCTTATTAAATCATTAAGAGTATGTTAATATACTACTCAAAAATATTGGGTCGTTACAACATGTATATATTTTCACTTCCCACCAATTTTTTCCTTTTCTTATATCCTGATTATATGTTAATTTAGGTTACATTTATCCTTATCACTTCCCCATTTTCAGAGCTGTTTTATTATTACTTAGTAAAATGTGGGTTTTCAAAAAAAAAATTGTCAAATATTAATACATTTATGGGTGATATTGAATTTAAATGGAATATTTAATTTATAGGAGGGATAATTCGACACACCAATTATTTTTTAATATTAATACACTTTTTAACACTCATATTGGGGCATTATGTAGATTCATATATATTATTAAAGTATTCTTATTTAAATGCTCCTATTATAACATTATTTATGAATTAAATGTTTTGAATATGAGTAACCACATTATTAAATTTACATATAATGGTCCTTCAAAAAAAGGCATTGATTAATTCATTAGAAATAAGTAATCAATTTATAGTGAGACAATTTTTTTGTTTCAAAATTCATTTACATCAAAAATGATAGTTCTAAATTTAATGTATGGGAATTATAATTATTTTTTATACTTATTAAATTATTATTTTAAAAAGATAAATTATTTTTCAAATCAACATAGGAAAAATATCTTAGAGTGATTTTTTTTGATCTTTTTAAAATGATTGATTATTCAGTGAATAATTAAAAATACAAAGATTTGAAATAATTTAATTTGTAAAATAAATTAATTTAATAGTACCATAAATTTTTTATTTGTTATTAAATAGAAATCTTATTCATTTAATTTTTAATAATCTAATTTAATATATTTTAATAAATAATACTCTTTATTTTGATAAAAGTTAATTTTTATGCTTGAAACTGTTTTTTTGTAATTTTTTTTTAATTTTTTTAAAAATTTTAAAAAAATTGAATATCAACATATATATTTATTTATTTAATATTATAAAAATGATATTAGATTTAGAATCAGATGATATAAATTTGGGAAAATAGGTCCCTTTTATCATTAGGAATAGTAACAGTGGTAGATATGTGTCACCACAATAAAGGTATAATGGGAATAAAAAGGTTAAAACAGGGACATGAGGTCTTTAAATCAACCCAAAAATTTAAATTATTTCATTTTAATGGATAAATAAAACCATCTAAATCATGAATTCAAATATCTGTCATTTGGTTCAATTTTTCATTGAAAATGAAATTTATATAATTTTATATAATAGAAATTATGAAATGTCACTCATATTCTTTAAGTTTTATTTGTTTATTAACATAGCGATAATAGTATGGAATCAAAGAATATTTATGTTTTATTTTAAATTATTAATTGATGTTTTTTATTTAAATTTAATTTTTGTTTCTATTAATTATATAATTACTTTAAAAGGTGATATGATTTTGACCGATTTATTGTGAATACAAGCAATAAATCCATGTAAATGATTTAAAAAATAAATGAAAAGTAATATTGTTTGGGTAAATTATGGAGTAAAATAAATTTTATAATTGATGATAATTTTTAAATTATTTTTAAGGGGTTTAGTAAAAAATAAATTTTCTCATTATAACTTCATAGTCAAATAAAATTAATACTATCAAAAATTAAATTATTGATTTTTTGAAAAAAAAAATATATTATTAAATTATTTAAAAAACATAATAATATTGAATGTGTAATGTTAAGATGATATACGATATTAAATTTCAACATTGGACCACAAACGATCCATTTAATTATTTATAAGTAAAATTGTGTTACAGTAAATTTAGAAATTTTCCATCCACGGTTAAGGAAAAAAATGGTTAATGAAGGGGTTAATCTAAATGACAAGGGTTAAAAAGAAATATAAATTTTATTAAAAATAGTTTTTAGGTTCAATTTATACCATAAACACATCATGTTTGAATATGAGTCATTTGGGATCGATTTTTCCATGATAGTGACCTAATAATGTTTTAAATCAAGGAAAACATACAAATTTTCCACTCACCTAAATTATAAAAGGGAACAGCCTACCCTCACATATTTACACCTCATGATCCATTTAGCTTTAAAAAACCAGCCAAAATATCTTCCCAACATCTGTATCCATATTCTATAGGGTTTTTAATCCAAATTGTAAAATAGTAGGATCTTTAAAAAGGGATCTAATGGAGGAATATCTAAGAGAAGGTAACCATCTAAACCAATATCGTTCATTATTATATTTTTTACCATCTTAAATGATATCCTATGAATAAAAATAAATAAAATTATTTGTTATATAAATATATTTTATTATATTTATGGAATAGGACTCATAATTCTGCTTATACATCAAATGAGAAACAAAACCACTACTCTTGTGTACGAAATGCAACAGTCATTCTAATCGATGTGAATTTTTTTTTGTCAGTACATCACTTGTCTAGTAATAATGGCTTAACTAATTAATATATATATAGATTATAAAATAATATTTATTCTGTAAATTTAATATATCATCCACTTACTTACTTTCACCCTTTAAAATTGATAATGCTACTTGTGGGTACATATGACATACCATGTCCAAGAAGTGATGCACTTATTTTTAAATATCTACCCATAAATATTAATTAAAAATATATATAATGAAAAAAATAAAGCATAATTCTGATTAGTATAATTATGAAGATGTTGATACTGTATCATTTTTATAATTATAAGAACACATTTGATAAAATGAACATGTAAATAATAAGTAATTAATTCACAAGGAGATTATAATAATGAAATATTGAAGATGGTCGGGTAAGAAAATATTTTATGTTCATAATATATGATATTTTAAATATAAATATATTTCTTTAATAAATTTTGAACAATTTTACCACCATCATCAATGATATTAAATCATGTTCAACAAGTTTTTGTCAATAAATTTGGGATTTTTTAAATAAATTTAAATTTATTTAGTTATAAATATTATTCTTTAACCATTTTATGAAATGATTATGTTTGAAATGACCATAGATTTTATTATGTTTTATTTAAACCTAATTTTTTGGAAATAATTTTTTCACAAATTATCATTCCATTAAATTATTTTTACATCAATGATTTGATCTTTGAAATAGATTTAACTCAATTTCCACTCCATAGAGATATATGTTGTATTATTCATTTATATACAGTTATATTGTGTATATACAGAACTTTTATTGATTTACCATCAGTATATATATTTGTTAAGAGTGATTAAATTTTCAATCCATCATCATAGTTTACAATTGAAAAGATATAAAAGAGGAATTATTTTTTATTACAATCTCATATTTTTGGGATTTCAAATATTTTCAGTTAAATAAATATTATGATATATCCTTTATATAAACCATCTATTTTTTATTATTTAGTCATTTAATGACATTTACTGTCTTTTTAATACATTATATACTGTTTTATCTTGAATAAATTAATGAAAATTTTAAACTAAAAATATAATCTTATTTTTATTTTTGATCTGGAATATTTAACTTCCATATCCATAAACTATAAAATTATTTTTCTAATGTAATGGCCCGGAGTTTTGGGGTCCATTACTTGGTGAAAATATTATGTTGGGTGTTTTGGGAAAGTTATCGAGGCTTCTCGGTGAAGCTTAAGACTAACGGTATCCTTATCCTACTAGTAGCAGGCCTACCGGTAGCTCAGTCTACTGGTAGCCACAGTCTACCGGTAGTCGCGGCCTACCGGTAGCTCGGTATACCGCTAGCTACAGCCTACCGGTAGTCACGACCTACTGGTACCTCGGCTAACCAGTATCCACAGTCTACAGGTAGTCACGGCCTACCGATAGCCACGGCCTACTCGTATCTTGGCCTACCTGTAGCTCGACCTACTTGTAGCTCGGTCTAACAGTAGTCGCAGACTACCCATAGCCACGGCCTACTGGTAGCTTGGCCTACAGGTAGCTCAGCCTACTGGTAGCCTCGGCTAATCGGTAAACCTGCCTATAGGTGACCCCAATGGGTTTTTCTTGTAGCGCCTCCTTTTGCGCAAAATGTTTTTTTAAACCCTGTTTTTAACAACTTCAATCCAATTAATGGTATTTAAATTAAATGTTTAAAAGATACCCTCCTTAAATGAAAAAACCATGCATTTTCATTATGCCTTTAACCACCTTTTGAGGATTCCTTGGTTAGGGGGGGAATGCATCTGTTTTAACCGCTCCGAATGGCAGGGATCATTTATGTTGCGAGTGTGGGGTGGCCCACCCACGTGGTCAACCCACTATTTCTCTCCTTACATGGTTCTAGTTTTTCACTCCGCATCTTAACCGTCTCATGCGTGTTTTATCTTAGCCCTTACCAGCCATTATAACCTAAAGGCTTCTCCGAACGTTTCTTTTTCTCGATTACACTGCCCTCAGAATACCCTTCCTCTTGGCGAGTCGTACCTCACCAGTTGAAGTTTTCCTTGATCGTGTTCTGTGGATCTCTAGCTATTCACACGGGGACTTAACATCGATCCTTTATCAGTCAAGTAGGGGTTCCACATTCATATCTTCTTTCTATGTATCTTGATGGGTGGGTACGCTACTGTTTCAATAGAATTGTATGAATCGAACATTAAAGAAGATAATAAATGGAATATAATGAATGAAGGGGAGGGGTGGGATTGATGATGCTAATATGTTTTTATCCTATTTCACGATTAATGATTTCTGAATTGTGCGGGCTTACGCCTACTGAAAATCAAGGCTGTTGGGGGTATTTCTCTGTGCACTAGTAAACCCCTATCTCTTGTGATGTTTAAATGGATAGTATTTTGGTCGTGAAACATTTGGTGTGTAATGGAAATTAGTTAAATACGTATGTTCAACTAAATATATTGAAAGCACCAGGATCAGGATCTTTTCGATGATAACGCTGGTTTTAGCCCGGTGGAATTGAAATCATGGAGTGTGTTAAATCTTTTAAATCTGAAAATACCTATTGAGTCAGCCTTTTGTTGGTAGAATTGGTTTGGTTGTTTCCTCCACGGGCCGAGTGCGGGTAACCTTATAGTTTTCTTGGATAGGGGCTTAGATTTCTAGGAGTGATGTGGGTGAGAATGGGATACTCTGTCTGTATAATGAATTGGGGTTGGATCCTCTTCTATTGTGAAACATTCTTATTCATAGGTCTGGGAACATGGGACTGTATCTCACTTTGACATGCTTTGTTTCCAATATTTTGAGGGGTCTAACTTTATGTGCTTTTATAAGAGAACTGAGTGTGAAGGTTTAAATTGTTGTTGGGTGTAATCCTTCATTGGATTGTGTTTATGATTACTAGTTTCCCAAGTAGGTGCTAAAACTTGTTTAAACATTATTACTGAACATGAAAACAAGGATGGGATAAATGGGGATTTGGTTGGTGTGAGTTGTGACTTGGGCATGGGTGTTATCCTCTTCTCTTACGAATGAATAGTATGGATAGTGTTCTTTAGGCTGGCTGAATAGAAACCTAGATTGGGTGATTGCTTGTTACCTATAAATACACGTTTAGTTTTTGTGTTTCTTATTCGCACCCCGCCCAAGTTGAGAACTTAGTGCCGAACACCCCCGTTTCATGGGGGAGGGTGTTTTCCCCAACACACCTATGAGTGGCTGGTTATTAGATCCTTTTCTACTCCCTTTCACAAATAGCCGAAGACTCTAAGGGCAGGTTGTGAGGGATTGAAGTCCATTATTAGCCAAAGAATCTTCATGCAGTGGAAGTGTGGTGGTTGGCCCAGGTGTGTTTGAGCAGGTGGTTTCCCAAGTCACATCACGATGAGGCCAAGGTGTCTTGGGGTGTGGCAGTAGTTCTTCTAGCCCAGGTGTCTTCGGGCATGGAAGTGGTTGTTCTGGCCTAGGTGTTTGTAGTCATGGTAACATGTGATAGATGTGTCCCAAGTGTATGTGGGCGGGTTAGTGGTTGGGGCCCATGTGTTTGCGGCCAGGATGTGTGGTTGTGGCCCAGGTGTGTGTAGGTGGGGTATGGTAGTGGGACTGGGATGAGAATGGCGGGATTGGTTCGTTGCATAGGATGTCTTCAATAACCAGTGGGAAAGTTGTACGGGGTACCCAAAAATCGATCTGTTATTACTATATATTACATGACTTGTGTTATTTAGGGAGTGTGACTTGGTGAGGCTTGGGTGGTTAGTTTCCATGCTAGGTGTCTGGTTATCTATTTTCTCATAGGTCATTAGTACGGCTCCCCACTTGTGCATGAGAGACTTTGGTTTTTCCCTACTTAGTATACTTGTATGCTCACCCTACCTATATAAAATTGTTTTCAGGTTTCCAGGAGGACTTCGGGGATCATGCGGGACCGTACTAGCTCATACCATGTGACAGATCATCACAGTTGCTGTTTTTCTTTATTTTGGGTTTTTTTCCTTGTAGTCTCATTATACATTGTGGACTTTACTTTTTTAACATGCATTGGGAATGGTTCTTGGATTTACTTTTACTTGCAGTTTGGTGTTGTGGGATTCACTATCTTATCTCCCGATCCAATTAAAATAACAAGGGTAATGCCTTCCACTTATTGTGTGATTTCATGCCCATGGTGCTAGTCGCCACTCCGGGACCTATTGAAGGCGGGTTTCAGGGGTCATTATCACTCCTTCAACATAAAGAATGAAAGGCCTGGCAATATGATGACCCTTCCATCCTTTTTGGTGATGGAAGTTTGTGACAGAATGGTATCAGAGGTGAGGTTGAGAAATATGATGGAGTCTACAGTTAGGCATGGTAAGGATTGCATGGGATGGTAGGGAAATGGTGTTGGGTGACCATGGTGCATGAATTATGCCAGGGAAGACCGGCTAGGACACGAGATTTTAGGTCCCCCAGTGATTCGATGCAAGGACTCTGGACCGACCGAATGTCCAAGTGGGCACACGTTGATTGCAGGGTAGAGACCCTAGGAAAGGTACATTCATCATAAATGACTTATGTTCTCATTTTTTTGGGGTGTTTTGGGGAATTTGAAATAAATAAGAAATTTATTGAGTTTAAAGAACAATATTTTGCACTACTTGGGCTTAGAAAATCTTTGTTTACCTTGCAGCTATGGCACCCGGGAGACGACCACGAGTTATACGGGCGATTGAGGCCCATGAGGTTGACTTGGCCAATCAGAAGAGGGCTGATCGAGAGGAGGAGGTCGACCAGTGGCACAAAATGCTTCAATCCTTCCAGCGACATACACTTCAGAATTATGAGGGAATCAACTCCAACATGAAGATGTAGGGTTGGCTAGAGGAGATGGTGATAGCCTTCATCTTGATCCGGGCTCCGACCAAGTAGTGGGTTCCTACTGCCATTAGCTAGATGTGGGGAGCAGCGCGTCAGTGGTGGAAACTTTACCTGGGGAGAGGAGAGAGGCTGTGGTGGCATGGGATGATTTTGAGAACGAGTTCCGGGCAGAATTCCTCCCTTCTAAAATGAAGTCGGAGAAGAGACATGAGCTACTATCCATCCAGCAGAGGATTATGTCAGTAAGGGAGCTGGGAATCATGTTCAAGGACCTCCACTACTTTTCTTCAGACCTCTTCCTGTATGAGGAGTCTCAGGGGAGACATTTAGAGGAGGCACTCCGACCCTCCCTCTAATTCGATGTTCCCCCTTCACCTTTCCAACATACGTGGAGGTTCAGAAGATGGTAGAGGTGGATGAGAAGATTCACACGTTGGGAGGTGTACCATGCGAGGGGATTCAGCTAGGCCCATCAAAAGGAAAGGCCGTCAGCACTAGACCTCCAGCATCGGGACCCTCTAGGTTCTGACTAGCAGGTAGCAGGCTGCATCTGTTTCGGTTCCAGCCCCCTGATCCTCGCCCTTTCCCTTCGGGCCTAGGACCATGGTGCTTTGTCGGTGGGAGCCATGGGCATCTCCAGAATCAGTGCCCGGACCTAGTTTAGTACGGTAGGGGCAGACAGGCCCAGCACCCACCACATTATCAACATTAATATAGGCCCTTATAACAACAACAATGTGGGTAGCGAGATCCTGCTCCTCCATGGGTAGGTGTTGCAGGGGTAGACAAACCTTAGGGCACTCCTCAGGGACCTCGACCCGGGCGTGGTCGGAGAGGTGGTCGAAAACCGAGTGGCAAAAGAGCTGGACGTGGGCAGTTGCATGCCGCGGAGGCTGCAATTCCTGAAGGACCGGAGGTCGTTCGTTGAATGATTAGTTTGTTTAGTACCCTTTCTTACTCCTTGTTCGATACTGTAGCTTCTCACTCCTTTGTTTCACCTGGTCTAGCCTGTGCTCTCGGTCTAGATGC